>CAKAOJ020000001.1:0-600000 GCA_916701645.2 Sebastolobus alascanus | reverse complement strand
TGTTACTGGGGGAGTCAGTGGAACCGGAGCTGGAGATGACAAACGAGCTCAATTTAACATTAATAAATAATAACAGTGTTATTCAATAACCTATGAATGAACTGTCTAAAGGTTCAGACACACATTGTTAATCATCCCACATCAGGACTTTACGTTTTATTTTCTTACATTTGCATTTAAAAGCCTTCACTGTAAATGGTTCAGCTTTCACTGGCAGTAAAGATTAATCTCTCTCGTTACTGGGATCAAATCTATCATCAACTACCACGGCGTATTAGGGCCGTCGTAGGTAAAAAATAATATTATTACGGAGCCATGGGAGGGAGGGGGAAATATTCAGAGAAAAAAACTCCGAATTTCCATGATAAAAGTGGTACATTTTACAAGAAAAAATCTTTAATATTCTCTGAGATTATGAAGTCATAAATTTGAAAGAAAAAAACTCAGAATTCTCTGAGATTAAAGTGGTAAATTTATGAGAAAAAACTCACAAATTTACAAGAAAAAAACTCTTTAATATTCTCTGAGATTTTGAAGTCATAAATTTGCAAGAAAAAAAAATCAGAAATTCTTTGAGATTAAAGTGGTAAATATACAAAAAAAACTCATAAATTTACGAAAAACAAACTTGGATATTCTGAGATAAAAGTGGTAAATTTATGAGAAAAATCTAAAAAAATGTACGAAAAAAAATCTTTAATATTCTCTGAGATTTTGAAGTCATAAATTTGCAAGAAAAAAAAAAACAGAAATTCTATGAGATTAAAGTGGTAAATTAACAAGAAAAAAAACTTGGATATTTTCTGAGAACAAAACTCAAAAATGTAGGAAAAAAATCTTTAATATTCTCTGAGATTAAAGTCATAAATTTGCAAGAAAAAAAATCACAAATTTACGGGAAAAAAATCTTTAATATTCTCTGAGATTATGAAGTCATAAAATTTGCAAAAAAACCCTCATAATTTCTGAGATTAAAGTGGTAAATTTGCGGTTGCTGTGTGATGAGGTTGATATGACTTTGCAAAGTGAAGAAAAAACCCCCCACAATTTTTCAGATTTTTTCCAGAGTATTTTCTCAGAATATTACCCCCCCTCCTGGCTCCGTAATTATTATTCATTTAACCTACAACGCCCCTAATACGCCGTCAAAATCAACAGATAGGATGTAGACTTATATCCTACCTGGCTCTGGTGGAG
This sequence comes from Sebastolobus alascanus, assembly GCA_916701645.2. Classification (NCBI taxonomy): domain Eukaryota; kingdom Metazoa; phylum Chordata; class Actinopteri; order Perciformes; family Sebastidae; genus Sebastolobus; species Sebastolobus alascanus. The sequence continues at coordinate 598,803 of CAKAOJ020000001.1, read as the reverse complement.
CAGATGTAGAACCTGAGCTCTCCACAGGAGGCGCTGTGCAGATCTCCACCTAGAACACAACACACACATTACTGTTTGTTTCTTTGTTTACACCCAACTTTATGTTTCTATTTTATTCTTTTTTTTATACAGAATTTAATTTTTAGAGTTTTTAAAGAACAATAATAAAGTATCATGCAATAAATGTTATGAAAATTCTGGCTCCAAAACTGTTTGTATACAATAATAATCCATCTATCATGTGAGTTTTTTTGTTTACTTTTTGGTGTAATTGCCAAGCAAGCCCCGCCCTCTCTGGCCTCTCCCAGCCTCTGATTGGTCCAACCAGTGATCCTGAAGGAGGAGTCGTCGCTCCAAAACCAAGAGCCGTTCTTCAGAGAGGAAAAACAGACAGAGACGCACTCTTTTATTGTACTTTTCATTTCACTACGTACATTCATCTGACAGCTGTAGTTACTTTACAGATTAAGATATTTGCTTTTCCTTTGAATAACGTTAATCATGTTAATGTATTAGTAATAATGTTAATAGTGTTAAAGGTCCCATATCGTGCTCATTCTCAGGTTCATACTTGTATTTTGTGTTTCTACTAGAACATGTTTACATGCTGTAATGTTAAAAAAAAACCTTTATTTTCCTCATACTGTCTGTCTGAATAGACCTGTATTCACCCTCTGTCTGAAACGCTCCGTTTTAGTGCATTGCAACGGAATTGCGTTGCTAGGCAACAGCTCGGGTCCATGTTTACATCCCGTCAGCTGATGTTATTCACATACACTGCAACAGGAAATAAACTGGGAAACATTTAGAAGGTTTAAAACTGTATAATGATCTATGTAATTGTATGTTTGTGACATCACAAATGGACGGAAATCCTAACGGCTTGTTTCAAAACGCACAATTTCTGAATATGTGTGTTTCTCCGAATATTGAGCGTGTTGATAGTTTAACAGTATTTATGAAGCGCTTAAAACCTGCTTCATAATATAAAAGACATGAAAATCTCACTTTTTTACAACATGGGACCTTTAATGTATCAGTATTAGGTTTTTACCTTTGCTAGATTATGGAGATCTGCTTTATATGAATGCACCTGCCCAGTGTTTACGTATGTTAGATACTGTCTATCATGGCTGTAAAGTGCTCATACATCACTGTACCATGTACACCAAGGCGAATAGGCCCTCTTTGTCTATGCGGAGGCACACCCTGCAGCTTACGCTCGTCTGACCTGTACTTATTATCTGTACCTCAGGTAGGTAGATAGGTAGGTAGATAGATAGATAGATAGATAGATAGATAGATAGATAGATAGATAGATAGATAGATAGATAGATAGATAGATAGATAGATAGATAGATAGATAGATAGATAGATAGATAGATAGATAGTAACTTTATTGATCCCGAGGGAAATTCAAGTATCCAGCATCACAGTTCCATAGTGCAAACATATTAGTAAAAACGTCACAGGTAAGTAGTACACATATTAGTAAAACGACACAAGTATTAACAAGACACATGTAAGTAATACAGAGTTTAAAACAAAATATGCAATGTGCAGAAGAACTGTTAAAAATGAATATAGTGCAGGGTAAAACAACTGATACAGGACTATTTAAAGAAGAAGTGAATGTAGTGCAGAAAGTGATATAGTGATGGAAGATAAAAAAATAGGAGAAACAGATATTAAGAAATGTCAGATATGGAATATAATGCAGGAACGCACGGATCTAGGTGAGATGGCCTCCAGCTGTTCCGCTCCCTTTTCTGCAAAGGGACTGCATGAGTCAATCTGTCTTTGTTTCTGAATATTGTATTGTAAAGTGTGCGTGTTGTTGGTGTGACATCCCTGTTCCCAGTTCTTCTATGTAAATATTCACTAATCATTACATCGTTACAGGTATATTTATTGTTCTACCTGTTGTGCCTGGTATCCACCGAGCCACACAGAGGTTTCTGTGTTTGCTAGCTGACGGACAAACTGCCTCTCCTCCGGTGTGTGAAGCGACGTCAGGTTACCTCCTGCCTGAGAGCACATAGACTAACACACACACACACACATTAAACCATGATGGAGCCATTTATGTGTTAGGAATTCATTTAAATGTGTTTTATTTTCAGTTTACATGAGCAGCGGTCCAGGAGCTCCACACGGGGTAGAAAGAGAAGCATCTCTGCCCAAACGGGAGCCAGCGAGGGGGGCACGGCTCCGTCACTGCTGACACATTATTCAATTAGAAATATTAAAACGCATAAAGTCTGACTGTTGACGGAGTTTCCACCTGATTGTTTTTCCCACCTGAAGATGACAGTGAGGCAGACGTCTCAGTCAGGAGGACAGCCAGCAGGAGACGAGCCAACACACACACCATTATCTACCTGCAACACATATACATTTATCACTGATAAAAAAAATATCCTGCTTGAACTACCAATAATATGAAGGCAACTTAATGCTGCATCATAGTATTGTGTAGTATTTCCCAAAGACTGTGATATGACAAAGTTATGCTGTACGGAAAATGCAAAGAAATTGAGAAAAAAAGCTAAATATTGGTGGTGACGGTGGAGGTCAAATAAATCAGAACATCACCATTTACCATTATCTCACCATTTACACCCATTTTTTTTTTTTTGTTATTTCTTCACCTACAGTATGTGACGGTCCTTTTCAAAGCAATCTTTCCTAAAGACTGAAATCTATACAGGTTCATCATGTTAGCCTGGGGTCATGAAACCTCATCCACCAGGCTGATGTGGTCCAACCAGTTCCAACGTTAACCCACAATAGATGTCTACTCATTACTCATAGCTTACTTCCTATGGATCCTCCCTATTCACTATTATATTGGAACAGAGTAAATAAAACAAGATCCTTATCTGTTGTGTGGGTGTCCCTATAAGAACACTGGCTGGGATTACATATATTGTTAAGGATGAAATAAACAATTTCGTATTTTAAACAAATGCAGCTTAACTTCAAACTTAATTTTTTTTTATTGTTAATATCACAGATTTAATTATGTTACATTTACACATGCTTGAGTTTTTTCCCAGTAGGTCTATATACTAGGGATGTGGAAAAAATGAATGTGGTCTTAGCAGAAGAAGCTAATAGAAAGCACATTTGGAAAATCAGTTGTAGTAGCTAAAGTAGCTAAAGTAGCTAAAACAGCAACTTATAACAAAAAGCAAGGTTTAGTCAAAGTTTACACTTTTGTGAGCTATCTAGTTAGCTGTAACTGTTCGTAATTCATTTGTCTATCTAAGAACATTATGACTGTACGAGTAAACAAATATTTTTGTATCCATATTCAACGGTTTCACCAGACAATGACAACGATTTTTTACGCCTAATGTCAATTGTAATTAATTTGTCTCCCGTAGCAATGGCTCAAAAGCATGTTTAATTAATACAGTTAGGCTTTAGCTTTAGGCTTTAGCTTGGCTGAAAAGCATGTTTAACTAAGCTAGTTAGCTAGCTAACCTTCCAATGTTATGACTGTATGAGTAAACAAATAAATCTCAGACACAAAATATTTTTGTATCCTTATTCAACTGTTTCACCAGACAATGACAATGATTTTTACGTCCAATGTCAATTGTAATTAATTTGTCTCCCATAGCAATGGCTAAAATGCCTGTTTAACTAATACAGCTAGACACAAAATATTTTTATATGCATATTCCAAAATATAAAACTGGTCAAATTCAGATACATGTCTGATAAAAGTGATAATGTATGGTATATGGACAGGATTTTCCACATACAAGTAGTGGGTATTTTTATGTTATAGCGTATCTAAGTCTGCTACTGAAGCAGGTGTAAGACCTGTCGTTTTGGACGAAATGAGCTTTATATAATAAGCTAATAATTTAATTATTATTCAAATATTTGTTATTGGTCCACAATAGTCAGTTGGTACACAGTTTATCCTCCACACCCTTAGTTGCCACCTCACCACATACAAAGGGAAGCTATTTACCCCGGGGCTTTTCCACTGGCACTGTGGAGTAAAAACCATGTTAATAGTTTTAGCACCCGAGACTGAGATTATTTTTGAGGGGGAACAGGGGATCCTTTAAGGGGGAGATAGCAGGTCAGTTAATCTCTCCCTAAAGACCTCGTGTGACTTTAATCAGAAACACTGTAACCTGTCGAGAAGCTAAAGAGTGATAACGTAATCACAAAAACTTTAAATAATTTTATTTTTGATATCATAATTGACTTTACATACAATCCCGAAACATCAAAACTAAATGTAAGTTTAAAGGCAAAACTTACCTGACTGCTCTGTTTGCATTGGCCACCAGTCTGAACCTTGTACCGCGGAAGTAAACACTATATTTTCTCGTAAAAAAAAGAAATCTATAAAAACTTAATGGGAGAGGGGAGGACGCTATTATACTGCTGGACTCAGGATTACAACTCTGAACCGAGTTTCAGTGATCTCTAGAGAGCGTGAAGACCTTAACATGACATCTTTTGTGTTCATCTATGCAAATAGTAAGCTATGCAAACTGCAGATTAAACAGCTCAGCTGAAATAACAAGATGTGTCTCAGTGACATTCTTTACGGGAAGGTTTGAGAGTCAAGTTGGACGACATTTTTATTTCACACCATTAAAAAAACAACAGGACTGCATTTGTTTCTCTCGTGTGACTTCTTCTTCCCGAGGAAGTCATTACCTCTGATGTTCACGGCCAAAAATCTGTTCAGAAATCACTTGCCTGAGGATCTTCAGGTTTTTAAGTTTTCTCCAGTATCAGAGTAATGCAGTGATACTTGCCGGTACATGCACGGGTAAAATGCTGAAGGTTAATTCGGCATACTTTTAATTGTGTCAATTTGCCAAAATGTAAACAAATAAAGGCTTAAAATACGGGGCTCACGAGGGGTTCACATAAAAAAAACAATTCTTGCTTTCTGCAATATGTCGAAGATAAAGATTTAACCAGTGGTTCCCACTGATTATTAATGTGGAAAAAAAGCCAGTAACTATAAATGTAGTGGAGTAAAAAATTTAGTGGAATACGAGTATAAAGTAGCAGAAAATGACCGTGGTGGAAAGTAAGTACATTTACTCAGGTACAGTTTTGAGGTACTTTACTTGAGTGTTTCCATGTTATGCAACTTCATATTTCTACTCCACCACATACAGGACATCTAACATAAAACAACATATGATAAGATTATAAAATACCATGCATTGTTAAAGATTTAACCAGTGGTTCCCACTCTTTTTGTCTTGTAGCAGTTTGGAGTATGGCTGTCAGTCGATTTAAACATTTAATCACGATTAATCGCACATTTTTTACCTGCAGGACATGCACGGTACCGACGGGTTCATCACATCACCCAGTAAACTCTCACCTGGCTCAACTGGATTCCTGTTACTGGAGCATTAAAATAAAGGTCCCGCATCGTGCTCATTATCAGGTTCATACTTGTATTTTATGTTTCTACTAAAAGTTTACATGCTGTGATGTTCTTTTGGTAAAATTATCACAAAAAAAAGAGCACAAATTTGAGGAATTAAACAATCTAATAATGTCAGAAACAATCTATCTGGTATCACGCCAAAGGGTGTAACAGAGCTGCCGATCCACCAGATCATAGCGTGTCGTCTCATGTTTTGCCTTGTAAATTGGGCCGGTAATAATATATCAGTCACAAGGGACATTTTTACTGCACAATAAGTGGAAGATCAGATCCTCTACTTGAGTAAACGCACCAATAAAAATACTCTGTTACAAGCTGTTATTACAAGCTTATATATTGTATGATTATTAATGTGGAAAATAACTATAAATGTAGTGGAGTAAAAAATTTAGTGGAATACAAGTATAAAGTAGCACAAAATGACCGTGGTGGAAAGTAAGTACATTTACTCAAGTACAGTTTTGAGGTACTTTACTTGAGTGTTTCCATGTTATGCAAATTTATATTTCTACTCCATCACATACAGGACATCTAACAGCTTTTCAGATAAAGATCTTTACCTTTAGTTAAGTAAAGGATCTGAGTACTACTTCCACCACTGCAAAATGGAGATACTCATGAACAAATATACTCAAATCTGTACAGTAGCTACTGAGTGTTATCATTAAATATGATTTACAGCTACTGTGCTATCAATCACTCATAAAAGCCTCCCTGGAGAAGTTATAACTGTCGACAAACACATTAATAAACACTTAAAAATGTCCTGATATCTGCATTAAAATGCATTAAAATGTTTAAATACTGCTTATTAATGACATATATATATATATATATATATATATATATTCTCTGTGCTCACCCACCTGTATGTCAGGTAGAGGTCTTCTTCCAGTGGACTGATGAGTTTCTGTAGGTGATTTGCAGCTCTGAATGATTTGCATACTCTGATACCGCTTAAACTCCTCGACTCTGAGCTGAACAACACAACACAACAACAGTGACGACAGATAATGAGATGTTCTCTTCTACAGACAAGTGGTGGGAGGAGACTTATGTCATTATATGTCAGCTCGTCTTTTCAAACACAGCGTCGTGTCACGGAGGACACGAGTCAAGTTTGGCGACATTCTGGCTCTCAGAAAGACGAGAGTCAAAACGCCCGGTGGATAATTATGGGTTGACAAAAGGGAGGGAGGTGAGAGGAGCTGCTGGGGAGGAGGTGAAAAGAAACAGGAGAGGTTTGGGAAGATCCTGGAGGGAGGCGGCTACAGCTGGTGGAGATCCTGTTGGTGTTAGTGTGAGGCGGAGGTCCTAATCCCATAGAAATACCCCGACTAGAGCAGAGTCCCTCCTGATAAACTGGTGTCACATAGCAGGAGACGGGGAGGAAGTTGGTCGGAAAAAGTCCAACATCCAAAGATATCACATTTATTACATAAAACAAAGAAAAGTGGGACATCCTTACAGCTGAGAAGGTGGAAAATGTTTTGGCATTTTTGCTTGAAAAACGATTAAAACGATCGATCGAAGGGGACCCCCTTTGAAAATGGCCATGCCAGTTTTTCCTCGCCAAATTTTAGCGCACATTTGGAACATTATTTAGCCTCCTGCAAGACAAGCTAGTATGACATGGTTGGTACCAATGGATTCCTTAGGTTTTCTACTATAATATGATACCAGCATCTTCACTCTAACTTAAAAACTGAGCCCGCTACAACCTAAAAATTTGCGCTAATGCGTTAAAGACGTTAGTGGTGATAAAACAAATTTGCGTTATTATCGCGTTGACTTTGACTAGTTTTGTTTTATCTTGAGAAATAAAGTTAAGCCCTTTAGCCCGTTTTTTTTTTCTTTTCTCGTTCACACGTCAATATATTTTTTTCTAACTGTTGTTTTTGAATATTTTCGTATTTACGTGAATATTACGTAAAGCGGCGTAATTTTTTTTTTGTAACGAGGTTGATTTTTCTGAGCTTCCGCACCTCGGATAAAGGCATCAACCATTTACAACAACACAGAAGCTCCGTAGTCCGGCAAACTTTATTACTTCCTTTCAACCTGGACAAAGGCAGCGCAGAGCAGATCCACTCCTTCTGTTCTTTCCTTTCACAATAAAAGCCCCAGACATATAATATTCACAGGCGAGTATTTCGCATTTTCGTGTCGTTAACTCGCCTCGTACCCCGGTGTGTAAAGGCCTTTATAGTATACTACAGATGATGAGTTGTTGGGCCAAAAAATATATAAAATAAATTAAATAAAAAGGAAGCAACCATGGCATATTTAAGCTTCCATACAGATGCACATCTTTCCTCTTTTAGTGTGTTTAGGGATCTGACCTGCAGCTCTAGATATTCTGGTTCTATACGTGCCCCCTCTCCCTCCATATCCTGGACCCTGAGATCCCCCCAAACTTCACACACTTTGAACTCACACAGGATTCATCGGTGAACGCTCAACAAACAACAACTAAACTGGAAGACTCTCGAGGGAGTGATTCTTTACAAACTGAAGAAGAAGAAGATTTCTAGACGTCCTGAAGGTTGGACGAGGTAAAGATGCTCACTCTGACTCCCCACTGCTGCACCATTCATTCATTTAGATTATTTACTCATTTTTATTTATTTATTTTTATCTCCAACATTTCTTCTTTGGAAATATGATTCTTTTTTTTCTTTTAGATATTTAAAAAAATATTTACTTCTGTTTTTAAATTGTAATACAGCTGTTTTTAATTTCAGTGTTAGGTGGGTTCCTTTTACGAGCCCTTTTCAACCCACCTGTGCATTTATTTATGTTACTGTATACCTCATCTCTTTTGTTTTATTTAATTAGATGCACAAATAAAGAACTAAAGGATAATATATGCTTAATGCGCGACATCTCATTAATAAGAACGCAATAAAAAAAATTCTTATTATTTCTTTTTAGAAAATTAATTAAAATCAGTGATAGATTAAAAAACAAAAATATTATTGGATAATTTGAGGTCTATTTTATTGTTGTTTACTGGTATTAAACCTGTATTCTCTAATCAATATCTCTGCTTGTTATTTAACTTGATCTTAATTGTTAATTAGACATAATACAGACTTGGACATACACCGTCCTGCTGCCCCAAATTGTTTCCTAATTAATAATAATTCGCAGGTGAAAATAGTCCCCAACAAATTAACTCTTTCCTCCTGTTGGAGTCATGTTGGCTAAAAACAACCGCACGCAACTGTTTTTAGGAGATTATTTTGCCTTTTTAAGAAATGAAAGTATATATTTAAAGTAGTAGCGTCGCTGTGAACATACCTGCAAACCTCGCTGGTGTCTCGTCAGATGCTGGTGTGGCAATAACTCTTCTAACATCTCTAACAACACACTGGCTCCTGACATGTCGGCTACAGAACAAGTTAGTTTACTTTGCCTCTTGTTCCCTGAGTTGTGATACCAGAACTCTGGCTACACTGACATTTACAAGACTCGTTTCCAGCTGCAAGCGTTTGGCAAGTTAAACTGCATTCACACAGCAGAGGAGGTTCAAAATATTAAAAAAAAAGAATAATTGGTTGAAATATCATTTATAAAATATTTTTTCTCTCTTCTTTGGAAAAAAAAAATCCATTTTAAAAGGCAACACCACCTAAAATAATAATTCAAATATATCATTTCCATGTCCTTAAGGTTTAATCAATATTAGGGCGGTCAAAGTTAAAGCTGCAGTAGGCAGTATATTTTTGGCATCATTGGGCAAAAATCCCATAATAACCTTTCAGCATATTGTAATTCAAGTGTTCTGAGAGATAACTAGACTTCTGCTCCTCCTCATGGCTCTGTTTTCAGGCTTTAGAAAAAATCTAGCCCGTGACAGGAGACTTTGACCAATCACAGGTCATTTCAGAGAGAGAGAGCGTTCGTATTGGCTGTGCTCCGGTCATGTGACCAGAACTTGGCATCCTTCAAGAAATTTCCAACATGGCGACGGCTTCACAAACTTTCTCATTTTACAGCTAAACCTTACACTACAAGATGATTCTGAGAACAACAGCAGATGGTCAGCAGATCTCAGATCAGCTCTTACTGCTTGTTTTCCTCCAGTAAAATCTTGCAGATGCCGTTAGGAGCACAGTAGGACACAGAGGAACATGATTTTTTTTCATGTTACCTGTTTCATGCACTACTGTCAGGATATAGCGACCTGACTTTTTTTTAATCATATTTGCTCCAATCTCGCCTACTTCAGCTTTAACGCGATAATAAACGTGTTAACGCATTCGTTTTTGACGCCACTAATTTCTTTAACGCAAAGTTTGCCGTCTTGGTTCGGACGACGGAGCCTCCGCGTTGTTGTTTCATAAATATATAATATGTGAAAGCTCCACTGTCTGTCTTTGCTGTGATTGTGTGTAGAGATGCAGTCTACCCTCCAGTGCTTCGGGGTCAGTATGGTCTTACTATCTTTGGCTCCGTCCGCCCTGACGTTCTCCCGCGGCGCCAGCCACGTCTCTTGTCGGGAACTGATTCCCGGCCACATCCGCGCTCAACCACAGGACCTGCAGCGCAGCCACGTCACCCTGCGCACATCCGCCTCCTCTTACCTGCCTGGACAGTTGGTAACAGGTATTTGTCAGCACAGTTAGTTACTAATTAACTATTTATACACTTACCGACTACCAACACTCTCTGCATCCATACCTGTGTTCTCAGTAACTGTCCGAAGCTCTCGGGACTTCATGGGTTTCCTGCTCCAGGCTCGCAGTGTGGAGGGCGCCGGGGGCAGGGCGGGGGTCGGAGTCGGAGCTGGAGCCAAGTCTACGAGAGTGGGCCCGGTGCTGGTGGGTGGCTCCTGGACCCTCACTCCCCCTGGCACCCACACCCTGCGCTGCCTCTCGGAGGGCGACACCCTCACGCACTCTGACAAACAGCTGAAGAGAAACCTGTCGTTTGTGTGGAGGGCTCCTGATGCACCCATGGGTCACATCAGGTTCTGGTAAGTATGAGCCGACTGTTTGTACAAGTTCAGGGTTGTAAATCACCACTAACGTAACTTGCAGTCAAATACTAGTGGATGCAAATGTAGTCAAATTTTTTATTCAGCAACCTCTTTGTTTGTCATTTCAGCATCACAGTGGTGCAGTCTTACTTTGTGTACTGGGCAGGTATCCAGTCTGCAGTGGTGCGTGATGGGAGCCGTAGTCCTTGGAGTGGGAGTAACATCACAGGGGTGGACGGAGGGAATTCAATTTTTGCACAACAGGAAGATGAACTTACTGCTCTGCCAGGTAAGCAACTTGTACAATGAATGTACATAGAGAATATCCTTTGTGCCCCGCTGTTTACCTCCAGTTTCAGGAAGTAGTTGTCTGTGGTCTGAATTTAATAGAATTATTTATGTCTGAAGACATAAGATGCTACTCTCTATCCACACCTCATCATAACTAATACCTTGCTCTTCTCTCATCTTGTTGCCTCACAGCTCTTAGAGCCAACAGACCATCAAACAAACAAACAAATGAGATGGCCAGCCCTGCTAATACTCTAGGACCCCCAACACCAACAAGGAGTGGAACCCCTGCATCAACAAGCAGGGGAACCCCTACACCAACACCAACAAGCAGTGGAACCTCTGCACCAACAAGCAGTGGAACCTCTACACCAACAAGCAGTGGAACCTCTACACCAACACCAACAAGCAGAGGAACCCCTACACCAACAAGCAGTGGAACCCCTGCACCAACAAGCAGTGGAACCCCTGCACCAACAAGCAGTGGAACCCCTGCACCAACAAGCAGTGGAACCTCTGCACCAACTAGCAGGGGAACCCCTACAAAAACACCAACAAGCAGTGGAACCCCTACACCAACACCAACAAGCAGTGGGACCCCCGCACCAACAAGCAGTGGGACCCCCGCACCAACAAGCAGTGGGACCCCCGCACCAACAAGCAGTGGAACCCCTGCACCAACAAGCAGTGGAACCCCTACATCAACACCAACAAGCAGTGGAACCCCTACACCAACACCAACAAGCAGTGGGACCCCCGCACCAACAAGCAGTGGGACCCCCGCACCAACAAGCAGTGGAACTCCTGCACCAACAAGCAGTGGAACCCAAAGCTACAAATCTCAGGAAACACTAACAGAAGTCACGCGACCAGTCTTGGAGATGACCGGCTCTGCGACTTTGGCATCCTTTGTAATTGACCACCTGACAAATCAGGCGGTCAATAAAAGCAACAGCCCCATGACTTCAGGATCTCTTCAAAATGCTACCAAAGGCAGTGGGAATGACACCTATGAAACTTCAGGATCCCTCTCAGGTGTGACTGGAGACACAGGAAGCCCTCATACAGAGGACCCCAAGAGCTCTCTTTTCTCGCCAAACCACCTTCCTTTCACAGCTTCTTTCTCCTCAACTGAGGCTAGAGGGATGGACGCCACGACCACTCTTTTGCCCAACATCACAGTGCGAAGCTCAACCAGTCCTTTTCCCATTTCTTTTCCCACCGTTCCTGAAACAAAAGACACAACTTTAAACCCCAAAACCACCTCCACCACAGCTATACCTTCAACCAATCACGGCTTCTACAGTACAAATCCCCCAAGACCCACATCTCAGAATCCAAGAGAACCAATTCAAGACCAAACTAGTTCAGTAAAGTTTGTGACCCAGAGTAGCTCATCGCAGCCCTGGAGGACTAGCCCAACCAAGTCCCAAATGAAGGATGACATGGGTAGCAAGTCCCAGCCCCAGCATCCTCACATCAAGCCTTTTCTTCAAGTTCAAACTTCTCCATCCAAACTTCTTCTCCAGTCCCAAACTGGTCCAAGCCAGACCTTTCCCTTCTCCCAGCCATCCCCATCTAAGCCCTTTTCCAAGTCCCAAACCCCTTCACCAAACCTCATTCTCCCTTCCAAAACTCCTACCCTTCAGTCTTTTCTCAAGTCCCATACAACTTCCTCTCTCCAGACCCTTCCCAACAAACCCATGAGCAGTTTACCCAATCCTCCGCCTGAAAATAGACTAAGGCAAACCAGTCCACCTCACCCTCAGCTTCAAACAACTGCACCTCTGAGCAGCACTCCTCAACCTCAACCTTTGAGCAGTTTTCCCCAAGCCCTGCTCCAAACTATCCCAACTAAAACTCAGGGTCAAGCTAGCTTTCCCAAGATAGACCTGTCCAAATCTGAGGCATTGAGTATCTCCCAACAACCGTGGCCCCATCCCAATCCCCAAACCGGTGCCCCACAGGTACATACCTTTGGGTGGAAGCAAACTCAATCTTCAGTAACTCCGCGATCCATCAACCCTCTTCCGTCTCGAGCAAAGCTCAAAACCATGAGCCCAATCTTTGCGTCCATTCCCTCAACCACCCCTTCTCCTTCCCTTTCAGTGTCTACCCGCCTATCTACACCTCATTCTTCATCATTTTCTTCCACCCATTCTTTGCTTGCCTCTTCACTTGTTCACCCTACCACTCCTCTATATCCCTCCGGCGGTTCAGCCCTGGTATCCATACAAACTTCCAACCAACCCAAAACAGCTCCAGCCCTTTCTGCTCTTCCCTCTCCTTCCCCGATCTCCATTCCCCCTCATTTGCCCTCTGTCCACCCTTCCTCTACTTCCCCTATGCCATCCTCCTTAACCTCCTCAACCATACCTTCCTCAAACTCCTCCAACTATCCGTCACCAGCTCCCTTGTTTTCCTCAATCCCTTCATCTACTTCTTCCTCATCTCCTTTTACCTCCTCCCAATCCATCACAGGTTCAACAGCTTCCTCGCCTTCATTTTCCACCATCTCCCTCTCCTCTTCATCAATAGCCTCATCAACCTCTTTCATTTCTTCTCCTTCATCTTCCTCATCCATCTCTACTTCTATCTCAACATCTTCTTCGTTCTCACTGGGCTCTTCATCCTCCTCAAACTCGTCTGCCACCTCTTCTTCTTTGGTGCCCTCTCAGTCTACCACCCCTCACCCAGGACCCTCTCCAGCTCCCCGTCGCTCTCTCTACAACCCTCTCACAGCCACCTCCTCCCCTGTGCCTTCCCAACAACCAACCTTAGGTCAGAGGTTGCCAATCCAGAACCACATCGCATCATCTGACCCTGAGCCCAACCTCAATCTACCAACACCAAGAACAGTGGTTCACCCAAACCCCGAACGCCATCCAAACCTCAACCCAAACTTAAAACTCAATCTTGGACACGAGTTGAAACCAAATCTTCCCAAAACTGATACTAAACCCAAACTTCCCTCAAATCCCACTGGAACTCCAGACAAGGAAGGGAAGTATCCAGACATTATCCCCAGACACAGTGCCTGGGAGCTGGGCATGCTGCTGGGCTGCTCAGCTGGCTTGGGCATGGTGCTGGTGGTCGGGATAAGGTACATGTACCGTCAGGCCTGTGGCAAACGGACAGAGGTGACGCTGAACGACAGGGAGAGAGAGTATGGGAGAGGAGAGAGAGGGCTGCTCCACGTCCAGGAGTGTGGAGATTTGGTCAGAGTCCGGAGAATCAGAGAGAACAGTTTTGTGCTCCTGGCAGAGTACGATATACTGGCATCACCTGGAGACTGAAGTAAATAGTTTAAGATACTAAAAATAGTTCTTCAAATCAATGCTGTTGGATGGGCAGAATAATCATACCGGGTAAGGTGCTCTTAGTAACATTAGACCAACCGAAGTAGCGTAGCATTGTTACTAACTGAAAAAACGCGAATATAAAAAGCTACCTTGATTATTGGTAGCTGGTTAGCCTAGCATACCTTTCGATTTAGCTTCTAAGCCAAGCTAGCTTAAAGCATTCTGAAGTCATGAAAATAATAGTCAAACATGAATGAAACAAGGTTTTTTTTTAACGTATTTTTGCCCCAATAACATTGGCGCGTAGTGATGTTGGTCAGGGTTATGACTAGAAAGGATCCGTCTTGTGTAAAACTCGAGAAACACGAGAGTTTGTGTTCATGTATTTACTTTCTGCAGGCATCTTGTATCTCTACTCTTGTTTTGGCGGTCCCTACGTTCAAAAGCGGTAGTGTTTACGAGCACCAGAGTCCCTTTAGAAAACCTATTTTTTTTAGTGAACCTGCATGATTTCATCTGTTTTCAACGTTAACACAACAGTCTTTTCTCCCCCGCAAAGGGCATCCGATCCCTTCCGAGTTGTTGTCCCAGAGTCGCTCCGATTACAACGAGAATGTGACGTCATATTCACACAAGAGGGATCCTTTCTAGCCATAACCGTTGTGGTCAAGAGCAAGATATCTTGACAGCTTCAGGCCAGCTTGCCTTGTAATTTGTGGTGTTCATTCAGAGACCCCAGAGGACCAATCATCTTTTGTTTAGCACCACAATCTGGTTGACATGTCTCCTCCAACAAATTTTTGGTGTCGGACAACATTTCTCAAAAAGTACTTGGCAGATTGTCTGTGGATATTCATGATCCTCAGGGGATGAATCATATTTGGAGGCTATTTAGGTTAACCTTTCGTCTAGCACCACCATCAGGCAGACTGTGGTGAAATCTACGGAGCACATTCATGCTCTCTGGCAGATGAACCATTTCTAATTTGGGCTAGTTTTCGACTAGTGCCACCTTTTGGCCAAAATATCATCTTTGGGACATCATTTTACAGTTCTAGCTGCACCACCAATGCTTTGTATCAGAATTATTAGCATGTCATTTGTTCCACCCACTTTCATACTGTGGAGTGTATAATTGTAGCCTCTAGGGGACATTAGCAGGTGTTTTAATCTTGTTTTCCAAATCGCAAACTTGTGCTCAAGAAAAATGTTCTTGGCTAAATATTTCGCCCTCTAGAGATTTCTGCCTCCAACATGTTTAGAGAATAAAAACTGCAATCTGCTTCCTGATAGAAAGTAGGATATTTACAGACAAGGGCTAGGATGACATACACCATTCGGTGGACACTTTTTGTTTGTTTTTCAGAGCGATGAATTAGTGACACGAGGGCTGTAAGTCCAAACATATTTGTATAAATGCAGGATTTGCATGCTGACAGGTATAACTAACCAATCCTACATTAACTTATTTCACCAATATTTTACATTGTCATGTAAAATCATAAGGATGGACGTAATAATAAAGTATATTTTCAGTATTATACATTGTGTATTTCTTGATTTTAGCTCTTGTGTCGTGAGGTTTTATGCACAGCAGTGCTGGTTGCTTTGTCATTTCAAATCACTTGGGTCTGGTTGTGTGTTAGAAGGCCTCTAGAGTCTGTTGGCAGGGATTTCACAGTCTTATTTTATTATTACTTCATCCAAACTGAGGTGACAGAAGAGCCATCTGTCCAAATAAGATGGGTCAGTGAAATAATGAGCTGCCAATAATTCCCTGAGTGTTATTTTTTTTTTCCCCCATTTGATTAAACAACAAATACAAGAGTTTATTCAAAATTGTCTGTATTTAAACTGGCCCTGAGGAAGAATATTAGACACAGGGGTGTTGAGACTTCAAGAGAAAGTAAGAAAAATAAAATTCCAGGCACTGTAATCTCTGGAGGTGCAGATTAAAATCTGGTTTTATACAGCGTGCAGGAGTGTATGATGATAAAGCCAAGAAATACCTGGCCCATTTAACAGCATGTAGATATAGCAACATTAAAACTTCATGATCCATATAATACTGATATAATTTGCAAAACTACTCCCTATATACACATTTTCCTCTGATTCATCTACAGATAAATTCATGGTCAAAACTAACCCGATGTTTTTAATGCAATAAAAATAAGAAGCTGCACCGAATCCTGAAAAAAACATGTTTTTTTAAAGTTTGTATGTTTATTTCTGTATATTCTTTTGTAAACAAGTAGAAACAGTACATACCCTGCTCAATATCTTTCTTTCACACTTTAAACAGACAAAGACTGGATGACCAGTGAAATGGCGTTTGTGCTGTAGAGACTTCAATAACCGTCATAGTAACACTGGCTGACTCCAGTTGGTTAGAGATGCGTAAATCTCGACTTACCGGATTGAAAACATTTGTTGCGTCTGTAGATAAAATCAGAAACATTCTCAGTCAAGATAAAACTCTGATAACAGAGGTTTCCGTGAAGAATACTTGTACTCCCCCGCCAGCACCACAATGGATGTTGTATATCCAGAAAAATAACGACCATATTGCCAGACAGAACGATTGAATTTAGAGTCCTGGATTACGTGCAGTTACAACATTTTTTAATGCCCAAGGCCAACATTTTCCAATAAATACACCTGCCAACTACGACTGTTATGGTTAGGGTTAGGCCACTAAAACATCTGGTTAAACTGGTTGTATTAGCCGTTTATCCACCACACCCTTACAATGCATTTTGCTGCATAAAAGGGCGTATTGATTCCTGCACTGGCACTGCAGAATAGTGAACATATTTCCCAGAGATACTGGGCAGGAAAGGAAGTATATAAAGTAGCCCGATGGTGCACAGGTTGCTCAGGAGAAATATTACCAGCCACAACAGGAGACATTCAATTCTCCTCTCAGTACCATTTGTATTCCCAATGATTGGTCGGGGTGCTACTATCAGGGCCGGTTTAAGGCAAAGGCCATATAGGCGGTCGCCTAGGGTGCCACCTTCTGGTGCTAAATATTAGCAACATTTACTCTCCATCTCTGAATTGTATCTCCAATATTGTAGCTCGCTAGAGCCTCGAATCACAGTTTGTCATCTCAGATATTTGTGATATGTGGATTCTGGCACCCAACAACACAACAAGATGACATTTTAGATGTGTAACTTTATCCCACTGCTATTGTTAGTTAGCCTCCAGTCTTTCCTTTGGTTAGCCTCCAGCTAACACCGTGCTGTTTGTTTTATGACATTAATATCAGTCTCCGTACTTTGTGTTTTGTGCTTAGTTAGCAAATGTTAGCATTCTAACGCAAAGATGGTGATCGTGGTTATAACAGCTAAACATCAGCATGGTCATTATGAGCATTGTGAGATTATGGTTGGTGATCAAAATGATAACGGTAAGTGATATGACCACCGCCATATCACTCAGATAAAACAGGGTATCATCTGCATACAGATGTATATGTGGACTGTTGGACATAACCGGTGACCTCCTTATTGGTCCAAGTTAAAAATGCCCTTGTGGACCACATACTTGGTCAGAATACGAGGTGTACTGAAATGATGTGAACAGGAATTTGATCAAGACAAACCCATAAAAACAGAATAATGCAAGAAAGGAAAGAATCTACAGAGATCCAGGAAAGATTATGACTTATATTGAATTAAATTAGACTCCCTACCTCAACGTTCATGTTCGTCTACCTCAGATCATTTGTTAACACCGTCCCCTCACCACAGGACTGCTTCTTCTCAACAAACACAATCACTTCAGAAAAGAATCAGAAACAGCCGTCATTATATATACTGTATATTAAACGTCAGATCATCCAGCATTAGTTTGTTTCTATCAAGAACATAAATCAAACACATTCTCTGGCAGTGACAGCGAGGAGAAAGAGTAGAAAAAGTAGAAAATAGCAAGAAAAATAAAAAAAGAATGGTCCCAGTAACTCCGCCCTTCCTGTTCCTGCTGGGAGGTGCTGTGTTTCAAACCAAACGCTCCATTTGTCTTTAAAAAAAGCAGCCGTCCTCTTTTTTGCAGGATTTTTTTGGGGGTATTTCATATAAAAATAAAACTTTTGCTTCTTTTAAATATAAAAGAATATATTTGATGGAAATATGAAATATGAGTTTTTCGTTGTCGTAGAAACTGAGTGTGCCACGTCCCCTCCGAGGTCTCTGTTGATTGTTTGTAATAAGGCACGTTTTTTACTGTATCCCTCCGCCGTAGTCCGACATCACAGCACAAACTTGTGCAGAACCATCAAAACATTTCGTCCTCGTCAGACGGGCTGAAGAGTCGACAGTTTCACCGCCTGAGCAGGGAGAAAAGATGCAGAAAGTGTCAAAGAGTGAGAGACTCAGATAAAGAAAGTGAGAGAAATTGTGTGAGAATTTTAAAAGGAAGTCTGGTGAGTTGATCCACCACCAACACCAAATCATTCATGACAAAGACTGCTTTACAGTGATGTAAACATGTACTGTACCTTCAGTCTACATCGGTACTATTTCAATTTGTGCATCTGTCAAAATTTAAATAATCACATTTTTTGTTCTCTTAGAGCAGTGAGCGTTTCTACATGTCACAGACAACAGCAGTTTTAAAACTGGTGCGAATGACGCAACACGAACACGCGGAATTTGCGTCATTCGCGGGAGTTGAAATATCTCAACCCGAGCTAGAAATTCGTGTGACGCTTCATCAGCATTGAGATTCTCCTCTGGTCGTCACCGACGTCCTGACGTTGTTAAAATCAGAAATGGAGGATAAATAAATCTTGTATGTGTCTGTGGTCACCCAGAGCTCCGATAGTCCATCATCTCTGTACAGAGAGCAGAAACCACAGACTGTCTCTGGTAGAAACAACAACGTCTCTAGATGACGTCATGTTGAGTGTTGATGGAGCAGCTGTTATAGCCTGGTACTGATCCATCCAGACTCCATTCACAAAACAAGCATTTTAAAAGTTGTTTGCTTGTCGTCATGGTAACAGACCTGACAAAGCATGAATTCAGACTTTTTACAAATCAACATCATTATGTAGTTATTTCGGCATCAGTTTGATCCGTTTATTGCGATTAAATCACAGCACAATCTGTTTATTTTGGGTTCATACCGCAGTAGCGACGTGTGGCTTTCTAGATACAGTCAGTGTAATAACACTGTATGTGAATACAGCTCACCGCCGGGTGATGTTATGAACCCAGACACGACGGCGTTTGGTTTTCTGACATATCTGGGACTTCACCAACATGTACAAAGCAGCAACAATGGTTATTTCTTCCATGGTTGATGGAGGAAAGAAAAGTTGTTGGTATCTATGGAGACAAGCTCGTCCTTCTCCTCTCTGGCGCGTCTAGAAAATTAAGGGATCTCTATCAAAAATACACTCAAATATGAATGAATATCTTCTTGCCACATACCTCCCAAAATGATTAAGTCTAAATGTTTGACTAAACTGAAATTAAAACTAGAATAACACAGTTTCAACAGCTTTCAGCTCCATGTTGTTCACAAGATGTAACTATTTGGCATCTTCATCACCATCACCATCATCACCCACCACCTTCAGACCGAATCAAAGTGAAGCTGGTGATTCATGCAGACCGACAGCAGAGGGAGCTGTTGCACACAGAGCTTAAAGGGAGAAGATTAATAAAATATGTGATCCCAACAGATCCGTTCTCTACTCACTCGGGGCAGTAGTGTTGGAATGCGGCCCTATCTCAACAACAGACTAGACTGTAGGAGAGGAGAAAAGGTGAGGAGGTTAGAGTTGGAATGCAGCCCGCTGTCTCGGGGAGAAGAAGGTGAGTTCATGGTCAGTGATGGGGTTTTATCCTCAACCAGTGTTGTGTGTTTGTGTGTTTACCTTCTGGCGTTTGGTCATCCAGCTCCGGATGGTCGGCACGAGGACGGAGCCGAGCAGGATCTGAGCTGGATGGTAGATCAACAGAGGGACCGAGATCAGAGAGAGATGCTCGTAGCCCTCAAACACGATCTTCAACATGGGGATACCTGGAGGAGAGAGGGAGGAGGAGAGAGGAGGAGGAGAGAGGAGGAGAGAGGGAGGAGAGGAGGAGGAGGAGAGAGGGAGGGAGGGAGGAGAGAGGAGGAGGAGGAAGAGAGAGGAGGAGGAGAGGAGGAGGAGGAGAGAGGAGGAGAGGAGGAGGAGGAGAGAGGGAGGGAGGAGAGGAGGAGGAGAGAGGAGGAGGAGAGGAGGAGAGAGGAGGAGGAGGAGAGGGGGAGAGGAGGAGGAGAGAGGAGGAGAGAGGGAGGAGGAGAGAGGAGGGAGGAGAGAGGGAGGGAGGACAGAGGAGGAGAGAGGGAGGGAGGAGAGAGGAGAGGAGGGAGGAGGAGAGAGGAGGAGGAGGAGAGAGGAGGAGAGAGGAGGAGGAGGAGAGGAGGAGAGAGGAGGTTGTGAATACCACAAGCGGGGGGGCGTTCATATGACCTCGTTTACACCTCATATTAAAAGAGTGCACTCCTATAATATTCTTGGACTCAAGATGAACACTTAAAAAGATGAAAATAAATGCAGCAGCACCAGAGATATCGTGTTTTTTTTCCTTGTCAAAACCCGCTGCCTACATTACCCACAATGCAATTTAACTGCAGATAGTTTGGTGTGTCATGCTAGTTAGCAGCTAATGTAGCCTGCAGCAGAGATGAGCAGCTACAGAGGTCTCACTCCGTTCTAACTCCACACCTCCAGATTGTTATTTTCAACCTTCTGACCCAACTGAATCTGTTTCTGAACATCTAATCTGGAGATTAGAGGAAAACACAATCGATCAGAATGGATCAATGATATATATATAATATATAATGTGTTTGTACCTACCCAGAGTGAGAGACTTGTGTGTTGAGCAGAACATGATGGCGACGGTGTCTGCAGGAGTGAAACCTGAGCCCGACCTGCAGAGACAAACAGGAAGTCAAAACTCTCTCTTTATACTTGTTAATCTGTTAAACTTCCCTCTCACTGCTACTGCACACTATACACTACTGCTTTTAACTATTGTTTACTGTCTTCTTCATCAAAGTATTTATATTTGCAGCATGATGTTCTGCATTAGCAAGTTTCTCTGCTTGTTTGAGGCAGTTTTAAAAGTTATAAAAAGACATTTGTGGGATAAATTAATGACAACTCGTCAGCTTTGGATGTTCTCATAACAAAGTCTGACGGCAGGAAACGTGTTTACTGTGACATGGATGTACAATTTATGAGACAAATATACCGGCTGGACGTCTGATAACAGTGACTGGTAGATAAAATAAAGAGAGAAAGAAGAAGTGGAGGGTAGAGTAAAAGAGGAGAGGATGATAACAGGAGGAGGAGACTGACCTGGTAGAAAAGGCAAATGTGAGCAGCATGAAGCTGAGCTGGATGGAGAAAACTGCAACAAGAGAGACAAAATAAATAAATATAAAAAAATGCATCCATTAATTAATTGATAAAATGTGACATAAATTAATATTTCTGTTTTAATTTGCTTCTGTATTTACTCTTCTGTTTAATTTTCCCTTTTATTTATTTGTGTATTCATTTGTATTCATTTTAAAATGTATGTATTGCATTTTTTTAATTTATTTGTTTATTTTTCCATTTTTTAAATGTATGTATTTATTTTTGTATTTATTTGTATTAATTTTAAGATTTATTTATTTTTTTATTTATTTTATATTTATTTTTAAATGTATGTATTTATTTGTATTAATTTTAAGATGTATTTATTTATTTTTGCATTTTTTAATTATTTTATATTTATTTTTAAATGCATGTATCTATTTGTATTAATTTTAAGATTCATTTATTTATTTTTTCATTTATTTATTTTTAAATGTATGTATTTATGCATTCATTTATTTATTTCTGCCTGATTTTTGCATTTCACCCCTTATTTATTTTCCCAAACTTATTTATTTCTGTATTCATTTCTTTTTACATTTCTTTATGCATTTCTGCCTCATTATGCAAATGAGGGGGCTTTCACTCAGCGTGTGTCATCATGGGATGCATAACTGAAGAGAGCTGAGATAACGGCTTCAGTTTCCCGTCACAAAGGGCCGTCTGACAGCGAGGTAAAGCGGTAAAAATACTCTAAATATAGCGTAGACTTAACAGCAGTACCTCTTACAACCCCACTTCAAAACACCCAAACTGTCCCTTTAACTTTCAGAGAGTTTACTGACTGATGAGGACGACCAGCAGCAGGCTGGTGGGGTCCAGCTCGATGTTGGGGTTACTGAAGGTGTCACAGAAGGTTGTGTAGATGATCATGAGGAGGACGGCGCTGCTGACGGCGCCGAACGGGAGCTTCCGCCGCTCCAGATACTCCCTGAGGAAACCACGACACACCTGCGCGCACAAAAACACACACTTTTACACAACAACATCCAAGACGTATTTAGCCATTTCTGTATAAAACACTGATTCACATATACCTGACCCAGGATCAGAGGAACCACCACCGTCATGAAGAGCTGAGAGAAGATGGAGGAGAACGGAACGGAGGACGACGAGCCGAGCTGCCGGAGGATAACCACGAGAAAATATGCACATTATTTACATGTATTTATTTATCTGGAGATAATGTAGCTGACTAAATGTGTGATTAAATGCTCTGTTTTTGGTCTCCACCACCTCTCTTTAGCTGCTAAATGCAACAAGTTCACCATCAACTTTGACATATTATCACTTTTTAGGTGATAATAAGTCAAGTAAGTTGTGTTTGATCTGCTTTCTGTCAGAACTAAAACACAGAGAAGCAGCGTTTATACGCTTTTATGCTCCACATATCTGGAACAAACTCCCAGAAAACTGGAGGTCAGCTGCAACTCTCTTTTATTAAATCATTTCTTACACTGCACCATAATTGTCTTATTCTATTTCAGCTTGTTTCTATTTTCTCTTGGCTCTTTAGTGACTGTTTTTAATGTGTTTAAATGTCTTTTATTATGTGTTTCTTCTGCATATAGTCTGGTTGCGCTGCCCAGGCTAGCTGTTTCCCCCCGTTTCCAGTCTTTATGCTAAGCTAAGCTAACTGCCTCATATTAAGCGTACAGACATTAGAGAGTGGTATCGATCTCCTCAGCTCACTCTCAGTAATAAAGTGAACATGGTAAAAAGAATAAAGAGGGAGTGACTTACAAACAGCAGCAGCAGCACAGGAGTCACTACGATCCCCTGCAGGACAGAGACATGATTACTCTTCAGCTCTCACTGACGTTTAAAACTGTCCTCTGTCAGGATATCTTACCAGGAAGCTGCCAAACGCTGAGTTGAAGATGGCAGCAGCCTAGAAACACACACAGTCAGTCAGTCAGTCGCTATGACAACATAACAACACACTGCTTATATCACACCCTTCGCCAAACACCGGAGGATAACGACCTCCTAACGCGTTACCTCGTTGCCTCCGACAGCCTTGGTGAGAATAACGGCCGAGGACACCGGCGGGGGCATGCAGCTCACCGTCTGTAACCTAGGCAACCACAGCGACGGGAGGAAGAGGAGGAAGAAGGAGGAGAATCGTCATCATCCGTTTCTAGCAGTAAGAATATTTCTCTTCCCTCTGCAGCCTTTCTTCAAAGGTCAGAGGTCAGGGTGCTTTCCATTTGGCTAACATAATAATAATAATAGCAATAATAATATGAAATAATAATAGTAATAATAATAATAATTATAATAATATATAATACAAATAAAATAGATATTAAAATAATCAATTCATTTTTTATTTCAATATATGAGGATTATTATCATTAAATAATAACATATAAAATTAAATATATAATAATAACAACAATAGTAATATTACAAAAAACATGTATTTAAGTAATAAATCAATTGATTATTTTAATATCTGATGATTATATTTTTTATTATTATTAAATAATAATATATAATAAAAGAAAATATATAATAACAAGAACAATAGTAATAATACAAAATATATATTATAATTATGAATTAATTTATTATTTTAATATATGATTATTATTATTTAGTTTTTTATCATTAAATAATAATAAATAATTAAATTAAATATACAATAATAATAATCATATTTTAAAATATGATTATTATTTATTATTATTATTATTAAATAATAATAATAATAATAATAATACAATAAAATATATAATAATGACAATAGTAATAATACAAAATATATATCAAAATAATGAATTAATGTATTATTTAAATATTATTAAATAACAATATACAATAAAATACACAATAATAACAAAAATAATAATAATAACAATAATATAGAGTACATATTAAAATAATAAATTGATTTATAATTTTAATATATTATTATAAAAAACAAAACATACAAAAAACATAAGACAGTATAGACAATTAAAATGAGTGTATCGCTGAAACAAGAGGAAGTGAGGGAGAAACATTAGATGTCTATAAAATGTCAGAAAATAGTGAAATCACAATTTCTTGGAGCTATTTATGTTTATTTCTGATTTATAACTAGAATAACTTGACACACAGTGCTGAGCTGCATCTCAAATTAATCTTCAGGTTCCAGCTTTCAGATGATGTACACCACTTCTATATGACATCTACTGTTGACCTGCTATCTCCCCCTAAAGACCCCCTGGACCCCCTAAAGACCCCCTGTACCCCCCTAAAGACCCCCTGTACCCCCTAAAGACCCCCTTAACCCCCCTAAAGAAGACTAAAACTGGTCTATGTGGGTCCTCACACAGACACACAGCCTGGCCTGTAGTAGCAGTGAATGAGGCTCTTTGTGTCCGTACATAACTCGCCCTTCAGGTACAGTCAGGATCTAAATAAATAAAGGACGCCATTCACACACACACACAGATCCTACCCTCTGAGCAGCCATTGGTCGATGGCGGTGAACTCGAGCACTTTGAGCAGCAGCCAGACGACCAGCGGGAAGAAGACGAGCGTGAAGGACTGGACGAACAGGTGGAGCCGAACGTGGAGCAACGCGCTGGTCAACTCCTGCAGACAGAGAATAAGACTAGTGTTAATACTCACATCCATCACTGTTATATATAAAAAGTTATATATACAAAGACGTGTTTCTGACCTCTGTTTTCAGTGACAGGCCGCTGTTGAAGAAGATGAGCGCGACGGCGATGTAGGCGATGGTGATCTCTGGCTTCAACGGTCCTGAGAGAGAAAAGAAATATATTTATCACAGATTATAATCAGGGCTGTCAATCGATTAAAATAGTAAATCATGATTAATCACAAATGAATCACTCTTTTTTATCTGTTCAGATTTGTCAAGTATGTATGAAATGGTTGATTAGATTTTTGTTTTGTTTTTTTACAGTCACTAATGCACATTTTTGCACATTTTTTTGGATTATAATTTACAGTCTTTAATGCAATTTTTGCAAATTGTTTTAGATTATAATTTAGTCTTTAATGCAAATGTATGCACATTTTTAGATTGCAATTTAGTCTTTTATGCAAATTTTTGCACATTTTTAGATTATAATTTACAGTCTTTAATGCAAATGTATGCACATTTTTAGATTGTAATTTACAGTCTTTAATGCACATTTTTAAATTATAATTTGCAGTCTTTAATGCACTTTTTTAAATTATTATTAGTATCCAGTATTTACTTTTTATGCACTATTTGTACTGTTTACAACTTTCACAACACTTGACTTGTATATAGATATTTTATTTTTACTTTTATTATTGTATTTTTTATTCTGTTATTTCTATTCTGCGTAAGTACATTGAGAGGGATGCATGAAAAAAAGTCCATGTATGTATGTACTATGCGAAATAAACCTGATCCTGAACAATTAAAATGCCAAATAAATGTTGTCACAATGAGATTATATGAAGGGGAAATAAAAATAATATTATAGATTTATTTTTTTTAAACCACAGACTGAACCTGTGTTGATTTATTAATAATAAACAAAAGTACTAAAATTAGTAACAAAATTAATAATGAACAAAAGCACTTGGTCTCTGTAAAGTCTGCTGTTTGATACTGGAGTTTCCGAGGAGCACCTGAAGGCATCATCCTGGCAGTAGCAGCACAGGAGTTTATCTCATCTGTAGGATAAGATGTGAAGGTGTGACTGAGCTGACCTCTGCTCTCTCTCTCACAGATTACACTCCACTTATCAGTGAAAGGAAATAACTCTGTCCTCAAAGTGAAGATAAAATCTATTTTTTTGTAATCTATATAACTCACTTAACTTTCCACTCATGTCAACAAGGCTGGTCACAAGTCAGGTAATGGGGCTATATAAGGGCTGTTTCCAGTGAGTCACATCTGAGTAAATAAAAAAAGATATGAGCCAATGAGATCATCGTGCACGCGCACATAGGGGCGTGTGTGTTGACATTACTGCTTAATGCAACGTGTCACTACAGTGCCAGGTAAGGAGGGGGGGGGGGGGACACACAGAGGAACCACTGTGAGTCTATCAGCCCCTTTCCATCTTGTGTGCGAAACTCCATTCAAAAAATCGCATAAATAAGAGTTACCTTCATTTTAAACCAATACACACATTAGATATACAATTAATTTATAGCTTAACATAATCAACAATATAATAACTTTAATTCGGCTTACATTATGTACATGATATAACAAGTATTTGAGTAGAAATTCAACATTTTGGATAACTTTTCTGGTGATTCTTACAGTCTACGCCCCGGTTCTATGGGCGAAATAGAGTTAAAAAAAAGTGTAAAAGTTGGCAGTTTATTCAAAATAAAAGGCCAGCTGGTGATAAACTTCCATGCCGAATTGTTCAGTTATTCCTAACGGTTCTTTTAAGCCCTCAGGTGTTTCTCTACGAGGTCAGGTGTGACTTCAGTGACTTCCCCAAAACCTCCCGACTCCCTCACCTCCTCTGACACCGAAGCCTGGCTGCAGCTTGGCCGATAAGATGACCAGGACTATCCCGATGATGAACCATTCCTTCCGGAGCCTCGCCAGGAGGCCCATGTTCCGGTCCCGGTCCCCGGCCTCAGGTCTCACCAGCCCGGACCCGAAGCTTCACAACTGCAGCTGCTTCTCTGGAGCTTTTTTTTTTTATGTCACAAAACACAAGCAGAGGAAGAAGCCGGAGCTACATCCTGACACGTGGGACATAGCGGGGCCGTAAAGACTGAAGGAGAGGCGCAGCACAAGTTTATATTACCGTATGAAGGGTAAAAGCAATAAATAATGTATTATATAGGAAACACAGGTAATGACATAATATGTTTAAACAGTAAGTTTAAAAAGAAATAATTAAATAATAAAAAATATACAACAGTATAATTTTAGCGATTTTCAACCTAATGATAACAAAATAATGCTGTGTATTTTTTACTTTAAAAAAAAAAAAGAAAGAAAGAAAGAAACTTAAACTGAATAAATACAGTTTGGTAGAATACTTGAAATAATTTAACAAAAATATTTCGTTTTCGAAACGTAAACAAATCAATGAACATTTTAGCAAATTATTTTAAGAAAATAAAAGTTTGAACTGAAGAAAGGTTTAATAGTATTAAAAAAAGAAAATAAATAGGGTTGTTAATCAATTTAACAAAATGAATAAAAGTGTGAACTGAAAAAAGTTGCATTGCAGTTTGGTAAAATACTTTTTTAATAATCTTTACAAAAATATTTTGTTTTTTGAAACGTATAAAAGAAATTAATGAAAATTTTAGCAAATGATTTTAACAAAATAGTTTTGAAATTTTTTTTTTTTTTTAAATCATTCAGATAATTATCTGAATAAATGATCAGACTGAAAACAGAAGTTTTTGAGTTAAATTGTATTTGAACTGAACAGAATATTAAACCGACGCTTTGGTTTGTTTGTTTTGTTTTACAGACAAGACCTCTTAAAATGAGGGAAATACAGGTTTACATGCCTCTTATGTATTTATTATGTCACTAATGTGACTGTTAACAAGGGAATGACATCATGTAACACATTTACAGTATATAAAACACATAATATATCAAACAGCTGTACTTTATATTTATCCTGTGTGTTGGAGGTGTGTTTCCTTACGTCCCTTTTTAAAGAACACTGGTATATATACAGTAGTTAGTACCAGGCAGTAGCAGTACTATCGAGGGTCTCTTTCCACGCCACCAGTCGGCGCAGGGCGGCGGGCGAGGCCGACTCCACGTCAGCGCTGTATTTCCCGATCAAGGAGTGAGCGCGAGCACAGCTCACCGACACCTGACAGGAAACACAGTGAAGATGGTTGATGTTGGATGAAGCCTGACATGGACAGAAGCATGCAACCAAAAGTGAAACGAGAGGGAGTTTGCCGTTTAGAAACTGCATTCTCAATTACATTTAGGTTAGGTTTTTAGTGGTAAAAGATCATGTTTTGGCTTAAAATAAGTATGAACAGCGGCCTCCTGGTTGATAGTCCCATGCTGACCCATCCGTCCACCCTCACTTCCTCCCTACATGGACTTAGATTAAATGTATTTGTGATACGTCAAAATCAAACGTAATCCGGGAGAAAATACGTTGTACGCTGTATGGAAATGTAATTTTTAGGAGAGCAGTTATTTTTCTTTATTCATCGTTTTGCAGCTTTCAGTACAGCACTTTTAATGTCTGCAATTGTCTTTTTTTTTCTGTGTTTATGTTTGTGTTTTTTATGCTGCAAAAAAAAATGACCTTAAAGAACTGAACTGAGCTGAAAACAGCCACACAGACCTGAATATTTAAAACAAACTGTACCTGTGCTTTCTGCAGCAGAGCCACATCTCCCAGCTCACAGGAAACTTCATAACTCTGCAGGAAGAACTCACAAGCTCTCGTATACTGACTCTATACAGAGAGAGAGAGAGAAGAGAGAGGGAGAGAGAGAGAGAGAGGGAGAGAGAGAGAGAGAGAGAGATAGAGAGAGAGGTAAAAATAAAAAAACAAAGAGAATTGTTATATTTGGTGTGCTGCATTTGTAATGATTGTTCAAATATCATACAAATGACGATGTTTGTTCAATTAGGTGCTTAAGTAGCTTTTCTTGTTTTCTGAAAAATGCTTGTCCATACATACACACATATACTGTATACATGCATACTATTTAGTATGTTTAGTTCATACCGTGGTATAGTAGATATTGCCCAGACACAGGAAGGCGTCGGCCAGGTTGTGTTGCAGCCCGTTGCTACGGGAGATGTGGACCAACTTCTCCAGACACTGCAGTGTGTCATGTATGTTTCCCTCACTGAAGCATCCATGGATGTTGAAACGGTATGCAGACGTAAACACAGAGGACACAGAAATAATGTATAAAGCTTGACTGTATATACTGTTATACTGTGTGTGTGTGTGTGTGTGTGTGTGTGTGTGTGTGTGTACCTCTCTATAGACTTGGCCATAGCCTTGTAGGACTTCCCCAGTCCGTCTGCGTCCTGCAGTGTGCCGAAAATCTGCATGCAAGTGTTGAAGAACTGGACACAAACAGTTGAATTACTAAATATAACGTAACCAACAGACTAATACACTGTTGGTTTTGGTGCTATTCAAAATGTATAAAGGAGAGCTTTACACACTCACACACACACACACACACACACACACACACACACACACACACACCTGCTTGGCGGTGTCATGGTCTCCTGCTCTCTGATAGGTCAGTCCTAGCTGATAAGAGGCCTCCGCTTCTATCTGTTTGTCTTCAGCTGAAACAAACACCAGTAACTATCATAGACTGTTTATAAGAAGTGCACGTCGTCACCGTGATGTTCCCTATTGGTTTGTGGACTATGATTTTGAAGCCTCGAGTTCGGCATTTTGGCCGTCACCATCTTGACTTTTGGCCGTTGCCATCTTGGTTTTTGGCCGTCGCCATCTTGGTTTTTTGGCCATCGCCATCTTGTTTTGGGCCATCGCCATCTTGGTTTTTTGGCCGTCGCCATCTTGGTTTTTTGGCAATCGCCATCTTGGTTTTTGGCCGTCGCCATCTTGTTTTTTTGGCCATCGCCATCTTGGTTTTTTGGCCGTCGCCATATTGTTTTTTTGGCCATCGTCATCTTGTTTTTTTGGCCGTCGCCATCTTGGTTTTTGGCCGTCGCCATCTTGTTTTTTTGGCCATCGCCATCATGTTTTTTTGGCCATCGCCATCTTGTTTTTTTGGCCATCGCGATCTTGTTTTGGGCCATCGCCATCTTGGTTTTTTGGCCATTGCCATCTTGGTTTCTTTGGCCGTCGCCATCTTGTTTTTTTGGCCATCGCCATCATGTTTTTTTGGCCATCGCCATCTTGTTTTTTTGGCCATCGCGATCTTGTTTTGGGCCATCGCCATCTTGGTTTTTTGGCCGTCACCATCTTGGTTTTTGGCCGTCGCCATCTTGTTTTTTTGGCCATCGCCATCTTGGTTTTAGGCCGTAAAAAGCAACATGCTATATAATATATATCATCACTGTCCACTACTTTTTTCTTTGTTTTAAACCTCCCAATACAAACATATTTCATGTTTCTATGCATTCATTGGTCTTCCTCTCTCACACATCTTGTATATATTCAGTATATTTTCAGACACATCTTGTACCTACTCTCAGTAGCTATACTGTAGCCCTTGTGCAGCAGCGTCAGGGCCTCGTTGTAGTCCGCGGCGTCCAGCGGAGCGTCGGCCAGCCGGCTGTAGATCCTCCACAGTGCTTTACGGGCCCGGAGCCTCAGAGGCCGACCGTCTGAGTCCAGCCAGTCGCCGCCGTCTGCCTGCTGGATGCACCGCTCCGCCTGCTGCCTCGCCTCCTCCAGCTCTCCTGCAGAACATCAAATCAGTCACGTTGTTGCACCATCTTTATGTATGTATGTGTGTGTGTGTGCTGCTCACCCAGCTGCAGGTAGACCTCAGCCATGCACGCCCGGGCCTCGGTGGCCGGCCTCGAGCGGCCTCCGTGCTCTCGGTCTGCAGAAGTGTGGTAGAAGTGCAGACTGAGCCAGAGATCCTCCGGAGCCGAGAAGTACCGACCCAGAAACAGACGCTGGTCACACGCCACCGTCCAGGAACCTGCACACACACACACACACACACACACACACACACACACACACACACACACACACACACACACACACACACACACACACACAGAGGAAACACTGTGAGGGAGAAGCGTCGTTCTATCCTGCAAGATAAACAACAAAACTCCATTTAGAATATCCTGAAATGTACAGTTACCTATATTACTGACATACAAACGAGTTAATCTGACCAGTGATTTAAACCTTACCATAACTAATGGGATTAAGTCTTTAATTCAGCGTACATCATGTACACAAAACTGCATGTATTTAAGTAGAAATTCTACATTTTTATCACTTCGCTCACACTGTTATTGTCTGTTTTCAGAAGCTTCAGAATACTATATGTTACCACGTTTAGTGTGTGTGTGTGTATACATATATATGTATATATATAACTGAGTGTGTACAGGTGCTTCCAGCCTGCTCGGCCCAGCTCAGGTGAACTCTCATGGTCTCCAGTTTGTCCCACTGTTGGTCCAGCGGCGTCTGAAGCCTGACGGCTGATCCTGGTTCAGCCGCCGCCCTCCGATCCTGATCCGAGCCCAGCAGAGAGAAAAGCTCCGAGAACGACCTGCAGGAACCGATGAGAGGATTAACTGATGTGTGTGTTTATATGTAAGACGGAGAAATACTGTGTTCACATGACGTTCCTATGAATCAGTCTGAATGGTTTAATGGTCTAACAGCTGCCTGACATCATGCATTTTATTTAATACTACTGCACTATATCAATATACTGCACTTTTTCCTACTTTATACTGCAACTGCTGCACAACAATTTCCCTCAGGATAAATAAACTTTGATCTAGGGCTGCAACTATTGATTATTTTTATTGTCTATTAATCTTTTGATTATTTTCTCAATTAATTGATAAGTTTTTTGGTCTATAAAATGGTTAAAAATGTTGATCAGTGTGTCCCAAAGCCCAAGACGACGTCCTCTAATGTCTTGTTTTGTCCACAACTCAAAGATATTCAGTTTACTGTCATAGAGGAGGAAAGAAACCAGAAAATATTCACATTTAAGAAGCTGGAATCAGAGAATTCAGACTTTGAATTTGAGTGAAATGAAGAACATAACCCTACAGTAAATAGAGATGAATGTGTCTACACATTCATCAACAAGTGAAGGCTGTTTTATATAGTTTGTACCTCCTGCAACACTACTGGACGATCACTGATACCTGTGATGACAGAGAGAGAGATTTACCTGTGAAAGCCTCCTTGAAGCAGCTCCACACAGATGTTCTGCTTTAGACTGTTTCTAAACCTGGAGACATTTATAGCAGGAGAATGAAGGGAAGATGAAGAAGTTGGGATGAGAAACAGAGGAATATTATTGGTCAGAAAACAGTGAGACCAATAGCGGAGGAATAAATCTGAACTTGAGCCCGAAACAAGCCGGTGAACTCACAGTGATATTTCTGTCTTGGAGAGAATCTGAGCCGATTTATCTGACACCGATCCAACTTGGAGAGACTCCTCCTGTTTCATCCTGCTGAAAACACACACGTTTACTATTATTATTTTATTGCATTCACGAGTAGAATAATCTTCAATTTCCAGATCAACAAAAGAAAAACAACTCATGGCTGTAGTTTCTTCTTCTTCTTTCTAAACCCTTTTATTGTGAGTACTGCAGGTGTAACTCTACTAACCTGTACTGAGTAAGTTTCCTCCGTTTGTTGCTGTTGGAGGTGATTTCCGGTAGAAAAGGTCCAGTGAGGCGCTGAGTTACTGCTGCGTTCATCTTCACCTGTCAGTCAAAGTAAAGGAGAGAGAGTCTGAACAGTTACACTCAACAACCAGCACCTGTTATATCATTATAGCTCATCATCATTTGCTTTTTTTACAACCCTGCAACTCTTAACATCACCTTACAGCTTGCATTATCTACTGTATATGCTTTATTATTTTTAATGTGTACTATTTGCTGCTGAAACAAACATTTTGCTTGAGTAGGATGATTAAAGTTTCCTGTTAAATAAAATAAAATAAAAGTAAACTATTACAGTCTGAGGAAGCCAGCTGCCAAAACTGTGAACATATATAATAATAATAATAATAATAATAATAATAATAATAATAATGATAATAACAATAATAATAATAATAATAAAAATAATAACAATAATAATAATAATAATAATAATAATAATAATAATAATAATAATAATAAAAATAATAAAAATAATAATAATAATAATAATAATAACTTCCTCCTGCTATTTGCAAATTGCAGTAAGCCATATTGCGATTTTGATAAACTTTTGATTGATTGTGCAGCCCTGATTGTTCTGTAAATGAATGACTATAAATCAAATTAAAGATAACATCCACTACTGAACAGGTCAACTTCCTGTTATTGTTCACTTTGCATGGCTCCAAAACAGAGTTCACCCTGACCCTGAACTCAAAGAGGCCCATAACTTTGGTATTTTTCCAGTTGGACCCTATTTTCCAACGTTTTTTGTGTTTTAGTGACTAAAGGGGACAACAACTCTTCATATTGGTCCAGTATTGAGCGAGAAACTAAGTTTACAGACCTTATTTTTGAAGGAAACATGTATTTACAAACCTAACTCTCTGAGTAAAAGTGTAAAACACTCACAGGCACTAACAGAGATATATATCAAAGTACTTACTTGCAGCCAAAACAAACTTCTATCTACAAAGTTTCCACCGTCTGCTGCTGAACGAGTTGCGCCGTCACCATGGCAACGGGGAGGGACAGGGCTGCATTCCAACACTGACGTCACTGCTGCCTGGTTCCATTCAGAGATAATAATGACAGATTATTTTCCAACATTAACAGACACATAAACAACTAATATCTTCAAATCCTCATGAGCTGTGAATATGGCAGTGGAGGAGGAAGTATTCAGATACTTTACTACAGTAAAAGTACTAATACCACACTGTAAAAATATGTGTAGGCCTATTTGTATTAAAACTGTCACTGGTGTACTATTATATGTATATTCTATCATTAGATTATTATTACTCATGCATTAGTGTAAAAGCAGGATTTTACAGTTGTTGGTTGAGCTGGAGCCCATTGAACTATTAATTAATGATTATTTTCATTATGCATTAATCTGATGATTATTTTCTCCATTAATCGATTGATTGTTTGTAAAAAAATTGTGAGAAATGTTTGTCACAATGACCCAGAGCCAATACTAATACATTAACATTTCTACTAACACATTAACATTATTACTTACTAATGCATTAACATCATTAACATTATTAAAAAGGAAAAGCATATATCTGGAACCATGAAATGTTTTTACATTAAAAATTACAAACAATTAATTTTCTGTCAATCGACTAATCGTTTCAGCTCTATTTGTACATTTTCATATGTTTTGCGTGCAAAAATCTTAATTTGTAAAGTAAGTAAATCTGTCAGATTATAAGTAGTCAGAAAAGAAAAGACTCAAATAAAGTAGAAGTACCTCAAAAAAACAAAAAAGCAAAAACATGCAAGAATGAAACTTTAATAAAAGCTAAAAAAGGGTAACAAAGAGCATCAAATCCATCATATGCATGAGAAACAAATGATTTCCTGTTGTTGTACAAATCAGTATTTTGTACGAACACTTTCTTTCAGATGTTGGAGATCTCACCACATCTGGGATGGAAACTCAGCTCACTGTGTTCGGTCTGTGGTGGCGAGCGTGAATTATTTCCTTCAAAGAGTCGCAGAGTTTCTAATAAAGTTTCATGTTCAGATTGGAAATCAGCAACAGAAGCTGTTTCCTGTCTGCTCACCGACTATCTGGCTTTCATTTGTTCAGACTTGTTTGTTCTTCTCGGTCTAATCAGCCTCAAGTGTAATTTGTCCATAAACACGACACGCTTTAGAAGAGAGAATGAAACATCCTTCTAGTGGAAACACAACTGTAGCTGGTGGTCTGACATCATAAAGTCGTGTGTGTCTCTGCTTCAAATTAAAAGCTTCTTTACAATTACAATATATCTCTGTTTCATCTCTGCGCTAAACTCAGGAAATAGTCCAATAAAAAATGTTTTAATTTATAATAAATATAATTGCTGTTGCTGTGTTACTGTTAAGCTTTTTGTAATAAGGGAAGCAGATTTACTCTCCAAAATCTTTGCAAATGTTTTTCCAAATTTTTGGTCATCATCACAAATCAAATTCACTTTCTACAGTAGTAATGCCTTGCTCAGGGGCTCTGAGCTGTGTGTGACTGGTGGATGTTATATGTGTGTGTGTGTGTGTGTGTGTGTGTGTGTGTGTGTGTGAGCCCATTAAATCTGCCTGCATGGTTCAAGTCACGTACAGCCTTCATCTGTTTATCTCTGTGTTGACTGCAACAAACAAACTGATCCGGAGTCTGAGAGGAAGTCACAGGTCACCACGGCTACTACTCTAAGATGGATGGATAGATAGATAGATAGATAGATGGATAGATAGATAGATAGATAGATAGATAGATAGATAGATAGATAGATAGATAGATAGATAGATAGAAGTGGGAATGGATGGATGAACATCTGTTGGTTTGGTTCAGACTAACACACATGTGTTACAGATGTGTAAACACAACATGCACTGCACGTGTTGCTTCTACGAACATGTTCCATTCAAGAATAACCAGTGGTGGAAGAAATATTCAGGTACTTTACTGCATTAAATTCAGAACCTTACTTAAGTAAAAGTACTTTCGGCTAAATGTACTGAAAGTGCTTAAAGTGAAAGTATTGATGGTGCCGTAAAATGTTCCCTGATAAATGTAGTGGAGTAAAAAGTACAATCTTTCCCTCTGAGATGTAGTGGAGTAGAAGTATAAAGTAGCAGAAAAGTAAAGTATGTATCTTGAATTTATACTTACTGTAAGTACAGTACTTAAAGATATCACATCTTCTGAGATCTGTTTTCTATTTGCTCCGTGTAATTGGTGGTATCTTTCTAAAGTCTCAGTGTGAACCACGTCAATCTGCACAACAGAATAAGGTTTCAGTAAACGGGACTCGGTGGCGTAGTAAACTGAGTCTGGAGTCTGCCAGCACTCCTGTTCAAACACTCCAGTAAAGTCAAATTTGTTGTTTAAGTGAAGTAATACGTTTTACTGCCTCAATTTCCACAACATTGTTATTAGTTAAGTGGGGAAAACGGGTTTAAAACTGGCTTCAATCACAGTAAGTGTGTGTGTCAGATAGTAAAAGTTCAGTCACTTGATGTCAGAGTGTTTACGAGATGTTCCACTGTAACGGAGGAGGGGGGGGGGGGGACAACGGGGGGGGGAGGAGAGAAAAGTGAGCTCCATCAGTTTGACTTCATCAGTTTTGTTTTGACTCAGCAGAGCACACTCTTCTTCTTCTTCTTCTTCTCCTCTTGTTTACATTGAAGGATCTAATTTGACAAAAAAACACAGAAGAAGACGGAAAAACAGACACAGGTGAGATTTTCTTGCTTTGTCAGCATTCATCCAGATGCAACTTTGAATTTTGAGTGAAATTATTCCGCAATTTTCTTTAGGATTTCCAACAGAATCGATCTCTGTGACGCTTCTGTCATGTTTAAACAGAGCTGTTATGTAACATTAACAGAGACCGGTGTTTAAATGATAACAGACCTTCATGTTACAGATTCCATGTCTGAACAGATTTAATTTAAACGTTTTTCAAGCACTTGTCAATTTTTAGATTTTGGGCGATTTTGCTTCCATATCAAGTCTGCTTTCAGACTAGTGGAAAGAAAACATCCAAAATACACATTTAGGTTTTTATTTTACTACTTTGTCTATTCGCGTCTGTAGATTTCTCCTAAAATCACCAAAAGTTACCATTAGATAATACCTCATTAGCATATTTAAACATAACATTTCAGAAAACTTGTAAATCAAAAATGAATTGTCTTAATGTCAGAAACCAACTGGGGAAGTTTCATAGTGATATCTATTAGTTAAATATTCTACCCTATTAACCTGTAGTGTCTTCAAAATGTATGAAATTTAACATATATTTTCTCTAAATTAGTTTTTTCTCAGACTCTGAGGCAGAAATCTCCACTTCAGTATCACTTACATCCACCAAACTTTCCAATTTAATTCCTATCTATATTCTGAAGGTTTTTTACAGATGGGTTTGTTCATATATCATTCATAGCCTGATTTAATCAACATTTTATTCCCTAAAAACATGGAGAAAATTGTTTTTTTTTATGGCTGTTGACTGTATTTTCTAAATTATGGTTGTTTTACAAAGTAAAAACCTTTGACTCTAATATGTCAACAAATTGAAACAAGAATTTTGAACCTGGCTTTATCCAATGTTAAGATTTCTGTTCTGGAAATGTATGAAAA
Organism: Sebastolobus alascanus; assembly: GCA_916701645.2. Taxonomy (NCBI): domain Eukaryota; kingdom Metazoa; phylum Chordata; class Actinopteri; order Perciformes; family Sebastidae; genus Sebastolobus; species Sebastolobus alascanus. The sequence goes on along the minus strand of CAKAOJ020000001.1, from coordinate 561,387 downwards.
TTAACACAAATTTTATAAGATAATGCCGCTTTTGCATATTTAAACATAACATTTCAGAAAACTTGTAATACAAAAAATAATTGTCTTAATGTGAATAATCAACTGGAGAAGTTTCGTGGTGAATTCTATTAATTACAATTTTTACCCTGAAGACAAAGTAAGTTCAGACTACTGAGATCTTTTTATCTGTAAAAATGCAGAAGTCTGAGCGCCATGAACCATCTCAGGTCTGGAAACATCAGAAAGTTTTCTTAATGTTCTGCAAAGTTGAAAAGCTTCTAATCAACCCCCCCCCGTTTTGTTTGTGATCTTGCTCTCCAGAGCCCAGAATCTCCAAATTAATCTGAACCTCCCGACACCTTCTCTACTCTGGTCCAATCAACCTGGAGAACTTCTAGAAACTTCTTGAACTTGCAGCAGTGTGGTTTTAGAAAAGGCTCTGAAATCAGAGACGGTTCTGGAACTGGATCCAGAATACGTTCTGCAATAACAGCGGGTTCTAAACTGGGTTCTAGAATCTGTTCTGAAGCCACGGCAAGTTCTACAAGTTCTGGAAATACTGCAGGTTCCACAATTCGCTCTACGTTTCGGGTTCAGGAACTGGCAGCAGGTTCGCAGGATGGTTTCTGGAATCAAAGCGGGACCCAGGTTGGGTTCTGGGATGCTTACCGTGCTGCTGGTCGCCTGGTGTTTGGTGTTTGTCGTGCCGGCTGGTTGCCACGGTAACTTCTCATCCGAGCCATCAGACCTGCCCGACTTCCACGGCACCGACCCGCCTCCGGGACCCGGACTGGACCATCGAATCCAGACCTCAGACGCAGAGCCACACCCGGCGCAGGAGACCGTGAACAAGCCCCCGTCCTCCCCGGAGAAAGGAAAACCGAAACACGTCAACAAGCCGAGACACACACACGACAGAAAGCCTCCGTCTCACTCGGCGTCCTCCAACTCGTCCCTGGCGGTTCGGATGCGCCCGATGTCGCCCCCCAGCTGCGTGCACGCCACGACGATAAAAAACGCCTTCAAGTACATCAACACGATGCTGTCCTGCGTTATATTCGCTGTGGGGATCATCGGAAACGCCACCCTGCTGAGGATTATCTGCCAAAATAAAAGCATGAGGAACGGACCCAACGCTCTGATCGCCAGTCTGGCCCTCGGAGACCTGATCTACATCGCCATCGACATACCGATCAACGTCTACAAGGTGCACAGCTTTAGGGTGTTGTTACTCATGCATGTCTACTGTATGTATTTGTTCTCACTTCAGATATATTACTTATTGATGTGTAAACCAAAGGTTCAAACACTTACAGGTACAGTGTGGAGCACAAACCAAAGTTATTAATCCACCACATTTCACCTTCACTCTGGTGTGTTTTTATGCTTGAAATCAGTAAATTTGCACACGAAATTTAAAAAAACGACACTATAATCATCGACCAGCTGCACTTTGTGTCAGTGACCTGAGTTAACAGGAGCAGAAATGCATCATGGGATACAAAACAATGTCCCTGTGGTAGCTGTGTTGTGTGTCTCAGTCAGGAGGTTGAGTGTTACACTGATAACGGCACTAAAATATCCCACTGACTGAGATAACACACCGCAAACACACTGATAACACACACACTCTGTGATATTATGTTAATCCGTGTGTGTGTGTGTGTGTGTGTGTGTGTGTGTGTGTGCGTGTGTGTGTGTGTGTGTGTGTGCGTGTGCAGCTCCTGGCGATGCGGTGGCCGTTTGCCGACAGTGTGTTCGGTCTGTTCCTCTGTAAGCTGTTCCCCTTCCTGCAGAAAGCTTCAGTCGGCATCACCGTCCTCAACCTGTGTGCTCTGAGTGTGGACAGGTAACACACACACACACACACACACACACACACACACACACACACACGCACACACAGCTCCCTATGTAGACGGAAACACAACGACTCTTAGTTTCAGGTGATTAAACACTAAAGAAAACATAGTTATGAATATTATATTACATTTCTGCCAATAAATCCACCTAAATCCACCACACTGGACCTTAAACTAAAGGATTGGTGTGTGATGACCTTGTTAACGGAGAGTGAATCATTTAAAGGAACACCCTAAAACAGCCTACTGTACGTTGCAGGTATCGGGCGGTGGCGTCCTGGTCCCGGGTGCAGGGCACAGGCGTTCCCACGGTGACGGCGGTGGAGATCGTGGCGATCTGGCTGCTGTCCGCGGTGCTGGCGGTGCCGGAGGCCATCGGCTTCGACATGGTCACCTTCGACTACAAGAACGTTACCATGACGACCTGCATGCTGCAGCCCAAGACGCCCTTCATGACTGTGAGTGTTTATGTCAGTGTGTTGATAGCTGCTGTAAACCTTCTCAGCTCTCCGTCACCACTACACACTTTTACTTTTCATACTTTAAACTTGTTGATAATACTTACTTACTTTTACTTCAGTAAGGTTTCAGGTCAGTTAAGGAGTTTTACTTGTATTTTCACAGTGTGGTACTAGTACTTTTACTAAAGTAAAGGATCTGAATACCCTGAGAAATGTATAACTTTGTAAACTAGCACGGTTCATGTTCATTTAGTGTAGAATCTAAAGTTGAATTTCCAGGTCAGAAAGTTCTACAACAAGTTGATTTTCAACAGTTAATTCCCATAAGTGATATAAGTGAACAGGTCATGAGTGGGTCGGGGGGGTCGGGGGGGTCGGGGGGGTCGGGGGGGTTGATCCCGGCTCATCTGGCCTCTGTGGGGAAAATAAAGTGACTCTTTGGTCCGTTTCCATGATCTCTTTGTTGTTGTGTTCCAGGGCGAGGTCTCTTTAAATGGTTTAGAACATCATTTCCTGTTTACATCTGCAGGTCGCCACCGGACTAAACACAGTCAGCTCCGAGCACTCGAATCTGACCCCGGGTCAGCTGACCTGCTATCAGTCTTTAGACATTTTAACTGCAGTCAGTAAATACTTAATAATCACAAGGTTCCAGTTGCCTGAAAGTATTTTAATCTTCAAATTAAAATGTTGATGTAACAAGACAATTTAGGGACAAACTAGTTCCAAACAGGGACCATGATCCAGTGGTTCTGGTATCTAAAGGTGGTACCATGATCCAGTGGTTCTGGTATCTAAAAGTGGTTCTAGAATGATACATTGTGCAAGAATCATCTAATGGTTCTACTGTGTTCTCAAAGATTGTAGGTCCAATCCATTCCGGAATGTTACAGAGGTTTAGGAGGTTCTAGACCTTTTCACTGTCATTCTGTTGCTAGGGCAACAGCTTTGGTCCAAGTTTACTTCCTGTCAGCTACTGCATTAACAAACATTGCCAACAGGAAACACAAAGGGGCCCATTTAGAATGTTTATGTTGTTATGTTAGGTTTGAAAAGGTCTATTGTGCTTTTATAATGAGGGTTCCACAGTTCTTCAAGGTTCTAGAAGGTTTTGAGGATTTCCAGTGAGGGTCGTTTCCAGGATTCTAGAATGCTGAAAAGGGTGGCTTCGTCCAAAATCACATACTAAGGTTTCGGACATACTAAAAACTCTCACATACTGTTTTAGTGTACTAAATATCATGTTACTATGGAATTTCAAGCAGTATGATACCCAAGAATGTTCGATGGTTCTAGAATTTCACGAGAATTCTAGAATGCTGTTCTAGAGCATTGTGAGGTTCCGTATAGTTAAAGAGGTTCACGAACGGAGAATGAACAAAAAAATATCTTTCATTTGAGAGAAAATATCGTGAAGGTTCTTGTATATACGGGTTCTAAGAAACTTAGGGAATCACAGAAAGTAACAAAAGCTTTTAGAGAGCTTTTATACAATTTCAGAGATGTTCTCTTCAGAATTTTTTTCTAGACTTTGGATTTGCTGAAGAGTCTGAGACTTATAAGTGATATAAAATGTTCTAGAGATGTTTGGAGAGTTCAGTTCTCGATGGTTATGGATTCTAACGTTTCTATAGAAATTTTGAGAAAAAATATAGAGAAAAATATATATCTAAGCAGGTTTTGAGTTTTGCTCTAGAACGTTCTGAAAGTGTTCCTCTATGTTCCAGTTCTACCGGGATGCAAAGGACTGGTGGCTGTTTGGCTTCTACTTCTGCGTACCTCTGGTCTGTTCTGCTGTTTTCTACGGCCTCATGACCTGCGAGATGCTCAGACACCAGAAGGGAAGTCTGAGGATCGCACTGAGTGAACACCTGAAACAGGTAAACACACACACACATATATATATAAAGGATACAAGGACTGGTATCTCTGATGATCAGCGTCTAAAGCAGGTTTCTCTCTCTGCAGCGTAGAGAAGTAGCTAAAGCCGTGTTCTGCCTGGTGTTGATCTTCGCTCTGTGCTGGTTCCCTCTTCATCTGAGTCGCCTGCTGAAGAGGACCGCCTACAAATCCCATGATGCACACCGCTGTGAACTGTTAAAGTAGGTGGTGAAACACAGAAACATCAGATATAATAGTAAAACACAACATCTTCCTGCAACATCAATACTTTTACTTTAAGTACATTTAGCTGATAAAACTTTAATAAAGTTTTGAATGCAGGACTTTAACATGTAGTGGAGTATTTTCACAGTGTGGTATTAGTACTAAAATATCTGAATACTACTCCATCACTGATGTTATGTGTTCTTCTTCTGTGGTTACAGTTTCCTGTTGGTGCTTGACTACTTCAGCATCAACATGGCAACCATCAACTCCTGCATCAATCCCATAATCCTCTACTTTGTGTCCAAGAAGTTCAAAAACTGCTTCAAGGTAAAAACTAAACGTCGCTGCGGTCCGAGTGTTGACGATAGTGAATGTCAGTGTGACATCACAACGAGGTCACAGGGTCGGAGGGCGTGAGACGTGGACAGACAGAGAGACACTATCTAAATGTTTTGGGATAAACATAGAAAGGTCGTGACCTTTTGATAAAGACTTGTGGGACGTGACCAGTGACATGTTTGTTTAAAGGGGCGTTCCGCCGACTTCACACATAAAGGTCGGTTCACTCGTCATAGTGATGTCATGTCTTCAGTTTGTTTTAGGAGGGTCAACGGAGGGGATTTCGAACATTTGCATTAGCTCTAGTTTGGAAAAACTTCTGGATACAGTCTGGAAGCATCTTGTCTTTTACTTTATACATGAATTGTTCTGTTTTAAAGTCCAACAAATCTCTAAATTTGAGAACATGTGAGTTTATAAATAATATGATGGTTGGTTCCACAGACTGGATCTAAGAAGTGGACGTAGTCACTGTGACGTCACCCGTTGGTTTGTGGACTGCTGTTTTGAAGCCTCGAGTTGTTTGATGTTGGTTTTTTTTTGGTCGTCACCATGTTGTGTTTTTTGGCTGTCACCATGTTGGTTTTTGGCCGTCGCCATGTTGGTTTTTGGCCGTTAACATGTTGGTTTTTGGTCGTCTCCATGTTGGTTTTTGGTCGTCTCCATGTTGGTTTTTGGCCGTTACCATGTTGTTTTTTTGATCGTCTCCATGTTGTATTTGATTGTTTCCACGTTGGTTTTTGGCCGTCGCCATGTTGGTTTTTGGCCGTTAATATGTTGGTTTTTGGCCGTCTCCATGTTGTTTTTTTGGTCGTCTCCACGTTGGTTTTTGGCCGTCTCCATGTTGTTTTTTGGTCTTCGCCATGTTGGTTTTTGGCCGTTGCCATGTTGGTTTTTGGCCGTCTTCATGTTGGTTTTTGGCCGTCTCCATGTTGGTTTTTGGCCGTCGCCATGTTGGTTTTTGGCCATCCCCATGCTGGTTTTTGTCCGTTACCATGTTGTTTTTTTGGCCATTGTCATGTTGTTTTTTTTGGTCGTCTCCATGTTGTTTTTTTTGGTCGTCTCCATGTTGTTTTTTTGGCCGTCGCCATGTTGGGTGCTTTGCTTCTATAATTTTTGACTAAATATAATCAGGATATCTCGGCTTCCGTTGCTTCGTTCTTTTTTTTGAAAAATCTGTCTCCATCAGTTTTATAGAAGTTCACTACTACATAAATGGCTGGAGTAGCCCTTTAATCATCCCTCTGTCTCTCTCTCTGTCTGTCTCTCTCTCTCTCTCTCCAGTCCTGTCTGTGTTGTTGGTGTTATTCTGGCTCTCTCTCCAACAGTATGCTGCCCCTCCATCATGGGACGAGTCTACAGTACAAACACACTGACCACTGAGGGAGAGTCTGCGTCTCTATCTGTAACGGACCGCAAGCAACTGTATTTATTCAGCTCTAAATATCATATTTTATTACAGACTGACTACTGTATGGTCAACAACCACATATGGTTGTAATGTTTGGGTGTCCACTTACTTTTGGCCACGTAGTGTTTTTATTATTGTGTTTTATATGTAAATTGCAACTCTACCTGTAAAGAAATAAAACCAGTCTGAAGTTTAAAAGAGCACTAGGAGCCTCTAGAGGTGGAATATTTCATTACATCCCACAATATGAAACTGATGGTGATATTTTTCTGTTCTTAGAGCCTTAACTACTTCTAGTGGGACTAGAAATTAAAAAAAAATGTTGTGCTAATGGAGTTATCAGAATAAACAATCAGCAAATTTCACTAAAATCTGGTCAGAAGTTGTCATGACATATTTTCTATATAAGTGGAAGGAACTAATGGTCTGATATCACCAACTAACTCTGAACTATCAGTGAGTTTTTTTGTCTATTATTAATGAGTTTTCAAAAATTAAATTATATATTTGTATTTATCAATAAAGCTTTATTCTGTACCTGTGTTTATGTTACAATGTCTGCTTTGATTTAAAAAAAATAATTACATTTTATTAAAGTAATGTACACATCAATAATTATTATCCTCTTATATATTTATTGTTATTATTGTTTATTATTGTTTCCCATCACTATTATGTAGGCTAGTCATATTAATTTCTGTATATTAATCTTGTGTTCTCTATAATATTGTGAAATATTTATATTATTTAGGTGGGTTTTCTGCCTCTTCCCGCCCTGTATATTATTTTTTTTGTTTATTATGCCTTTGTATTTTTAAATTGACTGCAGGACTTTTAAGTTCCCCGTCTGTAATCTTTTTTTATAATGTTTTTATGGTGCATTCAGTCTTGCAGTGAAATAAAACTTTCCTGTTTAATTTACCCTCCAGATTAATGTTCCTGAGTAGTTCCTGTTATGCAGCAACATTTCAAATTATATATTTATCATATATATTATTAAGTGCCTCAGAAGAAATAATAATAATAATAATAATAATAATAATAATAATAATAAATATTACATATATAATTATTTCTTGTTCTATTTATATTCTATTATGTATATTTTTGATAAAACATATAATATAAAGACGTATTATATATATGTACATATATAAATATAAAAAATAACAATAAAATAGACAAATATATAAAATTAATAAATAATAATAATAATAATAATAATAAAACAGACAAAGAATAAATAAATAAATAAATAAATAAATAAATAAATAAATAAATAAATAAATAAATAAATAAATAAATAAATAAATAAATAAATAAATAAATAGATAAATAAATAAATAAATAAGTAAATAAATACAGTCAGAGAGAGTTTAATATGGGTTATACATTAATTAAAGAATATTTAGCGTATTTTATAATTTGATGGTTTATAGTTTTTGTAGAAGTTGATTACTTTGCACTGGGGATGTAAAATCGAGCACATGTATGTAAAAAAGCACTAACATATTTAAATGTGCATTATTCTTTGTTTATGTTATAAAGAAGACCTTAATCTATAATTTAGGCCATTTGTTATAAATATTTGACACATTTTGAAGAAAATATGAGGAAGTAATTCATGGGGACAGAAATCTTTGGCTTCAAGCATTAAAATGAATAAAACAGAAGACAGTGTGTGGATTATTTTTAAATTAACCTAATTAGATTTGTAGGCTGTTTCCTGTCAAACCACGTGACTGATGGAGCGAGACGGTTGAGATTCCTCCTCGTGACACCGGGGGAGGACCGACCCGGAGAGCTGCTGCAGCCCGGAACCAGCACCGGATAACGGATCAACGGGTATAGATGGGGGATCGATCAGGGTGGAGGTCTGAGCGCATCTAACGGCTGAGTCGGGCGGAGGATGCGTTGCCTGGTAACAGAAGCAGGACCGAGGAGGAAAAACAGGCCAAGCGTCACTCTGAATGATCATCTTCATCTTTTACGGTCCAAATCTTTACTTATTTAACGTCAAGTCAGCGTTTTTATACAGTATTTAACACCTGCAACCTCCTGTTTTCACTGTCTAATTATTAATATGTTCATGTTTGATATTTATAGCCGAAAAATACACTAATATTTCCGCAATATGTCGTGTTTAAAGGTGTTTATAGTGACCTCATTGCATGTTTACGTAGCGAAATGAATATTTTATGGCATTTTTTAACGTCCATGACATCGCAGTATTATACGATATAGGATATCATCTTTGTTTTTAATAGAGTAGAGCAGACCGATAGTTAGTAAATATTTGGTACTTTAATAATATTCGTAGGCTCTGTATTGAAAAATTATTGAAATGCAATCAAGCAAGTGTGTTTAATAATGTTTTCTTGCTAGAAATATTCGACTTTAATAGATGAAAAATGAGTGATAGACACTTCTTTATACATTTAATTAGAAATAAATACAAAAGGGAAAAAAATGAATACAAATATAAATAAATAAATAAATAATATTTCTTTACATATTTAATTAGAAATAAATACAAAAGAGAAAATTAAACAGAGGAGTAAATAAATAAATAAGGGAATTAAAACAAAGATAAATGAATAAATAAAAAAAGAAATATCAATTTATGTCACATTTTATCAGTTAATTAATGGCTACATTTATTTTATTTTTAATATTATTTTTTGCTACATTTATTTATTTATTTATTTTTGATTTTGGCAGTAAATTTAGAGCAGTAAAAAGTACAATATCGCCCTCTGAGATGTAGTAGAGTAGAAGTATAAAGTAGCATAAAATGGAAGTATACAAGTACTTCAAAATTGTATTTATACAGTACTTAGTTACATGACACCACTGTATATATATCTGCAAAGTGTTGCATCTAGTTAAATTTTGGTGAATTTTAAGTAAATATAAATATAAATATTTAATATAAATATGTGCGAAAAATAAATAACAAAGCTACTTTAACTCGGGTGGTTTTATTGTAGACTGCAGACCATTCAGATTTGTTTTAATTTAATTAATAAAATAATTAATAATTATTTAATTTATTAAATTCCTATTTATACCATTCTGGCATTTATATTTAACACACTTAATAGAACCCATTTCTCATCATTTTGTATTTACTTATTTGCGCTGTGGTTATGTGTTATATATTGCACGTCTTAATGTACTTCATTATACTTGTGTAAAGCGGTCTTATCCTTAGATAATACATCTTGTTAAAAGAAGTAAAAGAATAGATAATTATAATGTTTCCCTCTGATAACGTGGCTGGTTCGTCCCCCAGGTGTGTCTTACCTGTTTAGGATGTACCTGTAGCCGTCGCTGAGGGTGAAGCAGCCGTCATGCCGTGTTCCTGTGCAGAGTGGAGGAGGTGGATCCGCCCGCTGGTTCTGGTTCTGTACGCTCTGCTGCTGGTGGCCGTGCTGCCGCTCTGCATCTGGGAGCTGCACAAAGACAAGGTTCACTTTCCTTCTTTGCTAATATGTGCTGCCTTTAATTTTACTTGTAACAGAGTATTTTCACAGTGTGGTGTGAGTACTTTTACTTAAGTAAAGGTTCTGAATACTTCCTCCACAACTGGAAAGGGTATATTAAGTGCTACAACCATAGACTGTATATAAGAAGTAGACGTAGTCACTGTGACGTCACCCATTGGTTGGTTGGACTGCTGTTTTGAAGCTTAGAGTTCAGCGGTTTGGTCGTCGCCATCTTGGTTTTTGGTCGCCGCCATCTTGGTTTTTGGTCGTCTCCATCCATCTTGGTTTTTGGGCGTCTCCATCTTGGTTTTTAGCCATCACCATCTTGTTTTTTTTAGCATTACCATCTTGGTTTTTGGCCGTTGCCATCTTGGTTTTTGGTTGTCTCTATCTTGGTTTTTGGCCGTCGCCTTCTCGGTTTTTGGCCGTCGCCTTCTCGGTTTTTAGTTGTCTAACAAAATAAGCATCCCAAACAATCATCTGTGACTCAGCCAGGTGTTTCTGTCTGTCTCTCCAGGTTGGGACTCACAGTAAAGCCTGGTTCATAGCTGGCATCTTCGTCTTTCTGACCATCCCGATTTCACTGTGGGGGATCCTGCAGCACATCGTGCACTTCACCCAGCCGGAGCTGCAGAGGCCCATTATCAGGTAGACACACACATATATATACTGTATATACTGTATATATGATATATAAGTGACCATCAGATTCTTCTTGTGCAGAAGAATATATGAGTTTAAGGAGTGAAAGAAGGAAGACCAATTAGTTTTTGTGCTTTTACACATCATGCAGGTGATCTACGAGGTAACAGACAGCATCATATACACACAAAAACACGGTGGCTTCTTGACATGTTTTCTCTTGTCTTTCTCCACCAGAATACTATGGATGGTGCCGATCTACAGTTTGGACAGTGTGAGTCTTAATCTCACACACACACACACACACACAGAGGCGTGTGACAGTGCTTTGTCCGCTCTATTGCATTACGTTGCCGTGGCAACAGACCTTAATTGGAGGCAACAGGACAGAGTCACAAGACCAGAAGTCAAGTTAAAAACAGTCTGTGTTTCTTATACAGTCATGAGTTAATGTCACGATACTCCATGGTAGCATTCTGTCTGTCTATCTTCCTCTCTTTCATGTGACTCCTGTATAATCTTTAATAAATGTGTAATGATGCTGTATATAGAAACTAAGTCCTCTGTGTCCCGTCTGTCTCCAGTGGCTGGCCCTGCGCTATCCCAGTCTGGCCATCTACGTGGACACGTGCAGGGAGTGCTACGAGGCCTACGTCATCTACAACTTCCTGGTGTTCCTGCTGAGCTTCCTCAGTAACCAGTACCCGAGCCTGGTGCTGATGCTGGAGGTCCAGCAGCAGCAGCCTCACCTGCCGCCGCTGTGCTGCTGCCCGCCGTGGGCCATGGGAGAGTAAGACGAGGACGGGTGTGGGTCGCTGTGTGACGGAGGGATGTGTGGGATGTTAACGTGTTCCTCTCTCTTTCTCCGTCAGGGTGCTGCTGTTCAGGTGTAAACTGGGAGTCCTCCAGTACACTGTGGTCAGACCCGTCACCACGGTGATAGCACTGTAAGTTTACTACGGTAACCACGGTGACGGTGTTTCATCACAATGATAATAGTGTGTTTCCATCTCTGTGTGTGCAGGATCTGTCAGCTCTGTGGGGTTTATGATGAAGCCAACTTCAGCTTCAGAAACGCCTGGTCCTACCTGGTCATCATCAACAACATATCACAGCTGGTAAAGACACTTTGAAGTCTTTAAATCGACATTAACTGATTTTTGGAGATAAACCGCTGTATGTTCTGCTGACGTTAGTGTTAAGTTTACCTCTTTCTGTCTCTCCAGTTTGCGATGTACTGTCTGGTGTTGCTGTACCGAGCTCTCAAAGAAGAGCTGACTCCCATCAGGCCCGTGGGAAAGTTCCTCTGCGTCAAACTGGTGGTGTTCGTCTCCTTCTGGTAAGAATAGAAGGATGAAGAGAGTCACTCATGCTGTCTTTCTCTGCTGATACATTTTGTTTATGGCTAAGTTTTGTATGTTGGTAAATGTTGTTTATTGCTAAGTTTTGTATATTGCAAAGTTTGTATTTTGTAAAATTTTGTTTATGACTAAGTTTTGTATGTTGCTAACTTTTGTATATTGTTAAATTTTGTTTATTGCTAAGTTTTGTATTTTGTTAAATTTTGTTTATGGCTAAGTTTTGTATATTGTTAAATTTAGTTTATGGCTAAGTTTTGTATATTGTTAAATTTTGTTTACGGCTAAGGCTTGTATATTGTTAAATTTTGTTTATGGCTAAGTTTTGTATATTGTTGAATTTTGTTTATGGCTAAGTTTTGTATATTGTTAAATTTAGTTTATGACTAAGTTTTGTATTTTGTTAAATTTAGTTTATGGCTAAGTTTTGTATTTTGTTAAAATTTGTTTATGACTAAGTTTTGTATTTTGTTTAATTTTTTTATGACTAAGTTTTGTATATTGTTAAATTTAGTTTATGGCTAAGTTTTGTATTTTGTTACATTTTGTTTATTGCTAAGTTTTGTATTTTGTTAAATTTTGTTTATGGCTAAGTTTTGTATATTGTTAAATTTTGTTTATTGCTAAGTTTTGTATTTTGTTAAATTTTGTTTATGGCTAAGTTTTGTATATTGTTAAATTTAGTTTATGGCTAAGTTTTGTATATTGTTAAGTTTTGTTTACGGCTAAGGCTTGTATATTGTTAAATTTTGTTTATGGCTAAGTTTTGTATATTGTTGAATTTTGTTTATGGCTAAGTTTTGTATATTGTTAAATTTAGTTTATGACTAAGTTTTGTATTTTGTTAAATTTAGTTTATGGCTAAGTTTTGTATTTTGTTAAAATTTGTTTATGACTAAGTTTTGTATTTTGTTTAATTTTTTTATGACTAAGTTTTGTATATTGTTCAATTTAGTTTATGGCTAAGTTTTGTATTTTGTTACATTTTGTTTATTGCTAAGTTTTGTATTTTGTTAAATTTTGTTTATGGCTAAGTTTTGTATATTGTTAAATTTAGTTTATGGCTAAGTTTTGTATATTGTTAAATTTTGTTTACGGCTAAGTCTTGTATATTGTTAAATTTTGTTTATGACTACGTTTTGTATGTTGTTAAATTTAGTTTATGACTAAGTTTTGTATTTTGTTAAATTTAGTTTATGGCTAAGTTTTGTATTTTGTTAAAATCTGTTTATGACTAAGTTTTGTATTTTGTTTAATTTTTTTATGACTAAGTTTTGTATATTGTTAAATTTAGTTTATGGCTAAGTTTTGTATTTTGTTAAAATTTGTTTATGACTAAGTTTTGTATTTTGTTTAATTTTTTTATGACTAAGTTTTGTATATTGTTAAATTTAGTTTATGGCTAAGTTTTGTATTTTGTTACATTTTGTTTATTGCTAAGTTTTGTATTTTGTTAAATTTTGTTTATGGCTAAGTTTTGTATATTGTTAAATTTAGTTTATGGCTAAGTTTTGTATATTGTTAAATTTTGTTTACGGCTAAGTCTTGTATATTGTTAAATTTTGTTTATGACTACGTTTTGTATGTTGTTAAATTTAGTTTATGACTAAGTTTTGTATTTTGTTAAATTTAGTTTATGGCTAAGTTTTGTATTTTGTTAAAATCTGTTTATGACTAAGTTTTGTATTTTGTTTAATTTTTTTATGACTAAGTTTTGTATATTGTTAAATTTAGTTTATGGCTAAGTTTTGTATTTTGTTAAAATTTGTTTATGACTAAGTTTTGTATTTTGTTTAATTTTTTTATGACTAAGTTTTGTATATTGTTAAATTTAGTTTATGGCTAAGTTTTGTATTTTGTTACATTTTGTTTATTGCTAAGTTTTGTATTTTGTTAAATTTTGTTTATGGCTAAGTTTTGTATATTGTTAAATTTAGTTTATGGCTAAGTTTTGTATATTGTTAAATTTTGTTTACGGCTAAGTCTTGTATATTGTTAAATTTTGTTTATGACTACGTTTTGTATGTTGTTGAATTTTGTTTATGGCCAAGTTTTGTATATTGTTACATTTTGTTTATGACCAAGTCTTGTATATTGTTAAATTTTGTTTATGGCTAAGTTTTGTATATTGTTAAATTTAGTTTATGACTAAGTTTTGTATTTTGTTAAATTTAGTTTATGGCTAAGTTTTGTATTTTGTTAAAATCTGTTTATGACTAAGTTTTGTATTTTGTTTAATTTTTTTATGACTAAGTTTTGTATATTGTTAAATTTAGTTTATGGCTAAGTTTTGTATTTTGTTACATTTTGTTTATTGCTAAGTTTTGTATTTTGTTAAATTTTGTTTATGGCTAAGTTTTGTATATTGTTAAATTTAGTTTATGGCTAAGTTTTGTATATTGTTAAATTTTGTTTACGGCTAAGTTTTGTATATTGTTTAATTTTGTTTATTGCTAAGTTTTGTATTTTGTTAAATTTTGTTTATGACTAAGTTTTGTATATTGTTAAATTTTGTTTATTGCTAAGTTTTGTATTTTGTTAAATTTTGTTTATGACTAAGTTTTGTATATTGTTAAATTTAGTTTATGGCTAAGTTTTGTATTTTGTTAAATTGTGTTTATGACTAAGTTTTGTATATTGTTAAATTTAGTTTATGGCTAAGTTTTGTATTTTGTTAAAATTTGTTTATGACTAAGTTTTGTATATTGTTAAATGATGTTTATTTCTAAGTTTTGTATGTGGCTAAGTTTTGTATATTGCTACATGTTGTTTATTTCTAAGTTTTGCATATTGCTAAATTATATTGTTAAATTTAGTTTATGGCTAAGTTTTGTATATTGTTAAATTTTGTTTATGACCAAGTCTTGTATATTGTTAAATTTTGTTTATGGCTAAGTTTTGTAAATTGTTAAATTTTGTTTTATAGCTAAGTTTTGTATTTTGTTAAATTTTGTTTACGGCTAAGTTTTGTATATTGCTGAATTTTGTTTATGGCTAAGTTTTGTATATTGTTGAATTTAGTTTATGGCAAAGTTTTGTATATTGTTGAATTTTGTTTATGGCTAAGTTTTGTATATTGTTAAATTTTGTTTACGGCTAAGTTTTGTATATTGTTGAATTTTGTTTATGGCAAAGTTTTGTATATTGCTGAATTTTGTTTATGGCTAAGTTTTGTATATTGTTAAATTTTGTTTACGGCTAAGTTTTGTATATTGTTGAATTTTGTTTATGGCAAAGTTTTGTATATTGCTGAATTTTGTTTATGGCTAAGTTTTGTATATTGTTGAATTTTGTTTATGGCTAAGTTTTGTATATTGTTAAATTTTGTTTACGACTAAGTCTTGTATATTGTTAAATTTAGTTTATTGCTAAGTTTTGTATATTGTTAAATTTTGTTTATGGCTAAGTTTTGTATATTGTTAAATTAAATCTATCTCTTTTGTATCATCGTACAAGACATTTGAGGTTCTGACATTTTATAAACTAAACTACAGAAGCCGAGAACAGCCGTTGCTTGCATTTATTTTTTAAAACATTAAACTCTCCGTCTTTCTCTCTTCAGGCAGGCCGTCTTCATAGCGTTCCTGGTGAAGGTCGGCGTGATCTCCGACAAACACACCTGGGACTGGGACAGTGTGGAGGACGTGGCTACCGGACTGCAGGTACGCGCAAAAAGAAATATCCAATGATATATTTGTTCTACATTCCTGCAGAACCTTTTGAAGCCACATCGGAGGATCTGTTCATCTCGTTCTGTGATATTCAGACAAATTAAAGTCTGAAAATCTACAAAAACCAGAAGACAAGAGTTTGACTTTTCTTAACCAGACTCTTGATTAACTGATTGTTTAATTGATACAGGACTTCATCATCTGCATAGAGATGTTCCTGGCTGCCATCGCTCACCACTACACCTTCACCTACAAACCATACGTACAGGTAAACATCCATCCATCCATTTATTTATCTACTCTACTCTACTCTAATCTAATCCAGTCTAATCTGATCTAATCTATCATCCATCCAGGAAGCAGAGGAAGGCTCGTGTTTCGACAGCTTTCTGGCCATGTGGGATTTCTCTGACATCAGAGCTGATGTCACAGAGCAGGTCCGCCATGCTGGTGAGTGTCTCAGTCACATTATTGATTATTGAGTCTATTAAACTCATCAATAATAGGACATGTGTGTTATTTAAAGAGATTTAAGGAATATATATTCTTCACCTTTTTTCTGTTGTTTTTTTCATATATATGTTTTGGTTTATTTGTCGGTTTAATTTTATTTTATTATTAATAATATCACAATATATTATCATTATTATTATTATTATTGATAGTAATTTTTCTTTTTGTACTACTTTTTTTTTTACTATTTCATTTAACTAAACATGTTCTTAATTGTCTGAATTACTCACACTGCTTTAAACAATAATAATAACGTGGTAAATATCTCTTACCCCCCTCAGGTCGTACGTTCCTGGGTCGTCCCAACAAGATGTACTTCGGTTCTGTAGCTCGACCCGAACACACCGAGCACACCGGCCTCCTCACGGCGTCCCCCCAGGACCCCGTTGCCGTGGCAGCCACGTCGATGCCGTCCTCCCCTTCCTCCAGTGGGCGGTACCAAGGCTTCGGCCACACCCCCGCCCCGCACTCTATCTCCGCCCCGGCGGGGTTCACCTCCTCGTCCTGGGACGACTACAGCGACGACTCCCCTCCTCAGGCGGGCGACATCACCGCGAGCACATAGCCAGCGGTGGGAACTCCTCTCTTTCTTTACGTCCTTCGCCATCTTGTTTCGATGCTTTAAGGCCAAGGACAAAAAAAACTATTAAAGTCAGAATAGAAATATAAACTCGTCTGAACTCTCCAAATGTGTGAAAAAGAAGCCGAATGGATTTCATGGAAGGAAAGAAGAGAAAGAGAAAGAGTCTCTGTGAAGTCAAAGCCATGTTTGTTGAGTATTTTTAAAATAATAATTACCCTGTTTTAAATGTTTGAACTCTGTATTTTGATGTCTAATGACGTCATTTTGATAAATGTATCTCCAGCTGTTGGAAGGAAAACATACTGGATGTTTTCATCAGAAAGGGAAGCAGGTTGTTGTCGTGGTTTAACGCTCCCACGGTGCTGAAGTGTCCTTGAGCTCGGTTTGACTGTTTGTTCTATCATAATAAATGAAAACGCCATATCTAATCACCACAAACTGCTGTTGTTACTATCATAAACATGATCCAATTCCTTCAATAACTCAGGCAAAGTCTTCAACAACAGCCCTCTGAGGACGAGGCGACAGCACAAACCCAAATCTCAACCTCGTGGTAGCGCTAGAGGAAAAGTCAGAGAATCACCAAAGCCACGAGGATTCATCCTCTGGAGAACATGAATATCTGCACAACATTTAATGTCACTTCATCCTATAGTTGTTGAGATATTTCAGTCTGGACCAAAGTAGAGGACTGAAAGGCAAGTTAGCTTTTTACACTTAGTTTAATACAGTCAGCTTTCTCTGAGAAGCATCTAGAAGGAAAACGTTATGACGGAGGGGGAAATAACACAATAAATGATGGTTGAATTCCATTTAGCTGCTTCAGTTTCAGGATGCTGGTAGTACTACTACACTTGTTATTAGTACTTTTATCCACTAGATGGCACTAATAGCTCATTAAAATACATCAGGATCTCCAGTTTGAACTGGTGAAGCGGCACAAGTTTTCTTGTTTCTTCAGATCTCATGTTCTGCTGTAGAGAGAGACGGAGGAGGGCTAGTCAGATAAAGACGATTAGTGCTTGTTTCTCTTCACTAATTCTCTTTGGGGCTTTCCGAAAGTGAGTTTTAAAAAAGTTTTTAAGTAAACTACATCACACATATTATCACCATGAACTCTGTGAGGAATGAGAATCAAACAGAGAGGAAACAAGCTGCTGAGACGAAACTGATATTTTAAAA
This sequence comes from Sebastolobus alascanus, assembly GCA_916701645.2. Lineage (NCBI taxonomy): Eukaryota > Metazoa > Chordata > Actinopteri > Perciformes > Sebastidae > Sebastolobus > Sebastolobus alascanus. The sequence continues at coordinate 543,768 of CAKAOJ020000001.1, read as the reverse complement.
CATTTTATTGTTGTAAACATAATATGGAAGGTCCTGTGCGTTTGTTAACAGTCTTTGTTTTAGCATTACAGACACTTCAGGTCCTGCTAACCTCACAGTTGATTGTTTGTCACATGAATATTCAAAGAAACATTAATAAATACTATAAAAAGGCACATTACACATTATTTAAAATATAACACAGATTTATAGGCACAGTATGAATCAGGAGCATTCACAGCATCAATCACCACTTTGGCAGTAAAATCCTGATAGTGTGATGCTCGAGTAAAAAAGGCATAAAAAGGCACCAAGTTGTCTGTTAAATCTAATTTTCTGCTACATGTCTCAAAAAATGCTTTGCATTCAGTGTTTTTACGGCTAGGAAGAAAATACAACTAACATGACATCAGAAACAACTGTATTCATTAGAAAGTGCAGCGCTGAACAAGATAAAGCTACAGACATATGGTGTAAGGATAATGAATAAATTAATTAATTAAACCCCGACAGACCTGAGACCATAACAGCAGTCTGCTATAAAGAAATAACAGACTGCAGCAAGCTGTGACTGACCAATCAGAATCGAGTATTCAACAAAGCCGTGTAATAAATAGCGTTGGCTTGCTGGCTAGGGGCCAAAAGTGCAATGTGCAATAGCTATAGATGATACCATTGTGTGATCTATTTGGCCACGCCGGCATGTCATTTGTTATGTCGTGACAGGTATCAACATCACTCAGGTTGAAGGTTAACTCGAGGCTTCAGATCTGCTCCTTTTACAACCAATAGGTGACGTCAACACCTTGAAACATCCATCTTTATATCCAGTCTGTGATTTAACCTGTTCCTCTGGTTGAATCTCATCTGATGCATGATTCCTCCAGCGTTTACATCCACTCATATTTATTCAAAATATGAGTCTTACAGTCATCAGCGGGCGTTAAAGGGTCAAGGCACCTGAAGTGGAAGTTGGGTGACGTTGTACCCCGGACGCTGGAGGGACAATTAACAGAAGTTTGTTAATAACAATAATAATAATAATAATAATATGATTTACACAACAAGAAGCAAAGAAAACGTTTTGTTTCTTCTGACTAACATGTTGTTTTTGACACTTGTGTCTGAGTAAATATCCAGCGACTCCTCCGCCCATCAGTAACACAAGCAGAACCAGGATCAGAGCGATCAGACGGATCCGACCACCTGATGTGCGAAAAAAAAGCAAACAAAAGCTTCAGTAACTGGAATACAACAGACAAATGAATATAAGCACCAATCAGAGTGCAGTTCTTAAAGGGCGGGTCCATTATCACATTTTGGTCAAAGTATGTTGTCCAAACTAACCCTTTCAGTTATTTCCAAACTTATCACAGCTAATGTTGACTCAGCTAAAGCTATTGTTTACATTATTCATAACCTCATTGATTAGCTTACTGTGCTAACCTACGTCACTGCTTTACGCTAACGGCTGAGTGGACGTTTCTACTTGGAGAAGTTGGACCGTTTTCTCACCTTTAACATCCGTCTCATCATTTGGATCTGGAGTTTGGAGATGTACTGTGGGATGCAGCAGCGTCTCTGTTGTCCAGGTTTTAAAACATAGGATTTGTAATGATTTACAACACAATATTAAAATAAAGCAATTATAGGACAACGTGACAGATTTTATTAATCAAAAAAACTTACCAACAACAAGCTTAATAACTGAAGCACTCCCCAACTGTGGGATTCGGCATCTGTAGATTCCTTGGTCAGAGAGCCTCACGTTGAAGATCTTGAGTGAAATATTTCCGTGTTTCAGGTCGTCTGTGAACAGCGTTGTTCTCCCAGTGTACCGCGACATCTTCATGTCTTCTTCATCGTGGTTGTCATGGTAAGAATGAACATATCTGTAATTGCTCAGTGGGTCTCCAGGATCAAGCGTGATGTCAGATTTCCAAAACTGCACGGTCAGGTTCTCCACATTGAGCTGAGGATCCACCTCACATGGCAGGATGACGTCATCACCCAGAGCGCTGAGGATTGGCTGAGGTGAACATATCACCCGAGAACGACCTGGAAAATGGAGGGAAATTTGCATCAAATATAAATACAGTATGTCCTGCTGCCTCTGATGGAGTATATTCATCATATAGGAGTCACTGAACTGAAAGATCCAACTTTAATGGATCTTTAACACCACTAGGTGGTGTTAAAGATCCATTAAAACGTAGCAGGATCACAGGAGGAGTTCAGCAGTTTGACCCTTTTAAAACTGAACTACAATCATTATAAACTACCTGAGACTCACTGAATAAACACCTGACATCATCACAGCCTGATGAGAAAGCAGGCTGTGATGTTGAAGTGTTGGACTATATTTTGAAGGGGGGAAGGGAGTGGTGCTTTAAAGCCGAAAGTAAAGTGAATTTGCTCCATTTTAGTGCTGCACAACAACAATGTTACATGTAACCCGAGACGTCCTGAGCAGATTTAGGCTATTTTGGGTTGAAAAGGCAACAAGAAGACCCTCGTTTGTAGTCTGTAAAGTGAGTATCAGTGTGTGTGATCACTAGTGAGAGGTCGGACCAGCTGTTAGTGTTAGTGTGTAGTTTTAAGCGCACAGACGACATGTTGTTACAGAAGGGTTTTGGGCGATTTCCAGCTCCAGTTGTGTCAATCTGCGGCCTGTAAAACGGCTGCAAGTTACACCCCCTGCTGCAAGTTTACACCCCCTGACTTCTTAAAGGTGTATGACTATTTCGACTATTAAAATAGGGCTATCAGTCGATGAAAAAATGTAATCGTGATTAATGAAGGACCATATGGTGGAGACCAGCCGATTAATCCATAATGAAAATAATCATTAGTTAATAGTTCAAAATGAGCTCCAGCTCAACCAACTAGCCTACAACAGTAAAATCCTGCTTTTACATTAATGCATCAATAATAATAATCTAATGATAGAATATATAATAGTACAACAGTCACAGTTTTCATACTTTAACTACATTTTACTGATTATACTTAACATTTTCAATGCAGGACTTCCACAGTGACTTCCTCCACCACTGAGTCAGTCTCTCTTTAATTCAGTAACAAGCTCATTATAGCAACACACATGAGCTTACCTTCAACCTCCGTGCAGATCACCATACAAGAGAACAGCGAGAGTCCAAAGAGTAGAAGTGAAGCCAAGCACCAAATCCCCAAAGTGAACCATGAAAATATCCGATAGAAAGACGAAGACATGCTGTCTGTGGAGAGCTCATGCTTTACAGCATGCTATCGTGTCTTATAGTCGAGTCGAGAGGAGAGGAGATGGAGAGAGGAGCCCATGGAGAGGACAGAGAGATGTGTGTCTGGAGGGGAAATAAAACACTTTTTTTTAGCTAACTCAGCAGCAGTGGAGCGCAGCCAATAGGAACGCTCTATCTCTTTGTGATCGGTCAAAACCCGCCGATCATTATTTTCAAAACGGAATGAGATATCAAAAAAGGACGGAGGAGGGCTAGTCAGAAAAAGACGATTAGTGCTTGTTTCTCTAGTAAACTACATCACACATATTATCACCACGAACTCTGCTTTAACTACAATTTACTGACTATACTTAACATTTTCAATGTAGGACTTCTACAGTGATGGTATTAGTACTTTTACCGCAGTACAGGATCTAAATACTTCCTCCACCACTGAGTCAGTCTCTCTTTAATTCAGTAACAAGCTCATTATAGCAACACACATGAGCTTACCTTCAACCTCCGTGCAGATCACCATACAAGAGAACAGCGAGAGTCCAAAGAGTAGAAGTGAAGCCAGGCACCAAGTCCCAAAAGTGAACCATAAAAATATCCGATAGAAAGAAGAAGGATGCTGATTGTGGTGTGGTCAGCTAAAATTGTTGTGCTGTACAGCACGGTATCGTATCCTCTCTCACACACACAAACCGCACTTCTGTGGACGGACTTTGCTGACACTGTGAGGCACACGTCACGTGATGTCTCATGACATAAACTCGGATGTTTATGTTATAAGGCGCTGCCTCGGTGAGATGCCCCTTGTGGACAGCGGAATTGCCTTTCTGCTCAGAAATGTTGAATGCTCCCAGTGTAAGTCCTACATTGAAAATGAAAAAGTATAATCAGTAAAATGTAATTAAAGTATTAAAACTGTGACTGTTGGGTTGACCGAGGAATCGGTCTGCTGTACTTATGTTATCTTATTTTTATTTTATTTTACTATATTCTATTCGATTGTATCTCATTTCAAGGTGTATTGGTGTTGGGACGTGTTTTTTAAGCTACTGGATGCCTAAATTTCCTCCAGTATCAATAAAGTATATATCTATCTATCTACCTATCTACCTACCTATCTACCTACCTATCTATCTATCTATCTATCTATCTATCTACCTATCTACCTATCTATCTACCTACCTATCTATCTATCTATCTATCTATCTATCTATCTATCTATCTATATACCTACCTATCTATATACCTATATACCTACCTATCTATATACCTATATACCTATCTATCTATCTATCTATCTATCTATCTATCTATCTATCTATCTATCTATCTATCTATCTATCTATCTATCTACCTATCTATATACCTACCTATCTATCTATCTATCTATCTGAAAATCTACAAAAAACAGAAGACAAAAGTTTGACTTTTCTTAACCAGACTCTTGATTAACTGATTGTTTAATTGATACAGGACTTCATCATCTGCATAGAGATGTTTCTGGCTGCCATCGCTCACCACTACACCTTCACCTACAAACCATACATACAGGTAAACATCCATCCATCCATTTATTTTATCTACTCTACTCTACTCTAATCTAATCCAGTCTACTCTAATCTTATCTATCATCCATCCAGGAAGCAGAGGAAGGCTCGTGTTTCGACAGCTTTCTGGCCATGTGGGATTTCTCTGACATCAGAGCTGATGTCACAGAGCAGGTCCGCCATGCTGGTGAGTGTCTCAGTCACATTATTGATTATTGAGTCTATTAAACTCATCAATAATAGGACATGTGTGTTATTTAAAGAGATTTAAGGAATATATATTCTTCAACTTTTTTCTGTTGTTTTTTCATATATATGTTTTGGTTTATTTGTCGGTTTAAATTTATTTTATTTTTAATAATATCACAATATATATTATTATTATTGATAGTAATTTTTCTTTTTGTACTACCTTTATTTTTTTTTTTTTACTATTTCATTTAACTAACCATGTTCTTAATTGTCTGAATTACTCACACTGCTTTAAACAATAACAATAACGTGGTAAATATCTCTTACCCCCCCCTCAGGTCGTACGTTCCTGGGTCGTCCCAACAAGATGTACTTCGGTTCGGTAGCTCGACCCGAACACACCGAGCACACCGGCCTCCTCACGGCGTCCCCCCAGGACCCCGTCGCCGTGGCAGCCACGTCGATGCCGTCCTCCCCTTCCTCCAGTGGGCGGTACCAAGGCTTCGGCCACACCCCCGCCCCGCACTCTATCTCCGCCCCGGCGGGGTTCACCTCCTCGTCCTGGGACGACGACAGCGACGACTCCCCTCCTCAGGCGGGCGACATCACTGCGAGCACATAGCCAGCGGTGGGAACTCCTCTCTTTCTTTACGTCCTTCGCCATCTTGTTTCGATGCTTTAAGGCCAAGGACAAAAAAAAACTATTAAAGTCAGAATAAAAATATAAACTCGTCTGAACTCTCCAAATGTGTGAAAAAGAAGCCGAATGGATTTCATGGAAGGAAAGAAGAGAAAGAGTCTCTGTGAAGTCAAAGCCATGTTTGTTGAGTATTTTTAAAATAATAATTACTATGTTTTAAATGTTTGAACTCTGTATTTTGATGTCTAATGATGTCATTTTGATAAATGTATCTCCAGCTGTTGGAAGGAAATCATACTGGATGTTTTCATCAGAAGGGGAAGCAGGTTGTTGTCGTGGTTTAACGCTCCCACGGTGCTGAAGTGTCCTTGAGCTCGGTTTGACTGTTTGTTCTATCATAATAAATGAAAACGCCATATCTAATCACCACAAACTGCTGTTGTTACTATCATAAATATGATCCAATTCCTTCAATAACTCAGGCAAAGTCTTCAACAACAGCCCTCTGAGGACGAGGCGACAGTACAAACCCAAATCTCAACCTCGTGGTAGCGCTAGAGGAAAAGTCAGAGAATCACCAAAGCCACGAGAATTCATCCTCTGGAGAACATGAATATCTGCACAACATTTCATGTTTCAGGATGCTGGTAGTACTACTACACTTGTTATTAGTATTTTTCTCCACTAGATGGCACTAATAGCTAATTAAAATACATCAGGATCTCCAGTTTGAACTGGTGAAGCTGCACAAGTTTTATTCAATAACACAAACTTCTTTCTTCAGATCTCATGTTCTGCTGTAGAGAGAGACGGAGGAGGGCTAGTCAGATAAAGACGATTAGTGCTCGTTTCTCTAAACTACATCACACATATTATCACCATGAACTCTGTGAGACTCAGAGAATCAAACAGAGAGGAAACAAGCTGCTGAGACGAAACTGATATTTTAAAACATTTTATTGTTGTAAACATAATATGGAAGGTCCTGTTAAGTCCTGCGTTTTTTAACAGTCTTTGTTTTAGCATGACGGACACTTCAGGTCCTGCTAACCGCACAGTTGATTGTTTGTCACATGAATATTCACAGAAACATTAATAAATACTATAAAAAGGCACATTACACATTATTAAAATATAACACAGACTTATAGGCACACTATGAATCAGGAGCATTCACAGCATCAATCACCACTTTGGCAGTAAAATCCTGATAGTGTGATGCTGGAGTAAAAAAGGCATAAAAAGGCACTAAGTTGTCTGTTATATCTAATTTTCTGCTACATGTCTCAAAAAGTGCTTTGCTTTCAGTGTTTTTACGGCTGTGAAGAAAATAAAACTAACATGACATCAGAAACAACTGTATTCATTAGAAAGTGCAGCGCTGAACAAGATAAAGCTACAGACATATGGTGTAAGGATAATGAATAAATTGATGAATTAAACCCCGACAGACCTGAGACCATAACAGCAGTCTGCTATAAAGAAATAACAGACTGCAGCACGCTTTGACTGACCAATCAGAATCGAGTATTCAACAAAGCCGTGTAATAAATAAAGTTGGCTTGCTGGCTAGGGGCCAAAAGTGCAATGTGCAATAGCTATAGATGATACCATTGTGTGCTCTCTTTGGCCACGCCGGCATGTCATTTGTTATGTCGTAACAGGTATCAACATCACTCAGGTTGAAGGTTAACTCGAGGCTTCAGATCTGCTCCTTTTACAACCAATAGGTGACGTCAACACCTTGAAACATCCATCTTTATATCCAGTCTGTGATTTAACCCGTTCCTCTGGTTGAATCCCATCTGATGCATGATTCCTCCAGCGTTTACATCCACTCATATTATTCAAAATATGAGTCTTACACTCATCAGCGGGCGTTAAAGGGTCAAGACACCTGAAGTGAAAGTTGGGCGACGTTGTACCCCGGACGCTGGAGGGACAATTAACAGAAGTTTGTTAATAACAATAATAATAATAATAATAATAATAATATGATTTACACAACAAGAAGCAAGAAAACGTTTTGTTTCTTCTGACTTACATGTTGTTTTTGACACTTGTGTCTGAGTAAATATCCAGCGACTCCTCCGCCCAGGATCAGTAACACAAGCAGAACCGGGATCAGATGGATCCGACCACCTGATGTGAGAAAAAAAAGCAAACAAAAGCTCCAGTAACTGGAATACAACAGACACACGAATATAAGCACCAATCAGAGTCTTCTTAAATGCAGAGCATGCTGACAGTTCTTAAAGGACGGGTCCATTATCACATTTTGGTCAAAGTATGTTGTCCAAACTAACCCTTTCAGTTATTTCCAAACTTATCACAGCTAATGTTGACTCAGCTAAAGCTAGTGTTTACATTATTCATAACCTCATTGATTAGCTTACTGTGCTAACCTACGTCACTGCTTTACGCTAACGGCTGAGTGGACGTTTCTACTTGAAGAAGTTGGACCGTTTCCTCACCTTTATCATCCGTTTCATCATTTGGATCTGGAGTTTGGAGATGTACTGTGGAATGCAGCGGCGTCTCTGTTGTCCAGGTTTTAACTGAAATAAAACATAGGATTTGTAATGATTTACAACACAATATTAAAATTAAGCAATTATAGGACAACGTGACAGATTTTATTAATCAAAAAACTTACCAACAACAAGCTTAATAACTGAAGCACTCCTCAACTGTGGGATTTCGCATCTGTAGCTTCCTTGGTCAGAGAGCCTCACGTTGATGATCTTGAGCGAAATGTTTCCGTGTTTCAGGCCGTCTGTGAACAGCGTTGTTCTCCCAGTGTAGCGCGACATCTTCATGTCTTCTTCATCGTGGTTGTCATGGTAAGAATGAACATATCTGTAGTTGCTCAGTGGGTCTCCAGGATCAAGCGTGACGTCAGGTTTCCACCACTCCACGGTCAGGTTCTCCACGTTGAGCTGAGGATCCACCTCACATGGTAGGATGACGTCATCACCCAGAGCGCTGAGGATTGGTTCAGTTGTACATATCACCCGAGACCCATCTGGAAAATGGAGGGAAATTTATTTGTGTAAATTCATACCAAATTTCCAGGACCAATAACTGTATTTTACATCAGTGGTGCTAACAAGGAAGCTTATACAGTATGGAATCTAGAACTAGGGCTGAAACTAACAATAATTTCCATCATTGGGTTTAGAAAATGGTGAAAAATGCTGATTACAGTGTCCTGAAGGCCAAGGTTAAGTCTTTAAACAGCAAGGACCAAAACTAAAAAAACTAAAACCCAAAGATATTCAGATTATTATCCCATAAAACAAAGTAAAGCAGCAGCAAACAAAACAACTGAGAAGCTGGAATTAGGAAATGTTGAGTAACATTGTGACAAAACATCTGACCAAGAGGAACAAGAACACGAGCTGAATAAAGATAAACATCAACGGCATGACCAACGTTATCGGTGTCTGGGAGGTTTGTGGTGTGAAGTTGTTGACTTGTGCGATCAAAATGTCAGCACAGTGAGTTTAGATGGTATTTTATTTTGATTTCTTATAAAATCGAAAATATCTTCATCACAATTTAAGATCTTAAAGGGGACATATCATACTCATTATCAGGTTGATACTTGTATTTCTACTACAACATGTTTTCATACTTTAATGTTTAAAAAAAACCCTTTATTTTCCTCATGTTTTCTGCTTGAATATACCTGTATTCACCCTCTGTCTGAAACGATCAATGGAATTGCAAAGGAATTGCAACAGAATTGTGTTGCTAGGCAACAGATTGGGTCTATGACACATTTAGAATGTTTACATTTAAAACTTTGAAATGGTATAAATATTGTAGATTTGTGACATCACAAATGGACAGAAATCCTGACGACTTGTTTCAAAATCTCAGTTTATCAATACAGGCTGTGTGTATTTCTCTGTGGATCGAGCGTTTTGATACTTTCACAGTATTTACATAGAAACCTGCTTTATAATATAAAAGCCATGAAAATGTCACTTTTTACAATATGGGACCTTTAAAAGGAACAGTGTGTAACACTTCGGGGGATCTTTTGGCAGAAATTGAATATATTATTAATAACTATCTTTTCATTAGTGTGTAATCCCCTGAAACTGAGAATGGTTGTGTTTTCGTTATCTCACACTGGAATGACAGATGTATTTATGGCATCTGGCACAATGAGAGTATTAAATTTCCAACGGTTTAACTGTCCTGCTTATCAGGTTGGATGGCTTCCCAAAATGTGCCGCCTTCCTGTTAGCTAGGCATCATTTAAAAAAGTCAACCATCAAAATTACTTCACACATCAATGTCTTCTCCTGTTTGTACTACAGCACTTAGTTTGGAAAAATATGCTTTTGCATAATTTTGGGGAATTTTGAATATGAAAAATATTCAATAACTTCAGTATCATACAGTGTAGTACCATCAAAATTACTTCACACATCAGTGGTCTTCTCCTTATTGTACTACAGCACTTAGTTTAAAAAAAAAGGCTTTTGCATAATTTTGGTGAATTTTTATTGGGAAACATATTCAATAACTTCAGTATTATACCATAGTACCATCAACATTACTTCACACCTCAATGATAAGAAAATGTCAGGGACGGATGAGTTACACTTCATCATACACATTATTATATAAAGGTTGAAATAGTTATACACGCCCTACCTATGGGCATAATGAGGTGTAACCCCTCCATCCATCCATCATATTTATTATAGCTATTTATATCTAGACGACTTTATCTGACTTCTGAGTGTTCCGTTAAATTAATAAGTCTGTTAATTTACGCATTCACACATCGGGAGTTTTTTCTTTTGCCAGCTGTTCTTCCTGCAAGAAGCTTCAACTGTGTTACTATTAGTCTGGATTATGTGTTTAACTTCTTCATATTTGTCTAATATTGTTTGCTCTTCCTTTGTAAAAATGTGCCGCTCTGCCTGTCTTTCTGCGGACAGTAGACTTGTCCATGTCTGTGATTGGTCAGATGCTGCAAACACCGCCCCGTTCATGTGAACGCGCTCATATCCAGATACCGTGTGAGGCTCAGAAAATCAAACAGAGGGGAAACGAGCAAGGAACAAGGAAGGGAATTATTTTGACAAAGATGTAAGTAAATAGTCGCTTATGATTTAAATAAAGTTGATTTTGAACGAAACGCATGTTGTAAATGTAATATGGGAGGTCCACTGCTGAGTTTTAACAGAAAAAAAATATCTTATTAGAATAATTTATGCACACATGCAAGGAATTTAACTCCAGCTCACATTAAAACTCTCTTAAACAACGTAGGAGACACATTTACAGAAGCAGCTAAACAAAGACATCAAGCTAAAGAAATAAACTTGGAGGTAAAGATATTACATAGAGGCCAAGAGCTGGTGCAGATTATACAGGAATAAATGGATAATAAGTTATTAACAGAAGTGATTAATGTGCATAAATAAACCCACTTGGTTGTGACAATGAGAGGATATTATGTACATATAACTGCTTTATGATTATACTTTTATACTTATAATCCAGTTAACTCCTACCTATAAATTCACTTGTAGTTCACTTCATAGTATAGTTGCAGTACAAAATATTGTTGTTAGATGTAAACTATAGTGTTCTCAAAGTTTACTTTTCTTACATTTAAACTTAAAAGTATACTTTTATAAACTGGAAAGTGGGCAAATTTTGTCCCAAGAAGTATAAGTACTTACAAGTATATGACTAGTACTGTAATAAATTGCTTAGAGCAGGTGCCGGTTTAATATATGCCTATTTCACCCTGGGGGCTTTGATGAGAAGCAATGATGACGTGGACGCAGAGTATGCCGTTCAACTGTTTACTAAGGTTGAGCTTATGATATGGTTTCTGCAATACAAGCATACAAACATAAAGGAAATTAAATAAACAGCCAATAGTGTGATATCACATATTAATCATGCTGTCAATGAACATTACAGTCACTGTAGGCAAGTCACTTTGAGTAATTTCTAACAGAATATAAAGAGATGATTCCCTTTAATGCAACTAAACAACACACTGCAATACAAACGAGTTGTGTGGTAAGCAGCGAAGGACCCAGAGAAGACCCAACAGCACTCTAGGCTGCCCTAACTATGCCTGACTGGGAATTTAGTACAAGTACATTGATATTAGTATACTTACTACATAAAGTATACTTGGGAAATATATTTGAACTTCGGCAGGGTATGCGATTTATCCAGTATACACTATTTGTTATATTGGTTGAAATGGTCTTTACACCCCGACAGCGATCCATTTCTTATGAGCTCTGAAAAAAGACCGGAAAAGATCCGTCATCTGTAGCTGCTGTTATCCTGTAAAAACGTCTCCCAGTCAGTTCCTCTGGTCCCGGTTGTAAAGAACCAATCAGATGCCTCCCTGCCTCCCTGCTCGTACTCTAGCCTCAGCGTGCACCAGCGTGAACTGAAAGCGCGTGTCCGCCGCACGTTCACTGGAGAATGGAAGAGAAAACTCAGCTCTTAAAACACTGGACAACGAGCACGAACTCGTACATATTATCGAAAAATACAACTTTGATTTAGTTGTTTATGTTCTGTTAGTTTACTTTATAAGATACTGCAGGTTTAAACTATTTATTCTAACAGCTCATAGTGAAGTCAGACAAACAGGATCATCAACGAGGGGAGACGGCGGATAGAAAACATTTATCCACAACATTTACGTTACTCAAACTGCTTTTTTAGTTACAGAAACAAAAGAGTGGACTGATCTCCCTCCAGATATTAGAGTAACGTTAAAAAGGGTCGTGTTGTCTCAGCAGGTAGTTTGTGGAGCTTCTGAACTCCGACAACCGTGGAGCAAATGTTTGATTCGCCATTTAACATCGTAAAACTATCAATATTCTAAATCTACACAGCTGATTTCTCGCCTCAAAATTTTTCAGAAGTGAATTTAGTGATGAAATAGCTACGAAAAATGTGAAGTAGTTACGATGCGGCGGTGCTCGTGCATGTGTGTGGGGGGGCGTTGCCTTGGGAGGAGTTTCGAGGGGGGGGGGGGGGGTTTAGACGGAGCTCCTGAAGCGATGCTACTTTCAAATTATGCTAGCTCTCCAAGATCATTGACCCTATCTTTAAGAAACCATCTTTGTTTGGTACAAAAATCACACCATAATCATTTTTAATATGTTTTTCAATGAAAATGAGAATAATGATGTAAAAATAATCACTCCCTCTAACATAATTAATTATCTAATTATCACCGTGAACCCTGTGAGGCTCAGAGAATCAGACAGAGAGGAAACGAGCTGCTGAGACTAAACTGATCCAACTGACTTTCTTATCAACAATCTGTTTTATCAGGAAGGAAATTTCAGTTGGGCCATCTGCTCTGTTTAGTCCCGCCCATCTGAAAAAACACAAAGAAACGGCCAAATACAGACTGATTCATACAACACTGAGCAAGGAAGGGAATTACTTTGACAAAGACGTGAGTAAGTAGTCGCTTATGATTTAAGTAAAGTTGATTTTAAAAGAAATGCATGTTGTTAAATGTATTGTGGGAGGTTCACTGCTGAGTTTTAACAGAACAAAAGGAAGGTTAACACTTCCTCTAATGGATCAGCAGTCTTCTGCATTTCCAAAGCAATTATTGTGAAAAATGAAGATGCATTCAGTGATTTCCCTGTTAGTTGACAGGTCTGATGTTTGTGTTAGATCTATCTGTCTTCTCCTATTTTACAAGTATAAAAAGTGAAAATGAAGTTATATGTTATGTCTGGATGTGTGTTTCAGTGATGATCACAGTGCATTTCAAATGGTGCCGTAAAAAAAATATTTTATCCACAAATTTAAAAATGTGCAGTTTCATTATATGTCCTGCTGCCTCTGATGGAATATATTCATCATGAAGGAGTCACTGAACTTGTTGTTGTTATTAACATTTTGCTCCACTAGGTGGTGCTAAAGATCCATTAAAACTTAGCAGGATCACAGGAGGAGTTCAGCAGTTTTTACACGTTTAAAACTGAACTACAATCATTATAAACTACCTGAGACTCACTGAATAAAATACCTGACATCATTTAGCCTGATGAGAAAGCAGGCTGTGATGTTGAAGTGTTGGACTTTATTTTGAAGGGGGGAAGGGAGTGGTGCGATGAAACCGAAAGTAAAGTCACTTCGCTCCATTTTAGTCCTGCACAACAACAATGTTATACGTAACCCGAGACGTCCTGAGCAGATTGATGCTATTTTGGGATAAAAAGGCAAGAAGAAGACCATAGTTTCTAGTCTGTAAAGTGAGTATCAGTGTGTGTGATCACTAGTGAGAGGTCGGACCAGCTGTTAGTGTTAGTGTGTAGTTTTTAGCGCACAGACGACATGTTTCCTGTAATGGCGCAGCAGCAGTGAAGGTGAAAACCACCTCGGTGGGAAACTTCTGCAGACTATTGAGCAAAAAACGAATTTAAAATGCTTTATTAAAACAGAAGACCATCTAATGTTATTCCTGCAGACAGATACACATGGTTCCTCTTCAACTCTCTGTCTTTGTTTGTAAACATTGAGGGTGTTTTCCCATCGTGTGCAAACCGACGATGCATAAAGGAAGATAACATCAGGTTTTGGGGGATTTCCAGTTCTACTAGTATTAATCTGCGGCCTGTAAAACGGCTGCAAGTCACGCCCCCTGCTGCAAGTTTACACCCCTTGGTTTTTCTTAAAGGTGTATGACCCTATTTCGACTATTAAACGAGGGCTGTCAGTAGATGAAAAAATGTAATCTTGATTAATCGCATGTCCATAGTTAATTAATTAATCACTAATTAATTGCACATTTTTTATATGTTCTAAATGTACCTCAAAGGGAGATTTGTCAAGTATTTAATACTCTTATCAACATGGGAGTGGACAAATATGCTGCTTTATGCAAATGTATGTATATATTTTTTTATTTGGAAATCAATTAACAACACAAAACAATGACAGATGTTGTCCAGAAACCCTCACATGTAGTGCTTAGCATAAATAAAATATGCTCAAATCATAACATGGCATTTTGGGCTTCCTGTAGTTGTGTTTCAGGTGCAACAGTAGAAATGGCTGAGAAGAAGAAGTTGAGGAAGCGATCCATCTCTATGAGGTAATGTACTAGCCTATCATAAATATATTTATTTATTTATTTATATATTTATTTGAGTAGTATCTCTTGTCTTTTGTAGTTCACAGATGAGTGAAGCTGAGTCCTCGGGTCCCGGCGGAGACTCTGTGAAGAGTGACGCATCCATGTATGAGCCGCTCAGATTTGGTGTTAAATTAAAACTGTAATCCTAAATTTTGTGCACTATTAATAGATGAATTGTAGGTTATAGACGTGTGTTATATGCAAAAGTTATACATGAGAAAAAATATTTCTCTTTTTAGTTCACAGCCGAGTGAAGCTGGGTCCTCGGGTCCCAGCTGTGTCTCCATGAAGAGTGACAGATCCATGTACGATCCGCTCAGTTTTGGTCTTGAAAAGACACAAAGGTAATTTAATTAAATGTATTCTTATGTAATCTCTGTCTGTCTGTATGTGCAACACATTCTCATCCCAACTCGTCACGTACTGATGCTTTGTCAGACCGCCCTTCTGACCACGAGTAGCCGCGACTTCGGTGTGTGATGCAGCTACTGTATGTCCTGGCAGGTGTATTGCTCAGGATCGAAGGAAGCGCAGCGTAGAGTGTGAAGCTGTTTGTATGAGCAGTATACATATATTTTTGAGTAGATCAATCTCTTCTCTTAATAGTTCACAGATGAGTGAAGCTGAGTCCTCGGGTCCCAGCTGTATCTCCGTGAAGAGTGACAGATCCATGTACGAGCCGCTCAGTTTTGGTGATAAATTAAAACGGTAATCCTAAATTTTGTACAAAATTAATACAATTTGTTGGTAATAGATGTGTTTTTGGTTGCTGAATGAGTTACTGAGTAGATGCAAAAGTTATACATGAAAAAAAATATTTCTCTTTTTAGCCCACATTCAAGTGGAAATGAGTCCACAGCTCCCAGCGGTGACGATATGAGGAGTGACAGATCCATGTACGATCCGCTCAGTTTTGGTCTTGAAAAGACACAAAGGTAATTTAATTAAATGTATTCTTATGTAATCTCTCTCTGTCTGTATGTGCAACACATTCTCATCTTAACTCGTCACGTACTGACGCTTTCTCAGACCCCTTGGTGGCACTTTTCGGTCGTAGTAAACACGTGGTTAACGTTGTGAATTCAAAGAAAAACGTTTAGGATTAGGCATCAAAACCTCTGTAGTTAGGGTTAAGGAAAAACAAAATGGTTGGGCTTGAAACTACTACGTTTGTACAGCGAAAGTGAAACTTAACATACGGGACGCGAACAGCGGTCTCCGGGATGAAAGCCCTGTGTCTGTTGGCTCATTGACTGCCGTTCACTTTACATCAGAACTCTTCTTCACCTCTGTGGAGTCAACACGAGCGAATAGCCAACTGGAAGCAGAATCGAACCAGAGTGTATTTAACCGGTATGACCTTGAGTAAGCTGCGACTTGGGTGCGTTTTTCCCCCGTGAGTAAGACTGTATTTCCCCGCTGTAAGACTTGATACTAACTTAGAACACTAATAACGTTACCGTCAACAAAATACCTCCATTAATTAAATCCGTGCTCTACTTTATAAGCGCAGTGGCAAAGAAAGCGACTAATACAACAATTTGAAAATTACCTCCCCTAAGTGTATTTCATCATTGTTTCTGACAGAAAGTAACCGTGAACCAGAGTGTATTTCACCGGTGTTTCTGACCACGAGTAGCCGCGACTTCGGTGTGTGATGCAACTACTGTATGTCCTGGCAGGTGTATTGCTCAGGATCGAACGAAGCGCAGCGAAGGGTGTGAAGTTGTTTGTATGAGCAGTATACATTTATTTTTGAGTAGATCAATCTCTTCTCTTAATAGTTCACTGTCGAATGAAGCTGAGTCCTCGGGTCCCAGCGGTGACTATATGAGGAGTGACAGATCCATGTACGATCCGCTCAGTTTTGGTCTTGAAAAGACACAAAGGTAATTCAATGAAATGTATTCTTATGTAATCTCTGTCTGTCTGTATGTGCAACACATTCTCATTCCAACTCGTCACGTACTGACGCTTTGTCAGACCGCCCTTCTGACCACGAGTAGCCACGCCTTCGGTGTGTGATGCAAATACTGTATGTCCTGGTAGGTGTATTGCTCAGGATCGAACGAAGCGCAGCGAAGGGCGGGAAGTTGTTTGTATGAGCAGTATACATATATTTTTGAGTAGATCAATGTCTTCTCTTAATAGTTCACAGATGAGTGAAGCTGAGTCCTCGGGTCCCAGCTGTATCTCCGTGAAGAGTGACAGATCCATGTACGACCCGCTCAGTTTTGGTGTTAAATTAAAACGGTAATCCGAAATTTTGTACAAAATTAATACAATTTGTTGGTAATAGATGTGTTTTTGGTTGCTGAATGAGTTACTGAGTAGATGCAAAAGTTATACATGAAAAAAAATATTTCTCTTTTTAGTCCACATTCGAGTGGAAATGAGTCCACAGCTCCCAGCGGTGACGATATGAGGAGTGACAGATCCATGTACGATCCGCTCAGTTTTGGTCTTGAAAAGACACAAAGGTAATTTAATTAAATGTATTCTTATGTAATCTCTCTCTGTCTGTATGTGCAACACATTCTCATCTTAACTCGTCACGTACTGACGCTTTCTCAGACCCCTTGGTGGCACTTTTCGGTCGTAGTAAACACGTGGTTAACGTTGTGAATTCAAAGAAAAACGTTTAGGATTAGGCATCAAAACCTCTGTAGTTAGGGTTAAGGAAAAACAAAATGGTTGGGCTTGAAACTACTACGTTTGTACAGCGAAAGTGAAACTTAACATACGGGACGCGAACAGCGGTCTCCGGGATGAAAGCCCTGTGTCTGTTGGCTCATTGACTGCCGTTCACTTTACATCAGAACTCTTCTTCACCTCCGTGGAGTCAACACGAGCGAATAGCCAACTGGAAGCAGAATCGAACCAGAGTGTATTTAACCGGTATGACCTTGAGTAAGCTGCGACTTGGGTGCGTTTTTCCCCCGTGAGTAAGACTGTATTTCCCCGCTGTAAGACTTGATACTAACTTAGAACACTAATAACGTTACCGTCAACAAAATACCTCCATTAATTAAATCCGTGCTCTACTTTATAAGCGCAGTGGCAAAGAAAGCGACTAATACAACAATTTGAAAATTACCTCCCCTAAGTGTATTTCATCATTGTTTCTGACAGAAAGTAACCGTGAACCAGAGTGTATTTCACCGGTGTTTCTGACCACGAGTAGCCGCGACTTCGGTGTGTGATGCAACTACTGTATGTCCTGGCAGGTGTATTGCTCAGGATCGAACGAAGCGCAGCGAAGGGTGTGAAGTTGTTTGTATGAGCAGTATACATATATTTTTGAGTAGATCAATCTCTTCTCTTAATAGTTCACTGTCGAATGAAGCTGAGTCCTCGGGTCCCAGCGGTGACGATATGAGGAGTGACAGATCCATGTACGATCCGCTCAGTTTTGGTCTTGAAAAGACACAAAGGTAATTCAATGAAATGTATTCTTATGTAATCTCTGTCTGTCTGTATGTGCAACACATTCTCATTCCAACTCGTCACGTACTGACGCTTTGTCAGACCGCCCTTCTGACCACGAATAGCCACGCCTTCGGTGTGTGATGCAAATACTGTATGTCCTGGTAGGTGTATTGCTCAGGATCGAACGAAGCGCAGCGAAGGGCGGGAAGTTGTTTGTATGAGCAGTATACATATATTTTTGAGTAGATCAATGTCTTCTCTTAATAGTTCACAGATGAGTGAAGCTGAGTCCTCGGGTCCCAGCTGTATCTCCATGAAGAGTGACAGATCCATGTACGACCCGCTCAGTTTTGGTGTTAAATTAAAACGGTAATCCTAAATTTTGTACAAAATTAATACAATTTGTTGGTAATAGATGTGTTTTTGGTTGCTGAATGAGTTACTGAGTAGATGCAAAAGTTATACATGAAAAAAAATATATCTCTTTTTAGTTCACATTCGAGTGGAAATGAGTCCACAGCTCCCAGCGGTGACGATATGAGGAGTGACAGATCCATGTACGAGCCGCTCAATTTTGGTCTTGAAAAGACACAAAGGTAATTTTAATTAAATGTATACTGTAAACTAAATATCTTGCTTGCATTTTAAGGTTAAATTAAATTTCATTCTGTTAAGCACTTGTCATGTCATAAATTACAACAAAACAAAAAAAATGAATCACAAATTATAAACACACATAAGCTTTAGACACCCAGGAATGATCTATTACCCTCGATCCATCCTGCCTCAACCACTACCGGCCAATCTCCAATCTTCCCTTCCTCTCAAAAACCCTCTAAGGCCTCGTTGCCTCACAACTACGAACCCAGCTGCACTCCGATAACCTATTGAAACCACAAGGCGCTCCCCAAGGTTGTGTACTCGGCCCACTCCTCTTCATCCTCCCTCTTGGTCAGATTATCTGCCATTTCAAACTACACTTCCACTGCTATGCCGATGACACCCAGATATACCTCAACGCCAAAACACAACCCACCCCTCTCCCACATTGACTCCTGCCTGTCTGCAATAAAAGTCTAGATGCAACAAAATGTTCTCAACTGAACAGTGAAAAAACTGAACAACTCCTCATTGGCTCAAGTCCACCCTCAGCAAAGTCAAAGACCCCATACTCACCAGTAATGACAGCACTTTCTCCACTTCCTCCCAGGCACGCAACCTTGGTGTCATCCTCAACCCCATACTGTATTTGCCCAATTGTCAAATCCTCCTTTTATCACCTTCACAATATTGCTAAGATCTGGCCCTCTCTCGCACGCCCTGCTGCTTCCTGTCGCCCACCGGATCAACTACAAATAGTAGAATTATCTAATACCCGGTATAAATGAACACAAGCTCTAGTCATCCAGAAACTGTGGCCCCAAAACTGACAACTGACAACTGATCTGGCAAGACTAATGTAGTCATTTGTTGATCACCCTACAGCCAGTCGATTGGGGTGCCGTCCAGCTGTTCAGTGTGTATGGACGTTTTGAGGGATCCAGTCAGTTTAACCTGTGGACACCGGTCATGCAAAACGTGCTTCAGCTCAGACAACCCCTGCACCAAGTGTAGAAAGAAACGCAGAAAAGATCCAGAATACCAGGGGGATACTGAGGACCATACTGGTAAGTTTAAATACTTGTACATGTACTACTATTACTGCTACTACAGCTAATGCTAGTAAGAGACTAATGTGGCCTCATAAGTATTGGAGTTCGGAATTTGCAAGCATGCATTTGATTGTTTCAGGGGTCAGCCATCTTTTGAAAGCAACGGAGAATCTTAAAAAAGCCATGCAGAATAAATTTACTTCGACGTCTGAAGGCGATGGTGACCAAGAGAACTCCCTGAACAGCATCTACACAACACTCTTCATCACTATTGGAGAGAGTGAAGGGCCACATGAAGAACAATTGTTCAGACACACCAAACAACAACAATCTTCTGAACATTCGGTCGACCTCAGCGAAATCTTCAAACCTGTGCCCGGCCGAGAGAAACCCCTCAGAACTGTCCTGACGAAGGGTGTTGCAGGAATTGGAAAATCATTTTCTGTGCAGAAATTCGTTCTTGATTGGGCCGAGGAGAGAGCAAACAAGGACATTGGTTTTGTTTTCATTCTTCCTTTACGAGAGCTGAATTTGTGTACTGATAACAAAAGTTTGCACAAGCTCTTGATTGAATTTCACCCTGCACTTCGAAGTTTGAAAGATTCAGAAGATTTCCTCAAAGCCAAGATTATTGTGATCCTGGACGGTCTGGATGAAAGCAGAATTCAACTGGACTTTGAGAACAAGCCGTTAACATCTGTCAGTGAAGTAACATCTGTGGGTAATCTCATAGTAAACCTCATCCAGGGTAACCTTCTTCCTAAAGCTAACCTGTGGATAACATCCCGTCCAGCAGCAGCCAATCAGATCCCTGCAGAGTTTGTCAACATGGTGACGGAGATAAGAGGGTTCAGTGACCCACAAAAAGAAGAATACTTCAGGATGAGATTCAGTCAGGACTTGAGTCTTGCTGACAGGATCATTTCGCACATTCGCTCTTCACAGAGTCTCGACATCATGTGCCAGATCCCGATCTTCTGCTGGATTGCTGCCGTCTTATTTAAGGAGATCTTTGGGGGAGACGAGAAAGCTGAAACTCCTCAAACTCTAACAGAGATGATGGCGCATTTCCTGTTTAACCAGACAAAACGCAGAACCAGAAAATATGACGAGAAGACTGAGGCAAACAAAAAGAGACTTCTGAAGAAACACAAGGAATTTCTTGTGAAACTCGGTAAGCTTGCATTTGTTCAGCTGCAGGAGAACAACCTCATCTTCTATGATGAAGACCTGGAAGACTGTGGTATTGACAAACAAGAGGCAACCATCTACTCTGGATTTTGCACCACAGTTCTTAGGGAAGAAGAAGTCTTTTCCCAGAAAAAGGTCTTCTTCTTTGTGCACCTGACCATACAGGAGTTCTTTGCAGCTCTTTTTGTCTATGAATGCTTCACAAACAAGAATACAAAAGAGCTCGGCAACTTCCTCGATCTGAAGGACGAAGAACATACTTTACTTGATCTTCTAAAGATGACAGTTGACAAAGTGTTGGAGAAGAAGAACGGCCACCTGGACTTCTTCTTGCGATTCCTCCTTGGCCTCATGGTAGAACCTAACCGGAGAGTCCTTGAGGGTCTGCTGACATCGCCTGACTCAAGCCAAGATACCGACAAGAAAATCTTGACTCACCTCAAAGCCATCCGAAGAAAGGCCTTGTCTCCAGACAGTTGCATCAGCCTCTTCCAGAATATGGTCGAGATGAGAGATCACAAAGTCAAAGATGAGATCCAAGAATATCTGGCAAGGACAGATCGTTCAAAAGCAGAGCTGACTCCCCTGCACTGCTCTGCGCTGGCCTACATGCTGCAGGTATCAAAGAATGATCTGGATGTGTTGGACTTGAAGAGTTACAACACATCAGACGAAGGCAGGAGGCGGCTGATACCAGCTGTGAGGAGAAGCAGAAAGGCCATGTAAGTTTGCCTTCAGTATAATATGTAACATAATGTGGTATAGCAGTTGTTCTTTCACTCTCGAGTTGATCACATTATAACCCAATCATCCACCCCTAGACTAGCAGACTGCAAAGTGACTGAAGAGTGGGTTAAACATCTGGCCTTTGGTCTCAAGTTCCCCTACTTACCTCTGAGAGATCTGGATCTGAGCAACAATGACCTGAAAGATTCAGGAGTGAAGCTGCTCTGTGATGGGCTGTCGAGTGAATGCTGCAGACTCGAAACGCTGAGGTATTTATTGGACGTTTACATTCAGATTCTACTTCTGTACTACCACCATCAAACTTTCATGTAATGTGAAACCTCATTTTCTCACCCGCCACTCCTGTAATATTGAAGCAGCCACGACAGCACCCCCTATATGCATTCAACCCTTTTGAAGGGCTGCTCATCATTTTAAGCCTACCTTCTTTACATTCATTCAGGGATGCAAGAAACTCGCTGCTGATGCGGGCGCTCTATATAAATACATCTTGAACCTGCATGCTAATGATTCTGTTTTCTCAGGTTGTCAGGTTGTCAGGTCACAGAGAAAGGCTGTGCTTCTCTGGCCTCGGCTCTACAGTCCAACCCCTCCCATCTGATAGAGCTGGACCTGAGCTACAACCATCTAGGAGACTCAGGAGAGAAGATGCTCCTTGAGCTGAAGAAGGATCAACAATACAAGCTCAATGTGCTCAAGTAAGTACAATGCTAGAATACTAGATTTTTGACTTTTTAACTGAACTGAGAGAGAAGTACTGCTAGAGTACCTCTACAAATCCACTATAGTGAGATGGAGTGTACTGCCAAATGTAAAACTGCTCAAGGGTATGGACACATCTGATACTCTGATAGCCAAGGTTCTGAAAGCAATACAGTGTCATGGTTTTTCTTTGTCTGAACTGTTAAATCTTAATTTTTCTTCACAGGGTTGACCACGGCGGAAGTCAACGGATGAAACCGGGATTCAAGAAATGTAAGCATCATGGAAATCCTGGACATTAGCTGAATGTTGTGACCGCAGTGATAAATTGCAAATAGTAATTTCAATGAAGGCTTACGGCCATACCGCCCTGATCTCGGAAGCTAAGCAGGGTCGGGCCTTGTCAGTACTTTGATTGGAGACTGCCTGGGAATACCAGCTGTTTTAAGCTTTCTCACTTCTCTTTGGGCAACACGGTGGTGCAGTGGTTAGCACTGTCGTCTCATAGCAAGAGGGTCGCAGGTTCAAACCTGGCTAGAGGCCCTTCTGTGTGGAGTTTGCCGAGTACTCCGGTTTCCTCCCACAGTCCAAAGACATGCAGGTTCATTGTTGAATTCTAAATTGCCCATAGGTGTGAATGTGGGGTGTATTCTACTGCACTTTTTGCCGTTTACATCAGAAGAACAAGCATATTGACAATTCTTCCTGGAGGTAAGGCACTTTTTCTTTGTCACTTGCTCATTGGAGTGCTGCTCCTAAAATAAAGTGTTTTCTTTCCTCCAGATGCCTGTGAGCTCACTTGGGACCCCAACACAGCCCACAAGAACCTCCTTCTCTCTGAGGGGAACAGAAAGGTGACCTGGGTGGAAGACAAGCAGCCACATCCCCGTCATCTGGACAGGTTCGATCACTGCCAACAGGTGCTGGGTGAACAGGGTCTAGATGAGCGCTGTTACTGGGAGTTCGAGGTGTTGGAGCCCTTCATGATTGGGTTGACGTACAGAACCATCGGCAGGAAAGGGGATGTGAATGATTGCAAGCTGGGATGCAACGACAAGTCTTGGTGTCTGATTTGCTCTGATGATGGTTGTTTTGTTGTGCACGGCAACGATGTAGTCAGTGTAGCTTCCCTCTGCTCGCGCTCCAGTCGGGTGGGGATGTATCTGGATCAACCGGCTGGCACTCTGTCCTTCTACAGAGTTTCCTCCGACAGTCGGACTCGCCTCTATACCTACAAAACAACGTTCAAGGAGCCCCTCTATCCTGCTGTTGAGCTTCACACTCATTCCTCTGCGTTATTTTGTTAGCTAACATAACCGATCTTTTCACTGCATTCACACATGCAACAGCATGGCGTAGCATGTGGATGGTCGGTACATGTCCCATACAGTCAAGGAACTACTAGAGTAAGTCAGCGAGAGAGCTTCCTGACCGAGTGATCTCGCCCACATGGTGAAGTTTCTCTGTGTCTTTCGCCTTTTCTTTTTTTCCACGTACAAAAGATGACGGGCCGACAACAGCAGTAGTGCGATGCAAAACAGAGAGTTGTAGTAGAAGACATCATGTCCAAATTTAAATGAGAACTTTGCTAACATGGCGAGAACCACACAGCTTAGCCAACAACTAGCTTGTTTAACATAAGGTAACCTTCCCGCAAGCAGTCTTGGGCAGATTTACGGAGAACTGCAACTTAAGAAACCACATGCAAATACACAAAACCATAGTCTGTATAAGAAGTGGACGTAGTCACCGTGACGTCACCCATTGGTTTGTGGACTGCTGTTGTAAAGCCTTGAGATCCGCAGCCATCTTGGTTTTTTGCAACTAGAAGTGACGGTTGGTCACGTGAACAGTAGCGACCGAGGCTTTATTCTGTCCGCTTGGAGGACGCGTTACACACATGCGCAGTAGTCACTACTACTACACGCTACAAGTGATAGCGCAGCGACCACACGGTCACAACAAATTGGCGGTAGGCGGACGTCCGCACAGAGCCTACGCGTATACCCTCTGTTGACGTAAGTCATGAGGACCCTCACATACTCACGGACGCAGAAGTATAACTTTGGCTTGAGATTAGACCAAATAATTTTTAAATATACAGGTTTTGACCAACCACCTTTAAGTTGTACGGGTTTGACCAACTTTGGACAAAAGGGTCTGCTAAATGAAATTGTAGAATTGTAGAAGAAGATCAGTACGTTGTAGAGATCAGTAGTTTACTGTTTCATTCCTTTTCTTTAGTAGTATATTAATTAGGGCTTAGTGATTATCATAAAGTGGGCATGTCCGTAAAGGGGAGACTTGTGGGTACCCATAGAACCCATTTACATTCACATATATCAAGGAGTCAAGGGACCCCTTTGAAAATGGACATGCCAGTTTTTCCTCGCCAAAACTTTGCGTAAGTTTGGAGCATTATTTAGCCTCCTTTTTGACAGGCTAGTATGACATGGTTGGTACCGATGGATTCATTAGGTTGTATAGTTTCATATGATACCTGTATCGTCATTAGCTTTAAAACTGAGCAGCTACTACCTCTGAAATATTGATTGCGTTAACGCGTGTACATTATTCCGCTTATTACTCGGCTACTTACTGAAGAAATCAAAAAATTGACACAAAAACGGTCCTCCAGAGTCCGACATCAGAACTGTGCCCATAGCAACGGTCTGCTATAAAGAAATAACAGACCGCAGAACGCCGTGATTAACCAATCAGAATCATTTCAAAGATAAATATCAGCTCTAATAATCAGTTATCTGCAACTTTAAATGATACATATTGGTATCAGTGTCTGTCGAGCAGTATTAGCTTATTGTGAGCATTGGTCTGAATGTTATAGGTTTGTGTCGAAAGTTGTTTAAACTTTGGTCACGCAGCATCATGCCAATGTTGGTCCAACACATATAATACAGCTTTGACTTTGTGTTATATTTTAATTGTCTGTCCTTAATTCTGCAGGTTTGTGTTGTTTATAGAAGTTGTTTTGTAGGGGTTTGTATTTCAAAATATGCAAAAAAAAAAAGTTAATTTCTTTGTCATTTTTTTTGTTTTACCTGTTTTTAATTGTTTATCTGCATCACTTCTTAACATTTGAAGTGTAAACTTTATAGATGGCCTCAGAGTTTAATCATGTTAAGCACCTTGTTAAAAAGTACTAAATCAGATTTCAACAGTTGACTTTGTATTATATTTAAATTGTGTGCCCTAAATTCTACAGGTTTGCGTTGTTTGTAAAAGTTGTTATACGCTTTGTAGGGGTTTGTGTTAGTGCAAAAAAAACATTTAGTTTTCATTTTTTGTTATAACTGTTTAACATTTGAAGCATATACTTAATAGATGGTATTAAAATCAGAGTTTAATCATGTTAAGCACCTTGTCAAATAAGTACTAAATCAGATTTCAATAGTTGACTTTGTATTATATTTAAATTGTGTCATTTATTCGTTTGTGTTTTATTTGCAAAAGTTGTTATAAGCTTTGTAGGGGTTTGTGTTAGTGCAAAACAAAAATCTTCAAGATTTCATTTTCGTTTTTTATTTGTCTTCATCTGCATCACTTTAACATTTTATTTGTATACTATATAGATGGCATCAAAATCATAGTTTAATCATATTTAATCATCACTTTGTCAGATATGATGACTAAATATTTTGTGGCTGTGAAATCAAGCTAGATGAAACTAGATTTGAGTATTTTAAGCATTAGAAACGATAAATAAACATGTCAAGTATTCATACCCAGTATATTAATTTTTCTACATTAACATGTGAAGTTAATTTACAAAAACACATAAAAATGCCATTTTTTTTTTAAACTAAAACACCAATTTGTTTGATATTTTCTTGCAGCACACAATTAAAAAAAACACGATTCAAAAAATCAAAAGAGAAAAAAAACAAAAAACTCTCCGAACTATTTAACCTCAACTGAAAACACTTATTTTTTCATTATTGGTTTATTAATTCTGTATTGGTTCATGTGTACAGGAACATAATGGGTTGCCCACCTTGTCACATTGGGATGAATGGTTCACTGGTTTGGCTGACAGTAAAGGGCGGGGCAGTCTGGCTGCTTCGGGTCCCAGCTGTCGCCCCCCCCCCGCCCCCCAGTAGACACCCTGAGGGAGGGTGGGGCCTCTTCATCCATGTGTCACAATAAAAGCTCCGACTTCTAGAAAACAAGACAGAGAAGAGGATCCAGGTGAAACATAATATCACTGAGAAAAGTTAAAGTTTCACAGGTGGAATATAGAACAGAAAGATTACAGTGATATGATGTAACATGTGACGATGATTGTCAACAAACTAACATGTTATATCTTGTTTGTTTAATATGTACAAGAACCAAGTTTAAAAACAACAAATTGTGTTTTTTACAGGGAGTTTATGTGTCTGACTATTTCTCGGCCTATTCTAAGTTAATTGTCTCCTGATTCAGGCTTCATATTTAACGCATAATCATCAGTCAACAAGATATCGAATAAGTATATTTACCAAAAGAAATTATTGCTTTAATGTAAAGCACATTGAATTTACTTGTAATGAATTTGCTAAGCTTTCACTTGTTTTCACCTTTTGTTATTGTTTATTTTTTAAATTGTTATTAAGTAATATTGTATTTCGCTTGATTGTGATGCAGTTGATATTATTGAACTGGTGTCTGTATTGTTGCTAATTATCAACACAGTACTATAGCCCGACTGATTTTTTAAGCCAATACTGATATCAATGCTTTAAAAATGTGATCCAATTGTCATTGAAAAAATAAAAATTTTTTGATACGGATAAAACTGAATTATCTCAATAATTTCCCCTAATTTAACATTTCTGTACTGCAATTTCAGTAGACATATAAACACGTACCAAGCTAATAAGCTAATATAGCTAATATTTAAGTGAAAGGTAAAAACTGACAATAGAAACATGAGCAGTGACATCAGCAGCCACGCCCTTAACTAACATTTAATCACGCCCACCACAGCCTCATCAAATATTTACCTCACTGATGGAGGAGAATTATTTATCACTTCAGCCATTATAGTAATTTATCATCATTTATTTATTAGTTTTGGCTCTTAATCGCTTTGTTTTGTAACCTTTTGTAAAATTATTAGCCTATTATTATTATTAGTACCAGTGTAGTAATAGCACTAAAAGCCGTCCAGTATTAGTAGTACTAACAGAAGTAGTACTAATGCTTCTACAGTTAGTATAGCAATGGTAGTAATACTTTTAATTTCAAAAAAGTTCACAATCATAGAAAAGGAAAAGCTATAGAGTGTAGGGAATCAGAAATTAATTTAAAAATAAAATAAAAACTATTACATATTTTCTTTGAGAAGCTACGGAAAATATAACTAACTTACATTTTTAGTAAGAAATGCAGTAGTTTACTCCCACTAGTCTATATCTTATTAAAAATGTGACATCTGTTAGATGTTTGTGACAATGAAGAAAAGAAAACAAATGCTGAGTGGTCTAGGGAGGGAGGGAGGGATAGAGAGAGATGGAGGGAGGGATAGAGAGAGAGGGAGGAAGGGAGGGAGGGATAGAGAGAGAGGGAGAGGGAGAGAGAGAGAGAGAGGGAGGGATAGAGAGAGAGGGAGAGAGGGATAGATAGATAGATAGAGAGAGAGATAGAGGGAGGGAGGGAGGGAGAGAGAGAGGGAGGGAGGGAGGGAGGGAGGGATAGAGAGGGAGGGAGGGAGAGAGGGAGAGATAGAGAGGGAGGGAGAGAGGGAGGGATAGAGAGAGAGGGAGGGAGGGAGAGAGGGAGAGATAGAGAGGGAGGGAGGGAGAGAGGGAGGGATAGAGAGAGAGGGAGAGAGGGAGGGATAGATAGATAGATAGAGAGAGAGGGAGGGAGGGAGGGAGAGAGAGAGAGGGAGGGAGGGAGGGAGGGATAGAGAGGGAGGGAGGGAGAGAGGGAGGGATAGAGAGAGAGGGAGGGAGAGAGGGAGAGATAGAGAGGGAGGGAGGGAGAGAGGGAGGGAGGGAGGGAGGGAGGGAGAGATAGAGAGGGAGGGAGGGAGAGATAAAGAGGGAGGGAGGGAGGGAGGGAGAGATAGAGAGAGGGAGGGAGGGAGAGATAGAGAGGGAGGGAGGGAGAGGGAGGGATAGAGAGAGAGGGAGGGAGGGAGGGAGAGAGAGAGAGAGGGAGGGAGGGAGAGATAGAGAGGGAGGGAGGGAGAGAGGGAGGGATAGAGAGAGAGGGAGGGAGAGAGGGAGAGATAGAGAGGGAGGGAGGGAGAGAGGGAGAGAGGGAGGGAGAGAGGGAGAGATAGAGAGGGAGGGAGGGAGAGATAAAGAGGGAGGGAGGGAGGGAGGGAGAGATAGAGAGGGAGGGATAGAGAGATAGAGAGAGAGAGAGGGAGGGAGAGAGGGAGAGATAGAGAGAGAGGGATAGAGAGGGAGAGAGAGATAGAGAGGGAGAGAGAGAGAGGGAGGGAGAGAGAGAGAGAGAGAGAGAGAGAGAGAGAGAGAGAGAGAGAGAGAGAGAGAGAGAGAGAGAGAGAGGGAGGGAGAGAGAGAGAGAGAGAGAGAGAGAGAGAGAGAGAGAGGGAGAGAGAGAGAGAGAGAGAGAGAGAGAGAGAGAGAGGGAGGGAGAGAGAGAGAGAGAGAGAGAGAGAGAGAGAGGGAGGGAGAGAGAGAGAGAGAGAGAGAGAGCGTCGCGTCGCCTCCCTCACGTAGAGCCGCGGATGGGGGGGGAGAGGGGGGGGGAAAGGGAGGGTGTTCAGCCGGTCTCTCCTCCCCTCTCTCTGCTGCAGCGGCCATGCTGCTGTCCGCTGCTCGTCTCGGTGCATCCCGGTCCTCCGCCGGTGCAGCCTGCCCCCCCCCCCAACCCCCCCCGCTGCATCCCTGAAATCCCGGGTTAGCGGACCGGCTCGGACCGGCTCGGCTCGGTCGTAGCGGTTTCATAACGCCTGGATCCACCGGAACCGACGCGAACAATGCACCGGGGGGGAAGAGGAGAAAGCCTCCATAGCAACAAACCGGTTTCACGGCATTATTGGTAGGTGCCTCCCTCTGCGTGTGCGTGTGTGTGCGTGTGCGTGTGAAAGGCGCTGTCAGCACAGTGTTTGGGCGGATAGATGGATATAAAGTCTCATCAGATAAAGAGAGAGTTAATGCAAAAGCTCCTATTTGGGCTTCAGGTAATTTCAAATCAATGGACATGTCTGACTCTGGCCTTGCAGGAAATTTAATTTCACTAACATATGGTGGGTGTATTTCAACCTCTTTTGCATGTTGCATTAATAACATGCATGCAAAAGATATGGGAAGCAGAGATGATGTGTTTAAATTAACCATGAATTAAAAAGCAAGCCGGTGTTAAGTATCTTTAAATGACTTAATTAAATATTTTTGCTCTTTTGCTGCAATGTGCCTTAATTCAACTATCTTCATCTCTTTTTGTCAGTGATGGAGGGGTGTTGAGGATGCTGGAAGTGTGAACCCCCAAAACCGAGCGGATTACCAGGACCACGATCCATCGTAGATTGGGTAAAGCTCGTACCAGGTGTGCACAACAGTGCGCTGGGTTTCAGAGCCAGAACGTGGAGGTTACTGCGAGGGCAAAACATCAAGTAGAGACTGCAAAACCTCCAGGATTAAAGCGTCAATGAAATACCTTCATTTTATGGTTCTTCTAGTGGAAAAAAAGGACCGTTCGTAGTATTAAACGAAGTTTGAGTAGGATACCACTGGATTTATAACAGGGTTACCTGATCTCCAGACGGATACTGGGACTACATCTGCTACCTTTTTACTCGTATTACACCTGGTTACAGAGACTAAAAGGTACAACAGCCAGCACCAGATATAGGTTACCAGAAAATAGTCTTTTTTGGGGCGTACTTGTCTTCATACTGGTTCATCGGGCCACCTGGACTATGATGAGATGTCTACAAAAAGGCTACCGGTTCTACACTTAATGGGATTATAAAAACATCCGGATACCAGAGGAGTTACGCTACGAGCGAGTCACCAATCTCAAAGTTATTCTCAAGATAGAAACCGGGTAACCAGGTTGTTGGAAGATGAATCTTATGTAGCAGGGGATCCGTTGAACGCTACTGGACCAGTATTCACCATGTCTTTGAGTAAGACACTCGAGCTGGAGCACTTCGACGAACGCGACAAGGTTCGCCGGGGACGCTCCACCCGCACCAAGAGAGATGAGTCCACCGGCGGCGCTGGCGGCGGCGGCGGTGGATCTGGCCGCAGTTCCCGGGGCAGCAGCCTGGTCCCCAGTCCTGCCCACAGCGCCAACTGCAGCTACTACCGGACCCGGACTCTGCAGACGCTCACCTCGGAGAAACGGGCCAAAAAGGTCCGGTTCTTTCGCAACGGAGACCGATACTTCAAGGGCCTGGTGTACGCCGTTTCCAGCGACCGGTTCCGCTCCTATGATGCGCTGCTAATGGAGCTGACGCGCTCGCTGGCGGATAACTTGCATCTGCCACAAGGGGTGCGAACGATCTACACTATAGACGGCAGCAGGAGGATCACCAGCATGGACGAGCTGGTGGAAGGTAGGACTCACTACTTTCTCTTCGTTAATTCAGCCCGGTCGCAAGAAAAGCCGTGTGAATGACACGATAACGCGCAAGGCAAAAGCGTGCAAAAAGAACGCCATTCTTGCTTTAGGCTTGTAATGATGTAGAATAAAAGGGGGGAAAGACAGCTAATGGCGTGCGAGTGTGGAGGTGGATAGGTCCAATAAACACAGGACTTTCAACCAGGAGGCCAGTGTTCGAGACTGGTGTTTTGTAAGTTATGTCATTGACGTTTGTGACGTGTTTTTCGTAGTTATGTTACGTTGTTTCTGTACGTATTTTACTTAATTTACGTACTTATTTTAAGGCCATCCAATAAACACAAGACTTTCAACCAGGAGGCCGGTGTTCCGAGACTGTTGTTTTGTTTTGACAGTTACGTTTGTGAAGTTTATCCCGTTTTTTAGTGACGTTTGTGACGTTTTTTCCATAGTTATGTTACGTTGTTTCCGTGCGTATTTTACTTAGTTTACGTACTTATTTTAAGGCCATCCAATAAACACAGGATTTTCAACCAGGAGGCTAGTGTTCGAGACTGGTGTTTTGAAAGTTACGTTTGTGACGTGTTTTCCGTAGTTATGTTACGTTGTTTCTGTACGTATTTTACTTAGTTTACGTACTTATTTTAAGATAATCCAACAAACACAGGATTTTCAACCAGGAGACCTGTGTTTTGTTTTATAAGTTACATCACGTTTGTTACGTGTTTTTTAGTGACGTGTGTGACATGATTCCGTAGTTATGTTACGTTGTTTCTGTACGTATTTTACTTAGTTTACGTACTTATTTTTAGGCCATTCAATAAACACAGGACTTTCAACAAGGAGACCGGTGTTCGAGACCAGTGTTGCAATACAAGGTGCCCACCATCTTTTTTTTTTTTTTTCTAACTGGAGAGCAGAGTTTTCTGTCTTAGCTGCCGACCAGACCTCTGCGTTGTCACTCTGCCAAAATTGTCTCTCATAGGAATAAATGGATTTGACAGTCAACTACTACTAAGTCGTAATTGTCCGTACTACCTGTCACTCTCCATCGATCAATCGATTGATCCGTCCTCCTTAAACTTCCTCACTGTCTCCTTCCTCTCTGTCTGTCTTTGTTAAGGCAAACATACTGGAAATAAATTAAACTTACAATAACACTATAATAACTTACAACAGTGTAATTTAATGTCCATCTAAAAAACGTTATAGCCTGGAGGTTTGGGGAATCAGACCATCACAGATATAAATATACTTGCATATAATGACATTTCTTTATAATACAACCACTCTAAAGTCCAGTCTGCACTTCCTCTCTGTCTAAAGTCATTTAGACAGAAACAGACCAGCGGCTGAGTAACATCACTTACCATCAATATTGATGTGTGACTGGTTGTAAACGTCCTCTAATGAGTGTTAGAGCCAGGAAGCTGCTCATCCAGAGACGTACTAAAAGACAGATGCATCACTCCTTGAGCGCTTTGTGGAATTAATAAACTACAAACAGAGCAGAACAATGGCGAAAAAGTGGGGAAACAACTTCGGGGACTTAGGGATACTCTTTTGGTTCTGAATATTTTAATACCCCCCCCAGCTATATAGTTTAGAGAATATTATAGATCCAAGAGGAAACTGACCGAAGGGCGGTACTCAGAGAAAAGGTCGCGATTACAAATCCATCAACTACTTCAGCACCACGGAGAGCGCCATGGATTTATCGATACACAGCACAGTAAGGCTACAGAGCCGTGGTCGGGGCCATAGATTCTAACTTACCGATATTTCAGAGCCATGGTCGGGGCCATAGATTCTAACTTAGTGATATTTCAGAGCCGTGGTCGGGGCCATAGATTCTAACTTACTGATATTTCAGAGCCGTGGTCGGGGCCATAGATTCTAACTTACTGATATTTCAGAGTCGTGGTCGGGGCCATAGATTCTAACTTACCGATATTTCAGAGCCGTGGTCGGGGCCATAGATTCTAACTTACCGATATTTCAGAGCCGTGGTCGGGGCCATAGATTCTAACTTACTGATATTTCAGAGCCGTGGTCGGGGCCATAGATTCTAACTTACTGATATTTCAGAGCCGTGGTCGGGGCCATAGATTCTAACGTACTTCCAGGTTTACACACCAATACAATTGAATTTGGTATTTATTGTATTTTGAGCTCATACTTGTATTAATTGCATATTAGTGTTACCTATATTTGTGTCTACCTGCCAAGGGATTGCAGATAGAAATTAGCTAGCAGCTAAATCTGGAACAATACATTTCTTCTCCTTGTGTGAGATGAATGATTTTTGTACACATAAATATAATATATGTGTGTTAAAATGCAAGTAGCCACAGTCCATGTCGGTGCCTTGCTCTGCAGGTTACACAGGAGGTGTTTTATGTTTTAGGTATTTGAATAAAAACCCAGAGCGGTCCTGTGCAGCTGCTTTGAATAGCAAAGTGAAAGTCAGCACCTGGAGAGACAAGGTCACACACACACACAGACACACACACACACAGACACACACACACACACACATATTACCTGGCAGAGAGAGTGTGAACATGTAATAGGGATAAAGAGAGAGAGAGAGAGAGAGAGAGAGAGAGGTGAGTTTTTGAGGGTTACAGAGGCTGATGAGTTAGTGTGAGATAAAAACCGGAAGGAACGTGAGCTCTGCCGCCAGATATATATATATATATATATATATAGAGAGAGAGAGAGAGCGAGAGAGAGAGAAGGACTAGGAGAGAGAGGTGAGCCATTTTTAACCATATAAGGTAAAACAGGAGTGACTGCAGGCTACTGTACATGTGATTGGCTGAAACCTGCCGGAGAGATTTAATGATTTATAATTTAAACTTTTAATTTATTAAAGATATATCACTCAAAGAAGATAAAAAATAATGAGCATTTCTGTGCATTTAAGATGTTTTTTTTAAATCAGACTCAATTAATCCTATGGTGTTTTTTTGACTGAAGATTCCTCCACATGCTGATGTAGTGTGTAATGTGACTGTAGTACGAGAAATACTGTACATTTAGGGAGAGTTTAGAGGGTGATTTTTTTTAGCCTTTATATAATCGAAAACACAAGTGTAAAGTATAATACTTTACAAGATTAAAGCCGTACATTTACGAGAACAAAACGTGGACATTATCTGAGATTAAAGAGGTAAATTTACAAGAAAAAAATCACAAATTCCCGAGAAAGAAACTCGAATATTATCCGAGATCATAAAGTGGTAAATTTACAAGAAAAAACACAAATTTATGAGAAAAAAAAGATTATAAAGTCACAAATGTCTGAGAAAAAAAGCCAGAATTTCTGAGATTAAAGTGGTAAATTTAGAAGAAAAAAACTCACAAATTTACGAGAAAAAAACTTTTGATTATGAAGTCATAAATTTGTGAGATAAAATTCAGAATTTCCGAGATTAAAGTTGTACATTTACCAGCAAAACTGCAATTACAAGTAGGAACCAATTTAAAAAGACTAATTTGGTGATTTTGACTACAATGTCAAATTTTAATTATTAATTTAATGGTCAAAAATGTAATTTTTACCTTTATTTGTTAAAAGAATAATGTGAATTTCTTGCATTTAAATTGTTTCTGTTTGGTGTCCTTGAACGCACCATCTCTGGATGCTTGAATATGAAACTAAATTATTTTTTGGTTTGATTTTTGGTATATTGCAACATTTCACTTAAATGTTTACTTTTTTCTGTACTTTACTTCCAGTATTTCGTCAGATATGCAGTAGTATTACCAAAGAATGTATATTACCAAGAAGTGAAAGTCAAATATTGGTTCCATTGCAACATCAGCGCCCAGCAGCAGAGCTACACTTCCGCCATTTTGGACTGAAAGCGACTACCGGACGCTAGTAAAACGTCCACAAAACTAAATTATTTCTCTTTTATTGTCATGGCCTGTGTTGAACAATAAAATATATTAATATAATAAATGTTTTCAGTCCAAAATGGCGGCAACAAAATAAAACTTCTTTACTCTTTGGTGTAACTTGTTCTCCTCTCTGCTCAGGCGAGTGCTACGTTTGTGCCTCCAACGAGCCTTACCGAAAAGTCGACTACGCCAAGATCTCCATCCCAAGCTGGAAGCCGGGCGCCGGCGTTGGGGCGGGAGCTGCCAGCTCGAGTCGGCCCTCCACGGCGTCCGCGGGGGTGTCGGCGAGCACCGCGAGCACCGCCCCCGTATCCTCCAGAGAGCGCCCCGAAGGCCGCGAGGGCAGGGAGAGCAAAGACTTCATCAAGCCCAAGCTGGTGACGGTGATCCGCAGCGGCGTGAAGCCTCGCAAGGCGGTGAGGATCCTGCTCAACAAGAAGACGGCGCACTCCTTCGTACAGGTGCTCGCCGACATCACGGAGGCCATCAAGCTGGACTCTGGAGCCGTGAAGAGGCTGTACACGCTGGACGGGAAACAGGTGAGACGATGATTTAACGCTTTGATTGATACGAGGACAAACGTAGACGCTTTTACAGCATGAATGAAAGAGTGAGGGCATCAAATATGCTGCTTTAAGAGTAATAAAATTTATTAAAAATAAAAGCATAAGAAGGCTCAAGAGTTATAATGTAAAGAATGCTTTTATTTTGAAGGCAGCGTATGCTAACATTTACTTTTACAAGGCCGATGCTGCAGCAGCAACATCTGAGTGAATGCAGACGGGGTTTGTGCTGAGCTGCGTTCGCTGCAACAACTTTAAATCAGTCACACCGACGCCCCAACGAGCTCTCTGCTTTTCTACAGCTCTCCACCGCCATTGTGTCACAGACGACACTCTTATCTGTAACTTCAAAGACTGTGTGTGTGTGTGTGTGTGTGTGTGTGTGGTAAAAATAGCCTCGCCAGTGAATGTGTGTTACGTTTAAACCCACAATCCTTCACTCAATACCAGTTGCAGGAAACCGGTTCAGCGAGGCTCAGAGCAGATTCAGAGACACACTGTACTTTAGCTGACTGTCACAGCTCCACAGCTTTAAACAGACACAACTCACTACCAGATATATTAAACTCCACAAGAGGCTGAACTCACACGGAGTATTAGGGCCACAGTAAGGGAAAACTTATGAGATTTCAAGAATAAAGTCATAATATTACGAGAATAATGTCATAACTTTACGAGAAAAAAAGTTGTGATATTATGAGAATAAAGTCATAACTTTACGAGAAAAAAAATCGTAATTTAATGAGAATAAAGTCATACTATTTCAAGAAAAAAAAGTCGTAAAAAATAACACGTCAAATTACTACTTTATAATATTATGACTTTATTCTCATAATATTACAACTTTCAATCTGACAGCTGTGAAACTTACCAGTCGGATGTTTAATATCGAGTTAATTTAATCCCATTTTAAAGGACAAAACTGTGTTAAAAAAAAAACTGAAATACTGATTAGTTTACTCTAAATAAAGGCTTTTATTTTGAAGGTAGGGTGTCATAAC
Source organism: Sebastolobus alascanus (assembly GCA_916701645.2). Lineage (NCBI taxonomy): Eukaryota > Metazoa > Chordata > Actinopteri > Perciformes > Sebastidae > Sebastolobus > Sebastolobus alascanus. The sequence continues at coordinate 507,270 of CAKAOJ020000001.1, read as the reverse complement.
GAAGGCTTTTATTCTCTCGTCTGCCTCAGACGGCTTTCAGACTCAGTCTGAATGAAACAATGTGAGTGTGTGTGTTTGTGTGTGTTCGTCCTTTCAGTTTGTGCAGCCACACTTCAAGCAGCGGGATAGAAACCCCATCACACACACACACACACACTCACACACATTGACACTGCAGTGTGGTCACCATAGCAACCAGCCATCCAGTAACAACCCTGTCCTTGCTTCTCACACACACACACACTGTGCATTTCCGGAGGCGTTGAGTAAAAAGTAAAACGGGGGGAGTGATGGGACAGAGGAGGTGAAATCAAGGAGGAAAGGAGGAAGGAAAGGAGGTGTAGAGGGGGAGAAGGACTGAGGACGAGGAAGAAAAGGGAAGAATTGTGTAAATTGTGTAGCCGGTTTCTCTCATAGCAACTCATTAAAATCCCTCAGTAGTACTATACTACCTTTTTTAAATACTTCCTCCAGTACTGATTTAATCCGTCCTTCCTCTCCTCCGTTGATCTCTCTCTTCTTCACCTGTTCATCTCCCTCTTTGTCTCTCTGTCCATCCAAATCTGGGACATTTTCATGTACAATTTGTATTTAATCCTCAAGACAGTTCTTAGACAGAACGGTGTGTGTTTGTTTCTGTCATCACAATATCCAGCTGTCCTCTGCTCGTGTGTGTGTGTGTGTGTGTGTACGTCACTGCAGTGTTAATCAGTGTGTGTGTGTGTGTGTGTGTGTGTGTGTGTAGCTGACCTGTCTGCAGGATTTCTTCGGGGATGACGACGTGTTCATGGCGTGCGGGCCGGAGAAGTTTCGCTACGCTCAGGACGACTTCGTGCTCACACACATCAGCAAAACACCGGCTTTTGTTAACGGTGAGACTAGGATAAAGAATGACAAAATGTTATAAATATCATCCAAAGTTCTGATCAAAATCAATGTAAAAGACAGAAGAAATAATGATGATAATTATAAAATACACACGTGGTGAAGAAGATAATATTAATAAAACAACAGAATAAATGTGAAATAATAATAAATAATCTCTCTTTCTCCAGAATGCAGAGTGAAGGTTCCTCGCTCCCCCGCCCCTCCCAAAACTCCCAAGACCCCCAGCAGCTCCAGCTTCTCCTCCTCTAAGACTCCCTCTAAAGGTCCTCCCAGAACCAAGTCTCCAGGTCCAGGTGTGAACCGACCCGATGGGACTCCGCTGATCTAAACCACCTTAAAATGCTCCTACTAGGTGATATTACCAGATGATTTAGACCAATCAGATGACTCCTTTCTCTCTTGTGTGTGTAGCCAATGAGGCGTCAGGATCGCAGTCAGCTGGGAAGTCGTCCAGGTCAAGCCCCTCCCCCACCAGCCCCGGGACGCGACGCAGCCTCAAGGTCTGATCGATTTATTGATCGATTGATTTATTGATTTGGGTTGTGAACAGTTGGTGTTCGCAACTTTTTTATTAGTTTTTTTAAAAGTTATCTTTAAATTAATTTGTTTAATTTAAAGCCAAATTTAATCATATATTAAGGAAACAGCTTAATTTAAAAAAAAGTATTCTATTTATTACATTTTGTGCTTTTTAACTGATCATAACGGAAACTATCTTTGGATTTACAAGAAATATCTGATGTAAAAAATAAACAGAAAAATAAACATTTTTTTTTTAAACAATAAAATAATTTTTTTTTTTAACAATTTAAACAACAAAAATAAAACTTTTTTTTTTAACAATTTAAACAATAATTTTTTTTTTTTTTTTAACAGTATAAACAATAAAAATAAACAATTATTTAAATATAGTAGTTGAGTAATCTATAGGGCTGAAACAAATCCTCGAGTAATTTGATTACTATAAATCAGTAGATTTGGAAATTATTATTTTTTTTTATTTATTTGTTTGCATTTCAGAAAATGTATTTAAAACCAAGAATGTAAAATAAAATATTATATTAAAATATAAAAATGTAGATTTTCTAAAAAGGAAACCAATTATTCATTTAAAGAGACCCGTTTTATCTTGTATATTTACTATTAATCCTTAATAAAGCAAAAGTATTTTTATCCGATTACTCGATTAATTGATGGAATAATTGGTAGAATACTTGATTACTAAAATAATCGATAGTCATTTTATAGCAGGTTCCAAACATATGTTTTAACTTTAGTCTGATTTATTTAATCCTTTTCTTTAAATCTTGAATCAGGAACTCACTTCTGTCTCCTCCTCTTTCTTATCAGAAATCACACATTTCTTTCAAAATAACAAATTATTTATGTTATAATCTATAATATTTATATTTCTCTCTAGGTGTCTCCTCGTCGTACCTCCTCCACAGATGTAAATGGAGAAGCTGAGCAGCCAGATGACGCCACGGTGGAAGGTTTATTTGTCTAAAATCTAAATACGTTCACCATGAATTTCCCTCAGAAATGATTTGAAAGCATTAAAGGTTAGAAAAAAAACCACAAGACATTTTAAACGTCCCGAGTAAAGACTAAAGAAGCTTTGATACGTAGAGGTCAAACCAGTGAAATATAAAAGTCACCACTATAGATATCCTCCTCTTCTTCTTCTTCTTCTCCTCACAGTGAACGGTAATCGGTCCGTTTCTTCATCCATCATCAACGAGAAGTACCGAGTCGGTAAAGTGATCGGAGACGGAAACTTCGCCGTGGTGAAAGAGTGCGTGGAGAGGTAAGGAGCATCAGGAGGGACAAGTTAAGTGACGGAAAATCAGACACTTTATTTATTTATTTAAAGTTATAATAATAGATGATAGCTTCGTTAATAACGCCGTAGTTACTTTAATGAAAATATAAAAAGTTTCTGTTTTGATTGACAGGTCGACGGGACAGGAGTACGCTCTGAAGATCATCGATAAAGCTCGCTGCTGTGGGAAGGTAACGCGGCGCGGACTGCACCTTTAAACTCTTAAAGGTTTTTTAAGAGTTATTTAAAGGTTTCTGTAAATGTGTGTGAACAGGAGCACCTGATAGAAAACGAGGTGGCGGTGCTGCGGAGGGTTCGACATCCCAGCATCATCCAGTTAATCGAGGTGGATGAAACGCCGAGTCAGCTGTTCCTGGTCATGGAGCTCGTCAAGGTGCTTCTTCTTCTTCTTCTTTTACTTCTTCTTCTTATTCTTCTTCTTCTCTTCTTCCTGTTTGCCTTTGCAACCAAGAACAAAGAACGTATATTACCAAGAAGTGAAACTTAAGTGTTCGCTCCATTGCAACATCAGCGCCCAGCAGCAGAGCTTCGCTTCCGCCATTTTGGACTGAAAGAGACTAGGAAAACGTCCGCCTAAAAAGCGCCGTAAACAATTCTATTTCTATTCTATTGTCATATTCTACCGAAATGACCTGTTTTGAACTATAAAATATTATAAATATAATTAGCGTTTTCAGTCCAAAATGGCGGAGTTTCATCTCTTTGCTTAGAATATGAAGAAATATTTTTAAAAAAATGACTACTTACACGCCTCCGCCTCCTTCAGGGCGGCGACCTCTTCGACGCCATCACCTCCTCCACTAAGTACAGCGAGCGGGACTCCAGCGCCATGGTGTTCAACCTGGCCGGAGCCATCAAGTATCTGCACCGGATGAACATCGTCCACCGGGACATCAAACCGGAGAACCTGCTGGTACAAACACACACACACAAAACACAGTTTGAAAGTTGGGCTTTTATTTTGGCGAGTTCCTGTACTTGGAAAACAATTCAGATTTATCCCACATTAACTGTAGGACACGTTATTAGGTTAAAGTATTTTTTTTAAAGTGGTAACTATTGTACTATACATTTAAAAATAGGTTTAAATAGAATTCTGGCTTCACAAAGCAGTTTTTCTTTACACTTTCTGGATACTTTAGAGTATCTGAAAATATTTATTGTACATGTATAAATACCAGCTACAACTGGTATAAAATACACTAAAGGAATAGTTCAGCATTTTGGAAATATACGCTTATTCACTTTTTGTCTGAGAGTTAGACGTTCAGATTGATATCATGTCTGTACGGTAAAATATGAAGCTGCAGCCGGTTAGCTTAGCTTAGCATAAAGACTGGAAACAGATGGAAACAGCTAGCCTGGCTCTGTCTTTAATTAGTTTTAAAACTGTCATCTTTGTCATTTACAAAAACAATATACCTAATAACAGCATATTTTGGCAATAAAGCTTATTAATAGAGCACTAAAATCAGGATAAATGAAGTAATTTGCAAAAAAAAAAGAGATAATTAAGAGGCAATAATATGCTGGTCCAAACCAGGAAGTAGTTTGGTACATTAATGAGTATTAGGAAATACTCCACACCTTGGTGAAGGCAGTATTAATGTTTTACTTGCTTCTTGTATTAGGTGTGTGAGTACCCGGACGGCACTAAGTCTCTGAAGCTGGGTGACTTCGGCTTGGCGACGGTGGTGGAGGGACCGCTGTACACCGTCTGTGGCACGCCGACGTACGTCGCCCCGGAGATCATCGCTGAGACTGGGTGAGAAGATCTCGGCGTTAGTTGTTGGGAATAAAAGGTTAACGGACACGTTAATATTAAACTGCTCTGTGTGTGTGTGTGTGTGTGTGTGTGTGTGTGTGTGTGTGTGTGTGTGTGTGTGTGTGTGTGTGTAGTTACGGTCTGAAGGTGGATATCTGGGCGGCGGGTGTGATCACCTACATCCTGCTGTGTGGATTCCCTCCATTCAGAAGGTCGGTGTTTACAAAGTTCTGGTATTATATTACACATGTTGTTGTTTTGGTCCTAACGTTTCCCTCCTCTTCCTCTTTCCTCTTTCCTCTTCCTCTTCCTCTTCCTCTTCCTCAGTGAGAATAATGTCCAGGAGGAGTTGTTTGATCAGATCCTCAGAGGGAAGCTGGAGTTTCCGTCTCCGGACTGGGACACCATCAGCCTCCCAGCAAAGGTACTGCTCGCTTGTACTGTGTGGAGCGTTCACATGCTGGGGGGGAGTCAGACATTTAAGGCCTTCCAGTCAGCTCTAACTATAGACAATTTAATGAAGTTTATTTCAACAAATAATGCACTGAGATGCCAATACCAGTAAAATTCCATGATTCTCGATACCACTGCAAAAAACAAAAGTAAAATTTTGGCGAGGATAAACTGTCCATTTTCAAAGGGGTCCCTTGACCGCTGACCTCCAGATATGTGAATGTAAATGGGTTCTATGGGTACCCACGAGTCTCCCCTTTACAGACATTTTTCAGACTTTTTGTTTCTTTTTCTTTTTTTTTTACATTTTTTGGACATTTTTCAGACTTTTTATTCTTTTCACATTTTTTGGAATTTTTTAAGAAATTTTTTTTTTAATTTTTTTTTTACATTTTCGGACATTTAAAAAAACAAATTCGACATTATTACATTTTTTTTCGAACTTTTTTTTTTTTTTTTACATTTTTTGGACATTTTCCGACTTTTTTTCTTTTAACATTTTTCGGAATTTTTTAAGAATTTTTTTTTTTCATTTTTTTTTACATTTTCGGACATTTTTCAGACTTTTTTTCTTTTTACATTTTTCGGAATTTTTTAAGAATTTTTTTTTTTTCATTTTTTTTTTACATTTTCGGACATTTAAAAAAAAAAAAAAAATTTCGACTGTTCAATTTTTTTTCGAACTTTTTTTTTTTTTTACATTTTTTGGACATTTTTCAGACTTTTTTTCTTTTTACATTTTTCGGAATTTTTTAAGAATTTTTTTTTTTCATTTTTTTTTAACATTTTTGGACATTTAAAAAAAAAAAAATTCGACATTATTAAATTTTTTTTCGCACTTTTTTTTTTTTTTTTACATTTTTTGGACATTTTTCAGACTTTTTTTCTTTTTACATTTTTCGGATTTTTTTATTAATTTTTTTTTTTCACTTTTTTCTTACATTTTCGGACATTTAAAAAAAAAAAATTTCGACATCCAATTTTTTTTTTTAATTTTTTTTTTAATTTTTTTTTTTACATTTTTCGGACATTTTTCAGACTTTTATTGTGCATTTTTTGACATTTGTCAGACTTTTTGGGGGGGACATTTTCGAACTTTTTTTTTTTTTTTTTTTTTTTTACATTTTTTGAACATTTTTTAGACTTCCTTTTTTTTTTACATTTTGTGGACATTTTTCAGACTTTTTTTTCTTTTTACGTTTTTTGGAATTTAAGAACTTTTTTTTTCATTTTTTTTTTACATTTTCGGACATTTTTCAAAACAAATTTCGACATTGTTAAATTTTTTTTCAGACTTTTTTTTTTTTTTTTTTACATTTTTCGGACATTTTTCAGACTTTTATTGTACATTTTTTGACATTTGTCAGACTTTTTTGGGGGGGTATTTCCGAACTTTTTTTTTTTTTTTACATTTTTTGGACATTTTGGACACTTCTGACCTCCAGATATGTGAATGTAAATGGGTTCTATGGGTACCCACGAGTCTCCCCTTTACAGACATGCCCACTTTATGATAATCACATGCAGTTTGGGGCAAGTCATAGTCAAGTCAGCACACTGACACACTGACAGCTGTTGTTGCCTGCTGGGCTGCAGTTTGCCATGTTATGATTTGAGCATATTTTTTATGCTAAATGCAGTACCTGTGAGGGTTTCTGGACAATAAATAATAAATAAATAATTTGAACACATCATGATAACGTTAAAAATTATTTTTCGCCCAATACTCATTTTTCCTGAGTAGAGCCTGAACGCATCATAATGTAAATCAATGGTACCTCCTGTTAAAGTTAGCTGTTGGCTCCGCGCAGGACTGTGCTGCCCACCGGCTGCTAACAGCTAACGTTAACTAGCTCTCGTCCTGCCAATTTCAACACAGATTTGATGTTCGCAATGTGGCGTTATCGGGGAAAAAATAGGGTGCGTCCTCTGGATAGCGAGTTTACTGCGTCCCAAATACATTTTCTATCTATCTATTTCCCCGGGATTACGGGATGCCGTTAGTCTCGAGCCCTGACAGTACTTATGGTATCTACTAGTACCGTCGCATTTTCAGAATTTTGGCATCGACTTGGTACCGAAGTATCGGTTCTCATGACATCACTAATACTCAATTTCAGGTTGCAAAACTTCCTTATCACTAAACACCATTTATGTGAAATTCCCACCAGGTGTAGAACAGGAACATGAATTCAGACCGTTTACTGCAGCCTGCTAACAGTCACATGACCTGTTCCTCAGATGCTGATTAGTCAGATGCTGCAGGTGAACGTGGACACTCGTTTCACCGCCGATGAGGTCCTGTCTCACTCCTGGGTGACGGTAAGAGCACAAACACACAGACTACAAGAGGGGAACTTGCCTTTACTTGCCTTAAAGCAGAAGTAACTATGTTCTATGGTTACGTCATGAAATCATTGTGTTCCTCAAGACAGCTTTAGCTTATCTTGTCACTACCTCTTTTAAAACACATTTTAACTTCCACATTAAAGTTACTCATAAAACAGTACAAACTCTTTAAAACAAGCACATTAAATTATTCTTATGTTAACTTTCGTACTAAAAGTTGTTTGTGTTTTTAGGATGAGGCTCCCGTAGACTCCAACACTGTGAGCAGCACCGAAGAACAGACCGGTGGAGACGCACCGGAACCAGAGCAGGAATCCCCAATACTGGAAACCAAACAAGTTCCCTCACCTATGGTCTAAAACACGTCCCCCCTTTCATCGACTGAAAACCAAACACAACACTGCTTGTTTGATCTGACAGAAACCCCAAAAAGTGTCCCTGGTCCAGAACTTGTCCTGTTTTGTCACCAATAAAAACTTAATGAGTTTCATCACCTCCGGTGTAGAACACGTCCCGTTTGATCCTTTGGAAACCAAATGAGTTTTATCTCCTGGAAGCCAAACAAGTCCACAAGGACCTGTTTATACCTACTGGAAACTAAATGAGCTCTCTTAAATCGGAACAAGAATAACAACTAATATGGTCCAGAACACGTCCCCGTTTTATCTACTGGAAACCAAACAAGTTCCCTCATTCTTTATCTAGAACACATCCCCATTCATCTACTGAAAACTGAGCTAGTTCCCTCAAATCCGATCTAGAGTTCATCCTGTTTAATCTACAGGAAACCAAATGAACCAGAACAACTCCCTGTTTCTTCTACTAGAAACCAAACAAGTTCCTTCATTCTGGGTCTAGAACAAACCCCCTTTCATATACTGGAAACCAATCAAGTTCCCTCAAATATGGTCCAGAACACGCCCCCTTCCATGTACTATAAACCAATCAAGTTCCCTCAAATATGGTCCAGAACACGCCCCCTTTCATATACTGGAAACCAAACAAGTATCCTTATCTCTGCTCTAGAACTCCTGTTTCATGTACTGGAAACCAAATAATCTGATCTAGAATATGTCCCCTTTTTTTCCCCGACTGGAAACCAAAGGAGTTCCATCACCCCTGGTCTCGAACCAGTCCTGTGTCATCCACTGGAAACCAAACAAGTTCCTACATCTCTGGTCTAGAACACGTCCCCTTTAATCAACTGGAAACCAAACAAGTTCCCTCACCCATGGTCAACAACTCGTCCTGTTGTTCCACTTTCTTGATTTACTGGAAACCAAACAAGTTCCCTTGCCCCTAGTCTAGAATCACCTTGTTTATTCTACTCGACTCCAAGTGAGTTTCTTTCTCACTGGTTTTTAAAGATGTTCCATTTTATCTACTGGAAACTGAACAGGATTCCTCACTTCTAGTCTAGGACACATCCCGTTTGCTCCACTGGAAACTAAATCAAGTTCTCCCTCAGACCCTAGACCAGCATATAATCTACTGAAGACTTTCACAAGTCCCGTCTTTGTTGCTGTACTGGAAAGTATTTACATGGTTTTTGATGATAGATTTAGTTTTGACTGGCCACTAATGAAGTCGCCTCACTGCTACTTGAAGGACACGCACCAACACAGGGACACCATAAAGGTGCTATTGGACACATCCTGTTTCATCACCCAGAGTCTCACGGGACTGGACACCTTTCTTGAAAATGACCCTTAACTCAGAGGCTCTGAAAAAAGGCCTCAAACCTCTTTCATAAGGATATAAACAGCTGATTCAAACGTTCCCTCTGGTTTCGGGATTATTTCCTCTGCAGTCCCTGCCGCTTGGCGACCAGGATGTCTTCCATTTATTCTGGGAAACGTCCCATTTATCCTGCCTTTACCCCTAAAGCTCTCCTTCTGCTGACGTGAAGGACATTTCTCGTTTCTTCTACTTGGCGCCCACCAACCCAAGGAGATATAGATGAGTACTGTGCCTGTTTACGCTGATGATGACCTCCTCTTCCTATCCTAAATCTCAGCCCTTTTCCCTCCATAGGTTCGGACCCCAGCACTCGTCATTGACTGTATAGACAGATAAGGCTCATTGTTTTTGGTTTTGTTACAGATTTTTGCTGAAATGTACCTTTGGCTTTTGAAAAGGAGCAGATCTCATGTCTGTACATAAAGCGTGGAGCTGTAGCGGGGAGGTGATTAGCCTAGCTTAGCCTAAAGACAGTTAAAAAATCCGCCCACCAGCACCTCTAAAGCTTGTTATAGTTCCTCCTTTAATCTATAAACGGCAAATTGTGCTCTTGTTCACCAAGAAATCAGTCCAACATGTAACTCCTCATAAAACCACAAAATATTGTTTTTACAGCCCGGTTTCCACTTGGATTTTGGTCGTATTGATTTTTCCAAACTAGATTTTTACGAGATTATAAACCCATAAAAAACCCTCAAAATAATGAGCCTTGTCTACGTAGACTCAGTGTACTCCACTGAAGGACACTTCCTATCACCCGTCTCCCGTCCTTCACCTATTCCCCCAGCCTTCGTACTGTAACTCAAATTAACTGAGTGACTTCTAAACCTCACAATTTAAAAAAAAAACAAAAAACATCTCACCGACCTTTCAAAGGTTTCTACCTGCAGTATGACGGAGGTCAAGGGGCAAGTTCCAGTCCAAACCCCCGAGCTCGCTGCCTCTCCTCCCGCTCTGCAGTTAATGGAGGACAAAATATGTTGTAAATACTGTAAATATCACTCTTGTCTGTTGGTGTCTGTCTGTGTGAGTCAGTTGTGAAGTAGGGAAACAGTAGCAGTTATGAAAAAAAAAAAATACTACAAGGAAAAGAAACAATCTCATCATAGACATGATGTCAGCACTGCGAAAAAACCTTGTTTTTCCAAAAAAAAAGCCAATGTTTTTTAAATTAAAAGCATATGATCCACATTGATACTGAAATATTTTAAAATGTACTCTGGTGGAATGTCACAAAGTACATTTATTCAAGTACTGTACTTGAGAATCAGTACTTTATACTACATTTTAGAGAGAGATATTGTACTTTTTACTCCATTACATTTATCTGACGGCTTTAGCTACTTTTCAGATTAAGATTAAATTTGGCCAAAATGCTAAATATTTCATGATTTCAGTTTCTCAAATGTGAGGATTCGCTGCTTTTCTTTGTCTTAAATGACAGTAAACTGATGAGTTTTGAGGTTCAGACTGTTGGTCGGAAAAAACAAAAACATCTGAAGACGTCAATTTGAGCTTTCCAAATAAAACAATCGATTAATCAAGAAAATAACCAAAAACCAGAAGGGCAGTCGGAGAGTCCGGGTAGCACTCTGTACTTCCTCCTCCTTATCATAGAAAATGTATTTTAGCTCCTTATTCCAATAAAAAAAACGATGAAAAACAAGGTTTCTGAGGGATGTTGACGAACTGTAATGAAAGAGTTCTTTACCGTAAAGTCAAGTTCTTTTACAGATCTGGTTGCCTAGCAACAAAGAACAGGGCAGGGGTGGATCTCTTTCCTTATATGGTCACGTGTCTGTGAGATGTGACGTTAGTGGGTCATCTATCAATCATGTCGCTCCATCCGCACATCCATCATGTTGTCTGTTGATGTTACTGGTTAAAAGAATCACTGAGGGTGTGTGTGGGTGTGTAAATAAGTGTGTGAGAGTATTTCCACAGTGGGATGTTTTAACTTTAAATCATGTGGAAAGTATGAAGTTCAGTATGTGTGTTTAGTGTGTCTGCATCAAAGGAAGGGGGGGTGGTCACTTTTTTAAAAAAAACTTGAAAGTTATATGGATAAATGCGTTGACCCTGATTCAGTGTTATGACCTTACCGTGACCTTTGACCTTAGCACGACCTTTCCATGGCCTTGACCTTTTGGGCGGAGCTGCTGATTAGGAGTTTGGCGAGGCTGTTGAATAAACACGGGACTTTCACCCAGGAGACCACTATTGGTGCCCCGTGTGAGTCCAAAAGTAAACGTTGACTTATTTTAACTTACGTAACAAACGTACGTATTTTAACTCAAACCTGATCTTTTCCTAACCCTAACCAAGTTTTGTTTAGAGTGTTGAAGTCTATCGGACTACCCTGCACGTAGAAAAATTACGCTAAAGGGCAACGCAGTGCGTTAAAAACAGATGCCATGGGGTCCTGACCGAGCGTCCGTATGTGACGAGAAAGATTCAGCATCACAGACGTTCACAAATTCCAGTTGTCTCCGTCAAATTTACATCGCTGACCAACTCAAACGGTAGTATCGCATTCCGACGTGTCCAGATTCGAGTCGTAAAGATTAACGTAAACATTTCAGAGTGTTGTTTAAGGTACCGATGAGACAATGAATTATGATTCAGCAAGTCCAGTTTGAGTAACGGATTAATGCGTTTAAAGTAGGGCTGTCAAAGTTAACGCGATAATAACGCGTTTACGCAAATTTGTTTTAACACCACTAATTTCTTTTAACGCATTAACGCAACTTGTGTGATTTTTAGGTTTTAAAGCTAGAGTGAAGATACTGGTATCATATGAAACTAGAAAACCTAAAGAATCAATTGGTACCAACCATGTCATACTAGCGTGTCACGAAGGAGGCTAAATAACGCTCCAAATTTAGGCTAAATTTGTCGAGAAAAAAAATGGCATGGCTTTTATAATATTTACATACATTTGCATAAAGCAGCATATTTGTCCACTCCCATGTTGATAAGAGTATTAAATACTTGACAAATCTCCCTTTAAGGCACATTTTGAACAGATAACAAAATGTGCATTTTACAATTTCTTAGTTTATACGACAGTTTTTTTTTAAAAAACGTTCCCAAAAACTTCAGTTGTCGCAGAACTCAACTTAAAAATTGTAAAAAAAAAATCACATTTTTAGTTACGAAGATCAGTGTCAACATCTCGAGGCAGTAGGTGTTAGTGTTAAAAATTAAATCAAATACTTTTTAATAGGCTGGATTTATCAAATTTTGCTGATATTGTCACGTATTTGCTTCGTGTAAATATTTACGACAGTGTTAAACGCCTACAGTATTGATGTTAAAAACCAGCATTTTTATAATGTATTGAAGAGTTACCAACTTCTAGATGAAGAAATCAAAGTAATTTATTATAACGATAACACTAATTATCATCGACATATTAGTCATCACACTAACGATTCAGTTCCTCACAATTAAATTGCCGTCAGCAGCAAAAGTCAAACTCCTTTAATCAGTGGCTCGGCCTTCGACCTGCTATGCCTGCTATGAACCCAGTAGTCTTAATTATTTTCTCTTTGCTTTATACCAAACCAAAAGGAGCCTTCTGTCGATGTTGTTAGCGGTGCAGCCACACCTGGGTCAAATGTTTACAAGACCTTTGTGTTACTTTCTCTGTCGTCTGACGCTAATGTACAGTTTACTACAAGCTGTACAAACGTAGAGCTGAGAAGAAAGACAGTAATGTTAAAGAATCATATTGTTGGTGTTGGATGTTTTAACTCATTGGGCTCCGAAAAGTTTTTGAACTGTTTGGACATTTGCTTTGGTTCATTTCTTGCAAAAACTTGGTTGAATCCATCACAAAAAGTCAATCACATAACATTTTTGTGATTGCAAGAAACAGTTTTGTTCTTTTCCTTGCATGTAGAGGTATTCTAATATCCAAAAATTTACAAAAAATGGCAGCCAAAATGCATTTTACAAACAGTAGAGTCAAAAAATCAATTGAACCCAGCAGTCAAACTACTGAATGCAACTCAACTTTAACAACTGAATTTTGTAACATACTGAAATGAACTGAAATCCACTGAGTCCATTGAAAGTTTAGAAATCTTGTTGCATAATTGTGATCACTGTAAACATTGTGCAATTTTCTGTTCCTGTTCTCTGTTTTATGCCACATTCACTTCCCTCAAAAATGATTCCTCTTATTGTCAGTGCTATTTGAGAGCTCAAAATTTACAATTTGACATGTCTTTCTCTTTAGGCTGGTCTCATACACCGTTCGTAGCTATACCTACGAAAGGTAACGGTAATTCGTATATATCCCACAAAATGAATTTGTATGTAATCCACGTAATCGTGAACAGTCGGGGTGGATGGATGGGTCAAAAATCACCGGACTTTTGCACAAGAAACCGGCGTTTGTGTCCCGTGTGGAACCAGAAGTCAACGTTGATTTATTTTTCACGGAACATGCAGACTTAAGTCACGCCACTTCCGGAGTTATTTTAACCCAAACCACCATCTTTTCCTAAACCTAACTAAGTAGTTTTGTTGGCTAAACCTAACCAAGTCGATCTTTTCCTAAACCTAACTAAGTAGTTTTGTTGCCTAAACCTAAGGAAGTTGTTTCCTGTGAAGATGGAAGTTTATTTTGAAAAGACTGTATGCATGTTACAAGCGGAAATTGACACGTGTTTCTGGACATTCGTAGGAAAACGAACGAAAAGGGAAAAATAATAAGATATCATACGAACCGTCGTATGAGGAAACATTGCTGTCGTTTATATAAACTCACTATATTATTCAATTTAATGTGTGTTCAGGAACTAACAAAAGTCTACTGAACAAATCCGTGAAAAATACTTCAAACTATGACTTCATTGGGTCTTGAATGCAGCTTTAATTCGCAGGCCGGTGGAGTTTAGTGATCATTTCAGAGACGATCCATCTGGTTCGACTTTGAGTAAATACTCAGAGTAATCGAGTGGCTTTCAGAGTGGTTTGACCCGGAGTGGCTGTAGTTTTTAGGTCCTTTGTGTGTGTGTTTATATCAAATGCAGAATGTGTATGTATGTGTGATCATTTCACATCATGCCTCATTTTAGACAGGATGTGATTTTTTAAAGTACGTGCAGTAGAGAAATTAGGATTTTTGAACCAAACTGGGCTGGTTTTCCTAAAAGGAATCTCTGAGTCTGAGCTTGATTTATGTTCAGTCCAATAAGACAATCCAACTTCTTGAATGACTGGACTGAACCTCTGAACACGGTGGCTAAAAAAAAGACTTTTGACATTTTCTGCTTAAAAACTTTCTCAAAGTTGTTCTTAGAAATTTAAGCAAAGATTTTAAAATCTGAATTAAAGCTCAGCTGTTTGATGTCTGTTTCTTACTGCGAGAATCTTTTAGGAAAACTAGTCCCGAGTTGAAGTGGAAGGAGACGTGAGAACTTTTGAGGACATGCTGTAGACATGTTTTAATGCTAACAATGATCTGTAATGTGATGTGTGTTGATATGAAACATGTATGTTTGTTTGGATCAGGGTGCGGGCATTCGGAGAAAATAAAAAACCCTGATTTGAATCGAGAAACGATGCGTTCAACTGTGAAAATAAAAACTGATGCAGAGGCATCATGTTAACCTGCAGTGTCTTCGTTACTGTTGTCTTATACATTATATCTACTGTGTATGAATTAGTTTGTACACTATTTACAGCAGAAGAGCTAACAAAAAACACTACTATAACAAAGATAATATTTAAAGGTTGACTCCATGTGCGTTACCAAGCTAAGCTAATCAATAAGGTTATGAATAACGTGAATGCTAACACTAGCTGAGTCAACGTTAGCTGTGCTAAAAGGTGTTGCATGTATACTCTCACGTTCCGAGAGGTAAAATTACTGTTTTTGTTAATGGAGTCTGGTGGCTTTGAAGCCCTTTATGACGTTCCCCGTCATAAAGGGCTGTCTGGCGGTGAGGTAAAGCGGATTTTAGCCACCTAAAAAAAAAATCACTATCAGCTGATAGTGTTAGTCTTGTGTTTGTTTGTGTTATTGTGTGAATTTCTGGATTTGAATATATAAGGAACACCACTGAGAAGTTACAGAATGATATAAAAAACCTCTGAAAAAAACACAAAATTAATGGACACGCATTTTAAGGCTTTTCTTATGTGAATTACAGAGGTGGAAAGTAACTAAGTACATTTACTCAAGCACAATTTTGAGGTATTTATTTGAGTATCCGGATCGGGCGCCACAGTTCAGGTATAAATATTTCTACATTTATCTGCTTACGCTGAAGATTCAGACTTTACATTTCACAGGAGATGCAGTTTTTTCCTTCTTCAGCTGATCTGAAAGCATGAAAACTCCCAAAATTAGAGATTCAAGGTTTCCTCCTGACAGCAACACAAAAACAAAATCTTCACTATGAGTACACAACATGGCTGAAAGTATGTGGACAACACCAACGAGGTTCCAACGAAGGAAAATCTTAAAGCTACAATGCACAAAATTTTTTTTTTTAAACAATAGTCCAACTTTGTGTCAATAAGTTTCTGAATTCTGAAGAGGAAAGTTAGACGTCTATTAACTGCTAATCGAGACCCGTGTTTCTGCTTTGCTTCGCCACTGACCACCTGAACGCCAAAGGAGATGAACTGTTTATCTTTCCCATATCACCAAAGCTCAATCTTAGAGGTTTAAATGAGGGCAGAACACGCTGCCAAAGTTCAACCTGACTGTAAACGTGTAAACAAGGAAAATAAATGCTGCCAAGGTTCAAGCCGCTCCCTTTCAGTCCAACTCTGACTGTATATTTCCTGGTACCTGCCCCCTTTCATAGATCTACCAGTTTAAGGATTGGTGTACTCTCCATGCTGCAAAGTGACAAGCCGAATAATCACTGACTGAAAATCAGCGTGAATGTGACAGAGAAGGAGGTTTGGTTTCCTGTGTGACGCAGTTATTTGCTGAGAGTAAAGTTCAACTCTAGAGTCATTCAGTGTTGTTGAGAGGTGAAATGGCGCAGCAAGGAAACCAAGCAGATGACGTGAAGTTCTGCTGTTCGATCTGTCTGGGTCTACTGAAGGATCCGGTGACTATTCCCTGTGGACACAACTACTGCAGGAGCTGTATTAAAACCCACTGGGATGAAGAAGATCAGAAGATAAACCACAGCTGTCCTCAGTGCCGACAGACTTTCTACCCGAGGCCTGTCCTGGGGAAAAACACCATGTTGGCAGAGTTAGTGGAGGAAGTGAAGAAGACTGGACTCCAAGCTGCTCCAGCTGATCACCGCTATGCCGGACCTGGAGATGTGGCCTGTGATTTCTGCACTGGGAGGAAGCTGAAAGCCTTCAAGTCCTGTCTGCAGTGTCTGGCCTCTTACTGTGAGCAACACCTCCAGCCTCACTATGAATCACCTGCTTTTAAAAAACACAAACTTGTCGACGCCTCCGTTAAGCTCCAGGAGAACATCTGCTCTCGTCACGACGAGGTGATGAAGATGTTCTGCCGCACTGATCAGCAGTGTATCTGTTATCTCTGCTCTGTGGATGAACATAAAGGCCACGACACCGTCTCAGCTGCAGCAGAACGGACCGAGAAGCAGAAGGAGTTCGGTAGAAGTCGGCAAAGAGTCCAGCAGAGAATCCAGGAGCGAGAGAAAGACGTGAAGGTGCTTCAGGAAGAGACGAAGACCATCAATCGCTCTGCTGATAAAGCCGTGGAGGACAGTGAGAAGATCTTCACCGAGCTGATCCGTCTCATTGAGAAAAGAAGCTCTGACTTGAAGCAGAAGATCAGATCCCAACAGAAATCTGAGGTGAGTCGAGTCAAAGAGCTTCAGGAGAAGCTGCAGAAGGAGATCACTGAGCTGAAGGGGAGAGACGCTGAGCTGGAGCAGCTCTCACGTACAGAGGACCACACCCAGTTTCTCAGGAAGTACCCCTCACTGTCAGAACCTACTGGATCTACAGACTCACCAAGACCAAAAACCAATCGCCTGCAGGACTTTGAGGATGTGATGGCAGCTGTGACAGCAGTCAGAGAGAAGATGCTGGCAATTCTTACCGAGACAAGACCCTCAGTGGAGCCCACGACCAGAGCTGAGTTCTTACGATATTCACGTCAAATCACGCTGGATCCAAACACAGCGGGCAGCTTTCTGGATTTATCAGAGGGGAACAGAAAAATAACATATGATGAATATAATGCATCACATTCTCCACATCCAGACAGATTCAGCATACCTCAGGTCTTGAGTAAAGACGGACTGACTGGACGTTGTTACTGGGAGGTGAAGATGAGCAGTCATGCTGGAGTAGCAGTCGCTTACAGGAGTATTGACAGATCAGGGGACTTTAATACATATGTATTTGGAAAAAATAAGAAGTCTTGGGAATTATATTGTGACAGTATTTATATTTTCAGTCATAACAAACACTCACTCAGCATCTCAGGCCCTGAATCCTTCAGAATAGGAGTGTACCTGGATCACAGCGCAGGTATTCTGTCCTTCTACAGCGTCTCTGAAACCATGACCCTCCTCCACAGAGTCCAGACCACATTCACTGAGCCGCTCTACGCTGGACTTTATCTTCTTGGTTCCGATGGAGACACTGTTGAGTTGTGTGAACTCAAGTAGTCCTGAAAGAGGCAGAGGATACGTGGATATCAAATAAATGTATTCTAACTTCTGCAGCACATGAATGATGATGTAGTTCACTGGTGGTTCAGCTTTAGAGGGACCATTATAGTGATCTGTCCCAGGGTGGCCGTGGTTATTGGACATTTTTATGTGTGGTTTCATCAAATGCAGAATATCAGGAATGTGAGGGAAAAAACTCGATACAGCGTAGTATCGCGATATTTTGCGTGATAATGGTGTATCGAAACACGGACGTGAAGTATCAATCTTTCTTATATATACTATTCTTCACAATCCGGCAGCCCGACCAGGTTATAGGGGCTCAGTCTAAGGAATCGATTAGTATTAACCACGTCGGCAAGAACGCTAAATAACGCTCCAAAGTTGCGCTAAAATTTGTCGAGGACAAACTGTCATGGCCATTTTCAAAAGGGTTCCCTTGGCCTGAAGATATGTGAATGAAAACTCTGAGATGAACAGAGTGAAAACTGCATCTTATTAGATAAAACAGATGTTGACAAACTGCATAATAATGTAATAAATCACATTATATGTTATTGCGATACTCAGCATGTCGCAAAATGTTTAAAATCACAATAATATCCTGACTTAAGTATATCGTGATGATATTGTATCGTGGGGCCTCTGGTGATCCCCACCCCTACAGAATGTATATATGTGTGATCGTTTCAAATCATGCCTCATGTTAAGATAGGAACTGATTTTTTTTATTTTTTATTTGACAAATTCAGATGTTGAACCAAACTGGGCTGGTTTTCCTAAAAGTAATCTCTGAGTCTGAGCTTGATTTATGTTCAGTTCAATAAAATCTTAATTTTTTAGACAATCCAACTTCTTGAATGATGCAGAGGCATCATGTTAACCTGCAGTGTCTTTGTTACTGTTCTTTTATACATTATATCTACTGTGTATGAATTAGTTTGTACACTATTTACAGCAGAAGAGCTAACAACAAACACTGTTCTAACAAAGATAATATTTAAAGGTCGACTCGATGTGTGTTACCAAACTAAGCTAATCAATAAGGTTATGAATAACGTGAATGCTAACACTAGCTGAGTCAACGTTAGCTGTGCTAAAAGGTGTTGCATGTATACTCTCGCGTTCCGAGAGGTAAAATTACTGTTTTTGTTAATGGAGTCTGGTGGGTTTGAAGAGAGCGATATAACAGCTTCAATTCCCGTCATAAAGGGCTGTCTGACGGTGAGGTAAAGCGGATTTTAGCCACCTAAAAAAAAAAAAATCAATATCAGTTTAAGTGTACGCTATAATTAGACTGTTCTCACCGCTCTACCTCGCCGTCATACAGCCCTTTATGACGGGGAGCTGATGCTGTTATCTATGCCCTTTTCAAAGCCACCAGACTCCATTCACAGAAACAGTAATTTTACCTCTCAGAACACAGGAGTTGCTGGTCTACCGCTGCATTGATGGGTTAGCTTGTCTGTGTTATTGAATGACTTTCTGGATTTAAATATATAAGTAACACCACTGGGAAGCTACAGAATGATATAATGATATAAAAACTGTTTATCTTTCCCATATCACCAAAGCTCAATCTTAGAGGTTTAAATGAGGGCAGAACACGCTGCCAAAGTTCAACCTGACTGTGTAAATAAGGGCAATAAATGCTGCCAAGGTTCAAACCGCTCCCTTTCAGTCCAACTCTGACTGTATATTTCCTGGTACCTGCCCCCTTTCATAGATCTACCAGTTTAAGGATTGGTATACTCTTTATGCTGCATAGTGCAAGAGCTGACAAGCCGAATGACTGAAAATCAGTGTGTGAATGTGACAGAGAAGGAGGTTTGGCTTCCTGTGTTTGGCAGTTATTTGCTGAGAGTAAAGTTCAACTCTAGAGACATTCAGTGTTGTTGAGAGGTGAAATGGCGCAGCAAGGAAACCAAGCAGACGAGTTGAAGTTCTGCTGTTCGATCTACACCGGGCTGGTTTTCCTAAAAGGAATCTCTGAGTCTGAGGTTGATTTATGTTCAGTTCAGTCAGCTAAAACATTAAAAGCTTCATTTTTAAGACAATCCAACTTCTTGAATGACGACACTGAACCTCTGAACCTTGAACACGGTGGCTTAAAAAAAGACTTTTGACATTTTCTGCTAAAAAAAATGTTCAAAGTTGTTCTTAGTAAGTTAAGCAAAGATCAGTATTTTAAAAAACCTGAATTAAAGCTCAGCTGTTTGACGTCCGTTTCTTACTGCGAGATGCTTTTAGGAAAACTAGTCCTGAGTTGAAGTGGAAGGAGACGTGAGAACTTTTGAGTACATGTTTTAATGCTAACAATGATCTGTAATGTGATGTGTTGATATGAAACATGTATGTTTGTTGGGATCAGGGTGCGGGGCATTCGGAGAAAATAAAAAACCCTGATTTGAATCCAGAAACGATGCGTTCAAGTGTGAAAGTGATGCAGAGGCCACACGTGTGTGTCTTTGTTACTGTTGTCTTCCGGCCTTCATCTAAATCAGTCTGTTTATATAATGTTTAGTTTATTACATTATGGTAAATATGTAGAATAGTAATGACTGTAGCAGTCGTGGAGTGATTGTGACATTTACAGCAGAAGAGGTACAGTATAGTGTTCAGAAACTATTGGGTCAACGTTAAAGTTAAAAGCTTTTCCTTTGTGTATTATAGAGGAAAGTAACTATGTACATTTACTCAAACACCAGTTTAAGGTTGTGTAACTTCCAATATATCCAGTACATTTATACAAAGGCTGTAGTTACTTTGCAGATTCATATTTTCTTCCTTCCCTCTTCTTTTATTTAATTTTCCCTTCATTGTTCTTCTTTTTCTGTCCTCATTCAACTGATCTGAAAGCATGAAAACCTCAAAAAGTTCGAAACAATGAAACTGAACTCCCCCCATGAGGATGTTCACTTTGGACACTTGAGTACATTTTACTGCAAACGTGTTCACTTTCACTTTAGTCAACTTTTGAATGCGGCATTTTTTTTTTTACTGGTAACTGAATATTTTTTTCCCACTGTGGTTATTTGTGCTTTCACTTACAGCGATTAGAGGATGTGACTACTGCTAACACTGCTGGTGACAAATGGGGAAAAAAAGATAGGAGGTATAAAGGTTATATAAAGTGAAATCCTCCAATGTGAATGCATACAGGATGGCTGAATATACTGCTATAGTTCAGACCGGCTGTTAACGTGGAAATGAGTGCTGTAAAGGTTAAAACAGCTCAATTACCTTGAAAGAAGCAAGAATAAAACACAAAACTATGATTTTTTTGTTGGGAACGTACAGAGGACCACACCCAGTTTCTCAGGAAGTACCCCTCACTGTCAGAACCTACTGGATCTATAGACTCACCAAGACCAAAAACCAATCGCCTGCAGGACTTTGAGGATGTGATGGCAGCTGTGACAGCAGTCAGAGAGAAGATGCTGGCAATTCTTATCGAGACAAGACCTTCAGTGGAGCCCACGACCAGAGCTGAGTTCTTACGATATTCATGTCAAATCACGCTGGATCCAAACACAGCGGGCAATTTTCTGGATTTATCAGAGGGGAACAGAAAAATAACATATGATGAATATAATGCATCACATTCTCCACATCCAGACAGATTCAGCATACCTCAGGTCTTGAGTAAAGACGGACTGACTGGACGTTGTTACTGGGAGGTGAAGATGAGCAGTCATGCTGGAGTAGCAGTCACTTACAGGAGTATTGACAGATCAGGGGACTTTAATACATATGTATTTGGAAAAAATAAGAAGTCTTGGGAATTATATTGTGACAGTATTTATATTTTCAGTCATAACAAACACTCACTCAGCATCTCAGGCCCTGAATCCTTCAGAATAGGAGTGTACCTGGATCACAGCGCAGGTATTCTGTCCTTCTACAGCGTCTCTGAAACCATGACCCTCCTCCACAGAGTCCAGACCACATTCACTGAGCCGCTCTACGCTGGACTTTATCTTCTTGGTTCCGATGGAGACACTGTTGAGTTTTGTGAACTCAAGTAGTCCTGAAAGAGGCAGAGGATACGTGGATATCAAATAAATGTATTGTAACTTCTGCAGCACATGAATGATGATGTAGTTCACTGGTGGTTCAGCTTTAGAGGGACCATTATAGTGATCTGTCCCAGGGTGGCCGTGGTTATTGGACATTTTTATGTGTGGTTTTATCAAATGCAGAATATCAGGGATGGAGGGGGGGGGGGGAATCGGTACAGCATAGTATCGCAATATTTTGCGTGGTAATGGTGTATCGAAACACGGACGTGAAGTATCAATCTTTTATTATATAAACTATTCTTCACAATCCGACGGCCCGACCAGGTTATAGAGGGCTTAGTCTAAGGAATCGATTAGTACCAACCATGTCTGCAAGAACGCTAAATAACGCTCCAAAGTTGTGCAAAATTTTGGCGAGGAAACACTGTCATGGTCATTTTCAAATGGGTCCTTTGACCTGAAGATATGTGAATGAAAACTCTGAGATGAACAGAGTGAAAACTGCATCTTATTAGATAAAAGATGTTAACAAACTGCATAATAATGTAATAAATCGCAATACTCAGTATGTCGCAAAATGTTTAAAATGGCAATAATATCGTGATGATATTGTATCGTGGGGTCTCGTGGGGTCTCTGGTGATCCCCACCCCTACAGAATGTATATATATATACTGTATATATGTGTGTGATCGTTTCAAATCATGCCTCATGTTAAGACAGGAACTGATTTTTTTTTAATTTCTTGTTTGACAAATTCAGATGTTGAACCAAACTGGGCTGGTTTTCCTAAAAGGAATCTCTGAGTCTGAGCTTGATTTATGTTCAGTTCAATCAGCTAAAACATTAAAAGCTTAATTTTTATGACAATCCAACTTCTTGAATAACGACACTGAACCTCTGAACCTTGAACACCGTGGCTTAAAAAAAAAACTTTTGACATTTTCTGCTTGAAAACTTTCTCAAAGTTGTTCTTAGAAAATTAAGCAAAGATGAGTATTTTAAAATCTGAATTAAAGCTCAGCTGTTTGACCTCTGTTTCTTACTGCAAGAAACTTTTAGAAAAACTAGTCCTGAGTTGAAGTGGAAGGAGACGTGATAACTTTTGAGCACATGTTTTAATGCTAACAGTGATCTGTAATGTGATGTGTGTTGATATGAAACATGTATGTTTGTTGGGATCAGGGTGCGGGCATTCGGAGAAAATAAAAACCCTGATTTGAATCTAGAAACAATGCGTTCAAGTGTGAAAATAAAAAGTGATGCAGAGGCCACACGTGTGTCTTTGTTACTGTTGTCTTCCTGCCTTCATCTAAATCAGTCTGTTTATATAATGTTTAGTTTATTACATTATGGTAAATATTCAGAATAATAATGACTGTAGCAGTCGTAGAGTGATTGTGATATTTACAGCAGAAGAGGTACAGCATAGTGTTCAGAAACTATTGGGTCAACGTTAAAGTTAAAAGCTTTTCCTTTGTGAATTATAGAGGAAAGTAACTATGTACATTTACTCAAACACCAGTTTGAGGTTGTGTAACTTCCAATATATCCAGTACATTTATACAAAGGCTGGAGTTACTTTGCAGATTTATATTTTCTTCCTTCCCTCTTCTTTTACCTTCTTTTATTTAATTTTTCCTTCATTGTTCTTCTTTTTCTGTTCTCATTCAACTGATCTGAAAGCATGAAAACCTCTAAAAGTTCCCAACAATGAAACTGAACTCCCCCCATGAGGATGTTCACTTTGGACACTTGAGTACATTTTACTGCAAACGTGTTCACTTTCACTTTAGTCAACTTTTGAATGCGGCATTTTTTTTTACTGGTAATTGAAGATTTTTTTCCCACTTTAGTAATTTCTGCTTTCACTTACAGCGAGTAAAAGGATGTGACTACTGCTAACACTGCTGGTGACAAATAGGGAAAAAAAGATAGGAGGTATAAAGGTTATATAAACTGAAATCCTCCAATGTGAATGCATACAGGATGGCTGAATATACTGCTATAGTTCAGACCGGCTGTTAACGTGGAAATGAGTTTTTAAAACAGCTCAATAACCTTGAAAGAAGCAAAAATAAAACACAAAACTATTATTATTTGTTGAGTATCAAAAAGTGTCAAAGAGTGAAGAACAATCTCAGCTGCTTACACATATTCACAGGCTGATCTCAGGTCAGTATATCACCTGAAAACCATGCTGTAAACCTGTAAAAGACAAGCTGAACATGCTTCTAAAGGTCAAACCGACTCAAAACAAGTAAAAACATGGCTGTGAATGCAGCCAAAGCTCAAACTGATCCATTTCCTTGAAGAAAACGAACACTGATAACCCCCCCCCCCCCCCTTCTCTCAGACAAACAAGAGTCCTCCTCTGACTGCATGTTTCCTGGTTCCCTCCCCTTTCATAGATCTACCAGTTTGAAGATGGATGTGAGAGAGAGCTGACACACCACTTTACTGCAGATCAGCAGTTGTGTAAGAAAAGAAGGTTTGGCTTCCTGTTTTAGGCAGTTATTTACTGTGAGGAAAGTGAAACTCTAGAGTCATTCCCTGTTGTTGAGAGGTGAAATGGCGCAGCAAGGAAACCAAGCAGACGAGGTGAAGTTCTGCTGTTCGATCTGTCTGGATATACTGAATGATCCGGTGACTATTCCCTGTGGACACAACTACTGCAGGAGCTGTATTAAAACCCACTGGGATGGAGAGGATCAGAAGATAAACCACAGCTGTCCTCAGTGCCGACAGACTTTCTTCCCGAGGCCTGTCTTGGGGAAAAACACCATGTTGGCAGAGTTAGTGGAGGAACTGAAGAAGACTGGACTCCAAGCTGCTCCTGCTGATCACCGCTATGCCGGACCTGGAGATGTGGCCTGTGATGTCTGCACTGGGAGGAAGCTGAAAGCCTTCAAGTCCTGTCTGCAGTGTCTGGCCTCTTACTGTGAGCAACACCTCCAGCCTCACTATGAATCACCTGCTTTTAAAAAACACAAACTTGTCGACGCCTCCGTTAAGCTCCGGGAGAACATCTGCTCTCGTCACGACGAGGTGATGAAGTTGTTCTGCCGCACTGATCAGAAGTGTATCTGTTATCTCTGCTCTGTGGATGAACATAAAGGCCACGACACCGTCTCAGCTGCAGCAGAACGGACCGAGAAGCAGAAGGAGTTCGGTAGAAGTCGGCAAAGAGTCCAGCAGAGAATCCAGGAGCGAGGGAAAGACGTGAAGATGCTTCAGGAAGAGACGAAGACCATCAATCGCTCTGCGGATAAAGCCGTGGAGGACAGTGAGAAGATCTTCACCGAGCTGATCCGTCTCATTGAGAAAAGAAGCTCTGACTTGAAGCAGAAGATCAGATCCCAACAGAAAACTGAGGTGAGTCGAGTCAAAGAGCTTCAGGAGAAGCTGCAGAAGGAGATCACTGAGCTGAAGAGGAGAGACGCCGAGCTGGAGCAGCTCTCACGTACAGAGGACCACACCCAGTTTCTCAGTAAGTACCCCTCACTGTCAGAACCTACTGGATCTACAGACTCACCAAGACCAAAAACCAATCGCCTGCAGGACTTTGAGGATGTGATGGCAGCTGTGACAGCAGTCAGAGAGAAGATGCTGGCCATTCTTACCGAGACAAGACCTTCAGTGGAGCCCACGACCAGAGCTGAGTTCTTACGATATTCACGTCAAATCACGCTGGATCCAAACACAGCGGGCAGCTTTCTGGATTTATCAGAGGGGAACAGAAAAATAACATATGACAATAATGCATCATATTCTCCACATCCAGACAGATTCAGCATACCTCAGGTCTTGAGTAAAGACGGACTGACTGGACGTTGTTACTGGGAGGTGAAGATGAGCAGTCATGCAGGAGTAGCAGTCGCTTACAGGAGTATTGACAGATCAGGGGACTTTAATACAAGTGTATTTGGAAACAATAAGAAGTCTTGGGAATTATATTGTGACAGTATTTATATTTTCAGACATAACAAACACTCACTCAGCATCTCAGGCCCTGAATCCTCCAGAATAGGAGTGTACCTGGATCACAGCGCAGGTATTCTGTCCTTCTACAGCGTCTCTGAAACCATGACCCTCCTCCACAGAGTCCAGACCACATTCACTGAGCCGCTCTATGCTGGACTTTATCTTCTTGGTTCTGATGGAGACACTGCTGAGTTGTGTGAACTCAAGTAGTCCTGAAAGAGGCAGAGGATACGTGGATATCAAATAAATGTATTGTAACTTCTGCAGCACATGAATGATGATGTAGTTCACTGGTGGTTTAGCTTTAGAGGGATCATTATAGTGATCTGTCCCAAGGTGGCCGTGGTTATTCGACATTTTATGTGTGGTTTTATCAAATGCAGAATATCAGGGATTGGGGGGGGGGGAATCGATACAGCATAGTATCGCGATATTTTGTGTGGCAATGGTGTATCTTATCGCGATACTCAGTATGTCGCAAAATGTTTAAAATCGCAATAATATCGTGACTTAAGTATATCTTGATAATATTGTATCGTGGGGCCTCTGGTGAGTCCAACCACGACAGAATGTATATATATATATATATATATATATATATATATATATATATACACGTGTGTGATCGTTTCAAATCATGCCTCATGTTAAGACAGGAACATATTTTTTATTTGACAAATTCAGATGTTGAACCAAACTGGGCTGGTTTTCCTAAAAGGAATCTCTGAGTCTGAGCTTGATTTATGTTCAGTTCAATCAGCTAAAACATTAAAAGCTTAATTTTTAAGACAATCCAACTTCCTGAATGACGACACTGAACCTCTGAACCTTGAACACGGTGGCTAAAAAAAAGACTTTTGACATTTTCTGCTAAAATTTTTTCTCAAAGTTGTTCTTAGAAAGCTAAGCAAAGATGAGTATTTTAAAAAACCTGAATTAAAGCTCAGCTGTTTGACGTCCGTTTCTTACTGCGAGATGCTTTTAGAAAAACTAGTCCTGAGTTGAAGTGGAAGGAGACGTGAGAACTTTTGAGTACATGTTTTAATGCTAACAATGATCTGTAATGTGATGTGTTGATATGAAACATGTATGTTTGTTGGGATCAGGTTGCGGGGCATTCCGAGAAAATAAAAAACCCTGATTTGAATCCAGAAATGATGCGTTCAAGTGTGAAAATAAAAAGTGATGCAGAGGCCACGTGTGTGTCTTTGTTGCTGTTGTCTTCCTGCCTTCATCTATATCAGTCTGTTTATATAATGTTTAGTTTATTACATCATGGTAAATATGTAGAATAGTAATGACTGTAGCAGTCGTGGAGTGATTGTGACATTTACAGCAGAAGAGGTACAGCATAGTGTTCAGAAACTATTGGGTCAACGTTAAAGTTAAAAGCTTTTCCTTTGTGTATTATAGAGGAAAGTAACTATGTACATTTACTCAAACACCAGTTTGAGGTTGTGTAACTTCCAATATATCCAGTACATTTATACAAAGGCTGTAGTTACTTTGCAGATTCATATTTTCTTCCTTCCCTCTTCTTTTATTTAATTTTTCCTTCATTGTTCTTCTTTTACTGTCCTCATTCAACTGATCTGAAAGCATGAAAACCTCAAAAAGTTCGAAACAATGAAACTGAACTCCCCCTATGAGGATGTTCACTTTGGACACTTGAGTACATTTTACTGCAAACGTGTTCACTTTCACTGCTCAACTTTTGAATGCGGCATTTTTTTTTTTACTGGTAATTGAAGATTTTTTTCCCACTGTGGTTATTTGTGCTTTCACTTACAGCGAGTAAAAGGATGTGACTACTGCTAACACTGCTGGTGACAAATGGGGAAAAAAAGATAGGAGGTATAAAGATTATATATACTGAAAACCTCCAATGTGAATGCATACAGGATGGCTGAATATACTGCTATAGTTCAGACCGACTGTTAACGTGGAAATGAGTGCTGTAAAACAGCTCAATTACCTTGAAAGAAGCAAAAATAAAACACAAAACTATTATTATTTGTTGGGAAACAAAAAGTGTCAAAAAGTGAAGAACAATCTCAGCTGCTTACACATATTCACAGGCTGATCTCAGGTCAGTATATCACCTGAAAACCACCGCTGTAAACCTGTAAAAGACAAGCTGAACATGCTTCTAAGGGTCAAACCGACTAACAATAAGTAAAAGGAAGGCTGTGAATGCAGCCGAAGTTCAAACTGCTCCATTTCCTTGAATAAAACGAACACTGATAACCCCCCCCCTTCTCTCAGACAAACAAGAGTCCACCTCTGACTGCATGTTTCCTGGTTCCCTCCCCTTTCATAGATCTGCCAGTTTAAAGATGGGTGTGACCAAACTGAGCTAAGAGAGAGCTGACACATAACTTTACTGCAGATCAGCAGGCAGTTGTGTAGCAAAAGAAGGTTTGGCTTCCTGTGTGATGCAGTTATTTGCTGTGAGGAAAGTGAAACTCTAGAGTCATTCAGTGTTGTTGAGAGGTGAAATGGCGCAGCAAGGAAACCAAGCAGACGAGGTGAAGTTCTGCTGTTCGATCTGTCTGGATCTACTGAATGATCCGGTGACTATTCCCTGTGGACACAACTACTGCAGAAGCTGTATTAAAACCCACTGGGATGGAGAAGATCAGAAGATAAACCACAGCTGTCCTCAGTGCCGACAGACTTTCTTCCCGAGGCCTGTCCTGGGGAAAAACACCATGTTGGCAGAGTTAGTGGAGGAAGTAAAGAAGACTCGACTCCAAGCTGCTCCTGCTCATCACTGCTATGCTGGACCTGGAGATGTGGCCTGTGATTTCTGCTCTGGGAGGAAACTGAAAGCCTTCAAGTCCTGTCTGCAGTGTCTGGCCTCTTACTGTGAGCAACACCTCCAGCCTCACTATGAATCACCTGCTTTTAAAAAACACAAACTTGTCGACGCCTCCGTTAAGCTCCAGGAGAACATCTGCTCTCGTCACGACGAGGTGATGAAGATGTTCTGCCGCACTGATCAGCAGTGTATCTGTTATCTCTGCTCTGTGGATGAACATAAAGGCCACGACACCGTCTCAGCTGCAGCAGAACGGACCGAGAAGCAAAAGGAGCTCGGTGAAAGTCATCAAAGAGTCCAGCAGAGAATCCAGGACCGAGAGAAAGACGTGAAGGTGCTTGAGGAAGAGAAGAAGACCATCAATCGCTCTGCTGATAAAGCCGTGGAGGACAGTGAGAAGATCTTCACCGAGCTGATCCGTCTCATTGAGAAAAGAAGCTCTGATGTGAAGCAGAAGATCAGATCCCAACAGAAAACTGAGGTGAGTCGAGTCAAAGAGCTTCAGGAGGGGCTGCAGCAGGAGATCACTGAGCTGAACAGGAGAGACGCAGAGCTGGAGCAGCTCTCACGTACAGAGGACCACACCCAGTTTCTCAGCAAGTACCCCTCACTGTCAGAACCTACTGGATCTATAGACTCACCAAGACCAAGAACCAATCGCCTGCAGGACTTTGAGGATGTGATGGCAGCTGTGACAGCAGTCAGAGATAAGATGCTGGTTATTCTTACCGAGACAAGACCTTCAGTGGAGCACATGACCAGAGCTGAGTTCTTAGGATATTCACGTCAAATCACGCTGAACCAGAGTCTGCAATTACAATCCGCCAGCCTTAAAATGATGAAAAAATTGTACTTACTCAAGAAGAAAACGGAGGATAAAAAATAACTTTGGGACGAGAGTTGAAAGAAAACTACCCATTACATTAGAATGAACGTGATGAAAATGGCTGCAAGTTTTGTGTAGCTCACCATTATTATTATACATCCGTGACAACATAAACACACACGTGCATACACACTGTATGCGCCCGATCCGTTCCGCACGTACAAACACACACATAACATATACCGCCAACCTCTGATCTCAGGACAGCTGCAGCGTCAACGGGGAATATGAAGCCACGTGTGTGTCTTTGTTACTGTTGTCTTCCTGCCTTCATCTATATCAGTCTGTTAATATAATGTTTAGTTTATTACATCATGGTAAATATGTAGAATAGTAATGACTGTAGCAGTCGTGGAGTGATTGTGACATTTACAGCAGAAGAGGTACAGCATAGTGTTCAGAAACTATTGGGTCAACGTTAAAGTTAAAAGCTTTTCCTTTGTGTATTATAGAGGAAAGTAACTATGTACATTTACTCAAACACCAGTTTGAGGTTGTGTAACTTCCAATATATCCAGTACATTTATACAAAGGCTGGAGTTACTTAGCAGATTCATATTTTCTTCCTTCCCTCTTCTTTTATTTAATTTTCCCTTCATTGTTCTTCTTTTTCTGTCCTCATTCAACTGATCTGAAAGCATGAAAACCTCAAAAAGTTCCAAACAATGAAACTGAACTCCCCCTATGAGGATGTTCACTTTGGACACTTGAGTACATTTTACTGCAAACGTGTTCACTTTCACTTTAGTCAACTTTTGAATGCGGCATTTTTTTTTTTACTGGTAATTGAAGATTTTTTTCCCACTGTGGTTATTTGTGCTTTCACTTACAGCGAGTAAAAGGATGTGACTACTGCTAACACTGCTGGTGACAAATGGGGAAAAAAAGATAGGAGGTATAAAGATTATATATACTGAAAACCTCCAATGTGAATGCATACAGGATGGCTGAATATACTGCTATAGTTCAGACCGACTGTTAACGTGGAAATGAGTGCTGTAAAACAGCTCAATTACCTTGAAAGAAGCAAAAATAAAACACAAAACTATTATTATTTGTTGGGAAACAAAAAGTGTCAAAAAGTGAAGAACAATCTCAGCTGCTTACACATATTCACAGGCTGATCTCAGGTCAGTATATCACCTGAAAACCACCGTTGCAAACCTGTAAAAGACAAGCTGAACATCCTTCTAAAGGTCAAACCGACTAGAAACAAGTAAAAACACGGCTGTGAATGCAGCCGAAGCTCAAACTGCTCCATTTCCTTGAATGAAACGAACACTGATAACCCCCCCCCCCCCACCCCCCTTCTCTCAGACAAACAAAAGTCCACCTCTGACTGCATGTTTCCTGGTTCCCTCCCCTTTCATAGATCTGCCAGTTTAAAGATGGGTGTGACCAAACTGAGCTGACACACCACTTTACTGCAGATCAGCAGTTGGGTAAGAAAAGAAGGTTTGGCTTCCTGTGTGACGCAGTTATTTGCTGTGAGGAAAGTGAAACTCTAGAGTCATTCCCTGTTGTTGAGAGGTGAAATGGCGCAGCAAGGAAACCAAGCAGACGAGGTGAAGTTCTGCTGTTCGATCTGTCTGGATCTACTGAATGATCCGGTGACTATTCCCTGTGGACACAACTACTGCAGGAGCTGTATTAAAACCCACTGGGATGAAGAAGATAAGAAGATAAACCACAGCTGTCCTCAGTGCCGACAGACTTTCTTCCCGAGGCCTGTCCTGGGGATAAACACCATGTTGGCAGAGTTAGTGGAGGAAGTGAAGAAGACTGGACTCCAAGCTGCTCCAGCTGATCACCGCTATGCCGGACCTGGAGATGTGGCCTGTGATTTCTGCACTGGGAGGAAGCTGAAAGCCTTCAAGTCCTGTCTGCAGTGTCTGGCCTCTTACTGTGAGCAACACCTCCAGCCTCACTATGAATCACCTGCTTTTAAAAAACACAAACTTGTCGACGCCTCCGTTAAGCTCCAGGAGAACATCTGCTCTCGTCACGACGAGGTGATGAAGATGTTCTGCCGCACTGATCAGCAGTGTATCTGTTATCTCTGCTCTGTGGATGAACATAAAGGCCACGACACCGTCTCAGCTGCAGCAGAACGGACCGAGAAGCAGAAGGAGCTCAGTGAAAGTCATCAAAGAGTCCAGCAGAGAATCCAGGAGCGAGAGAAAGACGTGAAGGTGCTTCAGGAAGAGACGAAGACCATCAATCGCTCTGCTGATAAAGCTGTGGAGGACAGTGAGAAGATCTTCACCGAGCTGATCCGTCTCATTGAGAAAAGAAGCTCTGATGTGAAGCAGCAGATCAGATCCCAACAGAAAACTGAGGTGAGTCGAGTCAAAGAGCTTCAGGAGGAGCTGCAGCAGGAGATCACTGAGCTGAACAGGAGAGACGACGAGCTGGAGCAGCTCTCACGTACAGAGGACCACACCCAGTTTCTCAGCAAGTACCCCTCACTGTCAGAACTTACTGGATCTACAGACTCACCAAGACCAAAAAGCAATCTCCTGCAGGACTTTGAGGATGTGATGGCAGCTGTGACAGCAGTCAGAGAGAAGATGCTGGCCATTCTTACCGAGACAAGACCTTCAGTGGAGCCCACGACCAGAGCTGAGTTCTTACGATGTTCACGTCAAATCACGCTGGATCCAAACACAACGGGCATGTTTCTGGTTTTATCAGAGGGGAACAGAAAAATAACATATAATGACAATAATGTATTATATTCTCCACATCCAGACAGATTCCTTACGATACCTCAGGTCTTGAGTAAAGACGGACTGACTGGACGTTGTTACTGGGAGGTGGAGGTGAGCAGGAACGCTGCAGTAGCAGTCGCTTACAGGAGTATTGACAGATCAGGGGACCTTCATACACATGCATTTGGATTCAATAAGAAGTCTTGGGTATTATTTTATTCTGACAATAGTTATATTTTCAGACATGACAAACACCCACTCCTCATCTCAGGCCCTCAATCCTCCAGAATAGGAGTGTACCTGGATCACAGCGCAGGTATTCTATCCTTCTACAGCGTCTCTGAAACCATGACCCTCCTCCACAGAGTCCAGACCACATTCACTGAGCCGCTCTACGCTGGATTTTACCTTGGTGGTTCTAAAGGAGACACCGTTGAGTTATGTGAGCTTGGGGTATAACCGCATTATTGCAACATTGCGCTATTGACAAGCCAACCGTAGGGGATGGGAAGCAAGTATGTAATAATAATAATGTATAAATCCCCAAATAGCCCATGAGATAAGGAATAATCCCACAACATTATTCATAAGTTTTTCTCAGATGACTTTCGCTGTTTGTTGCGTGTGTGAAAAGTAGTGCGGCAGCAGCGCTGTCCCGAAGCTTGCTATACCTTCGAATGTTTCTCACCGAAGCTTCAAAGCCCAAAATATGGTACTCAAGACAGTAATTTTCCAGCGTGCAAAGATATAAATCAAAGACTGTGAAATACAATTTTAGAAGACACCAACTTTTAACTTGGGTATGTTTTCATTAAACATTGAATGGATAAAACTAAGATGTGGATTTTTTTACTGACTCGGTTGGACCATCGTTCTCTATAGTGGACATTAAACCGTTAAATCTTCCTTTAAACATCCATTTTGTGGTTGAATTAATATTCAGCTGCCAGTCATTCAGTCAGAGTTTTGGTGAAATGAAACACGTCAGCTGACAAAAAGAAAGAAGATGAAATAAAATGACCTATTATTGAAATGTTTGAAAGTTTTATTTTGTATTAAAAAGTTGGAATGTTTGGTTATACATAAAATATCTCTCACAAAGCACTTTATAAACCTCTTTCATTGTGCGTCTTTCTCACTCACACACAAGTTAGTGTTACAGTCTAGTAGGTTAAAGATGCCTCATGTAAGATTTCCTCTTCGACAAGTTACCACCAAATTAGCGGTGATGACGCCTGCAAACGATCAACCGAGAAACAACCGCGACGCTATAACTCACAAAAACTGAAATATGGACGGTTTAACTGACGGCTAAATGCAGCGTCTGTACTGTACTTTATTTTATAGTGCGAACATTTCCACATACTTCTTTCATGATGCAGCGGTGGGTCAGCAACTCCTATATTCTGTGAGGTAAATTTACTGTTTTTTTTCAATGGAGTTTGGTTGCTTTGGCGAAAGCATAAATAACAGGTTTAGTTCCCCGTCAAAAAGGGCTGTCTGATGGCGAGGTAAAGTGGTGAAAATATTCTAAATATAACATACACTTAAGTTTTTTGTAGGTGTCTAAAATAAATCCACATCAGTACATTGCTTTGCTCCAGCGCTGGTACTCCAAACTCCATCTACTGTAGGTAATACACTGACTGAAGAAGTACCTCTTACAACCACACCTGAACTATCCCTTTAAGGACTTTGACAGTCGTGTAACAGTCATCAGCGAACAGGAAAATCAACTACACTGTGCATTAACCGCCATCTGGCTGCATTTTATCATCTTTTTTCCCCCCAAAATTAAAGCAAAAGTTTAAATTTGCCTTCTCAAACTGTAAGAATCGCATTGAAAAGACGACGAATAACAACTGTAAAATGTGCTCTGTGTAGAAAGTAACATAAAAATTAAGTGGCAGGAGGTTAATCCCTGCAATAGTGAGTGAAACGACTACAAATTTAATACGAGAAATTCATCATCATCACTGCTGATCTGCTGAGAAAATCCTCCATGTTTTATCGCTAATTAAAAACACTTGTGAGTATTCAGTCTGGAAACGTGAGTGTTTTAACACATGTTGAGGAAACGGGAGTGAGAAAAGATGAAAGTACAGTACTGTTTTTTTTACAGCTAGAGTTCGGTACGATAATGTCGGGACAAACACACTTCCTGTTGTCGGTGCAGAACAGCTTCCTTACGACACGGTTTAACTGCAGGAAATCTTTTAGTTCCTTAATGTCACAACAGTTTCTGGCTCACTCTGAGTATTTATATGACATTTAGGTCAAACTATTATAAACTATGAATTTATGATGATATCTTTCAATACTAAACGCTTATTTTTAATATCTTATTAACATCTTCATCAAAATATGTTTGCTTTTATTGAGCTGCTTTAGTTTTAGCTGCACGTTTAAATCTATTAAATACAAATCATGTATCTTTTACTTTATTAC
The DNA here is from genome assembly GCA_916701645.2 of Sebastolobus alascanus. Classification (NCBI taxonomy): domain Eukaryota; kingdom Metazoa; phylum Chordata; class Actinopteri; order Perciformes; family Sebastidae; genus Sebastolobus; species Sebastolobus alascanus. The sequence goes on along the minus strand of CAKAOJ020000001.1, from coordinate 472,728 downwards.
TGCCAACCATTTTACCATTTTACATGCTTCATCCACCAAATATTTAGAGGTTATTCTGCCTTCATCAGGGTGGCATGATGGACGAAAAGCTAGAGAGATGCTTTGGAAAATGGTCAGCAGTGATGTTAAATTGATTTCTAGATTAACATATGAAATCCAGCCGTAGTGTTCGTTACGTAAAGTGATCCAGTTTAAACCTCAAAGCTTCGGGAATATAAAACATTTATAAAAAGCCTTTTTTTTTGTAATTTATCAGTGAAAACATGTGCAACAAAAGAACTTTTATAAATAGCTACAGGTACCTACAGTGTCATAAAACTAAACTAAAATAACACTTTATAATAAACATCATTAATAAATGGTAAATTCATAGTTAATTAAACTTTAGTTAATAGTTATTTTACTGTTAACAATGTTATCTAATTAATGTAATTAATAATGTTTACTAATTATTAGTAATGCTATAATTTACATTTATTTAACAGTTTATTTTTGCACACAACATTTTATATACTATATATACATATAGATACAGATGCATATATATTATACATGTATATATAATGATTAATGATATGATTAAGATGTTATTTGTAAACCTTAAACAAATTGTTAAATTGTTAAACCTTTAACAAATTGTTAAATTGTTAAACATCAATAAACATTTCATAGATATATATTGGTAAAATTTTGTTAATAGTTAATATTTGGTTTGTAAAGCATCTATATACATTATTTGGATGACTATTATAAAGTTGCAACTGATGATTATAATACCTTGTTAAATGGTTAATAAATACTTTGTAAAGCATCTATAAACATTATTTAGATAGAGTTAATACTTTGTTAATGGTTAATAATTGGTTATAATGTTTATATTTTCTTAAAGGTTTACAAATAATTTGGTAATCATTAACAAATACTTAATAGAGTATATAAAATGTTATGTGTGCAGCAATAAATTGTTAATAAATAGTTTACTAATATAATCTGAATGCAATTGTTATTGTCTCTTATCAGCTGTGATACAATATATAATTTATAAACTATTTTATATTACACAAACTACTGATAAAATAACATAGCATTACTAATATTTAGTTAACATTATTAATTATAATTTCATGGTTTGTTAACAGTAACTAGTAACTGAAGTTGAATTAACTACAAATTTACTGTTCATTAATGATGGTTATTATAAAGTGTTACCAACTAAACATTCTGACAGTTAATTTGAACTAAACGGACAGCGTCCTACAATTTCCTGTCTCTAAAGTGGCGATTTTTGGCCCTCAGATCGCTGAGCGCTGCAGAGAAACATCCTGCCGATCGACCCGAAGCTCCACGTTATTCAGTTTTTATTCAGTTTTCTAATCTCCTCTGGCTCAGGATGAGAATAATGCTGCTACACCACGTTAATGATAAGTTTTAACGGAGTTAGTTGAAGTGAATTAGACCTCCTCTCTGAACCTTTAGAGTTTAAATACTGCAAGTTGGGCATGAATTTGAAAATGTGAGTGACACATAACAACATGAGCTTCAGGGGTTTTGATTTTTTTGGGAGAATCCAGTGGCCGCCGGTCAGGACTAAAGAACCAAACAGAGTCAAATCCAGTCCAGGTGGGAGATAGTCCACGGAGGAAGGAATCACAACACGAAAATCAATGGCGTGAAATCAGTTTTACTCCGGCGTTAAGGCAGCGCAGGCCCGTCCCGTTGACGTCAACCAAAGAGACGATCCAATCACACCTCACAGTTCCAGTTTCTCCAATTTAGTGACCAAAAAAAAAAAACTGAGCAGGCGGCTTTTTGTTTCATCAAAAACTGCCTGTAATGTTTTTGAAAAAAAACATTGGACCAGGTTGCAGTGTACGCAGCGCTCTCTGTAGCGTTGACAGGAGGTTGGAGGGCGCCAGTTCAAAACCAACCGACCCGTCAGCAGAGAGCGGCTGCAAAAACTGAAGAAATAAAGAAAAAAATCCATTTTTTTCAGGATTTCCTCATCAGAGAAGTGAAATGTAGTTTTTAGGAACAATCCCACGCCTCCCGCCCACAACTCCCAGAATCCACTGCTCATCCACAAACTCCACCTGTGTTACGACGTCACCGACCTGAAGGAGGGAGACAGGAAGTGAGCAGATCTGTTAGAGAAACAGACAAACTTTAACTGCAGTTATAAAATAAATAAATATATATATATATAAATAAAACTTAAAATTCCTCACAAACACCTTTAACGTGAGCTCATCCTCGCTCTCGGCTGTGAAGTCAAACTTGGCCACTCCTTTAACCGCTGCCTGCTGGCCTGGGATTGGCTGAGCTGGAAACAGGAAGAGGAAGTAGTGGTTAGAGGCCTCAGCAACCACACACACACAAATCACTCCACAACAACAATCACACTCATTTACTCTCTGAGCTCAGCTACAGTGTGTGTTTGTGTGAGTGTTTTACCGAGGCCGGGCTGTGTGAAGGCAGCAGGGTAGATGCCCTCCCTCCCCTCCAGTCTTCCTCTCCTCCACTCAGAGTCAATGTGCTCCGTCACCTGGATGAGCGCCCCCTTGTGGAAGGACAGGTCCTCTGCAGTCTGCCCGGGGAAGTCAAACAGAGCCTCAGCCCACTCCTTCACCTGAACACACACACAAATACAGATTTATTAACACAATTAACAGATTAATGAGTACAATTTATGAAGGAAACATCTGAAAATGTGACTATAAACACAATAAGTTACAGAATGTAGTACAAAATGGAACAAACTGTGATGAATTATTATTATTATTATTAGGTATTTATATCATTCTGTAGCTTCCCAGTGGTGATCCGAAAGTCACACAATAACACAAACAAACTAACCCATCGAGGCAGAACTGAAACTGAACTGAAACCGTTATATCGCTGTCTTCGAACCCACCAGACTCCATTCACAAAAACAGTAATTTTACCTCCCAGGACACGAGAGTATACATACAACCCAACCTTTCAGTTTATTTCAAAACTTAGCACAGCTAACGTCGACTCAGCTAGCGTTCACATTATTCATAACCTTATTGATTAGCTTACTGTGGTAACCTACGTCACTGCTTTTTGCTGGAGTCGACCTTTAAAGCATCAGTGATCCCTTTCTCTTCTTTATCTTCAGTGAAAATAAGGAAATGAGGGCGCTTTCTACCTGCAACACTAACAATAAAACATATTGACACAATAATACACTCACCTCTGAGGGGTCGGGGTCCGGTGAGGTCTTTGGTGCTGTTGAGGACACAAAAAACTACAATTACATTCAAATCAAAACTGCTTTAACTGGATGCATGCAGATAATTTCAGCTTCATCAGGAAATTGCAGGTAGAACGGACAAAAGGAAGAAAATATCTGTATACAGTACGGGGAGTTAAAAGGAAGCAAACTTTACTAAGATGCCTGCAATATAATAATATAATATTATACTGTCATTTCTGTGTAAGTGTGCTCAGAAAGATGCATAAAACCGGAGTCAGATTCCTTGTATGTACGTACTGATTCTGATTAACACAACTCCAAAACAAATCCTGTCGTGATTCGTGGAATATCGATCCTGACGACCGAACACGCAACAACCAAACATTTTGATGTTGACCTTTCTGCTCACCAGTACTTCCTGTTGTCACCGTTGTCTCTGCTGACGCTGGTTTTTCCTCTGGCGAGGGCGGCTCCACCACCTCGGCGAAGTTCAGGGGGAATATCCCGGTTCGCCCGTGGATCTGGCCCCGCCCCCACTCCTGCCCGATGAGCTCCAGGAGGGCGATGACATCACCCTGGGAGAAGGTGAGCTCGTCGTCCTCCTCGCCTTCGTAGTCGAACAAGGCGACGCACCGAGGACCGCTACACACACACACACACACACACACACACACACACACACACACACACACACACATTAATGAGATGTCGTCCTCTAGAAATACTTCCTGTTTAGTTGTGAGTCAGGTGTGTAGTTCATCATGTTGTGTGTCTGACCTGACAGGAGGAGGGTCGGGTTGTTCTTTCTGCTCAGTGGGCTGCACCGGAAGAATGGACTAGATGAGAAAAAAAACTACAGTCAACGTATATCCTGTAAAAACACATGATATTTTTCTATATTAGTGATGTCACGGCGTTCCGGAGTACACCTGTACATCACTACAGCAAGGTGAGACGTTAACACACCAATCCACAGCAGGATTACCATGAGGTTACTCTTTAATATAAATTTAAAATATAATTTATAAACATGGAACGGCAACTTTACCAGAATAAAATCAGTATAAAAAAATGCTAAATTGTGATGGAGTAAAATATAAAATATAGTAAAATATAGTTGAATGACAGCCCCCTCCTTTTGCATAAACAAATATAAAAAGAAATGTATAAAGAAAACAATACAGAAATAATTAATTTGGGGGAAATAAATAGAGGGGAAATAATGCATAAATAAATAAATAAATACACACAATTTAATAATGAATAAATATATTTAAAATATATTCAAAATAAATACAAAATAAATAAATAAAAGGGAAAATTAAATAGATGAGTTGATAGGGGAAGTAATACAAATATAAATAAATAAGAAAGCAAATTAAAAGAAATATCAATTCATGTCACATTCTATCAATTAATTAATACCTATATTTATTTTTAATATAATTTTTGGTACATTCAATGGCATATTTATTTATTTAATCATTTATTTATTATTTTTTTTTATTTTGGCAGGTTTCGTCCTGCATATAAGGGACACCGCTTTTTAAAAAAATAACTACATCAATTTAAGGGGAAAATCACGCATAAATAAATAAATACATACAATTAAATAATGAATAAATACATTTCAAAATAATTTAAAAAAAATAAAAAATAAATGCAAAAATCAATAAATTTAAAAGTTAATAAAATAAATAAATAAATGAATAAAAGGGAAAATTAAAGGGAATTAATACAAAGGTAAAAAATAAAGAAGCAAATTAAAAGAAATATCAATTTATGTCACATTCTAACAATTAATTAATGCCTACATTTATTTTTCATATTATTTTGGTACATTTAATGGCAATCAGGTTCTGTCTGATCAAAAAATAAGAAAAAGGTGCTTCATGTAAACAAATGTTTGCTCATCAAAGCTAAACCTGAACTTGAACACACCTCAGGATTAACAGATGCTTCCTGACATAATAATCTACATTAAATATAACATCAACACCTTTTAAGGCTTTAAATAAAGACTAGGTGTTTCTATTACCTCGGAGTCTGATAGGCTGAGGCCCTCCAAGCCAGGTTTTGATTGGCTGTCCTGATCTGGGGCAGGCTCTGGTTGGGTGTCCAGGTCCAGGAGACACTGTGATGGGTTGATGACGGCGGTTTGACTCCTCCCTTCACCTGATTGGTGCTCTGAGGGGCTCGGGTCGTCCAGGACGATCAGGACTTCCTGTTTCTGAGAACAAAATGAAGAGAATTAAGAGAACGGTGTGAAGTATATGACAGTATTGTGTGTGTGTATGTGTTCATACCACGTAGCTGTTATAGAGGGGGTGTCCAGGTTTTGGGCGGGGGGGCAGAGGCGGTCCTCTCTTTGGTGCCCGTTGAGGCTGCACCTGATTGGCTGATACAGGAGAAGTGGTTTGTGGAGGCGCAGACTGGCTGGCTGGGGGAACGGAGGGGGCGGGGCTAGTTCTGGACGGAGGAGGAGGAGTCGTCTGGTTGGCCGAGGAGCTGACGGCTGGAGGCGGCGGCCGCCCAGGGATGGATTTGATTGGTGGAGGACGGAGGGGGAGGAGCTTCACGCTCGAAGGCCTGGAGAGGAAGAGAGAGAATGATTTATGGCACCAAACAGGAAGAGAAGTTGCTTTTCAAAATAAAACAGAGCTACAGCGTTCTGTTTGTGGCGATATGTGGTGAAGACTTCCAACTGGCTGCAAAAATCAGACGGTTCTCTGCAGGAAAACGTTGGATTGCGCCCTCCGGGTTGGGGAGTGAGCTCAAGTATCTCGGGGTCTTGTTAACGAGTGAGGTTAAAATGGAGCGGGAGATGAACAGACGGTTACCGTTTATCACAAATCTCTTTCTTACCGTGGAGGGAGAGGAGGGTCTGAGGAGGAGTTTGGGTTTGAAGTGCTGGTGGTTTCTGGTTTGGTCTGGATCACGGGGCCTTTCCTCAGGGCCGGAGCCGGAGCCGGAGCCGGAGCCGGAGCCGGAGCCGGAGCCGGAGCCGGAGCCAAAGCCGGAGCCGGAGCCAAAGACGGAGCCGGAGCCGGAGCCGGAGCCGGAGCTGGGGTTGGGGTTGGGGTTGGGGGTTTGAGGCCCGGGGTTGGTCCTGAAGGTTTGGGGGCAGCTGTAGGTTTGGACGAGACTTGGTTTGGATCTGGAGGCGCTGGCGAGGCTACAGTGGGTTTGGGGGCCAGATTTGGAGCTGGAGGTGGAGAACAGATGTCAGACTACATTTTTACTCGTTATTCATATCAGAAGCTCAAGTGCAATAACAATAAGGGACATTTTAATATAGTAAAGCAGAGGTGATGAAATGCTTAAAAATGGAGATAAAGTTAGGAGACATGAAAACAATTAAAATACAAAACAAATCATTGCATCTCACTGAGAAAATGAGCCTTCTTCTCACTTGATTTATTACCTCAGTAAACATTGTAAAAATCAAGAAAAAAAAAAAAAATCAAATGTAAAAACCAAAAAGGTGACAGTCAAAAACCGTATATAAGTATATAAGTATATAAGTATATAAATCAGAACAACAACAACTTAACTATCTTTCTGGTTAACACATGTTCGTGTAGCAGCCAATGAGCAGCCTGGATAGATAGATGTCCAATCACATGGCTTGGCTGAACATAACGTAGAACCTGACGTAGAACGTACAGTAGAGCTGGCAGCACACACACCAAACTCACAGCACCAACAACAGAGGAGGCTTTTTTCTTTCTCGCACAATCGCTGCATTTTTCTCTCTTTCTGCTGCACACACACACACACACACACACACACACACATAAAGTCTCTCCACATGTTTGCATATTTCTGCAACATAATGAGCAAGATTTGTGTCTCTAAGCTCTCAAACACTCCATTGTACTGAAGCTACATCCAGCTTAGTGTTCACACACACACACACACACACACACACACACACACACACACACACACACACACACACACACACACACACACACACACACACACACACACACACACACACACTCACTCTTACCGCTGGCTCTGCGTGGTGAGGTCAGTGCTGCTGGTTTGGTCGGGACGCCTGGACGAACACTTCCTACTTTCACTGAAACAACAACAACAACAACAAATCAGAAGAAAAGTAATATTTTCTTTCATGAAAATATATTTTAGCTTTTAACAAATAAATAGAAGATGGAGTCATGGGAGTGTCATAAATAAGAATAAGTCTGAAAATAAATGTGGAATATAAAGACACATTATAAAATATAAAAGATTAATTATAAGCATTTTTATTTATTTTCACATTTATTTGTTCATTTATTTCTGTATATATTTTTTAAATATGTTATTTATTGCATATAAATTACTTTATTTTTTATTTAAGCAATAAGAAAAATTAAAAGGATAAAAATAGATAAATTTCATTAAATAAAAATCATTTAAAAATTTAAAAATAGATAATTTTATATATGCAAAATAATTATATATATTTTAATTTATAAATGAATATATACATAAATAAATGAACAAATAAATGTTAAAAATTAATGAAAATACAATATGATTTTTATTTTGTGATTTGTCTTTAAATTTACACATGTATTCTATTATTCTTTTACAGATTATATTTTTTTACAGGCACTCCTATGACTCCATAGGCTATTATCAGAACAAAGTCAATATTTAGATTCAGTAGATACCATAAAAAGCCAGGTGGGCAGTTTATTTGCAGACTTAATTTGTATCCGTCATGACGTCCGAGTGTGTACGAGGTTGACTCAAGCACTCCTTTATGTATTCAAACACTTGAAACTTTATTCAAATGTTGACCTAGTTTAGCTCATAATGCTAACTTCTGAAATGTAGATGGAGATTCCCTAAAGTTAGCCTGATAATCAGACTTAAATGTCATTTTGTTTTCATGTCATTATTCACTTTTATTATTCCTCATTCACTATTTGAATGGCTGAAAAAATAAATAAAATAAAATAATAAATACAGTATATATATATATATATACACAGTATATATCCAGTTTTGAGTAAAATCGAAAGCGAAACAAATTAAATCTGATCCCAGAGTCAGTGTGATATCAATATGTGTTTTCCTCGTGAGTAAATGTTTCTAAACGTGCAGTAAATAAAGCAGTAGAGTGGTGATATCTGACTAAATAATCAAGATTATCACAACTGCAGCTGCTCTGCAGATAAGTGTGAAGTTCAGTCGATGACTCTGAACTAAACTGAAAGCTTATCAGCAGCAGCTACACATTCAGGTTATCAGATAGATAAGCAGTGTAAGCCGGAAGCAGCACGCTTCCTCCAAAACCTCGTGTAAATATTTGTGAAACGACCTGAACTTCTGCTCACGTGCAGAAACAGAGAAGCAGGAGTTCATCAGCTGAATGAGATCAACTTTAAACAGTTTAATAACGTAGTAATCGCAGAAATGAGTAATACTCGTCAATACAATCAACTCCCCCGAGAGCAGATAAACACCAACGTTGTGTGTCTCAGAATTCATTATTTTTAAATTAATTTATAGAATTTTTAGTCCAATTATTATTTTTTATCCTGTTTGAATTGCACCATGAGATTTTGAGACACAACGAGACACTGATCGACATTTTTCACCATTTTATAGACCAAACAACTAATCGATTGATCCAGAAAATAATCAACAGATTAATCAACAATGAGTATAATCGTTAGTTGCAGCCATAAATCAGAGGTCTAACCTGTTCGTGTAAAATGCTGAAATCAACTTGCAACTAAAAGTTATTTTCCTTGATTGATCGATTAATAATTTGTTCCAAAAAGGTCCATTTACAATGTCCCAAAGCTCAACGTGACTTATTCAAACAGCTTGTTTTGTCCAAAACCTAAATATATTTAGTTTCCTTTTTCAGAAGATCAAGAAAACAAACAAATATGCACATTAAGGAAGCTGAAATCAGTGATTTTTTGGGGCATTTTTGTTTAAAAACTTTCTGTCAATCGACTAATAAATCCAACTCTATTCATGTTGGTTTCTTTTCAGATCTGGACTCTCAGTCCTGTAAATTAAAAGTCTCCGGTCCATGTTTGTCTACAGCCACGAGTAAAGACTTAAAACCTCTACCTGCTCATTTACTCTGAGTCACTCTGCTTACGACATCAGCCAAACGTCTTGACACAAAAACACATCTGTGGGCAGTAAAAAAACAAACGGAAAACGGGGAAGAAAGATGGAAAACTTTGTGCTTTTGGCTTCCTAAACAAACTGTTGCTGTTCGACTGCACTGACTACTCAGATGGAGAATCATTGTTTCATTGAAGCGTCTAAAATAACCCTTTAGTGGTCCAACTTTAAATCAGGACACTTCAAAATGTCTCACCTCAATTATGTTTAACTCCTCCATGACCACATTTAGGTCGAGGTCATCAGAAAATACCACTTACGTAGTTGTTTTTCAGGTTACTGTCACCTAGTGATACTCGAAAAGGACTCTACAGAGTTGATTTATTGTGTGCCAAATCCAAAATTAGATTTGCTCTTGTATGACTAAAATCACAAGAACACACTTACTGGACGATTTAGACAAAAGTCTGTATATAAAACTACTTATAAAGATTGTTTTTGCTACTTAATAGCAAAATCTAACGAAATATTCTGCTTCAAACCATATTTGTTGGCGTTTAGCCTTTCAAAAACAACACTTTCACTGCGGTCAAAAACCACACACCTCTTTCGGAGGTTGTAGCGGCTCAGTTTTAAAGCCAGAGTGAAGATACTGGTATCATATGAAACTAGAAAACCTAAGGAATCTATTGGTACCAACCATGTCATACCAGCTTGTCGGGAAGAACGCTAAATAATGCTTCGAAGTTTCGCTAAATTCTATTCGCCTCTTTGCATCGACTTCGTATGTAACTGCGCCGCGCAAAACGTGGGCTTCGCTCTTGGTGTGAACACCATAACACTCACCGGTTTGGTTCGCAGCGTCCTGCGTCTCATCACCTCCAGTCTGAGTCTCGGTCGGTCCAACCTCCACAGAGGGTCTCGGGGGCAGACTTGGGGTGGCGTGCCCAGCCGGGGTGCTCTTATCCTGGGGCGGAGCTCCTACGCTGGCCCGGGGGGCGACCGGAGGTCTGGGCGGAGGTTTGGGGTTGGTCTCACTGACGGAGGGGGTGAGTTTGGGTGGGGGGGGCCTCGGGGCCGGGACAGGGGCCGAGGTACCGGACGGGATGGGTTCTTGGGCACACTGTGGTTTTGGTGATACTGATGGTTTTTCAGTGTTTTTGCCGGGCTGCGGTACCAAAGCTGGAGCAGCTTTCAGGGAACAGGAAGCAGTCGGTTCGGTCGCAGTTTGAACGTTTACGTCAGTTATCAAAGTGCTTCCTGAGTCTGTCGAACCACCTTCCTCCCAGAATACCTTGCTGGACGGTTTGGGTGCGTGTGAAAAGTTTTTGGGTTTCGGGGCGACAGTGGGAGGGACGGATTTGGCTGGTTGCCCCTGGAGACGAGGGCGTGGCCTGGGTTCAGGTCTCTGAGCGACGACAGAGTCTCTGTTGTTCCCGTCTCCGCCGCTCTCATCATCCACCTGCTGCTCAAAGGCTTGTATCCTCGCTTTCAGAGTCGCCATGTCCTCCTCGTCCTCCTCGTCCTCCTCCTCGCTCTCTGATTGGCTGCTGTCGCTGTGGCGATCAGGGAATCCCCAGTCGTCCCCGCTGAAGGCGTCGAGCAGCTCCCGAAGGTACTTCCCCTGACTCGCTCCCTGGTTAGCGGCGTCGGTTCCCCCGCGGGCCGCTAGCGTCGCCAAACCGTCCTCGCGCAGTTTCACCAAAGTCTGAACTCTGACGTCGCCGCTGGTTGGCGCGCTGAGCCTGGAGCGGGGGCGTGGCCTGGGGCGCTCCAACGGGGCGTCAGAGGAAGTGCTGGGATGAGTTGCCACGTCAACGGCAGCAAAAGACTGATCCCATTGGTCGGTTTGAGCACCGGAGGTGGAGGTCAAAGGTGAGCAGAGCTCAGCGAGGAGGTCACAGCAGTGTGTGTGGGCGCCGCTCGGTACCGCGCTGCCGAGGGAGGCGAGTGTTGATTGGCTGGCTGCGATGGTGATGTCATTAACGTGAGACGGTCTGGGAGGGAAAGGGAGAGGCGGCCGTGGCGGTCTCACTGGTCTTCTCGCTGCACACAAACACAATAATTAATTTACACAACATTAAACTAAAAACTAAGAAATGAGAACGAAACCATAAACGATATTAATAAAAACTGACAAAAGGAAAAAAAAAAAAAATACCACAACATTAAACTAAAAACTAAGAAAAGAGAACGAAAGCATAAACGATATTAATAAAAAATGACAAAAAAAAAAAATACCACAACATTATACTAAAAACTAAGAAATGAGAACAAAACCATAAACGATATTAATAAAAAATGAAAAAAAAAAAAAAAAAATTCCACAACATTAAACTAAAAACTAAGAAATGAGAACGAAACCATAAACGATATTAATAAAAAATGAAAAAAAAAAAAAAAAAATTCCACAACATTAAACTAAAAACTAAGAAATGAGAACGAAACCATAAACGATATTAATAAAAAATGAAAAAAAAAAAAAAAAAATTCCACAACATTAAACTAAAAACTGAGAAATGAGAACAAAACCATAAACGATATTAATAAAAAATGAAAAAAAAAAAAAAAAAAAAATCCACAACATTAAACTAAAAACTAAGAAATGAGAACGAAAGCATAAACGATATTAATAAAAAATGACGAAAAAAAAAAATACCACAACATTAAACTAAAAACTAAGAAAATGAGAACAAAACCATAAACGATATTAATAAAAAATTAAAAAAATAAAAATGAAAAAAAAAAATTCCACAACATTAAACTAAAAACTAAGAAATGAGAACGAAACCATAAACGATATTAATAAAAAATGAAAAAAAAAAAAAAAAAAAAATTCCACAACATTAAACTAAAAACTAAGAAATGAGAACAAAACCATAAACGATATTAATAAAAAATTAAAAAAAAAAAAAAAAAAAAAAAAAATTCCACAACATTAAACTAAAAACTAAGGAATGAGAACAAAACCATAAACGATATTAATAAAAAATGAAAAAAAAATAAAAAACATTCCACAACATTAAACTAAAAACTAAGAAATGAGAACGAAACCATAAACGATATTAATAAAAAATGAAAAAAAAAAAAAATACCACAACATTATACTAAAAACTAAGAAATGAGAACAAAACCATAAACGATATTAATAAAAAATGAAAAAAAAAAAAAAAAATTTCCACAACATTAAACTAAAAACTAAGAAAATGAGAACAAAACCATAAACGATATTAATAAAAAATGAAAAAAAAATAAAAAACATTCCACAACATTAAACTAAAAACTAAGAAATGAGAACGAAACCATAAACGATATTAATAAAAAATGAAAAAAAAAAAAAAAAAAAAAATTCCACAACATTAAACTAAAAACTAAGAAATGAGAACAAAACCATAAACGATATTAATAAAAAATGAAAAAAAAAAAAAAAAAAAAAAAAAATTCCACAACATTAAACTAAAAACTAAGGAATGAGAACAAAACCATAAACGATATTAATAAAAAATGAAAAAAAAATAAAAAACATTCCACAACATTAAACTAAAAACTAAGAAATGAGAACGAAACCATAAACGATATTAATAAAAAATGACAAAAAAAAAAAATACCACAACATTATACTAAAAACTAAGAAATGAGAACAAAACCATAAACGATATTAATAAAAAATGAAAAAAAAAAAAAAAAATTTCCACAACATTAAACTAAAAACTAAGAAAATGAGAACAAAACCATAAACGATATTAATAAAAAATTAAAAAAATAAAAATTAAAAAAAAAAATTCCACAATATTAAACTAAAAACTAAGAAAATGAGAACAAAACCATAAACGATATTAATAAAAAATTAAAAAAATGAAAAAAAAAAAAAAAAATTCCACAACATTAAACTAAAAACTAAGAAATGAGAACGAAACCAAAAACTAAATTAATAAAAAATTAAAAAAAAAAAAAAAAAAAAAAAAAAATTCCACAACATTAAACTAAAAACTAAGAAATGAGAACAAAACCATAAACGATATTAATAAAAAATGAAAAAAAAAAAAAAAAAAAATTCTACAACATTAAACTAAAAACTAAGAAATGAGAACGAAAGCATAAATGATATTAATAAAAAATGACGAAAAAAAAAAATACCACAACATTAAACTAAAAACTAAGAAAATGAGAACAAAACCATAAACGATATTAATAAAAAATTAAAAAAATAAAAAATAAAAAAAAAATTCCACAACATTAAACTAAAAACTAAGAAATGAGAACGAAACCATAAACGATATTAATAAAAAATGAAAAAAAAAAAAAAAAAAAAAAATTCCACAACATTAAACTAAAAACTAAGAAATGAGAACGAAACCATAAACGATATTAATAAAAAAATAAAAAAAAAAAAAAAAAAATTCCACAACATTAAACTAAAAACTAAGGAATGAGAACGAAACCATAAACGATATTAATAAAAAATGAAAAAAAAAAAAAAAAAAAAATTCCACAACATTAAACTAAAAACTAAGAAATGAGAACAAAACCATAAACAATATTCATAAAAAATGAAAAAAAAAAAAAATAAAAAATTCCACAACATTAAACTAAAAACTAAGAAATGAGAGCAAAACCATAAACGATATTAATAAAAAATGAAAAAAAATAAAAAAAAATTCCACAACATTAAACTAAAAACTAAGAAATGAGAACGAAACCATAAACGATATTAATAAAAAATGAAAAAAAAAAAAAAAAAAAAAAAATTCCAAAACATTAAACTAAAAACTAAGAAATGAGAACGAAAGCATAAACGATATTAAAAAAAAATGACAAAAAAAAAAAAAATACCACAAAATTATAATAAAAAATAAAAAATGATAAAAAAACCATAAACTATATTAATAAAAAATTAAAAAAAAAAAAAAAAAAAAAATTCCACAACATTAAACTAAAAACTAAGAATGAGAACAAAACCATAAACGATATTAATAAAAAATGAAAAAAAAAAAAAAAAAAAAAAATTCCACAACATTAAACTAAAAAATAAGAAATGAGAACAAACCATAAACGATATTAATAAAAAATGAAAAAAAAAAAAAAAAAAAAATTCCACAACATTAAACTAAAAACTAAGAAATGAGAAGCAAAACCATAAACGATATTAATAAAAAATGAAAAAAAATAAAAAAAAATTCCACAACATTAAACTAAAAACTAAGAAATGAGAACGAAACCATAAACGATATTAATAAAAAATGAAAAAAAAAAAAAAAAAAAAAAATTCCACAACATTAAACTAAAAACTAAGAAATGAGAACGAAAGCATAAACGATATTAATAAAAAATGACAAAGAAAAAAAAAAATACCACAACATTATACTAAAAACTAAGAAATGAGAACAAAACCATAAACGATATTAATAAAAAATTAAAAAAATAAAAATTAAAAAAAAAAATTCCACAACATTAAACTAAAAACTAAGAAATGAGAACGAAACCATAAACGATATTAATAAAAAATGAAAAAAAAAAAAAAAAAAAATTCCACAACATTAAACTAAAAACTAAGAAATGAGAACAAAACCATAAACGATATTAATAAAAAATGAAAAAAGAAAAAAAAAAAAAATTCCACAACATTAAACTAAAAACTAAGAAATGAGAACGAAAGCATAAACGATATTAATAAAAAATAAAAAAAAAAAAAAAAAAAATTCCACAACATTAAACTAAAAACTAAGAAATGAGAACAAAACCATAAACGATATTAATAAAAAATGAAAAAAAAAAAAAAAAAAAATTCCACAACATTAAACTAAAAACTAAGAAATGAGAACGAAAGCATAAACGATATTAATAAAAAATGACGAAAAAAAAAAATACCACAACATTAAACTAAAAACTAATAAAATGAGAACAAAACCATAAACGATATTAATAAAAAATTAAAAAAATAAAAATTAAAAAAAAAAATTCCACAACATTAAACTAAAAACTAAGAAATGAGAACGAAAGCATAAACGATATTAATAAAAAATGACGAAAAAAAAAAATACCACAACATTAAACTAAAAACTAAGAAAATGAGAACAAAACCATAAACGATATTAATAAAAAATTAAAAAAATAAAAATGAAAAAAAAAAATTACACAACATTAAACTAAAAACTAAGAAATGAGAACGAAACCATAAACGATATTAATAAAAAATGAAAAAAAAAAAAAAAAAAAAATTCCACAACATTAAACTAAAAACTAAGAAATGAGAACAAAACCATAAACGATATTAATAAAAAATGAAAAAAAAAAAAAAAAAAAAAAAAAATTCCACAACATTAAACTAAAAACTAAGAATGAGAACAAAACCATAAACGATATTAATAAAAAATGAAAAAAAAAAAAAAAAAATTCCACAACATTAAACTAAAAACTAAGAAATGAGAACAAAACCATAAACAATATTCATAAAAATGAAAAAAAAAAAAAAAAAAAATTCCACAACATTAAACTAAAAACTAAGAAATGAGAACAAAACCATAACGATATTAATAAAAAATTAAAAAAAAAAAAAATACCACAAAATTATACTAAAAACTAACAAATGAGAACAAAACAATAAACGATATTAATAAAAAATGAAAAAAAAAAAAAAAAATTCCACAACATTAAACTAAAAACTAAGAAAATGAGAACAAAACCATAAACGATATTAATAAAAAATTAAAAAAATAAAAATTAAAAAAAAAATTCCACAACATTAAACTAAAAACTAAGAAATGAGAACGAAACCATAAACGATATTAATAAAAAATGAAAAAAAAAAAAAATAAAAAAAAATTCCACAACATTAAACTAAAAACTAAGAAATGAGAACAAAACCATAAACGATATTAATAAAAAATGAAAAAAAAAAAAAATACCACAACATTATACTAAAAACTAAGAAATGAGAACAAAACCATAAACGATATTAATAAAAAATGAAAAAAAAAAAAAAAAAATTCCACAACATTAAACTAAAAACTAAGAAAATGAGAACAAAACCATAAACGATATTAATAAAAAATTAAAAAAATAAAAATTAAAAAAAAAAATTCCACAACATTAAACTAAAAAACTAAGAAATGAGAACGAAACCATAAACGATATTAATAAAAACTGACAAAAGGAAAAAAAAAAAAAATACCACAACATTAAACTAAAAACTAAGAAATGAGAACGAAAGCATAAACGATATTAATAAAAAATGACAAAAAAAAAAAATACCACAACATTATACTAAAAACTAAGAAATGAGAACAAAACCATAAACGATATTAATAAAAAATGAAAAAAAAAAAAAAAAAAAAAAATAAATTCCACAACATTAAACTAAAAACTAAGAAATGAGAGCAAAACCATAAACGATATTAATAAAAAATGAAAAAAAAAAAAAAAAAAAAAAAAATTCCACAACATTAAACTAAAAACTAAGAAATGAGAACGAAAGCATAAACGATATTAATAAAAAATGACGAAAAAAAAAAATACCACAACATTAAACTAAAAACTAAGAAAATGAGAACAAAACCATAAACGATATTAATAAAAAATTAAAAAAATAAAAATTAAAAAAAAAAATTCCACAACATTAAACTAAAAACTAAGAAATGAGAACGAAACCATAAACGATATTAATAAAAAATGAAAAAAAAAAAAAAAAAAAAATTCCACAACATTAAACTAAAAACTAAGAAATGAGAACAAAACCATAAACGATATTAATAAAAAATGAAAAAAAAAAAAAAAAAAAAAAAAAAATTCCACAACATTAAACTAAAAACTAAGAAATGAGAACAAAACCATAAACGATATTAATAAAAAATGAAAAAAAAATAAAAAAAATTCCACAACATTAAAGCTGGGGTCTGCGATTTATCCAGTATACACTTTTTGTTATATTGGTTGAAATGGTCTTTACACCCCGACAGCAATCCGTTTCTTATGAGCACTGAAAAAAGACCGGAAAAGATCCGTCATCTGTAGCTGCTGTAATCCTGTAAAAACGTCTACCAGTCAGTAAAAATGGTCCCGGTTGTAAGGAACCAATCAGAAGCCTCCCTGCCTCCCTGCTCGTACTCTAGCGTCAGCGTGCACCAGCGTGAACTCAAAGCGCGTGTCCGCCGCACGTT
Organism: Sebastolobus alascanus; assembly: GCA_916701645.2. Classification (NCBI taxonomy): domain Eukaryota; kingdom Metazoa; phylum Chordata; class Actinopteri; order Perciformes; family Sebastidae; genus Sebastolobus; species Sebastolobus alascanus. The sequence continues at coordinate 455,250 of CAKAOJ020000001.1, read as the reverse complement.
CACTGGAGAGAGGAAGAGAAAACTCAGCTCTTAAAACACCGGACAACGACAACGAACTCGTACCACTATTACCATATTATCGAAAAATACAACTTTGATTTAGTTGTTTATGTTCTGTTAGTTTACTTTATAAAATACTGCAGATTTAAACTATTTATTCTAACAGCTCAAAGTGAAGTCAGACAAACAGGATTATCAACGAGGGGAGACGGCGGATAGAAAACATTGCCGAACAAAATTTACGTTACTCAAACTGCTTTTTCAGTTACAGAAACAAACGAGTGGACTGATCTCCCTCCAGATATTAGAGTAACGTTAAAAAGGGTCGTGTTGTCTCAGCAGGTATCTCTCTCTTTCCCTCCCCTCTCTGCTGCTCTGTGGCCGGCTCTCCAGCGAGCTGCCGCCCCCCCCCCCCCTCCCCTCTCCGTCAACCAGGAAATAAAAGCCCCTCGTCTACGAGACCGGTCTCTTGAGAGAGCTCCAGCTCATAGCGGGGTCTGTGTGAGTGAATGCCCGGGTGGAGAGGTGGCGATCCCGGCAGGAGCTAGCTAGCTGTGCCGGCAGTTTGTGGAGCTTCTAAACTCCGACAACAGTTGAGAAAATGTTTGATTCGCCATCTATCATCGTAAAACTGTCAATATTCTAAATCTACACCGTTGATTTCTCGCCTCAACATTTTTCAGAAGTGAATTTAGTGATGAAATAGCTACGAAAAATGTGAAGTAGTTAAGATGCGGCGGTGCTCGTGCATGTGTGTGGGGGGCGTTGCCTTATAAGGAGTTTCGAGGGGAGGGGGGGGTTTAGACGGAGCTCCTGAGGCGATGCGACTTTCAAATTATGCTAGTTTTCCAAGATCGCAGACCCCAGCTTTAAATTAAAAACTAAGAAATGAGAACGAAACCATAAACGATATTAATAAAAACTGACAAAAGGAAAAAAAAAAAAAATACCACAACATTAAACTAAAAACTAAGAAATGAGAACGAAACCATAAACGATATTAATAAAAAATGAAAAAAAAAAAAAAAAAAAAAAAAATTCCACAACATTAAACTAAAAACTAAGAAATGAGAACGAAACCATAAACGATATTAATAAAAAATGACAAAAAAAAAAAATACCACAACATTAAACTAAAAACTAAGAAATGAGAACAAAACCATAAACGATATTAATAAAAAATGAAAAAAAAAATAAAAAAATTCCACAACATTAAACTAAAAACTAAGAAATGAGAACAAAACCATAAACAATATTCATAAAAAATGAAAAAAAAAAAAAATAAAAAATTCCACAACATTAAACTAAAAACTAAGAAATGAGAACAAAACCATAAACGATATTAATAAAAAATGAAAAAAAAAAAAAAAAAAAAATTCTACAACATTAAACTAAAAACTAAGAAATGAGAACAAAACCATAAACTATATTAATAAAAAATTAAAAAAAAAAAAAAAAAATTCTACAACATTAAACTAAAAACTAAGAAATGAGAACGAAAGCATAAACGATATTAATAAAAAATGACGAAAAAAAAAAAATACCACAACATTAAACTAAAAACTAAGAAAATGAGAACAAAACCATAAACGATATTAATAAAAAATTAAAAAAATAAAAATTAAAAAAAGAAATTCCACAACATTAAACTAAAAACTAAGAAATGAGAACGAAACCATAAACGATATTAATAAAAAATGAAAAAAAAAAAAAAAAAAAATTCCACAAAATTAAAATAAAAACTAAGAAATGATAACAAAACCATAAACGATATTAATAAAAAATTAAAAAAAAAAAAAAAAAAAAAAAGAAATTCCACAACATTAAACTAAAAACTAAGAAATGAGAGCAAAACCATAAACGATATTAATAAAAAATGAAAAAAAAAAAAAAGAAATTCCACAACATTAAACTAAAAACTAAGAAATGAGAACGAAACCATAAACGATATTAATAAAAAATGACAAAAAAAAAAAATACCACAACATTAAACTAAAAACTAAGAAATGAGAACAAAACCATAAACGATATTAATAAAAAATGAAAAAAAAAAAAAAAAAATTCCACAACATTAAACTAAAAACTAAGAAATGAGAACAAAACCATAAACAATATTAATAAAAAATGAAAAAAAAAAAAAAAAAAAAAATCCACAACATTAAACTAAAAACTAAGAAATGAGAACAAAACCATAAACGATATTAATAAAAAATGAAAAAAAAAAAAAAAAAAAAATTCCACAACATTAAACTAAAAACTAAGAAATGAGAACGAAAGCATAAACGATATTAATAAAAAATGACAAAAAAAAAAAAATACCACAACATTAAACTAAAAACTAAGAAAATGAGAACAAAACCATAAACGATATTAATAAAAAATTAAAAAAATAAAAATTAAAAAAAAAAATTCCACAACATTAAACTAAAAACTAAGAAATGAGAACGAAACCATAAACGATATTAATAAAAAAAAAAAAAAAAAAAAAAAAAAAATTCCACAACATTAAACTAAAAACTAAGAAATGAGAACAAAACCATAAACGATATTAATAAAAAATATCTCTCACCCGGAGAGTCCTGGGGGTCGGGGGCAGATCCCGGGTCAGTCTGGGTGGCGATGGTTATCGTAGAAGCAGGATGTGATGAAGATGAGGAGGAGGAAGGAGGAGGAAGGAGATCCTGCTCCTGTGTTTTCTCCCTGATCACCTCCTCATAGGACGGAGGAGGCTGAGGAGGAGAAACAGCGTTGAATATCCTCTAATCCAGATTCTCTCATGTCATATATGTTAATTAACTGAATATATTTAAATCATGATTATAATTATTACTAGTTTCTGACATTTTATCGACAAAATGATCAATTTATCAAGACGATTACCAACAGAAAAGAACTATTTTTGTACAGTTTTGTTGCATTAACCCTCTGGTGACTGTATTTGAATACATCAGAAACACCACTGGGAAGATACAGAAGGATATAAAAACCTCAAAAATAAATAAATAATGGACCCGCCCTTTTACTAACTGGACTTTATCCATATTCCTACGTACTGACACATCATCATTAACTGAGTCACCTGTATGGACGGAGGGATTGTGGGTCCCCAGATCTGTGCAGCAGGAGGGGGGGGAGGTGGGAATCCTCCAGAGGCTCCTGGGAACCAGGACGTGGAGGACAGCGGCTCCGCAGACAGGATGGTGATCTCCGGTCGCCTAGCAACAGGTCCAGACAACAGGAAGTCAGCAACAGAGAAACCCATGTTCATGATCAAACGCAAACAAACAAACAACTGAAAAACAACTCGTGTCAAGAACCACAGAATACAGATTTAAACTGACGGTTTGCAGGATTACAACTTTAACTTGTGCACATTTTTATTATGCTATGCAAATGTCCGCGAGGTGTGCACGAATAAAACACAAGAAAATACATATTTTTATTTAACTTAAGCATTCCCAGTTAAGTGTTTTATGCTCAGCTGTGACCTTAACATGAATGAAGCGGCCCACACTGATTAGTTTATAAATGTTTATGCTGGTGATCGTGATGCAGGGAGGAGAATCCAGTAAAACTCCTGACATGAAGTTTATTTACTGTAAACACAAATGATCCCGCTGGCTTGTCCACTACAAATATTCTCTGTCTTTTCTTCCTCACATGACAAATTAATAAAAGAGCATCAAGATAAAATTGTACAACAGAGTAAACTGTTTTTTCTCCAAAGTATCTAATATGGTTTCGACTTTTTAGTCTCCGGTTCAGGGTAGATTTCTGATTTGTACCCATATTATTGAATGTGAACAATCAGGAACCTGTTGAGCCTCATAATACAGGTATAAGTTTACAGTGTCTTACCTCCTGTCTCTGTCTCTGTCTCGGTCTCGGTCTCTGTCTCTGTCTCGCTCTCTGTCTCGCTCTCTGTCTCTGGACGTCTCAGAGAGAGACGTTGACCTGGTGGAGGCTGACAGACAGACAGGAAACAGTTATAAATATAGACGATATAATATAGACAAACACATACGGCTGAACAACAGAAAGTGAGGATTTTCAATTAGGGATTCACAATCTGACTTTTTCAGTGAATAGCAATACCGATAGCGATACCTGGGCTGATACCGAGTACTGATCCAACACCAGTCTTTAATTAATAAGCCTCACCACTAGAAGAAATTTTAGCCCAAACAAAATGGTCCAAAATCTAAAAATTGACGATGTTTTTGCCTTAAAAAGGTAATAATTCACTTGACGTCCTTCGTTTTAAAAGTGTTGAATTGTAGATATAGAATATGTTCATTGTAAAAACTGTGTTTTCCTATTTTAAAGCTACAAAAAGGGAGTCAGACGAGGGTGTAAGTGGTTCAACAGAAGACTGTGGTGACGGTCCAGTCCTGGGAGTTGCTGCCTTCGTTGCCATGCTGGATTTTATTTCCCCACAAAAAGGTCAAAATGCATATTTTCCTTTTTTTTTTTTTTTTTTATAAATCCACACTTTTCCAGGCCGCGACTCAAATGGACGTTCTACAGAGCTCTGTTAGACAAATTAACCATCTGTTTAGACTTCACATGCACTCCCAGGAATATATTCATCTTCTACAACCCAAGCATCACTAAAAATACTAAGTTAGGAAAGATTGATTCATTTTTATGCACCTTTAAAACAAAATATGTTTACTTCTTTCTTAAAGGCAACATTGTAAAGGTCGGAATTAGTATTTTTCTCATAATTTCCATTAAGTTTCCAACATTTCTTTATGCACGGTAAAGTAATTTTAAGCTACATGGTTGTTGTTCAGGCTTCTTTCTGTGTATATTGAGAGTATCTGCAGACATAAAACACACAAAGAAGAAGAAGAAGAAGAAGAAGAAGAAGAAGAAGAAGAAGAAGAAGAAGAAGAAGAAGAAGAAGAAGAAGAAGAAGAAGAATAAGACTACTCACTTCTCTTGATTGCTGCTCTGATGGATGAGAGAGGACCCTGGCTGCAGAGAGAGAGAGAGAGAGAGAAAGGAGGGATGGGGGGAAAAGAAAAAAGGAAAACATGAGTCACATTATTTCACCTCTCTCTCTCCCTGCTCTCGTTTCCAGTGACAGCTCAGTCCTCCCACACAGTCCTTTTTACGTTTGTATTGACACTCTACCTAACGCTAAAATGCTCGAGTACGGACCCAGGATTAATTCTTCAGACATCTGGAAGGAGGAGAAGTTAGTTCGGATTCACCAAAGTCACACAATAACACAAACTAACTAACCGATGCAGCGGTAGATCAGCAACTCCCCTGTTCTGTGAGTTTAAATTACTGTTTTTGTGAATGGAGTCTGGTGGCTTTGAAGAGAGCATAGATAAGATGACTGCTGTACATAATATACATGTACATGGTCCCTTACAAATAATTAAATAGATACAACATCAGCTTCACCAAATCTTGCTGAACTCTCAGGGAAAACTACTGGTAATTTTGGCAACTTTTTTTGTCAAATGTCCTTTTAAGTTTTTATCATATTTAATCAACCTCATCCTGTTTTTAGGCAAGTTTAGTCTTATTTTAGTCAAAGAAAACCGTAAATATTTGAGCATAGTTAAGTCAATGAAAACTGTTTCAAGTCATCAGATTATATTGAACATTTCAGTCAATCTAGTCGATATTTTTTAAAACTACATTTTAGTCTTTTTTTCGTCAACAATATCGGTATTTAATGATGTTGGTGCCACATAGTCTCGTCTTAGTGATGGAATAAAAGTTTAATGATTAACATACTTAGTCAGTTTTCGTAATTAATACAGGGCAAGCAGCCTCAGGTCAGCAAAAAATACCCTCTCCAATTGGCTCCAAAAGTGTGAAACAACATCGTGCAAAAGCTCCTGTAAATTCTTTCAATGGTGAGAAAACAAGGACAAATCCTCTGCACACACATGAGAAGACGACACAGGAAGTGTTAAAGTGTGAAACATCCTTTTAAATCCCAGAGGAGAGAGACTTATAGGGAAATACGTAGTTGTAAAATAAATCTATCGAGGGTTGTTTTCACCCGTAATCTTCTAGATAGCAAAGAATCTCCTGGTAGCACGTTCTGCTAACTTCTCAGAGAGAAACTCCCACCGTCTGCGACCCAAACTGTTAAATGATTTAAGAGCTATTTCATCCTGAAATGGAGCCAAAAGCAGTAGTTGTTGCCAGGCAGGACGGGAATCAGACTCACCCAGATGACAGAAGGAGGTCAGACGTCTTATACTTTGTCTTTTTTAACTCGTCTTTCAGTCTTTGTCTCTCACCGTCTCTCTCTTGCTCTCTCTTTCTCGTTGTGCCAAAGAGCTGCTAACCATGAACAGACACATGACTCACCCCTGACACTGTCCAAACACACACACACACACACTCAAAACTCACTGCTTTGCTTTAAAACGTGATGGAAAAACCTCCCCGTCCACTGGAAAAAGGGTTGGACAAAACTAAATAAAACACATTTAGAGCTCGGGGGTCATTTTTGAGGCTGTAGTTTGTCTTTTAGTCAGTAGGGGTGGAAAAAAAACAATTCATCTATGTATCGCAATTATTTTATGATTTTGAAACAGATGTTTTAATGTTAGAATCGATATATTTGCTTAATCTGAGTCTATGTGGAGGTAGAAGGAAGTTACCGCTTTTATTGTGGTAGTCTGAGTAACGTGACGTCATATCCGTTCCGTATCCGTCAACCAAAACAAACCTCAGAAAGTATAAAACGTTGGAGGGTCGTCGTGGATACGACCTGCACCCTCACATGTTAAATCCAGCGTGGTAAACACTACAAATCCAGTAAAGGATGGAAACACTTTGAGTTTCACACGTTGCAGGAAAAGCAGAGCTAGACATCACGGCTAAAGCTGCATGCTAACTTCTAAAAAAGGCCAAAATATGTCCGAAAATAAGTCCAAACAAAGGCTGAAAAGAGACAGAAAAAAGTCAAAAATATGTCCGAAATATGTGCAAAAAAAAATCTGAAAAATGCCTGAAAAATGTCCAAAAAAAGATGGAAAAACGTCTGCAAAATATCCGGGAAAAAAAAGTGCGAGATAGTTAGCAGGAAACGTTATCGTATCGCGGTAACGTTGCGGTCGAGCCGGCCGTCGCTCTCGTCTCCGTGGTCAAATGGGCCGACGCTACAACTGTAGAGCACCCATATACTGACATTTATGTTAAATGCATTGAAACGGCCCCGATGGACACGTGGGACTACGTCCGCTTTTCAAAATAAGGTGTTAACAAAGGGAACTGTATACACAAAATTTGTGAGGGAAATGTCTTTATTCTTGTCTTTAACTCCTGACAATGACTGATATATTTGACTTCAGGACATCTGACTACATACATGCTGAAAATCAAACATTTTTACTGGATTCATTTAGATATTTCCCAAAGTAAAAGTCCCTAGAAGTGTATGATTCAACTTTTTCTCATGGTCTAGAGTTAACAAAGTTAACAAAAATCCCAATAAATCGTAATGTTGAATCACAATACGAATCAGGAGATAGGTGAATCGTCCCGGCCCTAGAAGTCAGACTTGGTGAGCGTCTACTTTGTGAACACTGTCTCTCTTTGCTGTTATCTATGTTTGGCCAACGTTTGAGTCTTTTCCTCTTTTCCCCATTACGTCATTTTTGGGGTGTGTACGACTGATGGTCCAGCAGCTCGTGGGAAGATACTGTGATGTGAATCACAACTAGAACAGTGAGGGATTAGGTGTCGGTACACTCCAAACAAACTAGTGTTCATAATGAACAGCCACACCCACCATACTGTGACTGTAGTGACAGAAGTAAGCCGGTACCCTGTGGCGTTTGTGACTACTATGAGTATTTCTTTTATGAATGGGTCCATGTTCTGTTTGTCTTCCTGTTCTCTATACTAAATGTGGTGGAACAACATTCTTACAATCAGTTTTGTTTCTCTTGTTACCATCCTTTAAGTGAAATAAACTCAAACTGAGGCTGTTTCCCCCCCATAAACACACACACACACACACACACACACACACACACACACACACACTCTTTAAACTCTGTGACTTCTCCGGCTAGTTGCCATGCCAACCGGACAACAGCCAAAATACTTTCAGGAGTGTGTCAGACCCGGAGACCAAAGGGGGAGAAAAGTAGATCCTGCAGAAAATAGTCCCAAACTGGAGTTTTTAAAACACAATCAGAAGCACCGATTTACTGATTTACTGATTTACTCTGCAGCTGATCTGCTTCAAAGAGGGATTTCTACATCAAACACAACTCCTCCTCGGCCCAAACTGTCAGGTGAGACAGAGAAGAGTAAAAGAATCTCTTACTGTACCTGTGACGATGCTCTGGTTTACGTCTGTCAGGACGACCTGTGAAGAGAGAAAGAGAAAGAGAGAGGGAGGTTGAGATTAACAGGACTATACAGCCAAACGTGTCAATAATCGAAATATTCCTAGACTTGTTTACTTAGTCTTTGATCACATATTTCCTATTTTCTAACTTTAGAATATATTTTATAGGGGTGATAATCACCAGAGGCCCCACAATAAACCCTTACTGGACAATTTATACAAAAGTCTGTATATAAAACTACTTAAAAAGATATGTGTTTTTGCTACTTAATTGCAAATTCGGCTTCTAACCATATTTGTTGGCGTTTAGCCTTTCAAAAACAACATTTTCGCTCCGGTCAAAAACCACAAAGGAAGGCCCGCACCTGTATACCTGCCCGCGGGCTCAATATTAAAGCTAGAGTGAAGATCCTGGTATCATATGAAACTAGAATACCTTAAGAATCCATCGGTACCAACCATGTCAGACTAGCTGGTCATGAAGGAGATTAAATAACGCTTCGAACTTACACTAAATTTTGGCGAGGAAAAACTGTCATGACCATTTTCAATGGGGTCCGTTGACCTCTGACCTCCAGATATGTGAATGAAAATGGGTTCTATGGGTACCCACGAGTCTCCCCTTTACAGACATGCCCACTTTAAATGTGCGATTAACCACGATTAACTATGGACGATCATGCGATTAAATATTTACCGTCCTGGTCCACACTGATTGACAGGTGATCTCTGGGAAATGAAGTTTAGAAACACCACAGTGATGAGCAACAACAATGAAGACAAACGAGTCCTCACCTGAACCTCCAAAAGAAAGGAGAAGGAAAAGAAAGAAAAGGTAGTTTCTCTCTGAGTTTTTCCTACCTCCTCCTTTCCTCTGCTTCTCTTCACACCCCAAACTAATAATCAGGTCGACTTCACTTCCTGTCGTGTCCAGAGAGACTAAATGTTGACGCGTTTGTAAAATATTCTGCAAAAAGGAGACTTTTCTCTTTTCTGTCTTCTTCTTCTTCTCTTCCCCCAACTCTCTCTCTCTCTCTCTCTGTCCCTAAAACTCTAACTGGACCACCCGTCTGCTCTGCCCAGCTTCCTGATTGGCAGAGAGCAACCAGGAAGTGAGGCTGTGATTGGCTGCTGTGGGATTCTGCTTGAGTCATCAGGAGCTTTAACACTTCCAGATGTTTGTCCTGCTGCTGCAGGCTGCCTCAGCTTTGTGCCGGAGCTGCGTTCAAACACGCAAATGCACACCGCAGCAAATTTTCGCTCGTCATCTGTTGGGTTTGTTGTTTGGCACTGGGGGGGGGGTTTGGAGGTTACAAGGGATTTAATGTTTTAGCTCAAGGAACAATGATTACATGTAAGGAAAAGGTGACTAACGCAACTCTACGAAGCTTTTAGCATCTTTAAACTCGTTTTAGTTTGCAGCACAACTTTATTGTTTTGGTTCTCTCTAACTGCTCTCATCAAACTGATTTCCAGGCAGCTGTTTTCAGCGTAAAAGCTCTGATAAACTCGCTGTACACTACCTACTTAGCAGTAAACACCAGTTAGCCACTAGCTGGTGAACATAGCGGAGCATTTAGCAGCTAAAGAGGCAGATATTTCCCTCAGGAGGGGGTGGAGACCAAAAACAGAGCTAAAAGAGAGGACTTACGTTAATGGTGGTGGACACAAACACGACTAGGGCTGCAACTAAAGCTGAAAACACACTGCGTCATATGACGGGCGCCCCTAACGCCGCTAACTGGAAGCGTCACGCTGCATTAAATACTTGACAAATCTCCCTTTAAGGTACATTTTGAACAGGTAAAAAATGTGCAATTAATTACGAGTATATATTTCAATGGATCGACAGCCCTAAAATATACATAATAATGGAGCTGCAACTCCACTTGAGATGTTGTTTTGATGAAGCTGCATTTCCCAAAGCTCTGGGAGAGGCTGGAAACAACAAACATCAGATGCCAGAGAAATTAATCACAGATTGCGTTTAAATGGAGAGCAGAAGCACAGCGCTGGATCACTGCCTTAGAGTTAATGTTGTGCCTCAATGATTTATACAACTGCCTACATGAATCAAAACTCTTGTGTAATAAAACCTTGTTGACCTCAGTTTGTCACCATCACATGCTTGAGTTTCATTAGCAACAGCTGACTGAGCAACACATGCTCCCAGATCTGTGTGTTTTTACCATGTTTAAGCCTCTTTCCTACATTAGATGATGAATTAACAGCACTGACGGGGGGGTTTCTTCCTTGTTGTTTTGGAAAGCAGTTATATAACTGAAACAAAGCGTTTTGACACTGAAGAGGCCAATTTTATTATGTTTATTGTCATGTTTTAATGTTTTCATTGTTGTGGTGTTTCCATAACGCACTTCCCCGTCAGATCACCTGTCCGTTCAAATATAACTTCCTATTTCTTCTTCTTTTGACAAAAGCCAAGTCAAGTCAGAGCTGTAACTATTAGTTGATGAATCGAAATAAATGCCAACAATTACAGTAATTGATTAATTGTTTAAGACAGTTATAAAGCAAAAACAAACAACCTGAAGAGGGACATTATGATGGTCATTTTCCATGATTTTCTGACATGTAATTAGAATAATCAGTTAATAAAATGTTCAAAAAAATAACTGACTGAGTAATCATTCAAGGAAATCCTTGTTGGTTGTATATTTATATAGCCCAAAATCATTAATTTGTCTTAGAGGGCTTTAAAACCTGTACAATACACAACACCCTCTATCCTTAGACAAATAAATATCCTGTAAATTCAATATTGCCAAAAACCCAAAACACATCCCAGACGGCACAAATCTGTCAGGAAATTACTCAAAACTTTTTAGATCTGCTTTTAATGTTTGATTTAATGTCCTCTGCTACCTGTAGTGTGTTTCGTAGTGTGACAAATCTCCATCGTCTCACAGTATATATATATCGTAGGGGTGGTCGGTTCCTTTTTGGATCTGGTTCCCGGATTCGTTAAGCTCTGACGCTAATAATTATCCTATCAAACCCTTTTATCTCCTATGACTCTGATTTAGGCTACAAGGGCTGAACAACAACAACAACAACAGGCCTTCCCTTCATCCAGAGCAAGTACTCTACCTTGTGCCCACATTTTTACTTCCTCAGATATTCCGTATCATAGCAACCAGATGCAACCAAAGCCTCTCAGCTGAAAAAAAAACAAAAACCTAATTGTCCTTCTTCTGTGTTCTGCATTAAACGATAAACAAGTACTTAATTAATTTTAAAACTGTCATCATTGTCGATTAAAAAGCCACTATATGCCCAATAATGGCCTAACAATATTATACAGGACTAAAAGCAGGATGAATTAAATAATTTGGAAAAACAGGAAATGATTAGTTAAAGCTTTAGTTACATGCACATGATGCAAGTTAAACCTAAATAGATTCAAAACTAGATTTGGAACCGGACCAAAACCATAATAATACATATTACACATTGCTCAACCCTGACCGAAACCACATGTAACCGAGATAAAAACGCCTCCGTGTACGTCATGTGTCCGTCTCTCCTTTCAGAGCGGCTGCTATTTACTGAACACAGAAAGGAGAAAGGGCTGTCTACAGTGAACATGACTTCCTGTACTGAAGGTATTTTCCCAAAGATAAACCCATCCCTAGCCTGGAGGCTCACACACAAACACATTATTACAAACAATATCCTCCATGTTAAATTATAACTTGTGTTTCACTGAGTGAGAAATTAAACTAATGGTTTTAAGTCTTGGCACAGCTCTGCACCATTACAGTCAGCTGGGAGTCGGTGTATTTATGAGCTGCATGTGTAACCTTTGACCCAAATGTTGATGCAAGAATTTATGGCTTTGGGTTCAAGCCGGCTACACCCACACTCTCACAGTACGATTAGCCTTTAATTTTAATCTTTTACCAGTTTCTAAGTATACATCTGGATGCGTAAAGGAAGTAATTAGTCAAATATTCTCTAAATTAATCGATAATAAAGTAACATGTTCAGACTGCTTGTTTTGGCCAACCAAGAGTCCAAAACCATGGATATTTATTTATATATAATAGAAATAACAGAAAAACAGCAATTATTCACATTTGAGCAGATGCAACTTGGGATTTTTGTACTTAAATGATCAAAATACTCAGAATAGTCAACTATTATTTTAGTCTCTGAGCGCCTCACCAGACTTCTATCAAAATTTCTATCAGTTTTAGAACATACGTGCAAACCTACATGATTTATTTAATTGTTCTTGCACATTTCTCTCAGTAAAGACTCTACATGCGGCACACTACTGTACGGCTTTGTGTCAACTTCATATTTTGCATGTTAAACCAGTAAATTACTGGGGATACTACACCCACACTCACACAGTACGATTTTTCTTTAATTGTAATCCCTTACCAGTTTATAAGTATGCATCTGTATGCATAAAGGAAGTAATTAGTCAAATATTCTCTTGATTAATCGATAAAATGTCAGGAGAAAGTAAAAAATGCCTGTTCAATGACAGCTTGTTTTGTCCAAAACCTGGATATATGTATTTATATATATAATGGAAATAAAAGAAAACCAGCAAATAATCACATTTAATAAGCTGGAACTTCTGATTTTTGTACTTAAATGATCAAAATACTCAGAATAATAGTTTCTGAGCGCCTCACCAGACTTCTATCAAAATTTGATCACTTTTAGAACATTAAAGCAAACCTACATGATTAATTTAGTTTTTCTTGCACATTTCTCTCAGTAAAGACTCTACATGCTGCACACTACCATACGGCTTTGTGACAACTTCACATTTTGCATGTTAAACCAGTAAATTACTGCTCTTTTCAGTGCAGTATATAAACTTGCGCAGACAGCTGTATCATCCCTATGAGAGATTTTGCAGGGATACTACAGATATCACAGCTGTGGGAGAGCCTGAGGAAGTATTGAGGAGGTAGAAGTACCTTTAAACTCTATATTAGCACAGAAAGCATCAATGCAACATGAAGGATATGACAGATATCCTGCAGGTGTTTTACCTCCGGAGCTGCCCGGCTGCCGTCTCACCACCTGATCCCGGCTGTCTCTCCTCATGTGTTCCTCCTCCTCCTCCTCGCACCGAGCTTCGGCCATTTCTTTCCCTCTTTAGCCGCAAACATTCACCACAACAACCCGGGTTAAATTCACCCAAACACGGTGAACTTTACAGCTGAAAGGACTCCCGGGGGTCCGTTAAACACTTCGGCTCGGTGTTCAGGAGCTTTCCGAGGCGTTAAACCGGGTTAAAAGTCGCTGTTATTGTTGTTTAAAACAATCCGCGTCGTTGTGTTCGGCTGCAGAGTTTCTCTCCTGTTTGCCCCTCCGGGTCGCGAGCTCATGATACGGAGCCGCACGCGCTCCGGCTGAGTGACGTCACTAACTAAAAAAAAAAAAAAATATGGGAATGAGCAAAAAAAAAAAAGCAGCAGGTACTCCATTATAAACTATATATATATATATATATATATATTTAGTGTGCAATATAATGTCATATTATGTATTTATTTATAGTGTTTTTTAAGATTAGTTTATAACAGCAGCTGAGTCAGTTAAAAGAAGTAAATCTTAATAAAAATAAGCAGATTACACTAGAAAACACTAAATATTTCAAAACAATAGAAACTAGTAGAATAAAACAGCACAGACACTTTGAGTCAGGGATAGAAAAGAGACAGAATTAAAATGATAAAATAAAAGAAATACACAATAATAGTAAACATAAACCAGGTCAATGGATTTATAAAATTGAATCTATCGAATAAAAAAAAAAAGATGGAGGACAAAACAGTTAGCTGCTAGCTAACAAGACTTCTTGTACTAAACAAGTATTCAGAGCTTTTACTTAAGTAAAAATAGCAGTACCATAATGTAAAAATACTCTGTTACAAGTAAAAGTACTGCAATCAAAACTCTACCTGAGTAAAAGTACTTTTATCTGCAAAACAGACTTAAAGTATGAAGTAAAAGAGTAAACATGGAAGTACTCAGATATTTTAGTAGCAGTATCACAATGTAGAAGTACTCTGTTACAAGTAAAAATCCTGCATCCAAACATTTACTTGTTAGCATCAAAAGTAAAAGTACTCGTAAAGCAGAATGGCCTATTTAAAAAATAATATTGTATTATTGGATAATATTTATTGATGAATTTGTACATATCACTTTAATGCTGCAGCTGGTAAAGGTGGGGATAATTTTAATTATTTTATATATTATGCTGGGTTTAATCTGTAATAATACATTATAATTTATTTTTTGATTAGGCCTATATTTTGTATTAACAAATGAATCTGCAAAGTAACTAGAATGTAAAGTTTTAAAATAAATATAGTGGGGTAAAAAGTACATTAGTTGTTGAGGTATTTCAGCCTGGACCAAAGTGTATTGCAACTATAGCATGGCTACAAATGCAAAATATTTAAACAATAAAAGATGCAAATTATAACAACAGCGAGGTCATTGTATGTGCATGTGATGTGTTTATACTGAGCCTCGCTGCAAGCAGAACTTCCTTTATGGACAATGGAAGTGAACTGACATGAAAAACACATTAAAACATCTATAATAACAAACACGAGAGAGAGAACGAGAGAGAGAGAGAGAGAGAGAGAGAGAGAGAGAGGATGACTAACAAGTAGGAATGTAAACAGGTGTTAACAGGTCCAGACCAGCAGCAGTTGTTGACTTTGAGGATAAGAAACGTGTGTTAAGTTTCATTTTGAACTCCAGATATAAAAACTGTCTGCTTATTATTCATCTGTGAATACACTGAGCAGGTTGTATTTATAGTAACAGAACTTTATATATCATGTAGACCCTTACCAAAAAGAAGTTTACTCAAGTGTGCTATTAGTATACTTTTTTTAAACTTAAAATAAGAGAGTACACTTCCAGTTTACTTTTTATGTACTTATCAGAGATATACTTAACAAAATTATACATAAGAAAAGTCTAAGTATACTTGGCTTATACTGACAAGTATAATGAAATCAGTTGCAGTTTCAACATGTTGCCACCAGAGTGCAGCAGTGACGCCTCCATCCAGTCAGGTGGAATGAAACTAAATACCAACACTGACCTTTAGTGGAACAGCAGATCAGATATTGTACTTATACTGCAACCAGAATCATAAATCTATAAACAAAAATATATAAAAAAATGAAAAATAGCCTCATAATACAGTTAAATACACTTGTCTTTTCCTGCAGATGTGTAAGAATGTGTTTGAAAACTATAAACTGCACCAGAAAACATAGAAAAAAATATTCATACTGTATGTATACATATATATGTATATGCATATATATCATTGTTATTTTATATTTCCTTGTTATGGTTTGTATCTTACAATTGTTTTTATCAACTTGTTTTTATAAATGGTATTATCCCATTTGTTTTTTTAAAAACGTATATATATATATATATGTATATGTATATATACTGTACATATACTGTATATACAAACCTATATATAATTATTATTTTATATCTATTTTATATTTCTCATACTTGGTTTTTATCTTAAATTTTTTTTTATCAACTTGTTTTTTTGTAATAGTATTATCCTATTTTGTAACTTTGTAGTATTCTGTCATTTATTATTTATGTTATGAAAGGTGCTATATAAATAAAGTTTGTTATTATATATACACACACACACATAATACAACTACAGATTTGAACTACTTATGTGCCGAAAAAAGCAGTAAAATGTACAATATTTAACTCTGAATTGTGGAGTTGAAGTATACATTTTAATACTTGACTAAAGTACAACTCAGAAACTGTATTAAAGTACATCACTTGAGTAGTTTCCACTGATATAAAGTGGGTTAATTGTCTGTTTATAACAGTAAAATACAGTGTAAACAGTCTCTCTCTCTCTGTGGGGGCGTGGCTTCCTGTCTCAGTGGGCGGGGCCTCCTGGTTACCTAGCAGCCAGCAGAGTGATTGACAGCTGAGCGGCTTAAAGCCTTCAGGGACGGAGCTGCGGTCAGAAACGACACCAGCAGCCGGTTTATAACGAGGAAAAACTCTGGATTATAAACGTTTTGTGGACTCTAACGGACTTTAAATCTACTTTACGTTTGTTTACTGGAACAAGAAGTTAGAGACAATCCTTCCTCTCCGAGCAGCAGAGGTAAGATCATTCACTGCAGCAGCACTTTAACCTAATAAAGTAAAGTAAATCATATTTAGAATAAAAAACACTTTATTGTCTACTTGTTAAGTTCAAAAGGCAGAAATTTGTCTTTGGTTTGCATGGGCAAAATCAGGACAGGACACATTAAAACACACAAAAGTAGCAGCAGGTACTCGATTATAACCTATATATATATATATCTATATCTCTCTCTCTCTCTCTCTCTCTCATATATAGTGTGCAATATAATGTCATATTATGTATTTATTTATAGTGTGGAGGTTTTAAGATTAGTTTATACCAGCAGCTGAGTCAGTTAAAAGAAAAAAATCTGAATAGAAATAAGCAGATTGCACCAAAAAAGACTAAATATTTCAAAACAATAGGGATAGAAAAGAGACAGAATAAAGTGATGGAATGAAAGAAAAACACAATAATAGTAAACATAAACCAGGTCAATGGATTTATAAAATTAAATCTATAGAATAAAATAATTTAATATAATATCCTCTTCTACTTTATTCTATTGACTCTCCAGGTGTGTGTGAGTTTTGCTGAGTAATGTGTGTGTGATGTAAGAGGTATTATGAATGTGCTCACACACACTCATTGAACCTGAACACACTCTGTGGTGGTGCGTTCAGGGTCTGCTGTTGTTGATAAAGCTAATTTGATCCCCTGTTGCACCAGAAAATATTCACATTTAAGAAGCTGCAATCAGAGAATTTAGACTTTTTTTTTAAACTTAAAAAATAATTCATTTAATCGTTGCAGCTCTGCAACTTGTTAGAAACGTAGAGTTTTCAGTGAGAAAGAAACGCTCCCAACAGAGCCGAGAGAAAAGACCTTGAATCCAGCAGCTGCTGTCCATGAAGGAGATTAACATGTGTTTACATTTGTCCTCTGGAGATACATTAGTTTATCTTATAACTCAGAAAACCTGTGAGAACTCAACAGATCCAGAACTCACTCTGTCCTGAGATCTGCACATCAGGCTGCTGAACAAACAGATGTTTCATTATTATAATTGATTTAAAACTCAATCAGCTAAATGACTGAAAACGTGAAGTGAATTATATAAAAAAAACAGGTCAGAAAATCTGAATCTGAACACCTCCTGTGTGTGTGTGTGTTTAATCCCTGGTTTGTGTATGTGTGTGATGGCATGTGACTGTCTGAGTTTAAGGGACACACACACACACACACACACACACACACACACGGTGGTGGTTTGGGATTAAACATCAATCTCATCTCAGATTACTTCTCTCTCTCTCTCTTTCACACACACACTCTTGTCTCTCCCTACTACTGAGGACCCTCATTGACTAGTGTAGCAACTTCAGGAGATTAACTGAGTCGCTGAGAGGTCAGAGGTCAGAGGTCAGGCCTTGTTTGCTTTGTCTGATGCTGCTAAAAAGACTCACTGAGATCCCAAAATATGTTGTACAAATGAAGAGAATTTATTATATGGGGACCTATGAAATCTGTTTATTTTTTCAGATTTCGTTTTATTTTTTTTTCAGATTCTGTTTCATTTTTTTTTCCATATTTCATTTTATTTTAATATTATTTTTTTCCAAATTCCATTTAATTTTTTTCCAGATTGTGTTTTTTTGTTTTTTTTCCCAGATTGTGTTTTATTTTTTTTTTACAGATTCAGTTTTATTATTTTTCCCAGATTCCATTTTATTTTATTTTTTCCCAGATTCTTTTTTTTTTTTCCAGATTCTGTTTTTTTTTTTTTTTTCCAGATTCTGTTTTATTCCACACACACAGATTAAAGATCCAGATGGTGAAGGATAGATTTGTAAAGAGTGTGTGTGTGTGAGCTGGACAACCTTTCACTCATATCTCTCTCTCTCTCTCTCTCTCTCTTTCTCAGGACAGCGTTGAGCTCGTCCATGTCTTCCCATCAGCAGCAGCACGGAGGTAGATATCCTGTTATACTCTGTTCTTGGAGAGCTCCATGGGAATTCATGGAATGTCGCGGGAACGCCCAGGGTGGGACTCAGACACGTTCCCACTTTTTCCTGTTTGCTTGTTGCCTCTGATGACCTTCGCTTCCTGTTCCGGGCCTTGTTAGTCTTTGGACAGAGAGAGAGAGACACATAGATGTGAAAAGACAAGACGATACAGGGAGAAAAATTAAAAATAAAAATAAAAAAATAAAATAGTGTGGATCTGGATTTTAACTTTACATTTAAAGACAAGAAGATATAGGGAAAAAAATAAAAAATAAAAATAAAAAAAATTAAAACTTTAAATTAAAAAATGAAAATATAAAAAAATATAAAAATATAAAAATATATATATAAAAAAATGTAAAAAAAAAATAATAAAAAAAAAAAAAAAAAAATGGTGTTGATCTGGATTTTAACTTTTCACAAAAAGAAAGGAAAATACAGGGGAAAAAAATAAATAAAAATAAAAATAAAAAAATTAAATAGTATGGATCTGGATTTTAACTTTACATCTAAAGACAAGAAGATATAGGGAGAAAAATAAAAAATAAAAATAAAAAAAAATAAAAACTTTAAATTAAAAAATGAAAATATAAAAAATATAAAAATATAAAAATATATATATATAAAAAAAAATAAAAATAAATAAAAATAAAAATAAAAAAATAAAATAGTATGGATCTGGATTTTAACTTTTCACTAAAAGACAAGAAGATACAGGAGAAAAATAAAAAATAAAAATAAAAATAAAAAAATTAAATAGTGTGGATCTGGATTTTAACTTTACATTTAAAGACAAGAAGATACAGGGAGAAAAATAAAAAATAAAAATAGAAATAAAAAAATTAAATAGTGTGGATCTGGATTTTAACTTTACATTTAAAGACAAGAAGATACAGGAAAAAAATAAAAAATAAAAATAAAAAATAAAAATGAAAAATAAAAACTTTAAATTAAAAAATGAAAATATAAAAAATGTAAAAACACAAAAATATAAATATAAAAAAATGTAAAAAAAATAAAAAATAAAATAAAAAATAGTGTGGATCTGGATTTTAACTTTTCACTAAAAGACAAGAAGATACAGGAGAAAAATAAAACATAAAAAAAAAAAATAAAAAATAAAAATAAAAAAAATAAAAACTTTAAATTAAAAAATGAAAATATAAAAAATATAAAAATATAAAAATATATATATAAAAAAAAATAAAAAAAAATAAAAATAAAAATAAAAAAATAAAATAGTATGGATCTGGATTTTAACTTTACACTTAAAGTCAAGAAGATACAGGGGAAAAATAAAAAATAAAAATAAAAATAAAAAAATAAAATAGTGTGGATCTGGATTTTAACTTTATATTTAAAGACAAGAAGATACAGGGTGAAAAATAAAAAATAAAAATAAAAATAAAAAAATAAAATAGTGTGGATATGGATTTTAACTTTTCACTAAAAGAAAGGAATATACAGGGGAAAACAAATTAATAAAAATAAAATAGTATGGATCTGGATTTTAACTTTACACTTAAAGACAAGAAGATACAGGGAGAAAAATAAAAATAATAAAATAAAAAAAATTAAAACTTTAAATTAAAAAATGAAAATATAAAACATATAAAAATATATATATATTAAAATGTAAAAAAAAAAAAATGTATAAAAAATTAAAAATAGTGTGGATTTGGATTTTAACTTTTCACTAAAAGAAAGGAAAATACAGGGAAAAAAAATAAAATAAAAATAAAAATAAAAAAATAAAATAGTATGGATCTGGATTTTAACTTAACATTTAAAGACAAGAAGATACAGGGAGAAAAATAAAAAATAAAAAATAAAAAAAATAAATAAAAAAGTGTGGATCTGGATTTAAACTTTTCACTTAATGTCGCCATGGAGTCTGTTAACTAGCTGTGGGCTACAAGCCCTGTTGTTTTTTTGCCTATATATTCGTTTAACATTGCATTTTGGCAGCGTAGCACCTTAAAAAATATGCCGTATTAGCCATTAGCAGTTCCCGCTAGCAGTGTACCCATGAATGTACACACAGATATCACTGAATTCCTCTGATACTGAAGAAAACTTTAAAACGTGAAAATTCTCAAGCAAGTTCTGCAGTTAAAAAGCATCTTTTTTCTATGATTTCTAAGCGGAT
Organism: Sebastolobus alascanus; assembly: GCA_916701645.2. Lineage (NCBI taxonomy): Eukaryota > Metazoa > Chordata > Actinopteri > Perciformes > Sebastidae > Sebastolobus > Sebastolobus alascanus. Next base: position 434,620 of record CAKAOJ020000001.1, on the reverse strand, counting down.
TTATTGATGCTAATTCATGATGGACATCAGATATAATGATATCCTCTGGAAGTGTAAACCACACTGAATCTAAAAATATGTGTATCATGTCTGTGTGTTAAAATATGACTCTCTCCACCTCCTGCAGGCCAGCAGCTGCCTGCCAAGCCCAGGGAAAGAGCCTGATCCTGGGCTGAGAGAGCCAGCGAATGCCCCCCTCCCTCCCTGGTCCAGCCACCATCACTCACTCTGAGCTGGGACATGCTTTAACCACCTGACTGCCAATCAAAATGATGGCCTCGGTGGTCGTCGGGGGCCACCGGAAGAAGTCTCTCACGCTGAGAGGGGTGGACCCCGAGACCTGTATGATTGTGTTTAAGAACCACTGGGCACAGGTGATCTACTAATCAATCTACCAATCAATCAATCACTTCTCTTTCCTCTTGTTTTGTCTCTTCTGTCCCTCAGTGTGTCCTCATATTGGTTGGCAGACACAGTGTGTGTGTGTGCATGCGCATTACTGACCCAGACTTTGGCCCTTAAACACAGGATCCATTTAGAAACAAATCCCTCTCTACAGACGCCAAAAAAACCCACGCACGCACTCCATGTCTGTGTGTGTGTGTGTGTGTGTGGTCCTTGTCTGAAGCAGCTGAGGTCAAAGGTTAACAAAAGTCCAGACAGTGAATTACATTCTTCTGTCTCTCTCTCTGTTCATTCATGTATTCATCCCTCCCACGGCGATCTGTTATCTATCTTACATTTCTCATAATGGTGAATCAGTCTTTGCTGTTTGTAAGTATCAATATTAAAGAAATGCCAGATTTACATAAACCAAAATGAATAAAAACCTAAAGATTTTGTTCATTTCAGTTTAACAATTTAAAATTTCAAAACAGATAGAAAAATCACCAAAACGAACAAATTGCCAATACGAATTAGTCTGGGACCTTTTGACTTCCAAGAGGCGTTATCAAAGATGCTCTATAACAAAGATGACGTATTATGTATATATATGCTATGTATAACAGACCGTTGCTATGTATAACAGACTGTTGCTATGTATAACAGACTGTTCCGTTGCTATGTATAACAGACCGTTGCTATGTATAACAGACCGTTGCTAACAGACCGTTACTATGTATAACAGACTGTTGCTAACAGACCGTTGCTATGTATAACAGACTGTTGCTATGTATAACAGACCGTTGCTATGTATAACAGACTGTTGCTAACAGATCGTTGCTATGTATAACAGACCGTTACTAACAGACTGTTACTATGTATAGCAGACCATTGCTATGTATAGCAGACCGTTGCTATGTATAGCAGACCGTTGCTATGTATAACAGACTGTTGCTAACAGACCGTTACTATGTATAACAGACTGTTGCTAACAGACCGTTGCTATTTATAGCAGACCATTGCTATGTATAGCAGACCGTTGCTATGTATAGCAGACCGTTGCTATGTATAGCAGACCGTTGCTATGTATAACAGACCGTTGCTATGTATAACAGACCGTTGCTAACAGACCGTTACTATGTATAACAGACCGTTGCTATGTATAACAGACCGTTGCTAACAGACCGTTACTATGTATAACAGACCGTTGCTATGGACACAGTTCTGATGTCCCTCTCTCTGCAGGTGGTGAAGATCCTGGAGAAACACGAGCCGGGTCGTAGCGTCACCGGTGCGCTGAGCTTCATCTCCGGTTACGCTAGCGGCGGCTCCGGAGCGTTACGCCTCGGCCCCATCCCGGCCGACGAGGCCAGCGCCGTCCAGAACTACGTGGAGCACATGCTCTTCCTGCTGATGGAGGAAGAGGCGGGGCAAGGTAAGAAGAACGGCGGGAATGCTTCATCGTGCCGCTGCGTTGCGCTGTATTTCATTGCTGTATTAACGTACAGGAGGAGCGATGGGTCCCATCCTGGAGTTCGTGGTCCTGGAGGGGGTGATGGAGAGGCTGTTTCTGTGGAGCCTCAGGAGGCAGTTCACTGAGGACATGAAGCTGGAGCAGCTCAGGATGTACCAGATGCTGCTTTCTCAGGCCAGACAGCCTCTGCTGCACCATAAACCAGTTCTACGGCCGCTCATGATGCTGCTGGCGTCCTGCGCTGGAGCTGGAACTGGTGAGTTGGTGCTCAAAGGACATCGGTGGAAACACGCTTATGTACTTTCTGGGTGTTATTAGAAGGTCGACAATGGAACAATCCCATTGGCTTTTTGTGGAGGGAACCAGGGTGATAGCCTATACAAATACCTCATCCCTGGAGCTCTCTATACTCAAAGACAGCCGTCATTGTCGTGGGTTTCCTTCTCTTCTCCTTAAAGTAACTAAAGAGCTGCTTCATGACATTAAATTGGTTTTAAGTGGTTAATTAGGAAGTGGTTTCACATGCTGGTAAGATGTTTAAACAGTTACCTGAGTGGTTAATCACCTGCGTCCCCCCCCCCCCCTCCTCCTCCAGACAGCGGCGGCGTGGTGGAGGCGGAGCTTGTCCTCCTGCTGAACCAGCTGTGTGTCGCTCTGGTCAAAGATCCCTCAGTGCTGGAACTGTTCTTCCACACCAGTGAGGACCAGGGAGCCGCCAACTTCCTGCTGTTCTCCCTGCTCATACCATACACACACAGGTAGGTATACGCACACAGGTACACACATTTGAGGGGTATACACACAAAATACAATATGCGAAATACACGCCTGTGGATATTATATGTCTGGGGCTTTTATTGTGAAAGGTAAGAAAGGAAGGAGTGGATCTGGTCTTTGTCAAGGTTGAAGGGAGTAATAAAGTTTGCCGTCTTGGTTCGGACTACGGAGCTTCTGTGTTGTTGTTGTTGGTTTTTGCCCGTCTCCATCTTGTTTTTTTTGCCGTCGCCATCTTGGTTTTTGCCCGTCGCCATCTTGGTTTTTGCCCGTCGCCATCTTGGTTTTTGCCCGTCGCCATCTTGGTTTTTGCACGTCGCCATCTTGGTTTTTGCACGTCACCATCTTGGTTTTTGCACGTCGCCATCTTGGTTTTTGCACGTTGCCATCTTGGTTTTTGCACGTCGCCATCTTGCTTTTTACCCATCACCATCTTGGTTTTTGGCCGCCACCATCTTGGTTTTTGGTCGTCACCATCTTGCTTTTTACCCGTCGCCATCTTGGTTTTTGCCCGTCGCCATCATGCTTTTTGCACGTCGCCATCTTGCTTTTTGCCCATCGCCATCTTGCTTTTTGCCCGTCGCCATCTTGCTTTTTACCCATCGCCATCTTGGTTTTTGACCGTCGCCATCTTGGTTTTTGGCCGTCGCCATCTTGGTTTTTGACCGTCGCCATCTTGCTTTTTGCCCATCGCCATCTTGGTTTATGGTCGTCACCATCTTGGTTTTTGGTCGTCGCCATCTTGGTTTTTGGTCGTCACCATCTTGGTTTTTGGCCGTCTCCATCTTGGTTTACATATAGGCAATATAGTATGTACTGTGTATATAAGTATGAATATGAATGTAAAGAAACCTTTATTGTGTCTCTCTCGCTCAGACAGGGTTCGGTCGGTCAGCAGGCCAGAGACGCTCTGCTGCTCATCATGTCTCTGTCGGCCTCAGATCCTCGAGTCGCCCAGCACATCGCCAAGAACACGTACTTCTGTCCTGTAAGTGCACAAATACACAAACACACACATACGAACTAAAGCCCCGTTTCCACCAGGAAGTTCCTGGTAATTTTAGTCCCAGCTAGAAATACTTTTCAAGGAACCAAGAGATGGACATCCCTGCAAACTCCACCCCAAAAGTTCTTGTACTTTCAGAAAGTACTACCCCCTGACCAGGACCTTTTTGGGGGGTAAAAAGGCCCCGGAAATTCATTTAGACCCTGGTTCCTGCGGTCAAAACACAACGAGTGCCTCAAAAGGTTCCTAGTTCTGGGGGAAAGTTCCTGCGGTAGAAACAGGGCTTAAATTACAGCCTACCAAACAACGTCCCATCGAGGACAGATAGTTTATGTCCTTCATCACTAAACCTTGATGGTTCATTCCAAGATAACCGAGGAGACGACGCCTCAGCTCACCGTTTACTGGTTTCATCTCGCTGTACGTCTGCCGGAGTGTCTGCTCGTCTTGGAAATGTCAAGGATTTGCTCAGGATCAGTAGATGTGAATCACAGAGATAAACCCACCGGATAACTGCTGCATGACGAGAGGATAATATGGTGCAAAAGATTTTTAGCTATTGTTGTGGCAGTAGATGCATCAAAAGTTTTTCGTCGCCAAAATTTAGTGCAAGTTTGGAGTGTTATTTAGCCTCCTTTGCAACATGCTAGTATGACATGGTTGGTACCAATGGATTCTTTAGGTTTTCTAGTTTCATATGATACCGGTATCTTCACTCTAGCTTTACAACTGAACCCTAAAATTCACAAGTTGCATTAATGCGTTAAAGAAATTAGTGGCGTTTAAACGAATTTGCATTAACGCGTTAGGTGTTAACATTGACAGCCCTTATTAAAACATATTAATGCTGTTTTATCAGTCTGTTAACAGACTCTAAATACATCTGTGGAGGATTTAAAGGTATATTCCCTCAGCAGAGCTTCTAGTTTATCCCACGTAGACCCCCCATTAGCTGAGCTAAACCAGGTTAATCTCTATACCTTCCTAATGCGTGCAAAGAAATGTGTTTTTCTGAGTGTGTGCAACAGATAAATTCTCCTCCTAAAAAAGTATACTTGGGTTTAACAGAATAAAACAGACTTTTACAGTAAGAACCCACTCCATGATACAGATTTTTATGAATGAGTGGAGTTTGTCGTGGTTTCGGTGCAGTGGATGAGTCCTTTTCTCTGTTCATTCATCTCCCTGCTGCATTGTAATCTCATTATGACAAGTTATGTAATAAACTAATGAGCTCATACTGCGTCCTCGGGGAGTGTTAGAGAGAGAGAGAGAGAGAGAGAGAGAGAGAGAGAGTGGCAGTCGACAAAATAGTAGAGACAGAAGAAACAGAAGAAAGCAACAATAAAGACAGAGAGATTGGAAACGGAAATGATCTGAACCTTGTTTTCAGGGAAATACATGTCATAAAGATATTACAAAATACAGGAACACTCGTGTAAAAATCCTTAAAGGAACAGTGTGTAGGATTTCCGCAAAAAAACACAGAATTACCGAGATTAAAGTCTCACATTTACGAGAAAAAAACTTGTGTATTCTCTGAAATTAAAGCGGAAAATTTACGAGATTGTTGTGAGATTATAAAGTCATAAATTTCTGAAAAAACACAGAAAACGAGCAACGCGAAGGTCTTGAAAGATACATATACATATTCTCTTTCCTGTAATTTGAGTAATGTTAATGGCAGTAAAACAATAACAAAAAGATTTTAAAAAATATATGTAATGTCATTGAAAGACAAGAAGCATATTTTGTTTACTTGTGTCCCTCAGGTGTCTACTGTGTCGGCCATGTTGGCTCCATCACTGCCAGTTTCTGCTTTTACTGTGTGTGAGAGAGAAAGAGAGGGCGAGCAAAGACATTTAAGCATGCGCCACCTGTGTGTGTGTGTGTGTGTGTGTGTGTGTGTGTCAGATTTAAGCCCATGCATGTAACCACACTCTGACCTCAATCTTTATGTAGAGAGCAGATTAGTAAATCAGGGTGAGATTGGCTCGTACACAGAGAGGGATTAGTAAATCTGCACGTGATTGGACGGTTGCCTGATTGTTAGCGAGACTCAAGACTGCAGCTGTTGTTGATGTTGTTGTTGTTTATGTTGTTTATGTTTCCATCTCCTCCGTCTTTCTTCTCTTATTAAAGGAATAGTTTGACATTTAATGCTGGAAGAATTTTGATACCACTCTTGTGTTTGTATGGTTGCAAAAAGAAGTCTGATTGTATAGAGGTCTATGAGAAAATGAGCCTACTTCTCTCTTGATTTATTACCTCAGTAAACATTGTAAACATAAGTTTATGGTCTCAATCACTAGTTTCAGGTCTTCTTCAATACAGCATGATGTTCATTTAGTAAATTATGGTCCCATTTAGAGTCAAATAGACCATAAAGCAGGGGATGCTTTAGGGCGGGGCTACCTTGTGATTGACAGGTCGCTACCACGGCGTTGTCTGGTCTGGGAGTTGTCCGTGTTTTTGTCTTAGAACTTTCACAGTGTGTTTTCACTTCATCAAAGTTAATTATAACCTTTTGGTTGTCTCAAAATTATTCAGCATTTGCTTGTACTTAGCTCCACCCTCTTGTGTCACTTCTGGTTGCAAAAAACCAAGATGGCGACGGCCAAAATGCCGAACTCAAGGCTTCAAAACGGTAGTCCACAAACCAATGGGTGACGTCACGGTGACGACGTCCACTTCTTATATAGGGTCTATGGTTTAACCCGTACAAAAGTGTAATGTTTGGATGCTTTGGACAGAGCCAGGCTAGCTGCTTCCATCTGTGTCCAGCCTGTATGCTAAGCTAAGCTAACCATCTGACGGCTGTAGCTTCATATTTACAGAACAGACATAAGGGTATCGATCTTCTCATCAAACTCTCAAATAATCAAATAAACATATTTCCCAAAATGTTAAACTATTCCTTTAATGGAGGTCTGCCCTCATTCTCTGCTATTTATAAAAAAGAGCTTCACTAATCTGCAGAGGAATTTAATTTACACAAAAGCCTGTGTGTAGTCATGTGTGTGTGTTCATGTATTTATATGTGTGTGTGTGTGTGTGTGTGTGTGTTATAGGTGCTGGCCACAGGTCTGTCTGGTTTGTACTCGTCTCTTCCTGCCAGGCTGCAGGTTTACAGTGAAGACTGGCACTGTCTGGACCAGGCCGACTGGCAGCAGGTAACCATGACGACCACACATCTTATCTTATCGTATCTTATCTTGAGGGGAACATGAATACGTGAACAAAATTTCATGGCAACCCATCCAAGTTGTCCAGATAAGTCACTCGAAACCACAAAAGTTACCCTCACGGTGGCGCTAGAGGAAAAGTCAGGGAATCTTTTAATTTGGTGGGATTCATCCTCTGGGTGTTACAAATGGTTCTACCAAATTTCATCTCAATCCATCCCACAGTTGTTGAGATATTTCAAACTGGACCAAAGTGGTGGACCGACATTAGCATCCCCAGAGCTACTCTGCTAGAAACATGAATGAATGAATACATGAAAGACTGACTGACTGTCTGAATCAATGAACGATTGTCTCTCTTACCTGGCGTTTGGGTCAACAGGTTCCAGCTCTCGTCCACTTCCTGCACTCTCTGGACTTCTGTAGTGCTGTTACCAAGGTAACGCAAACACACATACATACATACAAAAAGAACAAATTCAATGATTAGCGCTGCAGCCAACCCTCCGTCTCCGTCTCAGGTCGCTCATCCCTCCATCCGGTCCCAGTTGCTGGGTTACATCTATAACGGCTTCCTGGTGCCTGTGATGGCTCCTGCTCTGCACAAGGTAGTAAAACTCGCTGCTAAAAGTTGGTAATCTGCTTCCACAGAGCTCGATTGTGTCCAGTCAGACGTCTGAGAGGATGACTCTATTCACTCTATTCTTTGTCTGAACTCGGGCGCTTCCACATTGCATCATGTTGTGTTCTCACTAGCTGACGGTGGAGGAGGTGATGACCACCACGGCGTACCTGGATCTGTTCCTGCGCTCCATCTCTGAGCCCGCCCTCCTCCAGAGCTTCCTGTCCTTCATCCTGCTGCACACGCACGACAACGTGCACATCCTGGACACGCTGGTCAGCAGGGTCAACACACCTTTCCAGGTAACACACGCTCCTCTTCTTCTTCCTCATCCTGTCCTGCTTCATGCTTTATAGTCTGTGATAATGACCTATAACCGCTTGCAGTTGGGTACGGTGTCGCTGGCTCTGTTCAGGACTCTGATTGGTCTCTTCTGTGAAGACGTCATGCTGCAGCTGGTGTTCAGGTCAGTCACAGCTTCACAGGTCCTAGAAGTAAAGCAAACACTATGTATTAGATTTGGGTTCATCTGTGAGGTGTATTCTCTTATTCTTTTATCTTTTTTATGGCACTCCTATGACTCCATATGATGCTCCCCCTGGTGGCCTGTGCATGTCCTCAGGTATCTGATTCCCTGCAGCCACCTGAGCAGGAAGCAGCGCTCCTCCCTACAGCAGAGGGACTGTTACTCCTCCAGCGCCGCCTCCTTCCTGCTCCTCTTGCCCTCCTGGTGCCCCGGGAGCCTCCACAACGCCAACACTCACTCAGAGCAGATCCACTGGCCCAAAGGAGCAGGTCAGAACATACACAACACAAGTAAATACTCTTAAAAACACGCATCATGCTTACTTAAACTCTCTGTCAGATCTGTCCGTATCAGACAGTGTTGGTTACTGTCGTGGTTCAGACTTTCTCATGGATGTAAACTACCTCCACTACCTCTGGGACGCCTGCCAAGCCATCTCCACTTCCCACAGGTCAGTCTCAACTTCCTGTCCCTGTACCAAAGAACATCTATTGCTAAGAAGTGAACGTCTATTGGTTGTTTCATTGCCAAAGTCGGTAGGATTCGTCCTCTTGGGAACATGAATATCTCTGAATACCAAATGTCATGACAATCCATCCAATTGTTGTTGAGATATTTCAATCGGGACCAAAATGGTGGACCGACCAACAGACGATCTGTACATCCTAATAAAATATGTCCAATATCTTCAGTTCTGATGATTTTGTTTCGTCTGCAGGGCTTGTCGTCTCTGGTCGTCTCCGTACGACGGGATCGACCCTTCGCCTCAAGAATACCGATCGGACACACCAGGGGACGACATAGAAGACGAGGAAGAGATCGTACGGCGAGTCAAGAGTGACTCCATCTGCTCTTTGGCCATCACTCCGCCCCCCTCAGCCCTCTCCCCCACGCCGTCCTCCTTGGATACCGTCTCCACGAGCAACCATACAGGACGAGCCAGCTCCGCCCTGGAGCTGGAGTGGGACGACATCTTCGCGGATGACGATCCGTCTTCGTTAGCGTTGCTAAACACGGCGCTAGCAAATGGCGAGGTCGACAGATGCATTTCGACACCTCGACACATTCAGGAAATGCGACGCACTGCGACCAAGCTGGTGCACGGCTCGTACGTGGAGGAGTCCGAGTTTGAGGACGACGTTCTGGTCTACAATCTAGTCGCCCAGAGAGAAACAAAGGCGGCCATTTTGGAGCGAATCATGGCGGCAAATCGGCGGGCACGCGGAAGCATCTCAAACGACCAGCGGGTGTCGACAGCGATGACAACAACGATAACAACGATGTTAACGACAACAGGGAGGACGGTGATGGAAACGGTTAACAGTATAATGTCAACACGGAGGAGGAGCGAGGAAGGAGGGAACGAGGAAAGGAGAAGGAGCGAGGACTGTGGAAAGGAGATGGGGAAGGAAGGAGAAGATGAGATAAAGTGGATGGATGGACATCAGTTTCTCACCAACGGCTTTAACGTTAAGAATCACATCATCGACGAATGTGATGATACCGATGAAGACGGCGAGACATTTAAGCATAACTTCAACCTGTGTGACCTCACAACTGCTGTGCACCAACATCCCACGCCATGTTTAGGGACTTTACCCAATGGCCACTCTGAATTTGAGCCGCATGACCCTTTGGTGACTGACGCCAAGTCTCCAAGTCCGCCTGGCAACAAAGTCGCCAATAACGATGACTTCCTGTCCCGATACCACGAGCTCATGCTCTCTTTAGGGGCGGAGCCAGACTGTGACGACATCACAAACGACATCAGCGCATTCAGGAGGCGGGTCCGGGCGCTGAGGCAAAAACTGGAAGAGGAGGAGGAATTTCTTTTTAGCTCTTCGTGGGATGACGGAGAGGAGGAAGAAGTAGAGGAGGAGGCGATGGAGGAAGAGGAGGAAGAGGAAGGAAGCAGTAAGAAAGGCAGCCGGAGGCACGGAGTTCCCTTTACAGGTCTGTATTTTCACCAGCACCATCTTGGTTTTTGGCCGTTGCCATTGTGTTTTTCGTCCGTCGCCATCTTGGTTTTTGGCTGCCCGTCGCAATCTTGTTTTTTGGTCATCTCCATCTTCGTTTTTGGCCATTGCCATCGAGATTTTCGCGTGTCGCCATCTTGTTTCTTGGATGGTCGCCGCCTTCTTGGTTTTTGACCATCGCCATCTTGTTTTTTTGCAACCAGAAGTCACAAGAAAGGGTGGAGCAAAGTAAAACCGTAAGATGAATAAGACATTTTTAGGGAAAAAGTTTTTAGAAATGCTTGTGACAATAGCATTTTGACGCTAAAACATACGTACTTTGACCAAAATACGAATGTTTGGACTTGAATACATAAGGAACACCACTGGGAAGCTACAGAATGATATAAAAACCTCAAAAAATAGAATATTTTTAGACCTGACCTTTAAAGTTCAAAACACCTGATAATTCACCTGCTTTTTATTGCATACATTGGTTCACTAACCTGTAGTTTCCCATGATGTCCCAGGTCCGTTCATCAGCGTCCTCCTGTCCCGGCTCGAGAACCTCCTGGAAAACTCCATCGCTGTGAACCTGCTGGTGACGGGCATCCTGGCCCAGCTGGCGTCGTACCCGCAACCTCTGCTGAGATCCTTCCTGCTCAGCACGGACACACACAACCAGCCCAACGTACGCACACTGTACCAGGTAACATCCATACATCATATCTGACTCCATTGTTTCAGTTATCTAAATGATAATACTCACTGTGTATACTTTTACTCCTGTGTGTGTCGTAGGTGTTGGTGTCGGTGCACGCTCAGATTGAGCGCTACGTGGCGGCCAGACCGGACTTTCCTGCCCTGGTTACTCAGGCCTGGAGGTTCTTGTTGGCTAAAGACCAAGATAGCAAGTTTAGAGGTTAATGAACACACACATCAACACACAAAACAGGATATTCACTAAGATGGTGGGAATTTCTGACATTGTTTGACGATCTAACAAGCACTTTTTTTGAAGCCTTTACTTTCACGTTTGTTTCCCAGAGTGCCTCCAGTCTCCGGGCGGCGACGTCATCCTGGACCCGTCTGTCCCTAACGGCTCTGTGAGGAACGCTCTGGCTTTGCCTCCTCTCGGCGTCCTGCCGCCCTGCCCTCCGATCCCCCCTCAAGCCAAGAGCCGAGTGTTCGCCATCGTCCTGTTCGCCGAGTTCCTGAAAGAGCTGGCCGCCATCGCCCAGGAGCACAGCATCGCACTGGACTGCTCTGCAGAGGAGTAATGGGCCGTCCAGATGTGAACATCTGCCTGGGAAGATGCCCGTGAGCAAGATACTGATGATGAGTTAACGAAGGAGCAGCAGAAGATCGTACAAGTCCTAAAAACACAAGCACAAAACATGCAAATGATATAACTCATTGAGGAGTAATACAACATGTGTGAGTAATATATTTGGATATTACAGTAAAATATTTGTATGTACAGTATGTTTATATTCCGAGCAGCACTTGAACATTTTGATGTTTTCTTCGTGTTTAGTACGGATGATATTTATATGTTGATGAAAATGATTTGAAAGAGATTATTTTGAAGATAAATCAAGTTTTCTATAATATTTGTGGGATCAGTGCAAAAAGTTTTCTACACTGTTTTCTGAAATCTTTGCACTTACTTGTTGATAAGGAAAAAATGCTTAAGAGTGTTATTATTATGTAGTTTTATTTCAAAATGCCTGTGGCGGCCATTTTAAATCAACTTCCTACTCAGGAGGGCAAACTAGTATGAAAATAAAACCAACCTTGCAAATGAGGCATTAACTTATTAAATTTGTGTTCATTTTCATACATTTCCAGAACAGAAATCTGAACATTGGATAAAGTCAGGTTAAAAATTGTTGTTTCATTTTGTTGACATATTAGAGTCAAAGGTTTTTACAGTTTTTCTTGCTCAGAGTATGAGAAAAAAAAAGTAATTTTGAGAAAACAGCCTTTAAACATATGTATAATAAAATTTCGTACATTTTGGAGACACTACAGGTGAATAGGGTAAAAAATTACTTATATTAAGACAATTATTTTTTGTACTGCAAGTTTTCTGAAATGTTATGTTTAAATATGCAAATGAGGTATTATCTAATGGTAGCTTTTGGTGAATTTAGAAGAAATCTACAGACGCAAATAGACAAAGAAGTAAAATAAACACCTAAATGTGTATTTTGGATGTTTTCTTTTCGCTAGTTTGAAAGAAGACGGAAGCAAAATAGTCCAAAATCTCAAAATTGAAAATTTTTTGCCTGTAGTGTCTCGCCTTAAACAAATTAAAGTGACTTTACATCACATTTATCAACACAACAACTTGACTTAAGGCACGTTAGCTAGCATACTAGCCAGTAAGCTACTAGCTATAGCTGCTTGGCCTAAACTGGTTTGTAAATTAAATTTGGAAGTCATTATTTAACATTAAAAGCAAACCAGATGTCATTCAAAATATTAATATTTTATAGGAAAAGACAAGATGACTTTAAGCCCAAATGTGCTTTTATTTTATTTTATATTTTATTTCAATGCGGAAATACATTTAATTTGTGAATATTACCTGCTCAACTTTAAATTATTTTTTTGTTTGTTTTAACAAACCTTCCAAAATGTCTCCTCTTTGTGCAACTGGAGAGTTCAACAATTAAAATAATGCAACTTCTGATCATTTTCATAAATTATGTTTTCAAAATAATACACTACAGGCAGTAGTTAATTTAATGTCTGGATTTTAAACAAACCAAACAACACTGGATGTGTGTTTTTCAGATAAACTTTTCAGTAATACATCTTATATTTGTCCCTCCTGTTAAATTATTGTGCGTCTATAGAAAGAAGAGTAAACTCAGTAACTGTCTGTACTTGTTTTAACTTGTTTTAAACTACTTTTTCTTACTGCTAGAGCTGATTTTTGTGGATTTTTAGAACACTTTGAGCCGGATGTATGAAGTTTTAATACTGACAAAGATGAAAGGGGCAGAGCATCTGTGATTGATTATGTCGACCTGTTTATGTTTTCCTGTTGTGTCTTCAAGACGAAGCCTTACTGTACTTTAACCAACAGAGATTTTAGTGCAAGAAACCAAGATGCAAAAATCATTTCTTGTGCAAATATCAGATTTCTCATTTGCACTTGTGCATTTCATTGTTTTTAATGTAAAGTGTTTGATTTTTGTTGACAAATTTCTTTCGTTTTTGTCCTTTTTCACCTGAAAAAAAAGATTTGCCGTCATGTTCCTGTGGTGTTCACCTGTGCTGTGCTGCGTTCAAGTCAAGTGGGAAAGCTGAACTTTCAAGGTTGCAGTTACAACAGAAAATACTGTTACTAATACTTCTCTCACGGTGTCGTCAAATTAACCTGAACTCAAAAAGAAAAACGAGGAATAATTTAAGATATCATACGAACCGTTGTATGAGAATATGTTGCAGCAACTGCTTTTGCCCATTTGATGTGAATGCAGCCTTCACAATACCAGCCTCTCTTCTTAAAACACACTGCGTTACCATGGAGACACTATGGGATGGACTGCTGTGTGCTGATGCTGCCCCCTGCTGGCGTCCCACAGCTGGGACACGTTTCTTCTTTTTACTTTCTCTCGTTTCTGCTTTTGGAATAAATTATTGCCAAAATGATGTGAAAATAATTAAACAGATCTGATTTTCAGAAAGCCTGAAAATATCTATATTTTTTTATTTATTATTATTTACATGATGCAGTAGTTGATGTTGAATGTTTGTGATAAACTGAAGGATGAAGAGAAAATCCTCCTCCTCCTTCTGAAGCTAAATAAACTCTTTAAAAAGCCTCTTGGATCAGCTGGAAAACGCATCGTCAGAAAGCTGAAAACAGGCTGTTTTTATGAAGTCCTGTGTTTGTTGGACCCATACACCTAAAAGTCCTGCGTTTGTTGGACCCATACACCTAAAAGTCCTGTGTTTGTTGGACCCATACACCTAAAAGTATGGTGTTTGTTGGACCCATACACCTCACCATCTCTCCACCATAAGTAGTATTTCTCTCTTTTTATACTACGTCACTAACTCTTACCGTAGCATTTATACGCAGATGTGTTTACATTACAGTCAGTACAGGATACATGGCGTACAAAAGACACGCGGTAATCAAGAAAGGCGTACTTATTGCACGCTAAACGCCTTGCGCATCATCGTGGCATTTATATACCAATACACAACCCTAGTACATAGAGGAGTTATCTAAACTTATCTAAAATGCAACGTATGCATTAATACAGCAGTAATATTAATCCAGAGACATCAGATATAATAGTAAAACACTGACAGTTTACTTTAAGAACATTTAGCTGATACATACTATTACTTAAGTACGGTTTTGAATGCTTGTAGTGGAGTATTTTCACAGTGTGGTATTAATACTTTTACAGTAGATCATTGAGTGATAGAGAGCAATATACTGATAGAGATCAGCTAAGAGCAAGTCAGTCTCCATCTCAACAAGCTGTGGTTAGCTAGTTCCTGTCATTGTAACCTGATTATATGACAGACGGCAGAGACACGGTGCCAGACGGTCGGGCAGCTGGAGAAACTTTGGAGATTTTCACCTGACGTTTGGAGGAGAAGAAGAAGAGGACAGGAGGTGTTGATGATGGTGACGCTGAAGGTTTACCTGCTGATATGGACTGTCGGTGAGTCAGTGAAAGAACTGAGTCTGCTTTGAAATGGCAGGTGTCCATACCACATTATAACTGGGGCTGTCAATCGATAAAATAATTTAATCACGACTAATCACACTCTTTTATCTGTTCAAAATGTACCTTAAAGGGAGATTTGTAAAGTATTTAGTACTCTTATAAACATGGGAGTGGGCAAATATGCTGCTTTTTGCAAATGTATATATATATTTATTATTGGAAATCAATTAACTCTTAAGTCTGTAGTATTGAATGAAGCTGCTGTTACATGTGGCATTCCACAAGAGTCCATATTAGGGCCTCTGCTATTTCAGGTAAATATATACGATATGGCAGCTGCTGTGAAACATCCAGTCGCCAAGCTTTTTGGTTACGTGTGATGGTAATGGCGGGCAGAAGCTTAAGATTGGGCTGTTGATAAAACAGATTTTACAATCTGCAGTATAAACATGTTAACTTTTAATTTTCTGGGTCACTTTTGGAGGAATTACACAACTATGGCGTCGTCTTTTGTTGCCAAGTGCAAAAGCGTTTTGAATTCGCTCTGGTTCGTCTGGCTGGCTTCTTCTTCATGTCAAGTTGTTTAACAGGATGTGTCAGGGCTTATTTATGGTGACTACTTATTAATGAAAGTCTAACCATCAATTAGAGATTTGCTCTTGTATTTAGGTGTTCTGAAGTGGATACTTATTTTGGGGTTCGGTTGCAATTCTGTATTTTCAATATCAGATAACCAAGAAAACTTTAAACCATACAATAGCCCAAACATAATGGGCCATGGTTACTAATATTACTGGATATATGAACAGTTTAAACAGAAAATCAAAATTCTGCTACACAAAATTATATTTATTTATGTTTTTTTCCTTTCCAGGACTCTCTGAAACCTTACAAACTACGGTTTGTTGTACAATTTGTTGTTGCAATTTTAACAAACTTTAATTGCTCTTCCTGTAGGTGCCACAGTCATTTTATCAAGGGGAGACGATGATGATGATGATGATGATGATGATGATGATGATGTTGAAACGGATGATTACGATGAATCATTTTATGGCAGTGGTGGAAACCTCTCCCTATTCTTACTTGAAACCAATTTGACGCTATACCACCCTTCCTCTCTTTCCTCCTCAGGTAACCTCAATCTCCACTGGTCGATGTTCACTCGATTTATTTATGTTAGCAAAGTCATAACTAACGTAAGCTGCACGTTTGCCGATCTGTCCGACTCTTTAATGGATTTAGGGGAAGTTTACGAGATGACGAGGCTTGCTAGCATGTTAGCTGTTAGCTTGCCAGCTACAGTTATTCCCCAACTAGCCCTGCCAGTAGCCCTTACGTCACCTAGCTCCTAGAACAAAATATTTTATGATGATACGCGGGTAAACCTCGCTGTGCCACTTTCTGGTGTAACTGGGCCTTTTATTTATTCATGAAGTGTTCTGTAAATTATGTTTTACCCTCATTTTGTCATTTTAATGACTCACCTGGTGCCTCTTTTCATCTACAGGTGTCAAAGACATTTTTTGGATTGGAGCTGAAAATGGTGTTGGAGATGACAACAGCACCAAAGACTCCTCTTCCTCCTCCACTGCTAACCTCAACCCACTCCGTCTGGTCTACGTTCTCTTGGTTTTGTTCATGTTGGCATATTAAAAAGCATTTTTTTTCATGATACATAGTAAATTTACTAAAAAATCTCATAATCTGTTAAGCAAAAAAGGCTAGTTTAATATTCTCCAGGTGTGATACGACAGGATTGTTTACTGAAGTTATTGTGGTGCGTCTATATGCAGATGATGCCGCCTGTTATCTCTGATTAGCCGCTGATATACACTCTAAAGTAAAGTAACTACAATTCATGTTTTCTAGGAATTTATGAACAAAATGCTTGATCAATAAAGTTTGATACCATCTCTGATATCTTACGTTTATATTTAGTGGATTTCAACATGGCAGCTCCACTACTTTTCGGAACTAATCTGAGTGTTTGCTTTTCATCGCCCTTATTTCAGAGATTATTATTATGTTTTTTACTTCACTACATTTACTTTTGCAGATTAATAATGATTCAATGTGAAATAAGATCTTAAGTTGTTTATTGTAAAGCAGAAACAATTTTTAAACAAAATAAAACTCACATCTTGTAGATTTGGCCAGTTATCTAAAGAAAGACAAAAACAATACACCAAACCAAGAAGTTTTTGATAATTTTCTTAACTTGTAAAGAAGCAAGAAATTCTCCAGTTGATCTGAAAATCAGTGAAATCTTAGAAATAATTACAGTTGAGCACCAAAAGCTGATTTTCAATAGTTTTTAGAAGTAGTCTGCCATTCTGTAGTTTAAAAATGAAGTTATCGGGGCTTCATATTGGCGTTAAAGATTGTCTGTACTGTGTTATGACTTCAAACATGACAAAGTGAGAATTCGCAGGTCGTACTGATGTGCTACTGAGGTGAGAAGCTGAAAACTGAGCTAGCATCCTGTGTCTAGCTGTAGTTAGCGCTGTGGTTGATGACTCAGTTCCTGAATACTGACTACCGAGAGAGATTTAGAGGGTGGAGAGACATAGAGAGTGTGGTAGAGAGAGAGAGAGAGCGAGAGAGAGCGAGAGAGAGAGAGAATAATAGTTTGAGATGTTGAGATATAGAGGGGGGGGAGAGGAAAGGTTAGGGTAGAGAAAAAAAGAGATTGTAGTAGGCGGAAAGTACTAAATAAGTAAAGTAATAAGTAAATGACTTGATAAGTAAATAGATATATATGTAATTAAATGTAACAAAGATAACGTTAAAAATAAATGTAACCATTAATTAATTGATCAAATGTTACATAAATTGATATTTCTGATTTATTTATCTTTGTATTAATTCCCTTATTTATTTAGTCTTCTGTTTCATTTTCCATGTGATTTATTTATGTATTAATTTTTTATTAATTTTTAAATGTATTTATGTATTTATTTTTGCATTATTTATTTTTGCATTAGTTTTTTATTTATTCATTTATTTTTAATTCATTTATGTATTTCTGCACTTTTTTTTAAAATTATTTTTAAATGTATGCCTTTATGTATTTATTAATTTATTTAGGTGGGATGAGAGACGCAACAAGAGAGAGAGAGAGAGAGAGAGGGAGGAGAGGTTGAGAGAGAAAGAGAGAGAGAGAGAGGTTGAGAGAGAGAGAGAGAGGGAGAGATAGGAGAGGTTGAGAGAGAGAGAGAGGGAGGAGAGGTTGAGAGAGAGAGAGAGGTTGAGAGAGAGAGAGAGGGAGGAGAGGTTGAGAGAGAGAGAGAGGTTGAGAGAGAAAGAGAGAGAGAGAGAGGTTGAGAGAGAGAGAGAGAGGGAGAGAGAGGAGAGGTTGAGAGAGAGAGAGAGGGAGGAGAGGTTGAGAGAGAGAGAGAGGGAGGAGAGGTTGAGAGAGAGAGAGAGGTTGAGAGAGAAAGAGAGAGAGAGAGAGGTTGAGAGAAGAGAGAGAGGGAGAGAGAGGAGAGGTTGAGAGAGAGAGAGAGAGAGAGAGAGAGAGAGAGCGAGAGAGAGAGAGGAGAGGTTGAGAGAGAGAGAGAGAGAGAGAGAGAGAGAGAGGAGAGGTTGAGAGAGAGAGAGAGAGAGAGAGAGAGAGACAGAGAGAGAGAGAGGTTGAGAGAGAGAGAGAGAGAGAGCTCAAAGCAAAAAGCTCATATAGAAGTGAGAGTCGAGGAAGAGGAAGAGGAAGAGGGTTCGTGCAAAATAAATAAAGAAAAAGAACTCAACAGCGTTGCTGATGATCTTCCACCATCTTTAAGAACAGATTTTCAGAGAGAGAAAAGTAAATTCGTCACCACGATGAAGTCGTGGAGTCGCCTCTGCTTCCTCGGTGAGTTCAGATCAACCACCTCAGATTTCAAAACTTTTGCTCACTTGTGTCGCTTTTCCAAAAAAATGTAAATTTAAATTTGTAAGCAGATCACTCCAGAATTCAAAACTTTCAAGGCTCGAGTTCAGATTGTTTCAACATCCGTTGAATCAGAGGCTGCAGAAGCCTCGTGGTTTCACTCCCGATCGTCAAGAAGCTCGGCGTGAAATCTCTAAATCATTCATTTAATTTACCAAATAGACCTAAATTTAGTGTTAAATCTACACTTTAATGTCCTTCAATGATTTTAAGATTCATTCAAGGACTCAGGAACGACAGGAAGTTATACAGAGCATTCAAATGCAGCGATATAAGTGAAAACTTAGAGAGACTAAATTATCAGGAAATTAGAAAACAAAACATTTTTACATATTAATTTGAAGCTTATTACTAATAATTTATTTTTTACTGTCACCTCGAGGTTGATTTTCTCTGACTTCTCTCATCAGCACAGCCTCGTTTTTATTTTTTCTACTTTAATTATAAAGTAAAATAACGCAGGTAGTAGTGCCCAATAATCAATATGAAACTAAACATTAGACATTAACTCCTATATATTGTAAATTATGGGGACATCAAGCAATCATTTCATCCATTCTAGTCTGATTTGTTAAGAACATATGAGTCATTATAAATATTAAATGTTCTGCTTGCTCATATATCAGATATGGGGTTTAAAAGATTCATGCGTTACATATTAAAATATTAAATAAATCAGACGAAGGTCAGTACAAAGGTCAAAGGTCAGAGGTCACGTTAATGCACTCCTTTTTTTGTCTGTCTTCTGTCCTGCTTTTTTTTTTTTTTTTACATCTGCTCTCATTTTCACACCAGCGTTTGTCTTTTTTTTCACACGTGTGAAAACTTGTTGCAGCAGATCTGTGAAGTAACCGTAGCAACGAGTTTACCTGTAAACTATAACAGTGTATGTGAAGATACGCATTAATGTATAGTCTGTTTTCTTGCCTGATACATTTTTGTAGTATAAAGTATAACATGTTAAAGTCCCATTCTTGTTTTCTGTTCCTCCCCTCATCGTTCTCTCTCTCTGTCTCAGTTCTAGTAGTTTCTTCAGGTTCCAGAGGAGAAGATCAAACTGTTCCTCCAGGTTAGACAACGGACTTCATTAACTTACAATTAATTCTGACGTGTCCTGTGACTCTGGTGCTGTGTGAAAGGAGAGGTGATCTGACTCTGTGTGTCTCCTCCATGTCAGACCCAGGTCCCACCGCCGTCCCTACCCCACCGCCGTTACCGGACATAAAGCAACATGAAGCGGCACCGTCCACCCCCTCTCCTCAGAATAACACATCAGCGAACACAACAGAAGTGCCTTCAACAGCGTTTACGGTAACATTTCCTCATCACTGAAGAGGCCAAACCTCTTTCATATTAAAGACATGTTTATTCTCTTCCTTTCTCTGATATATAAATAAATAAATAATGAATGTACTGCTGTGGACGGGGCAGCAGCAAAACATATTTTAGACTCTGTTATTTATGCTCTTGTCAAAGCCACCAGACTCCATTGAAAAAAAACAGTATTTTTATCGATGCAGCGGTAGACCAGCTGTGTTCTGAGAGGTAAAATTACTGTTTTTTTTCAATGGAGTCTGGTGGGGATGTCCCGAATACCATTTGTTTGGGCTTCAAAGCTTCAGTGCTGCTGCACTACTGTAAAAACACCTCGACACACAACAAACAGTCTGAACATGGTCCCTTATAGAGGAAATGTTTGCAACTCTATCATCCAGTCACCGTTATTAAACTGTGATCTCACTCTGACGTCTTTCACAGACTCAAGAAAAAGAAACTCAGAGCTCAGACGACTTGGTAAATAAAACAACAGAGGAAGTCAACAGCAGCACAGCGGCTCAGACGACGACACCCGCGGTCGACACCACGCCGAGCGGGAGGGACGGCGTTAACGTTGACCTGACGACGCCGGCCAGCACCTCAACGAAACCAGGTACCTTACTGGTGCGGATGTAAAAGGCCTATCGTGTGCCTCAGTTTGTCTTCCTGTGTGTCAAACCACATCCATCACATGCTCATATTCTCTGTAACTGTCACACAAACACACACTCGAACCGTCTAACCAAACATCTGCTGGTTGCAG
The DNA here is from genome assembly GCA_916701645.2 of Sebastolobus alascanus. Lineage (NCBI taxonomy): Eukaryota > Metazoa > Chordata > Actinopteri > Perciformes > Sebastidae > Sebastolobus > Sebastolobus alascanus. The sequence continues at coordinate 413,980 of CAKAOJ020000001.1, read as the reverse complement.
CTTCTCAAAATGAGAGGATTTGATGCTTTTCTTTGTCATATTTGATATTTAAATGAATATTTTTGGGTGTTTTGGGTTGTTGGTCGGATCAAACAAGCCATCTGAAGATATCACCTCGGGAAAATGGAAAATTATAACAGGCATTTTTCACTGTTTCCTGACATTAGAGGATAAAGAGGACCTATTATGCTCATTTTCAGGTTCATACTCGTATTTTGGGGTTTCTACTAGAACATGTTTACATGCTTTAACCCTCTGAGACCCACAATAGACCCATTTTTACAAACGAGGGGGTCTTTAGGGGGAGATAGCAGATCAACAGTAGATGTCACATAGAAGTGGTGTACATCATCTGAAAGCTGGGAACCTGGAGATTAATTTGAGATGCTGTTCAGCACTGTGTGTATATGTATATGATGTCCATCCCCATGCTTTATTATATCTCATAAGTTGTTGCAGCAATTTTTGGGTTGATACCATTTGTTACACAGATTTGGTGCTAAATTTAACCATTTTTTTACCACTGGAGAATTGATAAAAATTATCAATAATCCCTCCAAAATACCACATTAAGACACCAAGACCTTGAGGAACACCAGAGAAAAAGCCATGCTGTGATTTGGGATCAAAAACATTTGGAGATTTCTGCAAGAATTGCATTTTTCTGTGATTGGATGGCGAGCACTTCTGTTGTGTAAACTGCTCAGAAAACCCCTTATTGTCAATCTAGCTAGGAAAGCCATCCATCCTCTGAATGCTCTAGGTCTCTAGTTTGATCCATCCATCCTCTGAATGCTCTAGGTCTCTAGTTTGATCCATCCATCCTCTGAATGCTCTAGGTCTCTAGTTTGATCCATCCATCCTCTGAATGCTCTAGATCTCTAGTTTGATCCATCCATCCTCTGAATGCTCTAGGTCTCTAGTTTCATCCATCCATCCTCTGAATGCTCTAGTTCTCTAGTTTGATCCATCCATCCTCTGAATGCTCTAGGTCTCTAGTTTGATCCATCCATCCTCTGAATGCTCTAGGTCTCTAGTTTGTGGCTGTAAAGTTTCATGAGACTGTGATTATCCTAGAGGTCACCACAAGGTCATTTTATACAATGAGGTCACGTTTCAAAATAATGGTCTCACTACAATGACATTAGTTTAACTTCTGTTCTCCACCAGGGGGGGTGAACTGACTGTTAGTATTAGTTTGAATGAGTTACTGAACATTAACCAGCTGTCTGTCTCTTTTAGCACCAATTGCAGGTACAAGTCATTCTTCCTGGGGTAAGGATGTTGTTCTACTACTATTATTTTTTGTATTATTTACTATTCTGCCCCATATTGCTGTTACAACTACTATCAGACTGACTTTTTATCATTTCACATGATGGTTTTTTAAAGAGTAAAACACTCTCAAAGGCCTCTATATCATTAGATTTCAGCTTTCTGAGGTTTGTTTTGGTTGACGGATACGGAATGGATTTAACGGATAAAAAAAAATCGACTTCAAAATTGTAAAAAATCGCGATATATAGGTGATACGGTTTTCTTTTCCCAGCCCTACTTCATAGTACATTAATTGATTATAAAAAGTGGCACCGATGAGCCACTAATTGTCTCTCCCTGTCTCCAGGTTATGTGGTCCTGGTATTGATCTTCCTGGTGATCATTGTTCTGTGTATCATCCTCTTCTTTCTCAGGAGAGTCTCCAGGGTAAGACAACGACACTTTTGGTTCCTTTAAAATACATATTTTAATTCGATTTATCTCTGACGTTTCATGTTTTGTTGTTTGTTCGTCCAGACGTACTCGTTTGACCTCCATCGTCAGGTTCCCGCCAACCACCTCAACGACCCCATCGGCACCTTTGAACCGGTCTACCTGGACGACCTAGGTGTGTGTGGTGACATTTGTAACATGACTATATATGAGCATATCATGACGTGTGTGTGCTTTTGTTGTTGTATCTCAGAACGACCAGCTCCTAAAGACCAAGTGACCACCGACGACCTTTCACCTCCTCCAGTATCCAACGGCACAACTCTACAGTCGGAGGAACGGGGCTCCAATGGAGAGAGCGGTACACTGAACTTAACTTGCAGAACTTTCCTCCATCACGGGCTACATGAGTCTAGTTATATCAAGATAAATACAGGGGTTACGGACATAATAATCCATCAAAAACACCACCAGAATTTGATGTTTTCACAAGAAGAAGTTAAACAGTGGATCTAGCAGAGACGCACTGAGCTCAGATTGGCCTCTAGAGGAAATTAAATGTTGTGGAACTACAAAAGTTTCTTGGTTATGTTCATGTTTTTACCACGACGACTAAACTAAACTAAAAAAAATACAGAGTGTAGGGTAGAGTTTGGCCAACGTGTCACATACTAACGCTTTGTCAGACCCCTCGCCATCACTTTTCCGGTGTTATTTTAACCCAAATCGCCATCTTTTCCTAAATCTAGCTTAGTAGTTTTGGACACGTAACTTCCATATTTAAGTTACGCCACTTTCGGTGTTATTTTAACCAAAACTACGATCTTTTACGAAAGCTAACCAAGTAGTTTTCTTTACGTAACTTCCGTACTTAAATTACGCTGCTACTGGTGTTATTTTAACCCAAACCGCCATCTTTTCCTAAAGCTAACCAAGTCGATCTTTTCCTGAACCTAACTAAGTAGTTTTGTTGCCTAAACCTAGCTCAGTAGTTTTTGTCACGCAACTTCCGTACTTAAGTTACACTGCTACTTGTGTTATTTTAACTCAAACTGCGATCTTTTCCTAAACCTAAGTAGTTTTGTCACGTAACTTCCGTACCTAAGTAACGCCACTTCCTGTGTTATTTTAACCCAAACCATGATCTTTTCCTAAAGCTAAATAAGTAGTTTTGTTGCCTAAACCTAACCAAGTCAATCTTTTCTTAATCCTAAGTAGTTTTATTTTGAAAAGACTGGATTGACACGTGTCGTATGTTGCTGGACATTCGTAGGAAAACGCACAAAAAGTACGTTGTTGAAAGTCGTGCTCATGAAAAAAAAAAGGGAAATTCGCGTCTTTGTACACTAATCAAATTTCGTGACTATTTCACGAACTGCCGTGAGACTGTGTTGTGTTAACACACAACTAACTAAACGTTCTCGTCTTACCTTTCCTTCTCTTCTTCTACTCGCTCTCCTGTTCCAGCTCCAGAGGAACCGCAGGATGCAAACGGTCTGACGGAGACTTCGCCAACCAGTAACACCAGTCCCTCACTGGACGACGACCCAACTGACCAGTCACCCAGCCCGCTGAGCAGTACCAACCTGTTCTTCGACGCTATCGGAGAGGAGCAGCAGAACGAAAACAACAACAACCCATGTAAGATGCTTTATACAGACAGCAACACAAAATACAGACAAATCAATCACCATAAAGGAGTACTCCACTGATTACTGTTTTCTCTAGATGTGTTTAAGTAGGCTAATAATATTCCAATAATTTAATAAAGCCTATAACTCTCTGAAAGGGATCATTTGAACCCAATAAATCTTATTTATCTCTTATGGAAACGGCCTCGTTATACTTGTGTCCTTCTCCTTTCTTTAGCGGTTTGCTCCACTGACCCGTTCGTTGAAATCAACCTTGATGAGCCGGCGTGGTGCAATCAGCTCCTCGCCTTCCCTGAAGCTCCTTCTTCTGTCCTCCCCTTCTCTCCTTTCTCCTTCTCCTCCTCCTCCTCCTCCTCGTCCTCCTCTTAGCACCTACAACGATGACCCCAAGATTTTTGTCTTGTATTTGCCCAGCCGATTAGACTGTTATCAGGCTATTAAATAGCCGTTATCAGTCGCTATAAGCACCATAGATGTGGGTCATTAGGGGGCCTACTACACCTACTACGTTGTAAATGTGAAAGTGAAACTTAAAAGCAACACGTTCTAACATGTAAAACTGAATAAAACGTCACGTTTTGAACACAAATAAAAAGACTTCTTTAGGTTTAGGCCACAAAACTAAGTCAAAGAAGTTGTGGTTTTGTTGCCTAAACCTAAAGAAGTTGTAGTTTTGTTGCCTAAAGTTAAAGAAGTTGTAGTTTTGTTGCCTAAAGTTAAAGAAGTTGTAGTTTTGTTGCCTAAACATAAAGAAGTTGTAGTTTTGTTGCCTAAACCTAAAGAAGCCTTTTTGTTTGTATTCAAAACGTGATGTTTTATTCAGTTTTACATGTTAGAACTTATTGCTTTTAAGTTTCACTTTCACTTTTACAACGTAGTAGGCGTAGTAGGCCCCTACTGACCCACGTCTATGGTGCTTATAGCAACTGATAATGTCTATTTAATGGCCTGATGACAGTCTAATCGGCTGATTTGCCAGTGAAAGGTGTAAATCTCAACCAACAAGCTGTAAACATATTGAGCTAGCTTTATCATTTTGTGGAGTGTTTAGATGCATTTAGAAAATTCAACAGTCTGGTAAGTTTTTATACAAATGGAGTTTATTTTGGCACAGTGACCGTCTTGTCTTCAGCTCAAACATTAGCTCAATTAAGCCGTAGTAACCGTTAGCTAGCTAAGCTAACGAGCTAGCCGGAGCCTTTAGCAGCAGTAACCCTTTGTTTTATTGTGGTAGTCTCTTTAAAATGAAAGAGAGCTATTAAGTTAGCCTGAAGCACTGTTTCTCAAACTACAACATGTTGATAACTATTAAAAACATTGTATTTTGTGGTGTGACAAAATGTTACTGCACAACTGTAGAGCCACAGTAACTATATGTTTTCTAGATTATAAAATAAAACATGTTTTAAAATAGGAATTTTGTGAGGTTATGAATGTCTCTGTGTATAAGTTGAAATGTTTTTACATATGTTTTTTTAAATGAATAGTTTTTGAAAAAATGCAAGAGAAATAAATAAAAAAATAAATTCCACTGCTGTCGTTTTGCTTTATACTAATAATTCATATTTCAATATATTGGACCAAACTGACATACAAATGTGTAACTTATTATTTTAAAGTGAAATGGGTGTTTTTCCTTTTTTTGTTGTTGTCATTTTGCCTTCTCTATTATCCATTTAACCACGTTACTAATCTTGATTTGGAGTTTTTATAAAAATAAATATATATAAGTCGTTCTGTATTTCTACTAGTGGAAGTTGTCAAACCTACACACGCATTTAGCAGGAAAAAAGTCGTTGTGTGCGGCCTGGATCTGGGTGCGGGTGCACAGAAAGCTGCCGTGGCCAGTAGAAAACGGAGCAGCGGCTGGAAGCTACATGTCTTTTTGCATTCACTTGCACTCAGACAATGGAGTTTCGCTCGAGTAAATACCTACGCCTGATAAACTGTGTGTTGTGATGAGCTGACTGAAGGCAAGGTCCAGGTAAGCAGAGTCCAGGTAGGCAGGGTCCCGTTAGGCAGCAAAACGGGAATGACACACACACACGTAAAGCACACAGAGGGGCAAAGCGGGGACACAGGAAAACACAAGGGAGCACAGTCATAGCTGAGACATTAGATGCACTTCTCCTGTTTATGGAACAAATATGGTGTCCCTCGTTATTTATTGGGCACTCCCCCTCCCTTACTTCTCTGCCAGTAATAAATGTTGTCTTTAATGGGTCGTATGATGACCCTGATGAAGCCGAAACTCATTGGTCATATGTGAATCATGTGGGAGAAGTCACACGTATATTAGTCCTGCTTATTTGGATTAGCTTCCACAGAGTGATCGCTAGTCTTCATAGGGTCCACACAAAAACAATAACTATAAAAAAAATAAAAACAGTGTATAAAGAGAACGGAGCTGATGGGAGAGCTAGTGACAGACTTGGAGAAGTTAGAGGAAATATACACATGTGACTACATCCGGTTTTTAAGATAAGGTGTTAACAAAGGGAACTGTATATACAAAATACATATATGGAAATAAGATTTATTGGATTATATTCACCAGAAGTATAAAACATTACATGTTTCTTATAAATTAAAAAGAAAATACCACTAATTTGTGAGGGAAATGTCTTTATTATTTGAAAAGTCATGTTTTGTAGACTCATGAAACAGGAGTTGATACAATTTGGATTAATAGCTAGCATGCAGTTAGCAAGCTCGCTAGCTCTGGGAATTCCTTTTAAACTTTAAACTTTGTTGCTTTTACTTTTTAATAGTAAAAGCAACAATATTAATAATAACAATAAAAAACATAGTAGTAATAATAATAAACAGTGGTAGTAATTGTTATTATCCTTGAAAAAAAATGAAATAACTAAAAAAGACATAATAACAAAAGACAGAGATAATTAGTAGTATATAAATATATATATATATATATATAAATATATAAATATATATATATATATAAATATATATATATATTTATATATATATATGTATATATATATATATATATATTTATATATATACATATACATATATACACACACATATATATATACACATACATATACATATATCTATATATAAATAAAGAGGCAGTGAGATAAATATAGAAGCATATATATATATTTATGGAAGAAAACACAAGGATGAGTTGGGACAGGAAAACACAAGGATGAGTTGGGACAGGAAAACACAAGGATGGGTGGGGACACAGGAAAACACAAGGGAGCACAGTCATAGCTGAGACATTAGATTCACTTCTCCTGTTAATGGAAGAAATATGCTGTCCCTTGTTATTTATTGGGCACTCCCCCTCCCTTACTTCTCTGCCAGTAATAAATGTTCCAACTCTACAAGTATTGAGATTTATTGTGATTTTTGTTATCTTGTTCAACACTAGACCATGGGAAATAGACACTTCTAAGCACTTTTACTTTGGAAAACATCTAAATTAATACAGTAAAAATGTCAGAGATGTCCTGAAGTCAAATATATCAGGATCATTGTCAGATATTATATATTACATTTTTTCCAGCAACTCAAAAATCAAAGAATAAAGACATTTCCCTCACAAATTAGTGGTAGTTTTTTATTTATTTAATAGGGACATGTAATGTTTTATACAGTTCCCTTTGTTAACGGCTTATTTTGAAAACCAGACATAGTCACACATGTATATTTCCTCTAACTTCTCCAAGTCTGTCACTAGCTCTCCTGTCAGCTCCGTTCTCTTTATACACTGTTTTTTTAAATTTTTTTATAGTTATTGTTTTTGTGTGGACCCTATGAAGGCTAGCGATCACTCTGGAAGCTAATCCAAATAAAGAATAAATCTCTGCAGAACTGATCTGCAAATTAAGCTTCTTATGTGAGTAAAAGTAAACAAAACAACCTATCTAAGCAGGACTAATATACATGTGACTTCTCCCACATGATTCACATATGACCAATGAGTTTCAGCTTCATCATATGATGAAGGTATGGTGATAATCATCATACCATAAAGTACAAAATGGAGGGAGCTATGGTATCTTATTATTTACCCTCCTCTGTTATCAAATAAAGTGCTCCATAAACAAAAGTCATGAAGCCAGCTGCTTCATTACAGTAAACGGATTAAATGGTAAATGGACTGACATTTACATAGCGTTCTAGTCTTCTGACCTCTACCTCTAAGCCACAGCCGTCAGCAGTAGTGCATCTGAATACGAGGTAGCAATTTGTAAAAACAACAGAAATGCTGACTTAAACATTCATGCCATTAATGTGAGATAGTAAGGCCAAACTGTGACTTAGAGGTAGATGGTCTCATTTACGTTCAAGTAATTAACAAAAATATGAAAATTAATTTCAGAAAGACGTGTTGAGTTCACTCTTCAACACATGAGGTATTCATCGGTTACATATTGTGTGCAAAAGTTATGTAACGGACTGTAAGTGTTGTCAACACGACTATAAATACACTACCACCCACATAGAGTCCGATCCTTCGCCGGTTCGCTGGCTCTGATGGCTCGACTGGCTCTGATGGCTCGACTGGCTCTGATGGCTCGACTGGCTCTGATGGCTCATTGACATGTTGATGGCTGGCTGCTGCAAAGATATTAAACAGATATGAGTCACTATATACACTGTAAAACTAATGCATATTATAGGATCATAATTATTGATGCATAATTTATAAATTGGTCATATTTTGTATCAATAATTTATCTGCAAAGTAACTAAAAAAATGTAGTGGAGTAAAAAGGTCTTACATCAGACCGGCACATACGGGTACTTCACTAAAAGTCAAGGCCACGCCCCCTTTTTGGGGGAAAGAAAACCAAAGATCTCATAGACTTTAATGTGATCTGACGTACGTTTGGATTATAATTGTGACAAGTTTGTATGCATTTATCTCTTGTTATACAAACTTTTGTTTTATACATGTTTAATAATAATTTTACCTGAACCTGAGTGTTGGCGATACCTTAATAAATGAAGGTTGATCGCCGCCATGTCCCTTCAGTCTTCCCCCGTCCAACACAGTGGAGGACATTACTGATCTAGACATCTCTACATATCTGATTGAATCCCGTAAGACTAAGTGTTGTCTGTAAATAACCAACTGTTTGATCTATAGGCTGAGATTTAGTTGGAGACGACAGTCTGATGTATACTTGTGTCCAAAATGTAGAGCAGTAGAAGTATAAAGTAGCAGTAATTCTATTACTGGACTCTTTTTTTTAGCCATTCTAGATTTTTGTTATAAAATGTCAAAGGAGAAATTGATGTCAGCTTACCTGTAACATTGAGGTCACATCTCTTGTTGTAACTATCTTCGTTAATCACAACAATAAAGACGTAGGTGCTTGTGTCGTTGAGCCTCAGATCAGTAAAGAGACATTCAATCCGTCCTTTCTTGGCGAGCTCTAGATTGCACCACACTCGTCCTTTGTAGAGCTCATCTTGATACAGCTCCGCCTCATTCTCACCGTAATAAAGGTAGATCGTCCTCTTTAGGTTCAAACACCTAATGTCTATATACAGCGAGGCAGCAGGCGTGTCAGTGTCGACAGGAAAGAGGCATGTCAGTGTGACGTTACTGCCTTCCTCTGCCTGGAAGACATCCTGAGTTACACTGGCTGTGGATGGATTCAGACCTGCAGGAGTTGAAGGGTAAAACACAGACACTGAGTCACACAGAGGGGATGGAGAACTCTTTATGGGAGTAAATGGTGAGATCTTGTGGCCAAATGTGGCACAGATTTGACCCTTAAATGCCTACTTCAGCTCTTTAGAGACCCGGGAGACCATATAACAGCTCGTCTAATTCATTCATTTTTTTTCAAGAAAGCAGTAAAGTCTATGTTCATGTTCATTCAATTCCTCAAACTATTTGATTTTTAGGTTTGTGGTGTCAAAAGTTGTCTATCTACTGTATATTCTGGAGGTTTTTACTAGTGATGTTACGTGCTGTGCCGAGGCTTCGGAGCGTGTGTCGAGTAATTCAGGAAGTTTTCCGCGATGCGCGTATCGAGGCTTGTATCGTTTTAGACCAATGACGTCATTGATGACGTCCGAAGCCTCGCTGCCCGGCCATACCGCGTCACTGGTTCAAGAAGTGGTTCAGATCTTGGCACACATAAGATGCATTACTCACAAAACAATTACAGTTTATTATACATGTATGTTATTTACTTATTGAAAATATACATTATAATATATATTATATAGATATAAATGGATTACATGGTAATAGATTTTTTTTCATTGTTTATAGCCTTTACTGGCGCAAAATACAGATCACATGGTTCAGATCATATCTGCCTGTTTTACACTCTTTGGCCACCAGGTGGTTGCGTGTGCACATGAAGCCTCGAGTAATGAACCCTTTTCCGAACCAATTTGCTGGAAAGCTTCAATGCTTCATGAAGCTTCATCTCGCCATCACTAGTTTTTACTAAGGGCTTTGTTCATATATCATTCATAGCCTGATTTATACAACATTTTATTCCTAAAAACATGGCGGAAATTGTTTTTTTTATGTCTGTTGACAGTATTTTCTGATTAATACAAAGTAAAAACCTTTGACTCTATTATGTCAACAAAATGAAACAAGAATTTTGAACCTGGCTTTATCCAATGTTCAGATTTCTGGAAATGTATGAAAATTAGCACACAGTTGATAACATAATGCCTCATTTGCATATTTAATCATATAATTTCAGAAAACTTGTAATACAAAAAATAATAGTCTTAATGTTAGTAATCAACTGGGGAAGTTTCATGGTGATATCTGTTAGTTCCATTTATTTACCCTATTCACCTATTGTTTCTCCCCTTTACACTTGTATTACTTTTGCATAAATGACAGTAGCAACAGTAAATAATCCTTTAGGATGAAGTCTACTCACCAAATGCAAGACACGAGAGTGTCACAGTTACCAGCAGAGAGACACCAGCTGCCGAGCTTGACATTCTTCCATGCATCAACCTACAGAGTTGAGAATAGAGCAGAAATACATTAGTACTGTGTTACAGTAATCCAGACAGCTGTCCCAACGTCCTCCCGATAACACACTAACTATTCATTAGTGTTTACAGGGACGATTCTAGGATCAGACCTTTAGGGGTCCTCGCCCAAACACTTAATTTCCGTTATTCTGGTGAATTTTGATGTGCCAATTTCTGCCTTTTCTGTATCAAGTTACGGTGGAAATGTCTTTATTTATGTAGAGGAAAACACCAAATTCAGGAGATAGCAGATCAACAGTAGATGTCACATAGAAGTGGTGTACATCATCTGAAAGCTGGGAACCTGAAGATTAATTTGAGATGCAGCTTTCTAGTCATAAATCTGAAATAAATATGAATTAATTAATTAAAATAAGTTGGGAAATTGTATAAAGGCTTAAAACATTATGATATAAGTATATGATGGCCTTTTCCATGCTCTATTATGTCTCATAAGTTGTTGCAGCATTTTTTACCACTAGAGAATTGATAAAAATGATCAATAATCCCTCCAAAATACCACATTAAGACACCAAGACCTTGAGGAACACCAGAGAAAAAGACAACAACACAAGAGATATAATCATTGCAATTCACAGTGATTAAAACATGCTGTATATAGGCATTTGTTCCAATGTTTCCAAAAACAAGAGGAGTACCTTAATGACTCATTTTAATTCACACGACATGTTCACTGTGAGTAGAACCAGTGAAGTGAACTGTTCTCACTCCGGTGAGATGATTGAATGAAAAAGTTGCTAAAAGTAGCGCTACACATTAGCTCACCTTTCCCCTCCGTCCGCACCGCCATGCTGAAGAGTAGAATGAAGATCCAGAGGAGACAAGTGAAGCCGAGCACGAAGCCTCCGAAGCGAACCATAAAAGTATCCGGTAGAAACACAGAAAACTGCCGTATGTAGAAATAATGTTCCCCACTGGTGATGGATGACTGGAATGCGCCGTGTGGGATAATAACGTCGATATATTTGCGTCTCCTACGTCATCACGTCTGAGGCAGGAAAAGGCTGAGGATTGGCTAAACCCTGTTACTGCTGTTGACTGTTGAGGGAGATGAACATCTGACTTAGGAAGAATCTGGTGATTCCAGTTTGGAATAGTTGGCTGAAAGTGGCTTACGTGCAGCTCTGTTGCCAATGCTGTTTTTGTCCCTTATTTAGTTATTTTATCTTTCCTATTTCTGGTTAAGTTATTTTGGGTTGTATTGGGCTTTTGTATGTTGATTTCAACAAATGAATTATGATGAATAGTATATACTATTCATCATAATTCATTTGTTGATTATATTTTGTGTTATTAATATGAATCAAAGTAACTTGTAACTAAAGTTATTAGAAAGATGTAGTGGAGTATAAAGTACATTATTTCTCTCAGAGATGTAGTGGAGTAGAAGTATAGATAGTATATAAGTATAAATGGAAATACTCAAGTACAAGTACCTCAAAATTGTACTTAAGTACAGTACTTGAGTAAATGTACTTGGGTCATTCCTGTTATGCAGCACCATTTTTGTCCCCGTGAATGACTACCTCATATTTTTCTTTAACATGTGTCAAATATTTATAACAAATGACTTCAATTATAGATTAAAGTCCTCTTCATAACATAACTTTTCAAAAATAAAATATATTTCATAATAAAATATACTCATAAACATGTTTCTCATATACAAATGTAACAGATCCTGCTGTTCTGATGATGGACAGGTTTGTGATAAAATAAAACAACATAAACAATATAAGCCGACAAATACAACTGTCAAACCACCAAAGTGAAAGATCACCCTAAAGCCTACTGTGCAAAATCATTATTTGGTGTATTTTTTTAGGATGCATGCACAGTTTGACACTTTGAGCTGCAGCGTGGAGATATTAATGCTGCAGAAAGCTACAGAAAGGGAACACCTGAATGTACTTTAGATTGGTCAGTGTCACTCTTGTAACACTAGAGGGAGCCACACAACAGGACAGCTTCCAGCTTTTTATAAATGTATATTTAACTTGGAGGACTTTTTAGTCAAATTCTGTCAATAAAAACATACATTAACTTCTGAAGAAAAATACATAAAAGACTGATATTCAATCTTGAAATATCCAAAATGCATCAGACTTTGTATTTATGTAAAACAAAAGTTAGAAAGTGCTTCTCAGTAAAAGCATTCTCCTTGTTTCAATCACTGTACAGCTCATTATACTATAGAATATATATTGCACGTATTTAAATTGTATATTATTATTTCGATTTGTAGTTTCTCTTCTGTGTACATCTGTTTCTGATTCTCATTCTGATTAAATACCAAACAACAAAATACAGAAATAACATCAACAATAAAGCAAAACATCGGGTTTTAAACAGAGAGGGAACAGAGGCGAGTCTTGAGAAGTTTTTAAGCAGTTTCAGTTGGATTATCTAAAAACCCTCCGAGACCCGCGGCCCCAACCGACTTTACTGTCTTTACGGGTTCAGCTTTAGAGCTGCTTACGCTAAATTTTGGCGAGAAAAAACTCTCACGGCCCTTTTCAAAAGGTCCCTTGATCTCTGACCTCCAGATATGTGAATGAAAATGGTTTCTATGGGTTCCCACGAGTCTCCCCTTTACAGACATGCCCACTTTATGATAATCACATGCAGTTTTTTTTTTAGTATTTCTGCATACTGGGGTCCCTAAACAGTCTTGAATTCCATAAATTAGTATCACGGTAAAGCTGAAACTCTGGTGGATCCAATGAGCTCAACTGTATTCATGTGTGATGATGTTAGTCCCCATAGGAGACATTTCATTGACCTCACTGTATAAAATGACCTTGTGGTGACCTCTAGGATAATCACAGCCTCATGAAACTTTACAGCCACAAACTAGAGACCTAGAGCATTCAGAGGATGGATGGATCAGACTAGAGACCTAGAGCATTCAGAGGATGGGTGACTTTCCTAGCTAGATTAACAATAACGGGGGTTTCTGAGCAGTTTACACAACACAAGTGTTTGTATTTGATGGAATGTAAACAATTCTTTTACCAAAAGCAGCCAGAGGATTTCCCATCAGAGCTCGGCCCTCTGTCACATGGTCCACTGTATGTTTCTACCAGCCAGGATAGAGGACAGGACAAACTACACCGGACCCTGAGGACTCGCTGCCTCACAGACTTCCTCTTCTTCCCAGGAGGAGTAATGTCTCTGAGCTCCGTGTGGGTTTGCTGCCTCGGCCCAGAGGCCGAAGAGTCTCGAAGGATCCACGATATGATCGAGAGGCAGCTCCGCCGGGACAGGAGAGCCTCCCGACGGGAATACAAACTCCTTTTGCTCGGTAAGGGACGAGAAATGTTTTGAGAAATGATAAACAGTCGTGGAAGAAGCATTCAGATACTTGAGTAAAAGAAACTTATACTCCTGTAAAAGTACTGCAATCAAAATGTTACTTAATGTACTTTAAGTATCAAAAGTAAAAGTACTTGTGAGTGTTATATCACTGAATATCTTTAACCCGGCTCGCTGTACATTATCCCTTACATAAAATATATATTTATTTACTTTTTGCATATAAATTACTCTACTTTATCTATTTTTTTAAAATAGACTATATGTGTGCAGGAAGACCCGCCCAAAGCCAGTTGATTGACAGCTTGGCCCTTAAAGGAATAGGAAAAAGAATAAGGAAAAGTAAAGGTATAAAAATAAATAAATTACATTATATAAAATTAAAAGAAATACATAAAAAAAAAAGAATATTTTAAATGCAAATAAATAAATATATTTAAATATATATATATGAATATATAAATAAATGAACAAATAAATGTTAAAATAAATGAAAATGCTTATAATTATCTTTTCATATTTTGTTATTTGTCTTTTTCCACATCATAGTATTTATTTCTTTTTGTATTTCCACATTTTTATTTACTTATTTATTTTTCCACATTTATTTATTTTTTTATTATTTTACAGATTTATTCTTTTTTATGGCACTCCTACGACTCCACAAGTAAAAGTCACTAGTTGTTGTGTCTGAAAGGTTATCCCGGTAATTTACGGGGCACTTTGTGTAAAAGAAGCTCTAAAGTTCCGTAGACACTGAGAGACGGACTGATGAATTGTTGGTTTTGGTCTTTTAAATGTGATTTGTTGAGATTAAATATATACTGTATATAATAATGCCAGCGTTCTCGTGTGTACAGTAATATTATCTGTTGGTGGTTAGGAACTGGTGAAAGTGGGAAGAGCACTTTCATCAAGCAGATGAGGATCATCCACGGCCGAGGATACTCTGAGGAGGACAAGAGAGGCTTCACCAGGCTGGTCTACCAGAACATCTTCACCGCCATGCAGGCCATGATCCGGGCCATGGACACACTAAAGATCCCCTACAAGTACGAGCACAACCAGGTAGACTTTAGGAAAGTACTCTGGGGTCATGTAAAGACGGGAACTCCTGAGACAAACACAAGTAATGCTGAGCACAATGATGGGATATCCTGTTGTGTGTGTGTGGGGAACCGCGAGGACAGTCGTGGGAAAGAACGATAGCCGATATAGAACCAAGCTGACTGAAGAAGGAAGAAAAACCTCCGTCGTCATGGCGACTGCCGCGGCTAATGCATGAGCTAATGCTAAACGTGAAGCATGAAGTAGTAGTGAGTTGGAGCTCAGAGATGGAGGAGCAATAACAATGCACAAGAACACAAACGTGACATCATGTTCATCATAAATCTGTCTGTATATTTGTTTCGGTCACGAACTTCAGTGCGTGTTGTTGTTTTTCAGGCCAACGCCAGTCTCGTCGGCGGGGTTGATGTGGAGAAGGTCACAACGTTAACAAACCCGTACGTGGAGGCCATCAAGAGCCTGTGGAGCGACCCCGGGATTCAGGAGTGTTACCATCGTAAAAGGAAATACCAGCTGTCAGACTCCGCTGAATAGTGAGTCCTAACAGAAGCTGTAACTCCTCAGACGTTGCCAAATAGTTTCGTCTGCTAGTCGTCTGTTTAAAGAAACACCATCTAAATGGCTCTGACTGGTCTCAACTCTCCTCCTGTGTTAACAGCTATCTGAGTGACATGGACCGGATCTCTGATGCTGCTTATCTGCCGACCCAGCAGGACGTCCTGAGGGTCAGAGTGCCCACAACAGGTATTCACGAGTACCCCTTTAACGTGGGCAACGTGGTGTTCAGGTGAGTGTTTTACGTCATATTTTATGATGCAGATTTACATTTGGGAATGTGATGATTTATCTTACCGGCGGCTGCAGGATGGTGGACGTGGGCGGCCAGCGTTCAGAGAGGAGGAAGTGGATTCGCTGTTTCGAGATGGTCTCTTTGGGGTATTCCATCATGTTCCTGGCGGCGCTCAGCGAGTACGATCAGGTCCTCGCCGACGAGGTGAGATGGAGGCTGCTGCCTACAAAATAACCTGCAACAATTACAAGCTAATTTCTTCCTATTAGGGCTGTCAATCAAATAAAATATTTAATCGCATGATCGTACATAGTTAATCGCACATTTTTTATCTGTTCTAAGTGAACCTTAAAGGGAGATTTGTCAAGTATTTAATAATGTCGAAAAAAAAAAGTCTGAAAATGTCCAAAAATGTGAAAAAAAAGTTTGAAAAAAATGTCCAAAATAAGTCTTAAAAATGTCCGAAAAAAAGTTAAAAAAAAAATTAAAAAAAAGTTTGAATAATGTCGGAAAAAAAAAAAAATTTCCAAAAAATAATAAAAAAAAAAAAGGCTGGAAAATGTCCGAAAAAAATTCTGACAAATGTCAAAAAATGTCCCTGAAAAAGTCTGAAAAATGTAAAAAAAAAACAAAAAAAACCGTTTGAATAATGTCGAATTTTTAAAAAAAAAATGTCTGAAAAATGTAAAAAAAAAAAAAAAATGTAAAAAAAAAAATCTGACAAATGTCAAAAATGTTCCCCAAAAAAGTCTGAAAAATGTAAAAAAAAAAAAAATTGTAAAATGTCCAAAAAAGATAAAAAAAAGAAAAGAAAAAAAGTTAGAAAGATATCTGAAAAAAAAAGTCTGACAAATGTCAAAAAATGTCCCAAAAAAGGTCTGAAAAATGTAAAAAAAAAAAAAAACGTTTGAAAAATGTCCAAGAAATGTAAAAAAAATAAAAATAAAAAATTCTGACAAGTCAAAAAATGTCCAAAAAATAAAAAAAAAGAAAGGCCTGAAAAATGTAAAAAAAAAAAAAGAAAAAAAAAAGTTTTAAAAATGTCTCCCAAAAAAGTCTGACAAATGTCAAAATATGTCCCAAAAAAAGTCTGAAAAATGTAAAAAAAAAATTTCAAGACAAATATAGTCCAGAAACCCTCACAGGTACTGCTTTTAGCATAAAACAATATGCTCAAATCATAACATGGCAAACTGCAGCCCAACAGGCAACAACAGCTGTCAGTGTGTCAGTGTGCTGACTTGACTATGACTTGCCCCAAAACTGCATGTGATTATCATAAAGTGGGCATGTCTGTAAAGGGGAGACTCGTGGGTACCAATAGAACCCATTTTCATTCACATATCTGGAGGTCAGAGGTCAAGGGACCCCTTTGAAAATGGACATGACAGTTTTTCCTCGCCAAATTTTAACACAAGTTTGGAGCGTTATTTAGCCTCCTTCATGAAAAGCTAGTATGACATGGTTGGTACCAATGGATTCATTAGGTTTTATAGTTTCATATGATACTAGTATCTTCACTCTAGCTTTACAACTGAGCCTGCTACAACCTAAAAATCTCAAGTTGCTTCAATGCGTTATCGCGTTAACTTTTTCAGCAATAATTTCTATATATCTTGTTAAATCTGTATAAAAAGAAAGGGTCTCGATTTGGGATTATCAAAAAAAAACATCACTGGGAGGGACAAAAAGTTTTTTTTTTTTGTTTAAGGCCAAACCTGTTAGGTGGAGATGATGACCTCTAGATTTCTAGTCTAGTCTGGTTTCTCAACCTTTGTAGCAGTGTGCATATAGCTCACCTGCAGGAGGAGCTCTTTAGTCGCTCTGTTCAACACACCACTCAGCTTGTTCTTGTCTCATCTCATATTTCTGCTCATGCTCAGAGGTTTTATGCCATGTGTCTTTCCAAAGAATCGCATGGAGGAGAGCCTGGCCTTGTTCCAGACCATCGTAACCTCCGAGTGGTTCCAAATGTCCTCGGTCATGTTGTTCCTCAACAAGACAGATTTACTGGAGGAGAAAATCACGCACTCGCATTTGGTCGACTACTTCCCCGAATACGACGGTAAGAGGAAACGGCAGCCGAACACGATGGTATTTATTATGATCTGAATACAACATTATAGAAGCTTAATTAAAGGGGCGGGTCCTGTCTTATATTCTTGATCTTTTATGTAACTATACTGTAAATACTTCAGTGCTGTGTCTGCCCTCTGTCTCTTTCTTCCAGGTCCAAAGCGTGACGCCAGAGCAGGGAAACACTTCATCTTAAATATGTTTGACAGTCTCAATCCAAACAAGAAAAGAATCATCTACTCCCACTTCACCTGCGCCACAGACACAAACAACATCCGATTTGTCTTCAGCGCGCTGAAGGACCACATCCTGTGTTGCACCATGGGAGAGTTCAGATTAGCTTAAAAAGGTAGCGTTGCTGCTTTAAATCCGTAAGTACGTCATAAGTAAAAATGTGTACTCGTGACACGCGGAAGTTATTGTCGTGGTATTTATACGCCTTCCTGTAAAAATGACTGTTTTTGTGAATGGAGTCTGGTGGCTTTGAAGACATGCTGTTCAAGGACATCAAATGCGTGAATAAAAAAGCTAATGAGTGTATCCGACTTTCCAAAGAGAAATGTTAAGTCACAACAGGGGTTCAGTCCCTGGGCCTGCATTTTAATTTGCTTCTTTATCTAATTATCTTTGTATTAATTCCCTCTTTTGTTTACACTTGTTTAATTTTCCCTTTTATTTATTTATTTTTTTTATGAATTTTTAAATTTATTTATTTTTGCATTTATTTTTTAAATGTATGTATTTATTTACATATTCATGCATTTATTTTCTTGTTTCTGTATTCTTTTATTTATACATTTCTTTACCTCACTTTATGCATTTTATAAATAAACAAATAAAAATAAATACATTTAAAAATGAATAAGAATAAATAAATAAAAGGGAAAATTAAACAAGTGTAAACAAATAAGGGAATTAATTCAAAGATAATTAAATAAAGCAGCAAATTAAAACAGAAATATCAATTTATGTCAATTAATTAACAGCTACATTTATTTTTAATATTATTTTGCTGCATTAAATGACATTTATTTATTTATCGAGTCATTTATTTATTTATGACAGCCCTAATTTACTGTTATATAAATCAATATATAGTGTTTTAGTTAGAGGACATTGAAGGAAGAATTTTACCTTGAACATCAGACCTCTGTCTGAGAGATAATAAGCAGTCCTGGGGAACATTTTTTAAAGATATCTGATACAGATTGGAGCTGTAAGGGTTGACATTGAACTCCACCTTTATGCAAAGAGATAGCAGATACAGGAAGGTCAACACAGTCATTTGAAAATGTCTTCAGTCAACAGTAGCTTTATTTGAGCATGTAACATTTGAGACTTGAGTGCAAAACAGTAAATTTGCAGTAAAGGATGGATGCACATTGTCAGGAAAAGCAGAGCTAGACATCATGGTTAAAGCTACATGCCAACTCTGTCACGGACAGGAAACATTATCGGTTTTCTAGATATTTTCCAAAGTAAAAGTCCCTAAAAGTGTATGATTCAACTTTTTCCCTGCATGGTCTAGTGTTAAGAAAAGTTAACAAAAAAATCGCGATAAATCCTAATATTGAATCACAATACTTAAAAATTGTAATACGAGTATCGAGTCCAGAGATAGGTTTATCGCTCTATTCTACAGTAAAGCCTCTCTTTATAAATCTGATGTATTCAGAATAATACTGTGATTTTATAATCAGTCTAAGCAGATGAGGAATTCATTTTCTCCTTTAACTTCTTCCCTGGTTGTAAAGTTAGTCTTTAAAACACAAAGAAAACACAAACATACCCCGTATTGTTCTTCATCCATACTAGTGTTAAGTGAACTGGAGCTCTGGGTTTAGTTACACCATCTATTCAGTGATTCGCTAAATCAGGTCGCACCTTGAAACGTTAAGAAATGTCTCAGCTAGTAAAGACTTTAGGAATGTCCTCGAGTCTCGTGAACAAATTCCTTCAAGGTGTTCCGGAGATATCGCGTTCACAAGAATGGGACGGACGCGAGGTCACAGTGATCTTTGACCTCCAAAATCAAATCGGGTTCATCCTCGAGTCCAAGTACATGTTCGTGCCAAAATTTGAAGAAATTCCTTCCGGGCGTTCCTGAGACGCAACCTGCCAAAATAAAAACATAAATGAATAAATAAATGAATAAATAAATATTGTCATTAAATGTAGCAAACAAATGTAACCATTAATTAATTGATAAAATATGATAATAAAAAATTTATATTTCTGTTTTGATTTGCTTCTTTATTTATTTATCTTTGTATTAATTCCCTTTTTTATTTACTCTTCTGTTTAATTTTCCCTTTTATCTATTTATAATTTTTTTTAAATGATTTATTTATTTTTGCGTTATATTGTTATTTATTTATGCATTTATTTTTTTTAAATTTATTTTAAAATGTATGCATTTATTTATATATTTATGCACGATTTTTCCTTTTGCATTTCACCCCTTATTTATTTCTGTATTCTTTTCTTTATACATTTCTGCCTCATTATGCAAATGAATGGTGCTGTCCCCAAAAATAAATAAATGAAAAATGCAAAAATAAATAAATGTAAAGATTAATAAAAATGAAATACATAAATAAATAAAAGGGTAAATTAAACAGAAGTGTCAATAAATAAGGGAATTAATACAAAGATAAATAAATAAAGAAGCATAAATATCAATTTCTGTCACATTTTATCAATTAATTAACGGCTACATTTATTTTTAATATTATTTTTGCTGCATTTAATGTAATTTATTTATTTATCTAGTTATTTATTTATTTTAGATTTTGGCAGGTTCTATCCTCCATATTCCTGGTGTTGGCTCAGTGAAATACTATAATAAATAAATAATTGTAATTGTCTCAAAATGACATTAATCAGACCGATTAATCGGCCGGCCGATTAATCGGTCTACCACTAAATAATAAAGATAATAAAGATTTACATCAATATTAAACAACAAAACATCTATCAGATTCAGAAATGGTATTCCATGCTAGTATCTAAGGTAACAAGCTAACATTACACCTGACAGTTACTGGGTGTAAATGATTACCTACGTTAGAGGTATTTAGTGTGGTGCAACATGTTTTCATTCAGTGAGGTGTGAACGAGGTTAAGTTTGAACTTGTAACCGGCCGTGGTCACCAGCGGACCCTGACGGTGTAGTCTACTACAACAATAAGCAGCAGTACTTCACTCATAGCGATAAATGACATAACATCATGATAAAGAAGGTTTAGGTGCAAAAAACAAACAAAAAAACACCGTTGTCGTATTTTCCGTCCATCATGGTGAAGTCAAACTGTAAGTCTAAAAGTCTAAAAGTAGTGCTGTCATGAAGTCCGTCTTCTTTTGATAGAAAAAGTCTCATGTAGATGAAAAGTGATCCTGGTGCTGATCTTGTGTTGAAGAGAGTTCAGAGTCTGTTTTCAGTCTAAACCAAACGTATGCATGAAGTAAATCCATCCGTGTTTAGCAGGCATCGCTTTTTAAATTCGCTCAGATTCCTCCAGTGTTTTGGTACAAAGTCACACAGTCATCAGAGGGCGTTAAAAAGGTCATCTTCTAATCAGACTTACTGTGCGTTCTCTCTGACGGTGATCTGTATCATCACGCTGCTGATCCGGTCCGTCCACTCGTGGCTGGACGCGCTGCTCTCCATTAAACTACCGACGTGCCTCTGAGCAAGGCACCTAGACTGGAAGAGGTTTGGTTGGGGCGACGTCGTACTTCGGACTCTGGAGGGACAATTAACAGAAGTTTGTTAATAATAATAATAATAATAATAATAATAATAATAATAATAATAATATGATTTACACAACAAGCAAGAAAACGTTTTGTTTCTTTCTGACTTACATGTTTTTGACACTTGTGTCTGAGTAAATATCCAGCGACTCCTCCGCCCAGGATCAGTAACACAATCAGAACCAGTGCGATCAGAACAATCTGATCACCTGATGTGAGAAAAAAAAAAAAGCAAACAAAAGCTTCAGTAACTGGAATACAACAAAGACACACATGAATATAAGCACCAATCAGAGTCTGACAGTTGGACCGTTTCTCTCACCTTTAACGTCCGTCTCATTTGAATCTGGAGTTGGTAGATTTATCGTGGGATGCAGCGGCGTCTCTGTTGTCCGGGCTTTAACAGAGTTGGGTTCTGAAAAAAAAAAAAAAAGACAAGATTCGTAATGATTTACAACTAAAGCTGTCTAAGTTAACAGGATTATAACGCAGATTTCTTTAACAACTTGAGATTTTTAGGTTGTAGCGGGCTCAGTGTTACAGCTAGAGTGAAGATACTGGTATCATATGAAACTAGAAAACCTGATGAATCCATCGGTACCAACTATGTCCGGCGTTCACACCAACCCACACAAGTGGGTTCAACCGGACTAAACAAGCCTGGTGTGAACGCATCCTTAAAACATGTCTAATTTTGAGCGTAAAATAAATACAAAGTGCTCATCTCTGTAGAAGTCTGTAACGCCTGATGTTGGACCAGAAACATCTAAAGAATTAGACTCACCAACAACAAAAAGTTGAACTATTGACTCCTTAACGTTGCTCTTTAACTTGGGGATGAAACACCGGTACCGCCCCTCGTCTGCCAGCGTCACGTTCGTGATCTTGAGCGAAATGTTTCCGTCTCTCAGGTGGTCGGTGAACAGCGCCGTCCTCCTGACGTACGACTGGATCTTCATGTCGGCGACTTCTCTCCGGTCCCTGTAGAGGTGCACGTACTCGACCCGGCTCAGCCGATCCAAGGGGTCGGGCTTGAGGTCGGGCTTGGACCACTCCACCGTCAGACCCTGCACGTTGAACTTGGGCTCCAGGTGGCACGGCAGGATGACGTCATCGCCTAGAGCAGCCCTGATTGGCTGAGCCGACCCAATCACCTGAGGCTGATCTGGAAAACACAGAGGGGAAATTTAAACTTCCTGGAACTTTTTTTTTAATGATTAACAATAGCACGAATAATTCCAAAACTGTTCTGTAAATTCCAAAATACCAAATCAAATTTCCAGGACAACAACATGTATTTGATATCAGCGCTAAAAAGGGAAGCTGGAATCTAGAACTAGGGCTGAAACTAACAATAATTTCCATCATTGGGTTTAGAAAATGGTGAAAAATGCCGATTACAGTGTCCTGAAGGCTTTAAACAGCTTGTTTTGAGTGACCAACACTCTAAAACCTAAAGATATTCAGATTATTATCCCATAAAACAATGTAAAGCAGCAGCAAACAAAACAACTGAGAAGCTGGAATTAGGAAATTTTGAGTAACATTGTGACAAACATCTGACCAAGAGGAACAAGAACACGAGCTGAATAAATATAAACATCAACCGCATGACCAA
Source organism: Sebastolobus alascanus (assembly GCA_916701645.2). Classification (NCBI taxonomy): domain Eukaryota; kingdom Metazoa; phylum Chordata; class Actinopteri; order Perciformes; family Sebastidae; genus Sebastolobus; species Sebastolobus alascanus. The sequence goes on along the minus strand of CAKAOJ020000001.1, from coordinate 390,972 downwards.
CGTTATCGTTGTCTGGAGGTTTGTGTTGTGAAGGTGTTGACTTGTGCGGTCAAAATGTCAGCACAGTGAGTTTAGATGGTATTTTATTTTGATTTCTTATAAAATCGGAAATATCTTCATCACAATTTAAGATCTTAAAGGGGACATATCATGCTCATCATCAGGTTCATACTTGTATTTTGGGTTTCTACTAGAACATGTTTTCATACTTTAATGTTTAAAAAAAACAACTTTATTTTCCTCATGTTGTCTGCTTGAATATACCTGTATTCACCCTCTGTCTGAAACGATCCGTTAACATTTCAATGGAATTGCAAAGGAATTTCAACAGAATTGTGTTGCTAGGCAACTGATTGGGTCTATGACACATTTAGAATGTTTACATTTAAAACTTTGAAATGGTATAAATATTGTAGATTTGTGACATCACAAATGGACAGAAATCCTGAGGACTTGTTTCAAAATCTCAGTTTCTCAATACAGGCTGTGTGTATTTCTCTGTGGATCGAGCGTTTCGATACTTTCACAGTATTTACATAGAACTTAAACCTGCTTTATAATATAAAAGCCATGAAAATGTCACTTTTTACAATATGGGACCTTTAGAAGGAACAGTGTGTAACACTTCGGGGGATCTTTTGGCAGAAATTGAACATATTATTAATAACTATCTTTTCATTAGTGTGTAATCCCCTGAAACTGAGAATGGTTGTGTTTTCGTTATCTCACTGGAATGACAGATGTATTATGGCATCTGGCACAATGAGAGTATTAAACTTCCAACGGTTTAACTGTCCTGCTTATCAGGTTGGAGGGCTTCCCAAAATGTGCCGCCTTCCTGTTAGGCATCATTTAAAAAAGTACCATGTGACCAACGGACAGATGGACTGATACTGGATCAGAGATTTGAAAAGACAACTTAACCGATGAAGGTCGTCACGCTCATGCTGAAAACAGTTCAATAACTTTTATTTGAGAATAGTTTGTAATTTTTTAAGTTCATGGCAAAGACTGATCCCTGTTATTTATATGAACCCCACCTCAGGAAAAGGAGTTGATTTCCTCTGTGAGTCATTTATTGAATCATCATTAACAGTCATCATCATGGTATCTGCTGAATCATAGCAGCTAATCACATGTAGAAATATCTGAGGAATGAAACAGCAAAACCACATGTAACTCTGAGAATAATATCACAAAGACAAAATGTAACTGAAGTCCAAAAATCTGCTAAAAGATCTTCATTTATTGCTCCATTAGGACAAAAATTCTAATTTCTAGTCGTGTTCAATTAGAACAGGCAGCCGTTAGTTACGGTTTAACGGTTTTAACGGTTTTAACGGCTCTCAAAGGCTAATAAACAAATGGATACAAATGGATACAAATGGATACACATATCACTTTAACATTAAATCTAGTACAACAGTCACAGAGAAGTCGCACAGAACATAACGACTCATTTTAATTCATACTCAAACTGTGAGTAGAACCAGTGAAGTGAAGCGAACTGTTCTCACTCCGGTGCTGAGATGAATGAATGAAAAGGTTAGTTAACAAGCTAAAAGTAGCGCTACACATTAGCTCACCTTTCCCCTCCGTCCGCACCGCCATGCTGAAGAGTAGAATGAAGGTCCAGAGAAGACAAGTGAAGCCGAGCACGAAGCCTCCGAAGCGAACCATAAAAGTATCCGGTAGAAACACAGAAAACTGCCGTCTGTAATGGTAATGTTCCCCACTGGTGCTGGCTGACTGGAATGAGCCATGTCGGATATCAACGTCGATATATTTGCGTCTCCTACGTCATCACGTCTGACGCACGGAAAAAGAGGCGTTCCATAGCAACCACAGGTTTCTGTTGACTTATTCTAGAATGTTGGTTATTGTAGGTAACGTTCTAATAATGATGTCATTCTATATTCGAGTCGAAATAAGATTGAAAATAACATGCTGTATATCATACAACTATTTATTAATTTAACCCATAAGAACCCACGGTGACACAGGTGTCACACGTCATTTAAATGTTCTGGAAAGTTCCTTATACAGGTTTATCCTTGACTTTAACTCATGAAGTCCCTAAGTGACACTTACTGAACATCCTGGTGGGTCATATGACAGGTCATGTGATTTTGTGTTCCCACAACAACATTCCAAGATGTGTGTGTGCCAGGTTAAGAGGTGACAGAACTAGATAAATCAAAAAAGCTTGTTTTTTTGTTGCTAAAGGTAAGATTCAAGCCATTTAAGAATTCTAATGCTTACATAACATGTCCTTTATTACATTTACATTTAACCTGCTGTGAACACATTTCTTGAACAAATTGATATAAAACAAATCAGATAAATATCGTTGTGACATATATGTCACATCGGGCCTTTAACCTTAAAATTGTCACGGAAAACCTCATGTGACATATATGTCTCAATGAGAAGAATGATTATGATCTGCTCAGTTAATTTAGGTGATTCAATGATATTTAGTTAATATATTTTATATTGTTCAATTCAGTACAGTTTTTGTTATCAAACAGAAAAAGACTGTCAGGCTGATTCATTTTCAAATGAGACATACATTTACCGTTAACGCCCAATGTGACGTATATGTAACTTTAACACTAGGGGGGTAGGGGGGGTATTTTGAAAAAAATGTCAGAAATGTGCTCTATGTGGTCTGTTTAGTCTTATTTATATCCCCCATAATTTTCCTTGAAGGAGAAATGGGTCTGGGTTCTTCTTCAGGGTTAAGAAAGTTCCATAATCATAAGAATTTATTAATTAATTACTTTCAACAATATATCACAATTGTATCAAATGTTAATAAAACAAAAAAGCGATTAAGTTATTCAACAACATTCATACCATATGATGCTTATAACAAACTGTGGCATTATAAAAATGTAAATTAAATTTCTTTTTTGTTTTTGTCTTCTTTTTTTCTTTTCTTTTTCTTTATTGAACCAACAACACTCAATGTACTTAACATGTGACAAAGCTTGACTAAAGTCACACTTTGTGTAATTTTCTGTGTCTTTTTGTATATTCAGAGCAGTACGTTAAAACTTTCCATTAAAAATTTTGTTTTTAGTTAGTTAGGTCATTTATTGACACAAAAAGATAAAACATTTGGGTCCAAACAATATACAAAACAAAGAAAAAATATATAATATACACAATAAACCCATTAGTAAAATGAAGAAATAATCACAAGTTCAATTAACACCACAAAATCCCATCAAAGACAAATGAGTCAGCGGTATTTTAATTGACTCTCAGCTCCTAAAAAGCGATGACTCATGATGAGCGAATTTAACTTGTGATTCATCATCATGTGACTTTTTGTTTTTTACTGCTTATTCAACAAAGCTTAACAAAGAGAGGTCAAAATAATCACAACTATTATGTAGCCTACATACAAGTAGGTGAACAAATAGTATTAGTATTATATATAAAAAGTACAGTATATACAAGTCAAGTGTTTCTGTAAATTATTAACAAATACTGCGGAGTAAGGAATAAATATTGAATGCTAATTGATTATTTTATATCCATGAAGTGGATATTTTTCCTTCTAGCTGTTATTAAAACTTTATGCATTTATATATTTTCTATGTATAGGCTTCCTCAGTGTATAACTGGTGCCTCTAAAACAGACCAAATACTCCACATTTGAATTATTTTATGTTAATTTACGTTAATTGCGAGCAAACCACCAAATCAATTGAATAAATTCATATAGTCTAAGAGGGTGGTAAACTCAGATATCATTCTCAGATAAAATCCTTTGTAAATTATACTTTTTACACAGAATATAATCAAATCATTTTAAACTGTACTTTGTAAACGTGAGAATAATGTGTAGTGATTTACTCACCATCATACCCAGAAACTCCGGGGAGTCCCCCGGTAAACCCGATACAGGCTAAGCTTTGTCACCCATCACCCTCTTGTAGTCAAAATAAAACGAAAAGTGAACTCGTGTTACAAAAAGGTGGAATACCTGCTGTTCCAGCAGAACAGGAACAGACTACAACGGACTGCAGAGAAACTCACTGCCAGCCTGCCCTCCATCCAGGACGTCTAAACCTCCAGAGTCAGGAGGCATCACTGCAGATCATCACACCTTATGGACACAACCTGGTCCAGCTCCTCCACTCTGGGAGGCGCTACAGAGCTGTGTACGCCAACACAACCAGACCCAAGATCAGTTTCTACCCTCAGACCTTCACTCTGATGAACACTTAGCAGTCCTACACCGTCAACAACCCTCTAAATATCTGCTGCTGCTGTTATAGATGATCATTTACCCTCTTTAATGCACATTGTTTTGTGCATATCATCTGCCACTGTAAATATGAATCTTACTCACTGTACATACAGTATACAGTATAATCATCCAATTCATGTATATCCATCCAGTATTTATTTCTTTGCACTATTTATATTGTTTACAACTTCCAGTCAATCGATTAAAATAGTTAATCACGATTAATCGCAAACTAATCATTTTGAATCGGTTCTAAATGAACCTTAAAGGGAGATTAGTCAAGTATTTAATCCTCTTATCAACATGGGAGTGGACAAATATGCTGCTTTATGCAAATGTAGGTATATATTTATTATTGTAAATCAATGAACAACACAAAACAATGACAGATATTGTCCAGAAACTAGTGATGGTGAGATCAAGCTTCATGAAGCATTGAAGCTTTCCAGCAAATTGGTTCGGAAAAGGGTTCATTACTCGAGGCTTCATGTGCACACGCAACCACCTGGTGGCCAAAGAGTGTAAAACAGGCAGATATGATCTTAACCATGTGATCTGTATTTTGCGCCAGTAAAGGCTGTTGGGAAAGACTATAAACAATGATAAAAAATCTATTACCATGTAAGCCATTTATATCTATATAATATATATTATAATGTATATTTTCAATAAGTAAATAACATACATGTATAATAAACTGTAATTGTTTTGTGAGTAACGCATCTTATGTGTGCCAAGATCTGAACCACTTCTTGAACCAGTCACGCGGTATGGCCGGGCAGCGAGGCTTCGGACGTCATCAATGACGTCATTGGTCTAAAACGATACAAGCCTCGATACGCGCATCGCGGAAAACTTCCTGAATTACTCGACACACGCTCCGAAGCCTCGGCACAGCACGTAACATCACTACCAGAAACCCTCACAGGTACTGCATTTAGCATAAAACAATATGCTCCCAGCTCCATGCTGTCCCAGCTGTTATTTCTATTTTTTTGTCACGTAACTTCCGTACTTAAGTTACAACACTTCCGAAGTTATTTTAACCCAAACTGAGATCTTTTCCTAAACCTAACTAAGTCATTTTTTAGTCAAATTCCAAGTATATTTGGCAAAAGAAACCTGATTCTGATTATATAAGTTTAAATACAACACAAATCTGATATCAGATCTTGGCACAGCATGCACAGTGATACCAACAACTTAAAGTAACATAAGATTCACCCACAGAATGTCCCACATCATACAGAATCATGTAATCATAGCTTGGACGAAGCAAAACAAAGTTGTGTCTTATCGTTGGTTCAGACTGTTGGAGTCGGGAACATCTACATCATCCTATTTTAACCTGCACACACCCGGAGCCTCCTCACACTGATGTACAACATACCAAACAGATGACAAAATAATACATTTATGATGACATTCGAACGTCTTCATGTCTAACAATTCTCCACGACAGTTCTGCAACTAAAATACAGAACAAAAAAACAGGTCGTCAGGAACGTAAAAGCAGGCCGGAGCCACAGACCGCTGACATTTGAGGTCTCAAAGAAGAAGAAAGTACACAGCAGGAAGCTGTGGCCTCTGTATACACTCCGACCTTAGGTGTGATACAATACAGCCCCCCAGTCAGTCAGTCACTCAGTCACCATGGCGATAACAACTCTGTGCGCTGTCGTTGGTGAGTACTGAACGTGCGTCTTTGAGCAATTTGCTCTATGATTCAGCGTTAAAAAGTTAACTGCATCCTTGTGTCTGAGCAGCTTTAATGTTAGTATCTTAAAGTCAGTGGTGGAAGAAGTACTCAGATCCTTTACTGAAGTAAAAGTAGAAATACCACATCGTAGAAATACTCTGCTACAAGTAAAAGTCCTGCATTCAAAATCTTACTTGGGTAAAAGTACAAAAGTATTAGCATCAAAATGTACTTAAAGTATCACAAGTTATTATGCATGTCAGAATACTATATTTTATATTACTGGATTATAATTAATGATGCATTACTGTATACATCACATTAATACTGCAGCTGGTTATGGTGTGGCAAATATTAAATACTAAACTGCTATAACAATATATCATAATTTATAAATTGATTCAGTTTATTAACACAAAATATAAATCTGTAAATAACTAAAGCTGTCAGATAAATGTAGTGCAGTAAAAAGTTTAATATACTTATATCTGAGTAGTGGAGTAGAAGTATAAAGTAGCAGACAATGGAAATACTCAAGTAAAGCACAAGTACCTGAAAATTGTTCTTAAGTACAGTACTTGAGTAAATGTACTTAGTTACATTACATCACTGCTTAAAGTTAGACTGGAAACATTCTGTTGAATCTTCTCTGTGACCAGATTAAAAGATAAACAATGATCTCTAATAAATAATAACTGTACTTAATTACTTCTCAGTACTTGCTAAATGATATAATCAAATCAGGCAATTACTACAAATACTACTCATACATATCTATGTGCATCTCACCAAGAAGCAAATAGAGATATTAACAACTTATGATGCTCACTGTTCACCTTGTTTATATATTATTGTGCGTATTTCCTGTTTATCGATGTGTTATATTTGCACTCTTTCCTACTTTGTACTGCAGCTGCTGCACAACAGTTTCCCTAAATATATAAAACTCAGCATTGCATTGTAGACCAGGCGGAGAGCACATTGTGTTGTCATTAAATTAAAATAAACTCATCGAAATAACTTTGCATCTTCCCATCGACCGCGGCAGTGAAAGCAGCGGAGAGGTTTGCTGTTGTGTTTGACGCCTGCAGTCATTGTTCAAAATAACATCCGTAGTGAAACTGTAGAAACTGTAAAGAAGGTGGCGAACGTGTACGTCTTTCCTGCTTGTTCACTTTCTGAATCTAAGGTGCATTAACGATTAAAATCTGTCTGTTTCTTGCAGCCGCTCTGATGAGAGTCCTTCCCAACAGATCCCAGTTCTTTCAGTACGAGTCCGTCTCTCTGAGCTGTGAGCAGCGAGGAGGAAACTCCTCCGAGTGGAGAGTGAAGAAGAACACAACCGCAGTCATGAATGAAGAGTGTTTGTCCTGGGAAAGAATGCATGAATCCCACTGCTTCATCGATGCCCTTTACCCATCAGACACTGGGGTGTACTGGTGTGAGTCTGCAGCAGGAGAGTGCAGCGACACCGTCAGCATCACTGTGACTGGTGGGTTTAACAGCTGCAGGTTTTTTAGGGGAGAGAAATCATTTATCTCAGTGTAATGTGATATGTTTAACTGTCTTGACTATTTGAATGTGTTTTGTGTGTCTACAAAAGGGTCATATGTGTAACAGTATGTTTAACTTGTACGTAATTTTTTTGCGTCGTATTGTATCATATTGTATCGTATCGTGCTGTATCAAATCAAATCAAGTTGTGTGGTATCGTATCGTATCGTATCGTATCGTATCGTATCGTATCGTGCTGTATCAAATTGTATTGAATTGAGTCGTGTCATGTGGTATTGTATCAAAACATATCGTATCGTACGTATCGTACGTATCGTATGTATCGAATCGTACGTATCGTATCGTACGTATCGTATCGTACGTATCGTATCGTATCGTATCGTATCGTATCGTACGTATCGTATCGTATCGTACGTATCGTATCGTACGTATCATATCGTAAGTATGGTATGGTATGGTATGGTATCGTACGTATCGTATCGTATCGTATCGTATCGTACGTATCGTATCGTACGTATCGTATCGTATCGTATTGTATCGTATTGTACGTATCGTATCGTATCGTATCGTACGCATCGTATCGTATCGTATCGTATCGTATCGTATTGTACGTATCGTATCGTATCGTATCGTACGTATCGTATCGTATCGTATCGTATTGTACGTATCGTATCATACGTATCGTATCGTATCGTATCGTATCGTATCGTATCATATCGTACGTATCGTATCGTATCGTATCGTATCACATTGTATCGTATCGTATCGTATCGTATCGTACATATCGTATCGTATCGTATCGTATCGTATTGTACATATCGTATCATACGTATCGTATCGTATCGTATCGCATCGTATCGTATCATATCGTACGTATCGTATCGTATCGTATCGTATCGTATCACATTGTATCGTATTGTATCGTACGTGTAAGAAGAGTAGGGACTTCTTGCACAACTTCCAAGGTGCACGGAGAAGGAAAAAAGTCTGAAGAGGTCAAGAAAAGGAAAAGTTGTTCTTCATACGACCATAAGTGTTGCTGGAGTTTTGACCTCTGCAAATGAGAGTCCTGTCCTCCCTGTGATGGAGGGAGACGATGTGACTCTGAGCTGCAGAACCAAGACAACTTTCTCCTCCAACCTCACAGCTGATTTCTATAAAGATGGCCGCCTCATCAGGAGCAGCTCTACAGGAAACACGACCATCCACAGTGTTTCTAAATCTGATGAAGGATTCTACAAGTGTAACGTCTCTGGAGCTGGAGCATCACCAGACAGCAGGCTGACTGTCAGAGGTGAGGACAGCGTTAAAGGTCGTGAAAACAACTTCTTACTATGAGCAGCCTACACCAAGAAACAAACATAAATACACAATTTCAGAAAGGTAACACAATGAGAAAGATGAACTACTGAAGTTGGTTATAAAAAACAGAGTACTGTGTACTTTAAAGGAATATTCCAACATCTTGTGAAATGTGCTGGTATGCTGCCAGAAAACAGATGAGAAGATATACATTTAATATAAATATTGATATAAATTACTGTGTTCTGAGATTTATCCAGGTAGCACACATCCACCTCGCCGCGTAGACAGAACTATCAGCTTGTTTGCATTGAGGTCAACCTGTGGTATTTCTGTTTTGAAGCAGGGCGTCTTGAGCCGCCCGACTCCCCCCTCGCATGCATTCTACTTCCTGTGGTGGGCGTCTGCCTCTTGTTGGTCTCGCTGATGCTGTTCTGCATGTGGGAACGCCACAAAGGTCAGTCTGTTTTCATGTCAATAAAATAACATCCTGCTGTTTCAACAATACTTCTGTCGAGGAGGTCGCACACTGAATGTGCTGAGTGTGAAAGTTCATTCTTCAACGTGGAAACAGTGGCGTAATATAGATAAATCAAGGTCCACTTACTGGCTTTTTCCTGGCCATGAGATGCAGTCAGGAGCTCCAGAAAGAGGCCGCGTTTCAAACGTCTAATTTTCAAATTTTTCAGATTATGGTTGATTTTTTATTTTTATTTTTTTTCAGGTTTTCTGTTCTATTAGAAGTCACATAAAATATTAAATGTTGAAATACGGCTGTTTGTGCTGCAGGTAAAGTCGACCCTGACGTCCCGTACACTGATGTCACCATCACACAGGACGTGCAGCCAAACAGGATCAGAGGTGAACAAAAACACACTCACATGTATTCTTACTGACCTCTGTCACAAAATAGTTAAAAACAAAACATGTTTAAAGAAACAGGACAGAAATGATCAAATATCAGCGTTCAGTTCTAACATCATAAATCAGTCTAAGCCTCTCTGAGCCATGTGTGTTTGTTGTTGTCTACTTGGAGACGGAAGTTCCGCCCTCTCACAGTTTACTACACTCTCATTGGTCCAGCTCGATGTCATACAGGAGGAAGCCGTCACCAAGGTTACAGTAAACAAAACACATGGCTGCGCTTTGGACTTCAGCACTATAGAAACTCACTATTATCAGACTGACCGAGTTTCTATTTTTACTTTTAACGATTTGAAGTGACGACATGAATATGATGAAAACACACACAGTGTATGGAAAGGATGAATATTATGGATATAAAACAAACACAACAACCTCTTTTCACTGCATGCATTTATTTCCTTCTGTATTTTATTGTTTTATTCTAATAGAATATTTTTGTGTATTTCCATTTCCTGCTACTTATACTATATTTCTGCTCCACTATATTTCTCCACTGCATCTATCTGGCAGCTATAATTACTAATTATTATGCAGATTACACCTGATTTGATTTGCATATTAATGTAATAATGTTAAATCAATATTGATGAGTATGAGAAAGTATTTTCCTTAGTGTGTTGCTACTACTTACTTAAAGGATAGTTTACCTTTTCCTCCACTGATATTTAATCCTAACTTTCGTGCATTATCTCAGTGAAAACAGTTATTCATGGTTTTAACGTACATATTCTGTGTGTGTCCTTCCTCCACAGACGTGGACGCTGCATCGACCTTCTACTCAACACTCAACCTGGAAAACATCTGACAGGAAACTACAGTACTATATTGTTGAACTGTGTACTTTTAAATATGCTTTTATAGGAAACAGAATGGATTAAAGTTTATTTTTCTAAGCAGTCTGGCTGAAACATTTGCACAAACCTCCAACCGCTTCAAATAGAAACTCTCAGTTTCATCGTGTAAATAACAAAACAGAGAGTTCAGTGTTGGTCTTCCCTCTCAATACCTGTCAGACCTGCCTGCGCTGTTCTGAAATGGGCTAAATGTTTTCAATATGACACTGAGTTTCAGTACGGATATTAATATGATACGTTTTCAGTACTCTACTTTAGACTGAATACAAACTGCATGTAAAGAAGCCGTGAGAGGCAAGTGAGAAAAATAAATATACTATGTAAATTTCTACGTCTGATCTAAATTGTTTTCTCTCCGTGTTTATGACTTAAGAACTGGTGAAAAAAACAACCCGGTCTCACGGGAAGGTGTATAAATACCACGACATTACACGGACATGTCACTTGCCACGAATATGGGTCATTTGTACGCCACGCAAACGTCCGCAGTTACAACACATTGTCATGGCAGTTGGTGAAATAGTCCCGAAATTTAATCTATATGATTTGTGTACATAGACACGAATTTCCCCCTTTTTTTGTTTACGCTCAGCACGACTTTCAACAAGAAGTGTCAATTTCCTCTCAAGTTTTTTCAAAATAAAACTACTTAGTTAGATTTAGGAAAAGATTGACTTGGTTAGGTTTAGGCAAAAAAACGACTTAGTTAAGTTTAGGGATGTATCGCGGTTTGGGTTAAAATATCTCCAGAATTGCCGTAATTTAAGTACGGAATTTACATGCCAAATAAATCAACTTGCTTCACACGGGGCACCAATTGCGGTCTCCGAGGCCAAAGTCCAGTGTTTTTTTGACCCACCGATCCACCCCGACCTCCTCCCTACATGACGTTCGCAGCTCTTTATACTTCCCGGTTCACGTGGATTACATATTAATTGATTTCGTGCTGACGTTCACAAAAAAAAAAGTGAAATTTGTGTCTTTGTACACAAATCAATACATTACAATTTCATGACTATTTCACGAACTGCTGTGCGGCTGGGCTGGCAGTTAGGTTCAGGCAAGAAAAACACTTAGTTAGGGTAACAAAACATGGCAAAGCTGCATGAATGAAACCTAAACAATGATCCAGAATAGACTAAACTGTTCGTAAAGCTGACCATAATTGCTGAACAATCTCTGTGGATTCATCGCTACGAGCGACACATTTCACACAAGGTGTGTTTATGATGGTTATATAATCATTGTTAAGGGTGCAGCTTTAAATCACTGCATGGCATTTGTTTAATTATTGATTACTATATTTAGCACACTGTGCGTAATGTGTACTATTAATAGCTGAAGAAACAGGTACTTCCTCATGTCTTCACATCACTTGTTGTATGACGTCATCCAGGGAATCACCTTCATGAACACACACCTAAGCCTGAGTAAGCACTAACTATTTCATTGACTATATTTTGTATTTAGGACCTGCTGCACAGTGGAATATAGTCCTTTTAAAAGCTGTTTAAATAAGGATTAGATGTAACATAATAATAATAATGAATTTAATTTATATAGCAATCCTTTGAAATACAGCGAAATGTCAAGGTGCTTCACAACGTGGGCAAAACAATCACAATACAACGTTAAGACTATTTACACAAGAAACGTCAAAATGGGACGAATAATATTATAGACAAATGACTTCCTGATGTGAGTTAAAAGTAACTAAAAATACTATAAAATCATAGTAATTATAAAACCCTAGGGGAAAGCTAAAAGGTACAGGTGAGTGACAGGTGTATGTACCGACATCCTGAGACCTGAACGTCACCAAATCAACAGCTCTTTTCAAACATTTGATTTCTGACTCTTAAATTAACTTCATGACATCATACAGGGGGTTTATATTCCACTAAAAAAATCCCTGAAACTTTCGCTTGAAACTCTAACTCAACTGTTTCCTGTTGTTTCATGTAATTAAAAAAAATTCCTGGGTTCACTGAAGGATTTGAAACAGTCTAAATAGTGACATCTGCTGGTCAATCCTTTGTATTGCGTCTGTTACAGAAAGAGACAAAATATAAGTGAACCTGCTGAAATCCTTCTTGATATTTTGTTCAATAAAGGCTCGAACGCTGATGAAGGATGAAAAGAGAAAGAACAAGATAAAACAGTACAGATAAACATTGTTACAGGAATAAGATATGCAAATAATAATATAATGTATATAGCATTGAAGGGTTAAATAAAGCATGTAGGGATCATGTTATAGTAGCTAAGAGATGATAAAGACATAAGCAAATACACTATTTTAGCAATAAGAATATTGTCTTCTTCTTCTTCTTCTTCTTCTTCTTCTTCTTCTTCTTCTTCTTCTTCTTGTTCTTCTTCATTCCAGAACAAGATGATCAGCAGCTCTCCTTTTAGCATTGGCTCGAGCTGCAGGACAACCAGAGCAGAGAAAGTGTAAAGTGGAGCGTGCATGACATCGTCTTCTTCTTCTTCTTCATCTTTCACTTCCTGCTCTCTACCAATGTCGCTGTATTGTTGTTGCTGTCACACACTGTCACACACAACAATTGAACGAGCATGACATCCAGTTAGAAAGGACTTAAATTCCCCCGTACAGCAGTAATCAGCTCTGACAGTTTCAGTTTCCTTCTGTACATTATTCCAGGAAGAAGGAGCAGCGTATTTAAAAACGTTTTTGCCTCGTTCTGTTCTACAGATGTTACAGATGTGACCCCTCAACCCCTTGAGCAGTTGAGACCTTAGGAAGATTAGATGGTAACTTTTTCGCCATTTGAAAATAGCATGATTTTGGATTTGTCTGCATTTAACACCTGAACTCAAAGAACCCTAACCGCCCCAGAAGGTGGCGCTTCTAGGTGATCGCCTGTATGGCCTATACCTTAGGCCGGCCCCTGCCCTTCCTGTGTGAAAACATGCATCTCCGAATGTGTTGATCTTGAATGTGAATGTTTCTCATTCTCTCTCACGGAAAAAACACAGAATCAAGCCTGTCATCAGCCACAAGAGAGGCCATCTTCACATTTCACTGAAACAGGATATGAAGCGGCCACATAAACAAAAAACTAACTCGGACTGGAAACTACTTTTACAGTAAATGCAGCAACAACAAAAAATTAAATATGTGTCTACAGAATCACTGTGTTCCTGTTATTGTGATAAACTGACGGATGAAGTTGTTCCTTTATGTGTTGAGCTAAAGATCAGTTTAAGTGTACGCTATATTTAGAGTACTTTCACTGCTTTACCTCGCCGTCAGACAGCCCTTTCTGACGGGGAACTGAAGCCGTTATATCGCTCTCTATCAAAGCCACCAGACTCCATTCACAAAAACAGTAATTTGACTTCACATAACACAGGAGTGTACATACAAACCAACCTTACAGTTATTTCTAAACTTAGCACAGCTAACGTTGACTCAGCTAGTGCTACATGTAGCGTTCACATTATTCATAACCTTATTGATTAGCTTACTGTGGTAACCTACGTCACTGCTTTATGCTAAAGGCTGATTGGGCGTTTATATTTGAAAAGAACGCAGATGGACCCAACCTTTAAGTAAAGGATCTGAATACTTCTTCCATCACTGCTGGCTCCAGTAAACACTAATAAAAAGATCAATATATTCTATTATTATATATATATAATATATTTTCAGAGGTGTTCTTACCTCGAGCCATCTTTCGGAAGGTGTATATACATAATATGAGTATGACGTTGTAGAGGGTGAAGAGCAGGATGGTACACAGCAGCCTGGGCAGAGACATCAGAGGCTTCAGAGGAGGAGGGACATCTGTGAGCCGAGCTCTCACTGTGAGGAAGAAAATTAGTTTCAAACATGAAACATAATCACTAATATCTTCATTCAAATCTTACATCAAATTTAACATTTTCCAAGAATGAACTTGTCAGTATAAACCAAATATACTTAGACTTTTTTGTATACTTGTCAGTATAAGCCAAGTATACTTAGACTTTTTTTTGTATACTTGTCAGTATAAGCCAAGTATACTTAGACTTTTTTGTATACTTGGCAGTATAAGCCAAGTTTACTTAGACTTTTTTTGTATACTTGTCAGTTTAAGCCAAGTATACTTAGACTTTTTTTGTATACTTGTCAGTATAAGCCAAGTATACTTAGACTTTTTTGTATACTTGTCAGTATAAGCCAAGTATACTTAGACTTTTCTGTATACTTGTCAGTATAAGCCAAGTATAGTTAGACTTTTTTTGTATACTTGTCAGTATAAGCCAAGTTTACTTAGACTTTTTTGTATACTTGTCAGAATAAAACAAGTATACTTAGACTTTTCTGTATACTTGTCAGTATAAGCCAAGTATACTTAGACTTTTTTGTATACTTGTCAGTATAAGCCAAGTATACTTAGACTTTTTTGTATACTTGTTAGTATAAGCCAAGTATAGTTAGACTTTTTTTGTATACTTGTCAGTATAAGCCAAATATACTTGGACTTTTCTGTATACTTGTCAGAATAAGCCAAGTCTACTTGGACTTTTCTGTATACTTGTCTCTATAAGCCAAGTATACTTAGACTTTTTTTGTAAGGTAAGTAGAAGATCATGTGACCTGTCACAGCCAGCCAGCTCTGCGGTGACTTTCCCTTGGTGGGGTGTCTACACATGTAGAAGCCTTGGTCAGAAGTGGACACCGCCGGCAGGATCATCTTCCCAGCAGGCTCGGTGCCGAAGAAAACATCATTTCTGTGGAAGGTAGCGGAGAAATCTGACGTAGATTCATCTTCTTCTTCTTCCTTGTAGGAACAGCGAAGTGTCACTTGGTCTCCCTCCGTCACAGGAAGCACAGGGCTCTCCAGGATCACAACACCGCCTGAAATATAAGAAGACATTTTCATAGTTTTATTCATGACTTTGCAAAGCAATTGCAAAAAATCCACGCACGTACCGGCCACTGTGATGTTGACGGTGTTGCTGCACTCCCCCCGCTGAGACTCACACCAGTACACGCCGGTGTCTGTTGGGTAGGCGTCCTCAACGATGCAGGAGGACTCACCGGGGATCCCCCAGCCATACGTGCACACCTCAGAAGTCCTGGACGCGTTTCTTCTCACTGTCCAGCCGCTGGAGTTCGCCACACAACTCAGAGAGATGCGGTCGTGCCAGAAGAACTGAGATCTGTTGGGAGTGACGCTCAGCGTGGCTGCAGTGGGGGGGTTCAAACAGGAAGTGACTACTAGTATTTTTGTGTACATAGATGTGTGTTAAATGCAGGCATTGCTGTGATTAATTGGTGAAATGTAAAGCAATATTCATCAATTTTCTTATTAATATTCATAAAACTCGTTCTCACTCCCAACTCGTCAAATACCGCCGATTGGTCAGTGCCCCTTGGCATCAGAGCTTCCAGCATTCACACCAATAATGTTTCTCTGTGTCTGTCAGCTTGTTTTAATGTTAAAACAAGAGTCAAAGTGACTTCAGACAACACATCACAGCTCTCTTCACCACCTCTGAAATCAGTCCAGTTAGTAGAGTTTAAACAAAAGGCTTTTTATTTTAGCAACATACATTTAGCATCTTCAAATACGAGGATTTGCACACTTTCTAAGTTTACTAAAACTGCTGTATGATGTTCACAATACCTGAGGCTTTGTTAGGTTAGTAAGTAAGTTAAATTAAGGCAAATTATTTTCAAAATAGTGAAATTACTTACAGAGCATTAGGCAGAGTGATGTGATCTCCATTCTGCGTCGATCTCACTCTCGCTCTTCCTCTATCAAGTTTTACAGAGTAGTTGACCACATCCTGACCCAACACAGGAAATCATGACGGGCACTGCTGAACAATAATTACCTAAATGTCAACATTTATTCATTTACTAAAACACAATTTTTTTATCAAAGAATACTTTGATTTTTTACTTGAGTAAAAGTAGCAATACCACAGTGTAGAAATACTCAAAAATGTTATAATTAAAAGTCCTGCATTCAAAATGTTACTTAAGTAAAATTACAAAAGTGTTAGCATCGAAATATATAAAAGTAAAAGTACTAATTATGCAGAATGGCCCATTTCAGAATCATATATATTATATTATTGGATTATAATTATTGATGCATTAATGTGTTCATCACTTTAATGTTGCAGCTGGTAAAGGTGGAGCATTTTTTAAAAACTATAATACACACACATACTCTCTCTCTCTCTCTACATATATATGCACATATTTAATCTATTTGATTTGTGTACATAGACACGAATTTCCCTATTTGTTTTCGTGATGCTCAGCACAACTTTCAAAAACTTATTTTTCATGCGTTTTTCCTACGAATATCCGGCAACACGTGACACACGTGTCAGTTATATATATATATATATATATATATATATATATATATATATATACACAGTATATACTGTATATGCTGGGTAGGTTGTGAATTTCACCAAGGGATTAATAAAGTTTTATCTTTATCTATAATAATACATCATAATTAATTTGTTGCATATATTTTGTATTATTCATCTGAATCTGCAAAGTAATCGCATGAAATAGAAATACTCAAGTACCTAAACATTGTCCTGAAGTACAGTACTTGAGTAAATGTACTTAGTTACTTTGCCCCACTAACCGTGAGTGGTGAAAGTCTCCATCCTGTAGGTCATGTTTCACAGTTTGCTGATGATCTTTTACTGTATTTATCCAAATAAACCCCACTCGCTGCTAAAGGACTTCTCATTGGTTTCCTCTGCTTCAGAAACGTTAACATGAGAATCAAATCTCACGATCTTTTAGGTAATTCTCTCTCACCGAAAAACCACTGAATCAAACCTGCCACCAGGCACAAGAGAGGCCGTCTTCACATTTCAGGGAAACAGGATATGAAGCAGCCACATAAACAATAAAAGACTCAGAATGGAAACTATTTTATCTCAAGTATATATCTAGCAGTCTATCTATAGTATCTCATCCATAAATGCACCAGCAAATAGTTTATGGTTGTTTTGAACACACAGTTTTCAAAATATCTGTCTCTACAGCAAATTTGGATTTACACAACAACACACTAACACACAATGACGTGAGCAGCCACATGGTTTCACTTCTTATTCTGGTCTCTCAGGTGTCCACACTTCTGTTTTCTCTCCGGGTAATGTACATCCATCTTTACTATACTTAGCCTACACCTCAATAGTTATATCAATTAACTCAATCAATCATCAATAAACATGTCTTTAAGACAGAAGAGACAATATTCCTGTATTTACCATCTGTCTGACACGCCCCGTTTTAGCACATTTCAGAATTGCGTTGCTAGGCAACAGCCTCGCGTCCATGTTTACCACATGTATGTCACTCACATACGCTGCAACCGGAAATAAACTGGGACACATTTAGAATTTAAAACTGTGAAATGGTCCAAATGTTGTACAGTTGTGACATCACAAAGGGACAGAAATCCTGACTGGCTTGTTTCAAAGGCTCAGTTTCTGAATACAGGTTGTGTGTATTTCTCCGTGGATTTAGCGTTTCCATACTTTCACTGTATTTATATATAACATTTAAAACCTGCTTTATAATAACAAAGACAAGAATATCTCACTTTTTACAATACGGGACCTTTAAAACTTATCTTTACTGTACCAGAGAGAGAAGAAATTATGAGCTGAGTAATAAAAGAAACATCTCCAATCAATCATTTACAATTCAAGTGTAACACAAGAGGAAGAGGCCTGCATTGTTCAGGTTAGGACTGCCATCTGCTGGTAGGTTGGTAGACCCGCAACTAAGTCATTGAGAGAACAACATTTAGAGTATAGAATTAAAACAATATTTTAGGAAGTATTGCTCAAAAATATTTCAGGAAAAATAAAAATGTATACACTTAATTCTAGGTACACCTGTACAATCTAATGCATAGAGTCAACTTTTATGATACATAATGTTCAGTTTATTACGGATGTCACTATTAAAGGTGTTGTTCTACTGGATTGCATCATATTTCACATTTTTTGTCCTCCCTGTTTAACCCTCTGAGGCCCACAATACAGCCGTTTTTGTCTTTTTTAGGGGGGTCCAAGGGGTCTCTAGGGGGAGAGAGCAGGTCAACAGTACATCATCTGAAAGCTGGGAACATGAAGATGTACACCACTTCTATGTGACATCCCGTTGACCTGCTTAAGACCCCCTGTACCTCCCTAAAAAAAACTAAAATGGGTCTATTGTGTCTCATAAGTTGTTGCAGCAATTTTTGGGTTGATACCATTTGTTACACAGATTTGGTGCTAAATTTAACCATTTTTTACCACTGGAGAATTAATAAAAATGATCAATAATCCCTCCAAAATACCACATTAAGACACCAAGACCTTGAGGAACACCAGAAAAAAAAGACATGCTTTGATTTGAGATCAAAAACCTTTTGACATTTGGAGATTTCTGCAAGAATTTGCATTTTTTTTCCGGCAATTATGGTGAGCACTTCTGTTGTGTAAACTGCTCTGAAAAGCCCCTTTATTGTCAATCTACCTAGGAAATGAATATTTAAAAAAAAAAAAAAAAGGTTTTTTTTTTTATCAATATTTACAATAATGCAAGCTTGATGCAAATTAATTTAAATGTCTTAAAAATATTATAGAAATTAAAAAAAAAGCAAAATGCATAAAACGAGCATTATTGTAATGTTGTGGCAAGGATATATATACCTTAAAAAAATTAACACATTAAAATCTTAATGTGTAATTTTGTGTACCTGTTTAAATGTATTACATACTAATAGAATATGATTTTCTTTTTTATTTGGGAGAGTTAAAAGTTACTGTAGTTGCAGAAACACCAAGGCTATTCTCAGCAGGTATACAGTCTGTGTATAAAATAAATAACATTATAATAATAACAATAATACATTTAAATTAGTGCTGTGAAATGGGGGAGTATGAGTACGTCTGATGGAATTGTACTTCCTCTATCGCCGTAACAGAAAGAGAAAGTAAACACAAGGTCAGTGTGTCCTACGTTTCTAAGAAAGCCCCACCGAATTATGGACCGTATTTTATCTTTTTTAATCCTCCAGAAAGCCTGAAATCATCTCGGTGAAGTCCACAGCAGCTCGGTCCACTACAGCCACCATGAAGTGTCTGAGTTTGCTGCTTTCTCTGATGACCGTAACAAGTAAGTGTTTCCTACTTTAAGACGACGGCAGGCTCTCCTGTTGTTCACTCAGTCTTTATCGTGAATCAGACACTTTAATTATTCTACAGGTAGAGTTTAAACCATGAAGAACCAGATTATGTTAAGAATATGTTCAAAATCACCTACATATGAACTGACCTACTCTAGATCTATTTAGAAAGGTTGAAACTTGAATCGAAAAAAATCGTAATTGTGTGTTTGATGTTTTAAGAGTTAGTCCATAATAACAAGCACGTAAACGAGTTTAAATCATGGCAGCTTCAGTACTTTAAATATACTGATTGGATCGCTGAATGTAACGGCACATTTTTGCTCCGTGACTTTATTTATGCGCATTTACGCTTAAATAAACTGACTTCTAAATGATGAACACTAATCCTGTGAACTCGGATGATAAGATAAGATAAAGCTGGCGTGATTAAATGGCTCAACCGGTATTTGTGGGACGTAATTTTCAGTTTATTACTGCATGACGTGTCCTGACTTGCTGTTTTTTGGCCCAGAACTCAACATATTGCTCATCCAAACACAAGGAATCATAGGGTGGAGTCAGGTAACATGGGCCACTTTTTGGTAAATGATTTATAAGACCATTAAATAAGCTATGCATGAGATCTAATGATATTTTTTATAAATTGGCATGGGTCTCTAAAATATTTATTTGTTAAAAAAAATGTGAAAAAGTATAATTGTTTTGGAATTATGAGAGTTTGAGTATCAGCAGGTTCCCTCTTGAGCTAATGTTCAGGTAAAATGGGCATCATTTTAATTTTAACAGTATATTAACACTAACTACTGTCTTTCATGTGCCATAGTAACAACATCATTATACATCCTTATTCTTTTTTTTTATTAAGTAATCATTAACTTATCATTACCTACGCTATAAAATGTTATTGGGAGTCACTCTTTAAGTTCACTAGCAGTTAGTTCCTCATTTGTTTTTTTTTATTACGTAATCGTTAACTAATGATTAACTAATGATTACCTACTCTATAAAGTGTTACCCATTTGTCAAACATTTTATCAAAACTTAGAACATCTTTGACAAAAAAACGCCAAAACACCAAAACACCAAAAAGCATGAACATTTTCTGTAGCTGGGTCTCAACATCTCATCTAGTCAGGTCTTGTTAGGTCTTGTACTACGTTCCCTTCAAACAGTCTGCAACGCATACTTTAAAAAAAGATTAAGATTTTGCTATCTAGACCTTTTTTCACACCTTAATTTCTGTGTAACTTATGTGTAAAAGTTTGTGTATGTAGTTTATTTTTTTATTTCAACTGTTCTATTTGAAAGAGCCCGTCAAAGCATTGCTCATAAACATTTTGCTTTGTTTGTAAGCTAACTTATAATTGCTCTATCATTCTTATTAGTGATGAGTGACATTTGCTATGTCATTCTTACCATACAATTACTGTGACATGCTCCATGTAACACGATGCCCTGCCCATATTAACAACCTCAGACCAATCAAAACTATTGTTATATGTCACCTAGTGTTGCAGCAACAATGTAAATCATTTATTGTTGTAAAATTTTAAAGAGCTTTGATGCTCCAACCTTATCTGGCCCATTTTACCTGACTCCACCCTATATCAAAATATTAGTAGGCAGATTATGTTAAGAATTTGTTCAACATTACCTACATTTTAACTGCTGTATGATTAACTAGCTCAACTGGTATTTTTGGGATGGCGTTGAACTTCAGCCAGGTAATGCAACATCAGAGGAAGTGATTTTCAGTTTGATCTGTTATTTCTTAAACAGTTCAATTCGAACTTCCTGGATCAATAACTCATAAGAGAAACGTTATGAGAACACAAACGACGGCTCTTTCTAAGCGTAGTGAGGTAGACAACTTACAGCTACAACTTAATTTTAATCACAACGAGCCGTCCTCCGAGCTGGACACATAAAATCGGTCTCTAAAGTGCAACACCGAGAAGAGAAAAATATTCAATAACTTCACTGTTATACCGTGCAGTGCCACCAAACTGTCTTCACACATCAATGGTCTCTTTCTGATTATAATACAACACTTATTTTGGAAAAAAATATGCTTTTGAATTATTATGGTGAATCTTTCTTTTGATTAATATTCAATAACTTAAGTCTTATATAGTGTAGTGCTACCAAAATATCTTCACACATTAATGGTATCCTGTTTGTTGTACTATATACTTATTTTGGAAAAAATTTACTTTTGCATAATGTTGGTGAATTGTTAATGGGAAAAATATTCAATAACTTCAGTCTTATGAAGTGTAGTTCTACAAAAATGTCTTCACACATTAATGGTCTCCTGTTTGTTATACTACAACAGTTATTTTGGATAAATGTTCTTTTGCTTAATTTTTATTTTTATCATTATTTATATTTTTTCTACATACAGTATATTGGGTTATATATTGTAGCGTTATGTACATAATTTACATGTTACATACTCCTTTATTTCTATTTTCTTATATTTCTTTATGTTTTAAGAGCAACTGTAATGTCCCAATTTCCCCCCCAGGTATCAATAAAGCAATAGGCTACTGATTGTGATTCTCAAATAGGACCAGCTCAGCCGTCCTTGTTTTAATCACGAGAAACAAAGTGTTCAGTGACTCTGCAACAGGAAGTCTAAATGCAATGTTTGTTTCCCCAGGAGAGGCTGATGTGATTGACCCACATGAAACCGTTAAAGTAGACGGTGATGAGGTCATTCTGCCATGCAACCTGAAGGAGCTGTTCAGCTCGACTATATCAGTGTTATGGATACGCAATGGAACCATTGTGCACTCCTATCGAAGTAGGGCTGACGATCTTGAACAGGACAAGAGCTTCAAAAAGAGAACATCTCTCTTCCCTAATGAATTGGCCAAAGGAAACTTTTCCCTAACTCTGACCAACGTGACTGAACTGGATGCAGGAAATTACACCTGCAAAGTTCTAGATCACTACCGCTCCGGCAAAGGTCGGCGCAGAAAATGCAACGTTAACCTCATTGTTGGTGAGTATGCTAACCGAATACATATTAAAATGGAATTTTAGCTCTTAAAAACAATTTACACATTAACAATTAAACATTTTTTTTCAACAGAGCCAAAGCAAAGCAAAGAAAATACGACATATAGTCTTGGTAAGTAAATATTTTTATTTATTTGTATCCCAATTACCTGTCGCTTAGCTAAAATATTCATACCAATTGTGCATTTTGCGATAAAAGCAAAAAATCTGGCACAGATGTAGGTTTATTTGTTATGAAAAGACACATATTTCGGGGCGCTGCAGATTTATAATTATACTGGCTTCCTGCCAAATTAAGGTGTATGATTAAGTGGCTCAAACGGTATTCGTGGGAAGTGATTTTCAGTTTATAACTGTATAATGTGTCCTGACTCGTGTTGTGTTTTGCTGTTTTTGGTCCAGAGATCAACATTTTGCTTTAAAATGAAATTTTAGCTCTTAAACACAATTTACACATTAACAATTTAACATCATTTTTCAACAGAGCAAAGCAAAGGAAATCAGACAAATAGTTCTGGTAAGTAAATATTTTTATTTATTTGTATCCCAATTACCAGTCGCTAAGCTAAAATATTTATAACAATTGTGCATTTTGCGAAAAAAGCAAGCATTTGGCACAGATGTAGGTTTATAGGTTATGAAAATACATAGATTTTTGGGCGCTGCCGATTTATATTTATACTGGTTACCTGCCAAATTAAGGATTGAATTCAGAATTCCCAACCCTGTCTCCAACAAAGTTACATTCCCATACAACTAACCTGCATTCTCATTACTTTTCGAGGAAAACGTGTAGTCTCCTAGATTACAGTCGTAGTTTTAAACAGTTTTAAACACTTGGTTTACTTTGTAAATTTAAACGAAACAAAACAAAAAAATGCAACAAAACTACTTGGTTAGGTTTAGTAAAAAACCCATCATGGTTTGGTTTAAAATGGCTACGTTTGTGACGTTATAGAAAATAAGTAAATGTTGACTTTCAGTTTCACATGGACACAAACAGTGGACTACTGGGTGAAAGTCCTGTGTTTGTTGGACCCATACACGTTGTGAATTGAAACAAGACAAAACAAAAATGCAACAAAACTACTTGGTTAGGTTTAGTAAAACATCATAGTTTGGCTTAAAATAAGTATGTTTGTTACATTATTTGAGTTACGAACGTAAATTGAAATCCCTCAGGAGGTGGTGGAGACCAAAAACAGAGCTAAAAGAGAGAGATTATTGGACTTGCATTCATCAGGTGGACACAAATGCAAATGAATCATTAGGTTGTTGGATGTGTAAGTAAGTAACTGTTTGCTAAGAAGTTCAACAACTTTAAATGTGATGATATGTCATGATGATGATATATATATATATGTTGTGTTGATAACTCAGTTATTACAGGTTTAAATATTTACTCAGATTAATTTTCATTGTCTTGTGAAGCACTTAACAACCCAAATGAACCAATATCTCATCATAACTGAGTTAGTTCAGTATTTTTCTCAGAGAGCAGATTGTTCCCACCGTGAAGAATAAATCTTGACAACTTTCCTTTATTCTTTCAGGACTCGAGGATAACAAAGATATTGGCATTGGCAAGTGCATCGGCAGCGTCATCGGTGCTCTCATTGTCATCTGTGCTCTCATTGGCATTGGCTTTTACATACGGAAGAAATGTCAACAGACCAGTAAGTAATACATTTCTCCTCTCTTCGTTTTCCCCATATAAAAGAATAGGTTCGCAATTTTTAAGTCTGTCTTAAAACAATAAGTCAAATGCCCATATGTACAGTTTAATGGGTTCTTCAGGTTTGTCACTGTTGTTTGAAGGCAGACTTGAAAAATTGTGAACCTATCCTTTAACAAATAGATGCGTAGGTCAATGAAATGTCACTTTTCCTTAAGTGGGTCAAAACTGACCCACATTAGAATCAATTGTTTTTTATTATAATTGCGTGCTATTTTCACAGATTTATTGAATTATTGAAGATCATTTATGTTTATTTGTACTGAGAACACATTATTACACTTTTACATTGTTTTCATTTCTTCCACAGATCCAGAGCCAGAGCCAATGCTAGAGCTAGAACCAGAGGCAGAGAGAGAGCCAATGCTAGAGCCAAAGGCAGAGCCAGAGGCAGAGCCAGAGCCAGCACCGGAGCCGGCACCAGATCCGGCACCAGAGCCAGAGCCGGCACCGGAGCCGGCACCGGAGCCGGCACTGGAGCCGGCACCAGATTCGGCACCAGAGCCAGAGCCAGAGCTGGCACCAGAGCCAGAAAATTATCACAGTGAGTAATGAAAGGGCTGTACCCTGTAATGTACAAGCAGATATATCCCCTATCATTCATCCTCCAGTTCCTCGGTTATGTTTATTTGCAATTATAACACATTTTAAAAGAAAAGAGTGAGACACATTGCTTTTTAGGCAAACTACCTGTGTCTGGTATATTGTATTTTGCACAATTGCTCACTTAACTTTGAAGTAGCTGAAGTAACTCTGTGATAATTAAGTGATTGGTCTGATTCATCTTCATCTTCAAGACAATTTCAGCTGTATGTCTAACTGCTGTAGCTGGCGAGCTAACTGCTAACTTGCTATCCAGCTGGGCTAACGCTACCCTTTCAAAAAAGAAATTATTCAAGTGTGCTAAGTATACTTCTTTTAAACTTAAAATAAGAGAGTATACTTTCAGTTTACTTTTTATGTACTTATCAGAGATATACTTAACAAAATTATACTTAAATATACTTGGCTTATACTGACAAGTATACAGAAAAGTCCAAGTGTACTTGGCTTATACTGAAAAGTTTACAGAAAAGTATAAGTATATCTGGCCAAGCACTATAAGTTCACTTCAAGAAAACTTATAAGTATGCTAAAAACTATTAAACTAGTAGTTTACTGAGCGTATACTATAAAGTATACTTTCATAAACTAAAAAGTGAGCTACAAGTAACTAGTAATCTAACAGTATACCTATAAGTTCACTTGTAGTATAGTTCATAGTATAGGTGCAGTACAAAATAAAACTTCGATGTAAACTAATTGTGTACTCAAAGTTTACTACTCTTACATTTAAAGTACACTTAAAATTATACTTTTATAAACTAAAAAGTGGGCCAATTTAGTCCCAAGAAGTGTTGGAGTAGTACACTTACACGTTTACTATTAGTACATTGAAATTAGTATACTTATTACATAACGTATAGTTGGGATTATACTTGAACTATACTTGAGTTTATTTCATAAAATTAACTTGAAGTATACTTTTCTTTGTAAGGGTAGTCAGTCGCAAACGCTCCTAGTATTTTGTTCAATAAAACAGTCACTCAGTTAGCAAACTTGTAAGCTTAGCTCAGTTGCTAATGGGACAATAAGTTCCCAAGGTTTATTCAAAAGATGTATTTGTATCATTGAGTCCTGTCTCTGTAATCCACTGCTTTTTGGCGGAGCAGTTTTTACTCCAATATGGAGTTAAATAAAAGTGGATGGTGCCACAGAGATAATTAGATAGCTGCATATTATACCTTTAACCATATGTTTACCAGAGTGGTTCAGAACAGAAAAGGCTGTTGAGCCGTTTTGAAAGGCACTGACAAATAACCTGTTTTGTGTTGTATAGGTCCGAATCCAAGACGGAGACGACGCAACAAGCAAAAAAACAAGGAAAAGAACAATCCTGGGGAGATACGACTGATGATCATGGGACGCACCAGTGGCACTAGAACCTGTGCACAGCTCAGCCAAAAACTTTTATTCCAGAGTGCAGATCTCTGTGTCTCCCTCCCCCTCCCCCCCTCCCAAACAAAGAAAAGTTGAATCTCGCTCAGTCGCCCCACTCTTACAGTCCAGAACAAAAACTGTGATTTATTCATCTCATATCGTGCCAAACTTTGGCAGATCAAAACATATCAGGTATGAAATTAATCTGCAGGTGCTCCGGTTTAAAATGAGACCAAACTTTTACATGGATATCAGTTTATGAGCCACTACAAAGACCACAATGTGGCCTGCAACAGACTAAGGTAAGGCTTGTTTTTAGCCTAGCCGATTGCTGGAAATGCTTTTTGCTACTGAAGCAACTGTTGATCATTTGCTAAGAGAAGTGAGGGGTCGGCAGTCAATGACGCTATAAAACAGTTACTAAAATAGTTTTTTCAAAAAGTGTGAATCACCGCAATCAAGAGGTCCTTGAGCATAAAGTCGTAAAAGAGGACCAAAAATATTAGACTGATGGGTCCAGTATACACTACAGACTATACACGAATACATGACCTCCCAACAGGCGGAGAAAAAAACCCAGATAGCACATTAAGTACAGATAATTTTATTTACCCTTAAATGCAAGTCTCAAGTTTACGTAATTTAAGTAAAGTTCAAGTATATTTCCCAAGTACACTTTATGCAGTAAGTATACTAATATCAATGTACTAGTTGTACTAGTAGTATACTTGTAAGTGAACCACTTCAATACTTCTTTGGACTAAATTGGCCCATTTTTTAGTTTATAAAAGTATACTTTAAGTGTATGTTGTGTTATGTTGTTGGGTCCTCACCAGGACTTTGGGACAAAGAGCGGCCTGTAAGGTCAAAAGCCTGAAAACAGGCCTACATGTAAGGTCAAAAGCCTGAACAACAGGCCTACATGTAAGGTCAAAAGCCTAAACAAAGGAACAAAGCTTAACCGCCATCTTGAATCTAAATCCTGGTCGCTCATTGGATGAGGCTCACAGGAAATTAGGGGAGATCCGGTGACACGCCTGCAGCGTCACTGAGGAGATATAAGCACAGCGCACCTACGAAGCGCTCTCTTTCCACTGCAACTCAGTTTGCTACAGGAGGTGACTCTACGTTGCAACTTCCCCTTTAAGCCTTGGCGCAGTTCCCGACCTCGCTGGACAAGTTAAGCTACTGTTCTCTTTGTTCACGGAACATTTTCGGACCTGAGATCACACCACCAGTGATCTCCCAACCTGCAGAAGGAAGAACCGGACCCCCGTTCTTCAAGAAGGAAAGACGCCCGCTCCTTTCCTCCAAGTCGACTCTGGCTGTTTTCCCTCCGCTGCCGCACGGAGAATCAGCCCCGCCTTTCACCGCTGACGAGCGTGATAACGGCCCGTTGCCCCGAGCTGAACCCGCCGGACCAATCAACGGACAAACACATCTTAAACGCTTCGAAAAGCGTACCAAGTATGAGGCTTGTGTCTGGGCAGAGACTATTAATAGCGTGTGTTACATTTAAGTTTTATTACTTTATTGTTTTGAGTTTACGGACTGCTGAGTCCGCCCGTGTGCTGCTTTGTTGATGTTTTATTGCTGGCTGTGCGCTCCAAGCCGTGGGCTTTTCATTGTGTTTACTTCGGCCACAACGGGAGAGACCTGTAACTGTATTTTACCGGTTAAAAGACCAGTACACGGCCGACAGACGTGAGTTCGCCTGCCGGGTTTCTGAGTGGTAAATATACAGCGACTACGTTTTTCTCCCTGCCGCTAGAATTCCTCTGCTGCTTGTTCACTGCTGTTACTTGTGTGTCCCACGCCGTGGGCTTTCTTTGTGTTAGTGTCTGCCATCACCGGAAAGACCGGTAGTTAGGATCTCTTTTTTCTGCGCTCTGAGTGCGCCTTTCTTTTCTCCCTCTTTCGCTAACCCACACACACACACACACACACACACACACCTATACCCGTTTACGGACAACGTGGGGACCACATTTTGCATTGCATGTTATTCTAACTTACGCGGCCTCGTTTGCCATTAGAGCCATCCCTTACGTGACGTAACCACGTGCGTGGCCACGTCCACCTCGTGCTCCTCCCCTTTTCCTTCCTCCACACAAACACACACACACACACACACACACACACACACACACACACACACACTCACACACACACACACACATACATACACACACATACACACACGTGCCTTATGCTTGTTTGATTGTAGTATAGTAATTAGAGCTGTTTGTGTAGGATAGTTGTTTGTTTATTATAGGTATTATTGGTTATTAATTATCCTTGCTTATACATTATTAGTTACTGAGTAATGGTGTTGGTGTTTGGGTAATTATAAATTGATATTGCTAATTTTAAATAAACTTGTTTTGCATTTTAAAGAACAGTTGTCTGTGATTGTTTGTGCATATGTGTTGTAATAATAGCTGGTTGTGAGAGTCAGTGCTCGGATTCATCCTTTACTGTTCACCTCATAAATATAAAGTAGTGAGTAAATACTGGTATTTTGAGTGAACAGCCCCTTTGAGACTGTATCGACGTTTGGTTATTGTTCCCTGATTTCAGGGTGGTGCCCCGTTATTGATAGTTTTTATTAATATTAATAATTTCTTTAATTTTATTAATCTTAGTAATTAATATTTGTTAATAACCAAATATATTCCTACCAAATCCCAACAATGTCTTCCATGAAATAATTGCAAACTTTCCATCCGTATTTTCCAACAATGTGATATAAAAATGATGCGGCTCTTGAGCGCTGAAATGTTTGATATGTGAACGTGATTTTTTAATATTCTTGGGGTAAATGTAAATGTGGGTTACAAGTTCAGAAGTTGTTTTTGATATTTGTGTAGCTTTTGATACATTAGATCAGGATTTTATGAACCATCTCAGGGATAGAATTGGTATCTCAGGTCCCGTCCAATAGAACCGTTTCACTACATTTTAACTCTGCATCCTCTAATAATATTAATAATAATAATATATTATATTTATATAGCACCTTTCATGAAACTCAAAGACACTTTGCACAGTTAAAAGGATCATAAATAAGAATGTCATAATATATAAAACCCTGTGGACAGGTTGGTGGTGGGGAGTGTTCAGTCTGTCTTACACTTTGGAATTGATTGACACATATTGAAGCGACAATATAAATAATTAATTAATATAATATAATATAATATAATATAATATAATATAATATAATATAATATAATATAATAATATAAATGAGACTAATTATTTTAGGGTGGCATTATTAAAAAGTTGTTGTGTATGTTTGTATACTGTAAGCTTTTATTTCCCTATTACATTGTTTTACTATTTTATTTCTATATTTGTTTTTTTTTACTGTGTTGTTCTGGTTTAAGTGTTTTTACCACCCTGTGAATAACTTTACAACATCTGTTCTGAAATCCACTATATTGTTTATAAAATGTATTCAAATAATTATTGTACTGTGATACCAAAAGTGAGTTTTCTAAGCTGTGACACTGAGAGGTCAAGGTGCTGAAACTGTAACTTTTAATACAAAAAAAAAATTGTTTCAGCATTTACGTGACGTTTTTCTTACATTTTTAATCAGGGCCGGCTCTAGCTCTTTTGGTGCCCGAGGTGAAATTTGGTTTTGTCATTGTTTTGTGTTGTTAATTGATTTCCAATAATAAAAATATACATACATTTGCATAAAGCAGCATATTTGTCCACTCCCATGTTGATAAGAGTATTAAATACTTGACAAATCTACCTTTAAGGTACATTTTGAACAGATAAAAAACACGCGATTAATTTGCGATTAATCGTGATAAATCATGAACAATTTTGCCCTAATTATAATATAAATACACAATTGGTCCCTGATATTGTTGGCTTACAATTTACACTTTTATTAACAAATCAGTGCGGCCGGGCAGTGGAAAAGTGTGAAAAAGAGAGTTACAGGGGTGAAAAGTGTATGTACTGTACTAAACCAAACCAGTGATCACTGATTATTGATTGGGAAGATACAAATGTAAATTGATTGTAATGTACGATGTTGTAATATGTGATTTTATGTATGATGTTATGTATTATTTTTTTTTTTTCTTAAAAGCCTAACCAGGGACAAGGTCTGCAAACTAGCTACGGCTAGAAGCACGTTAACAATGCCTACATGTATTGTCCCTGTCATTTAAATTAATAAAATAAATAAAAATGTCTTTCTTTCTTTCCTCATTTGCTACCTCAATGCAAAAAAATGAGGAAGGGCATTTTTAAAAAAAATATATTATTATTTATTTTTTTTCTTTAGAGGGCGAGCAGCGCTCCCCAGAAGGTGGCGCCCTAGGCGACCGCCTATTAAGGCCTACCTTAAGCCAGCCCTGTTTTTAATCAAATTCAATGTTTTCTGCCTCATTAAATGATAAGACCATTAAAACATTTGAAGATGTGTACAAAGACAACACATTTACACACGTTTAGTTTAGATGTTATTAAAATGGTTTGTTGTTGTTTTTCAGGGAGAATTTTACACATTTTATCTTCTCCAACAATAAGCCACTGCACCACGATGACCCATTTACCTTAAACTGCATAGCAACACAATATAGTAAAGTTAGATACGCTCTGTTCACTGTGAATTTAACTTTGGTTAAATATATATATATATATATATATATAGTATATGCTGGGTAGGTTGTGAATTTCACCAAGGGATTAATAAAGTTTTATCTTTATCTATAATAATACATCATAATTAATTTGTTGCATATATTTTGTATTATTCATCTGAATCTGCGAAGTAATCGCATGAAATAGAAATACTCAAGTACCTAAACATTGTCCTGAAGTACAGTACTTGAGTAAATGTACTTAGTTACTTTGCCCCACTAACCGTGAGTGGTGAAAGTCTCCATCCTGTAGGTCATGTTTCACAGTTTGCTGATGATCTTTTACTGTATTTATCCAAATAAACCCCACTCTCTGCTAAAGGACTTCTCATTGGTTTCCTCTGCTTCAGAAACGTTAACATGAGAATCAAATCTCACGATCTTTTAGGTCATTCTCTCTCACCTATAACCACTGAATCAAACCTGCCACCAGCCACAAGAGAGGCCGTCTTCACATTTCAGGGAAACAGGATATGAAGCAGCCACATAGACAATAAAAGACTCAGAATTGAAACTATTTTATCTCAAGTATATATCTAGCAGTCTATCTATAGTATCTCATCCATAAATGCACCAGCAAATAGTTTATGGTTGTTTTGAACACACAGTT
This sequence comes from Sebastolobus alascanus, assembly GCA_916701645.2. Taxonomy (NCBI): domain Eukaryota; kingdom Metazoa; phylum Chordata; class Actinopteri; order Perciformes; family Sebastidae; genus Sebastolobus; species Sebastolobus alascanus. The sequence continues at coordinate 359,213 of CAKAOJ020000001.1, read as the reverse complement.
TTCAAAATATCTGTCTCTACAGCAAATTTGGATTTACACAACAACACACTAACACACAATGACGTGAGCAGCCACATGGTTTCACTTCTTATTCTGGTCTCTCAGGTGTCCACACTTCTGTTTTCTCTCTGGGTAATGTACATCCATCTTTACTATACTTAGCCTACACCTCAATAGTTATATCAATTAACTCAATCAATCATCAATAAACATGTCTTTAAGACAGAAGAGACAATATTCCTGTATTTACCCTCTGTCTGACACGCCCCGTTTTAGCACATTTCAGAATTGCGTTGCTAGGCAACAGCCTCGCGTCCATGTTTACCACATGTATGTCACTCACATACGCTGCAACCGGAAATAAACTGGGACACATTTAGAATTTAAAACTGTGAAATGGTCCAAATGTTGTACAGTTGTGACATCACAAAGGGACAGAAATCCTGACTGGCTTGTTTCAAAGGCTCAGTTTCTGAATACAGGTTGTGTGTATTTCTCCGTGGATTTAGCGTTTCCATACTTTCACTGTATTTATATATAACATTTAAAACCTGCTTTATAATAACAAAGACAAGAATATCTCACTTTTTACAATACGGGACCTTTAAAACTTATCTTTACTGTACCAGAGAGAGAAGAAATTATGAGCTGAGTAATAAAAGAAACATCTCCAATCAATCATTTACAATTCAAGTGTAACACAAGAGGAAGAGGCCTGCATTGTTCAGGTTAGGACTGCCATCTACTGGTAGGTTGGTAGACCCGCAACTAAGTCATTGAGAGAACAACATTTAGAGTATAGAACTAAAACAATATTTTAGGAAGTATTGCTCAAAAATATTAAAGGAAAAATAAAAATGTATACACTTAATTCTAGGTACACCTGTACAATCTAATGCATAGAGTCTACTTTTATGATACATTATGTTCAGTTTATTACAGAGGTCACTGTTAAAGGTGTTGTTCTACTGGACTGCATCATATGTCTAATTTTTTGTCCTCCCTGTTTAACCCTCTGAGGCCCACAATAGACCCTTTTTTGTCTTTTTTAGGGGGGTCCAGGGGGTCTTTAGGGGGAGATATCAGGTCAACAGTAGATGTCACATACAAGTGGTGTACATCATCTGAAAGCTGGGAACATGAAGATGTACACCACTTCTATGTGACATCCCGTTGACCTGCTTAAGACCCCCTGTACCCCCCTAAAAAAAACTAAAATGGGTCTATTGTGTCTCATAAGTTGTTGCAGCAATTTTTGGGTTGATACCATTTGTTACACAGATTTGGTGCTAAATTTAACCATTTTTACCACTGGAGAATTAATAAAAATGATCAATAATCCCTCCAAAATACCACATTAAGACACCAAGACCTTGAGGAACACCAGAGGAAAAAGTCATGCTGTGATTTGAGATCAAAAACCTTTTGACATTTGGAGATTTCTGCAAGAATTTGCGTTTTTTTTCCTGCAATTGTGGCGAGCACTTCTGTTGTGTAAACTGCTCTGAAAACCCCTTATTGTCAATCTACCTAGGAAATGAATATTTAAAAAAAAAATATTTAGTTTTTTTTTTTATCAATATTTACAATAATGCAAGCTTGATGCAAATTAATTTAAATGTCTTAAAAATATTATAGAAATTAAAAAAAAGAAGCAAAATGCATAAAACGAGCATTATTGTAATGTTGTGGTAAGGATATATATACCTTAAAAAAATTAACACATTAAAATCTTAATGTGTAATTTTGTGTACCTGTTTAAATGTATTACATACTAATAGAATATGATTTTTTTTTTATTTGGGAGAGTTAAAAGTGACTGTAGTTGCAGAAACACCAAGGCTATTCTCAGCAGGTATACAGTCTGTGTATAAAATAAATAACATTATAATAATAACAATAATACATTTAAATTAGTGCTGTGAAATGGGGGAGTATGAGTACGTCTGATGGAATTTTCCTTCCTCTATCGCCAAGTTGTAACAGAAAGAGAAAGTAAACACAAGGTTAGTGTGTCCTACGTTTCTAAGAAAGCTCCACCGAATTATGGACCGTATTTTATCTTTTTTAATCCTCCAGAAAGCCTGAAATCATCTCGGTGAAGTCCACAGCAGCTCGGTCCACTACAGCCACCATGAAGTGTCTGATTTTGCTGCTTTCTCTGTTTACCGTAACAAGTAAGTGTTTCCTACTTTAAGACGACGGCAGCCTCTCCTGTTGTTCACTCAGTCTTTATCGTGAATCAGACACTTTAATTATTCTACAGGTAGAGTTTAAACCATGAAGAACCAGATTATGTTAAGAATATGTTCAAAATCACCTACATATGAACTGACCTACTCTAGATCTATTTAGAAAGGTTGAAACTTGAATCGAAAAAAATCGTAATTGTGTGTTTGATGTTTTAAGAGTTAGTCCATAATAACAAGCACGTAAACGAGTTTAAATCATGGCAGCTTCAGTACTTTAAATATACTGATTGGATCGCTGAATGTAACGGCACATTTTTGCTCCGTGACTTTATTTATGCGCATTTACGCTTAAATAAACTGACTTCTAAATGATGAACACTAATCCTGTGAACTCGGATGATAAGATAAGATAAAGCTGGCGTGATTAAATGGCTCAACCGGTATTTGTGGGACGTAATTTTCAGTTTATTACTGCATGACGTGTCCTGACTTGCTGTTTTTTGGCCCAGAACTCAACATATTGCTCATCCAAACACAAGGAATCATAGGGTGGAGTCAGGTAACATGGGCCACTTTTTGGTAAATGATTTATAAGACCATCAAATAATCTATGCATGAGATCTAATGATATTTTTTATACATTGGCATGGGTCTCTAAAATATTTCTTTGTTAAAAAAAATGTGAAAAAGTATAATTGTTTTGGAATTATGAGAGTTTGAGTATCAGCAGGTTCCCTCTTGAGCTAATGTTCAGGTAAAATGGGCATCATTTTAATTTTAACAGTATATTAACACTACCTACTGTCTTTCATGTGCCATAGTAACAACATCATTATACATCCTTATTTATTTTTTTTATTAAGTAATCATTAACTTATCATTACCTACGCTATAAAATGTGATTGGGAGTCACTCTTTAAGTTCACTAGCAGTTAGTTCCTCATTTGTTTTTTTTTTATTACGTAATCGTTAACTAATGATTAACTAATGATTACCTACTCTATAAAGTGTTACCCATTTGTCAAACATTTTATCAAAACTTAGAACATCTTTGACAAAAAAACACCAAAACACCAAAACACCTAAAAGCATGAACATGTCCTGTAGCTGGGTCTCAACATCTCATCTAGTCAGGTCTTGTTAGGTCCTGTACGAAGTTCCCTTCAAACACTGTCTGCAACGCATACTTTAAAAAAAGATTAAGATTTTGCTCTGATACATATCTAGACCTATGAACCTGTTTTTCACACCTTAGTTTCTGTGCAACTTATGCGTAAAAGTGTGTGTATGTAATTTTTTTTTTTTTTTCAACTGTTCTATTTGAAAGAGCCTGTCAAAAAATTGCTCATAAACATTTTGCTTTGTTTGTAAGCTAACGTATAATTTCTTTATCATCCTTATTAGTGATGAGTGACATTTGCTATGTCAGGCTACTTACCATACAAATACTGTGACATGCTCCATGTAACACGATGCCCTGCTCATATTAACAACCTCAGACCAATCAAAACCATGGTTATATGTCACCCAGTGTTGCATCAACGATGTAAATCATTTATTGTTGTACATTTTTAAAGAGCTTTGATACTCCAACCTTATCTGGCCCATTTTACCTGACTCCATCCATATAAAAATACTAGTAGGCAGATTGTGTTAAGAATATGTTCAACATTACCTACATTTTAACTGCTGTATGATTAACTGGCTCAACCGGTATTTTTGGGACAGCGTTGAACCTCAGCCAGGCAATGCAACATCAGAGGAAATGATTTTCAGTTTGATCTCTTATTTCTTAAACAGTTCAATTCAAACTTCCTGGATCAATAACTCATAAGAGAAACGTTGTTAGAACACAAACTAGGGCTCTTTCTAAGCGTAGTGAGGTAGACAACTTACAGCAACAACTTAATTTTAATCAAAACAAGCCGTCCTCCGAGCTGGACACATAACACTCTAAAGTGCAACGCCGAAAAGAGAAAAATATTCAATAACTTCACTGTTATAATGTGTAGTGCCACCAAACTGTCTTCACACATCAATGGTCTCTTTCTGATTATAATACAAATACATAATACTTATTTGGAAAAAAATATGCTTTTGAATTATTTTGGTGAATTTTTCTTTTGATTAATATTCAATAACTTAAGACTTATATAGTGTAGTGCTACCAAAATATCTTCTCACATTAATGGTATCCTGTTTGTTGTACTACAATACTTATTTTGGAAAAAATTTACTTTTGCGTAATTTTGGTGAATTGTTAATGGGAAAAATATTCAATAACTTCAGTCTTATGAAGTGTAGTACCACCAAAATCACACATTAATTGTCTCCTCATGGTTATACTACAACACATAGGTTGGGAAAAATTTGATTTTGTATAATTTGGGGGATTATTATTGAAATATTCAATAACTTCACTGTTATAAAGTGTAGTGCTAAAAAAATCTCTTCACACATTAATGGTCTCCTGTTTGTTATACTACAACAGTTATTTTGGATAAATGTTCTTTTGCTTAATTTTTATTTTTATTATTATTTATATTTTTCTACATACAGTATATTGGGTTATACATTGTAGCATTATGTACATAATTTACATGTTACATACTCCTTTATTTCTATTTTCTTATATTTCTTTATGTTTTTATATAAGAGCAACTGTATTGTCCCAATTTCCCCCCCGGGGATCAATAAAGTATTAGGCTACTGATTGTGATTCTGAAAAATAATTTCTCAAATAGGACCAGCTCAGCCGTCCTTGTTTTAATCATGAGAAACAAAGTGTTCAGTGACGCTGCAACAGGAAGTCTAAATGCAATGTTTGTTTCCCCAGGAGAGGCTGATGTGATTGGCTCAAATGGAACCGTTAAAGTAGACGGTGATGAGGCCATTCTGCCATGCCACCTGAAGGATCCATTCAACTCGACTAAATCAGTGTTATGGATACGCAATGGAACCATTGTGCACTTCTATCGAAGTATGGCTGACTATCTTGTTGATCAGGACAAGAGCTTCAAAGATAGAACATCTCTCTTCCCTGATGAATTGGCCAAAGGAAACTTTTCACTAACTCTGACCAACCTGACTGAACTGGATGCAGGAAATTACACCTGCACAGTTCTAGTTAACGACCGCTCCAGCAAAGATCTGTACAGAAAATGCAACATTACCCTCATTGTTGGTGAGTATGCTAACCGAATACATATTAAAATGGAATTTTAGCTCTTAAACACAATTTACACATTAACAATTAAACATTTCTTTTCAACAGAGCCAAAGCAAAGCAAAGGAAATGCGAAAGATAGTCTTGGTAAGTAAATATTTTTATTTATTTGTATACCAATTACCTGTCGCTTAGCTAAAATATTCATACCAATTGTGCATTTTGCGATAAAAGCAAAAAATCTGGCACAGATGTAGGTTTATATGTTATGAAAAGACACATATTTCGGGGCGCTGCAGATTTATATTTATACTGGCTTCCTGCCAAATTAAGGTGTATGATTAGGTGGCTCAACCGGTATTTGTGGGAAGTGATTTTCAGTTTATAACTGTATAATGTGTCCTGACTCGTGTTGTGCTTTGCTGTTTTTGGTCCAGAGCATTTTGCTTTAAAATGAAATTTTAGCCCTTAAACACAATTTACACATTAACAATTTAACATAATTTTTCAACAGAGCAAATCAAAGGAAATCCGACAAATAGTTCTGGTAAGTAAATATTTTTATTTACTTTTATCCCAATTACCTGTCGCTAAGCTAAAGTATTCATAACAATTGTGCTTTTTCCGATAAAAGCAAAAAAATTGGCACAGATGTAGGTTTATATATTATGAAAATACATAGATTTCGGGGCGCTGAAGATTTATATTTATACTGGCTCCTGCCAAATTAAGGATTAAATCAGAATTCCCAACCCTGTCTCCAACAAAATTACATTCCCATACAACTAAACTGCATTCTCATTACTTTTCGAGGAAAACGTATATTCTCCCAGATTACAGTCGCAGTTTCAAACAGTTTTAAACGCGTGGTTAACTTTGTAAATTTAAATGAAACAAAATAAAAAAATGCAACAAAACTATTTGGTTAGGTTTAGTAAAAAACCCCATCATGATTTGTTTTAAAATGGCTACGTTTGTTACGTTATAGTAAATAAGTGAACTTTGACTTTTAGTTTCACATGGACACAAACAGTAGACTACTGGGTGAAAGTCCTGTGTTTGTTGGACCCATACACGTTGTGAATTGAAACAAGACAAAACAAAAATGCAACAAAACTACTTGGTTAGGATTAGTAAAACATCATAGTTTGTTACATTATTTGAGTTACGAACGTAAATAGAAATCCCTCAGGAGGTGGTGGTGACCAAAAACAGAGCTAAAAGAGTGAGAATATTGGACTTGCATTCATCAGGTGGACACAAACGCAAATGAATCATTATGTTGTTGGATGTGTAAGTAAGCAACCGTTTGCTAAGAAGTTCAACAACTTTAAATGTGATGATATGTCATGATGATGATGATATATATATATATATATATATATATATATATATATATATATATATATATATATATATATATATGTTGTGTTGATAACTCAGTTATTACAGGTTTAAATATTTACTCAGATTAATTTTCATTGTCTTGTGAAGCACTTTACAACCCAAATGAACCAATATCTCATCATAATTGAGTTAGTTCTGTATTTTTCTCAGAAAGCATATTGTTCCCACAGTGAAGAATAAATCTTGACAACTTTCCTTTATTCTTTCAGGACACGAGGTTAACAAAGATATTTTCATCAGCATTGGTGTCATTGTTGCTCTCATTGTTATCGGTGCTCTCATTGGTGTTTGCATATGGAAGAAATGTAAAAGGACCAGTAAGTAACACATTTCTCCTCTCTTCGTTTTCCCCATATAAAAGAATAGGTTCGCAATTTTTAAATCTGTCTTAAAACAATAAGTCAAGTGCCCATATGTACAGTTTAATGGGTTCTTCAGGTTTGTTACTGTTGTTTGAAGGCAGACTTGAAAAATTGTGAACCTATCCTTTAACAAATAGATGCGTAGGTCAATGAAATGTCACTTTTCCTTAAGTGGGTCAAAACTGACCCACATTAGAATCAATTGTTTTTTATTATAAATGCGTGCTATTTTCACAGATTTATTGAATTATTGAAGATCATTTATGTTTATTTGTACTTAGAACACATTATTACACTTTTACATTGTTTTCATTTCTTCCACAGAGCCAGAGCCAAAGCCAATGCCAATGACAAAGCCAAAGGAAGAGGAAAAGCCAATGCTAGAGCCAAAGGCTAAGCCAGTGGCAGAGGCAAAGCCAGCACCAGAGCCAGAGCCGGCACCGGAGCCGGCACCAGATCCGGCACCAGAGCCAGAGCCAGAGCCGGCACCAGAGCCGGCACCCAAGCTGGCACCCAAGCTGGCACCAGAGCCAGAAAATGATCACAGTGAGTAATGAAAGGGCTGTACCCTGTAATGTACAAGCAGATATATCCCCTATCATTCGTCCTCCAGTTCCTCAGTTATGTTTATTTGCAATTATAACACATTTTAAAAGAAAAGAGTGAGACACATTGCTTTTTAGGCAAACTACCTGTCTGGTATATTGTATTTTGCACAATTGCTCACTTAACTTTGAAGTAGCTGAAGTAACTCTGTGATAATTAAGTGATTGGTCTGATTCATCTTCATCTTCAAGACAATTTCAGCTGTATGTCTAACTGCTGTAGCTGGCGAGCTAACTGCTAACTTGCTATCCAGCTGGGCTAACGCTACCCTTTCAAAAAAGAAATTATTCAAGTGTGCTAAGTATACTTCTTTGAAACTTAAAATAAGAGAGTATACTTTCAGTTTACTTTTCATGTACTTATCAGAGATATACTTAACAAAATTATACTTAAATATACTTGGCTTATACTGACAAGTATACAGAAATGTCTAAGTGTACTTGGGAAGTATACAGAAAAGTCCAAGTGTACTTGGCTTATACTGAAAAGTTTACAGAAAAGTATAAGTATATCTGGCCAAGTACTATAAGTTCACTTCAAGAAAACTTATAAGTATGCTAAAAACTATTAAACTAGTAGTTTACTGAGCGTATACTATAAAGTATACTTTCATAAACTAAAAAGTGAGCTACAAGTAACTAGTAATCTAACAGTATACCTATAAGTTCACTTGTAGTATAGTTCATAGTATAGGTGCAGTACAAAATAAAACTTCGATGTAAACTAATTGTGTACTCAAAGTTTACTACTCTTACATTTAAAGTACACTTAAAAGTACACTTTTATAAACTAAAAAGTGGGCCAATTTAGTCCCAAGAAGTGTTGGAGTAGTACACTTACACGTTTACTATTAGTACATTGAAATTAGTATACTTATTACATAACGTATAGTTGGGATTATACTTGAACTATACTTGAGTTTATTTCATAAAATTAACTTGAAGTATACTTTTCTTTGTAAGGGTAGTCAGTTGCAAACGCTCCTAGTATTTTGTTCAATAAAACAGTCACTCAGTTAGCAAACTTGTTAGCTTAGCTCAGTTGCTAATGGGACAATAAGTTCCCAAGGTTTATTCAAAAGATGTATTTGTACCATTGAGTCCTGTCTCTGTAATCCACTGCTTTTTGGCGGAGCAGTTTTTACTCCAATATGAAATTAAATAAAAGTGGGCCACAGAGATAATTAGATAGCTGCATATTATACCTTTAACCATATGTTTACCAGAGTGGTTCAGAACAGAAAATGCTGTTGAGCCGTTTTGAAAGGCACTGACAAATAACCTGTTTTGTGTTGTATAGGTCCGAATCCAAGACGGAGACGACGCAACAAGCAAAAAAACAAGGAAAAGAACAATCCTGGGGAGATACGACTGATGATCATGGGACGCACCAGTGGCACTAGAACCTGTGCACAGCTCAGCTAAAAATGCTTTTATTCCAGAGAGTGCAGATCTCTGTGTCTCCCTCCCCCCCTCCCAAACAAAGAAGATTTGAATCTCGCTCAGTCGCCCCACTCTTACAGTCCAGAACAAAAACTGTGATTTATTCATCTCATATCGTGCCAAACTTTGGCAGATCAAAACATATCAGGTATGGAATTAATCTGCAGGTGCTCCAGTTTAAAATGAGACCAAACTTTTACATGGATATCAGTTTATGAGCCACTACAAAGACCACAATGTGGCCGGCAACAGACTAAGGTAAGGCTTGTTTTTAGCCTAGCCGATTGCTGGAAATGCTTTTTGCTACTGAAGCAGCTGTTGATCATTTGCTAAGAGAACTGAGGAGTCGGCAGTCAATGACGCTATAAAACAGTTAATAAAATAGTTTTTTCAAAAAGTGTGAATCACCGCAATGAAGAGGTCCTTGAGCATAAAGTCGTAAAAGACGACCAAAAATATTAGACTGATGGGTCCAGTATACACTACAGACTATCCACGAATACATGACCTCCCAACAGGCGGAGATACAAACCCAGATAGCACATTAAGCACAGATAATTTTATTTACCCTTAAATGCAAGTCTCAAGTTTACGTAATTTAAGTAAAGTTCAAGTATATTTCCCAAGTATACTTTATGTAGTAAGTATACTAATATCAATGTACTAGTTGTACTAGTAGTATACTTGTAAGTGAACCACTTCAATACTTCTTGGGACTAAATTGGCCCATTTTTTAGTTTATAAAAGTATACTTTAAGTGTATGTTGTGTTATGTCTTCCATGAAATAATTGCAAACTTTCCATCCGTATTTTCCAACAATGTGATATAAAAATGATGCAGCTCTTGAGCGCGGAAATGTTTGATATGTGAACGTGATTTTTTAATATTCTTGAGGGAAATGTAAATGTGGGTTACAAGTTCAGAAGTTGTTTTTGATATTTGTGTAGCTTTTGATACATTAGATCAGGATTTTATGAACCATCTCAGGGATAGAATTGGTATCTCAGGTCCCGTCCAATAGAACCGTTTCACTACATTTTAACTCTGCATCCTCTAATAATATTAATAATAATAATATATTATATTTATATAGCACCTTTCATGAAACTCAAAGACACTTTACACAGTTAAAAGGATCATAAATAAGAATGTAATAATATATAAAACCCTGTGGACAGGTTGGTGGTGGGGAGTGATCAGTCTGTCTTACACTTTGGAATTGATTGACACATATTGAAGCGACAATATAAATAATTAATTAATATAATATAATATAATATAATATAATATAATATAATATAATAATATAAATGAGACTAATTATTTTAGGGTGGCATTATTAAAAAGTTGTTGTGTATGTTTGTGTACTGTTTACTTTTATTTCCCTATTACATTGTTTTACTATTTTATTTCTATATTTGTTTTTTTTACTGTGTTGTTCTGGTTTAAGTGTTTTTACCACCCTGTGAAGAACTTTACAACATCTGTTCTGAAATCCACTATATTGTTTATAAAATGTATTCAAATAATTATTGTACTGTGATACCAAAAGTGAGATTTCTAAGCTGTGACACTGAGAGGTCAAGGTGCTGAAACTGTAACTTTTAATACAAAAAGAAAAATTGTTTCAGCATTTACGTGACGTTTTTCTTACTTTGTTAATCAGGGCCGGCTCGAGCTCTTTTGGTGCCCGAGGTGAAATTCGGTTTTGTCATTGTTTTGTGTTGTTAATTGATTTCCAATAATAAAAATATACATACATTTGCATAAAGCAGCATATTTGTCCACTCCCATGTTGATAAGAGTATTAAATACTTGACAAATCTACCTTTAAGGTACAATTTGAACAGATAAAAAACACGCGATTAATTTGCGATTAATCGTGATAAATCATGAACAATTTTGCCCTAATTATAATATAAATACACAATTGGTCCCTGATATTGTTGGCTTACAATTTACACTTTTATTAACAAATCGGTGCGGCCGGGCAGTGGAAAAGTGTGAGAAAGAGAGTTACAGGGGTGAAAAGTGTATGTACTGTACTAAACCAAACCAGTGATCACTGATTATTGATTGGGAACATACATATGTAAATTGATTGTAATGTACGATGTTGTAATATGTGATTTTATGTATGATGTTATGTATTATTTTATTTTTTTTCTTAAAAGCCTAACCAGGGACAAGGTCTGCAAACTAGCTACGGCTAGAAGTACTTTAACAATGCCTACATGTATTGTCCCTGTCATTTAAATTAATAAAATAAATAAAAATGTCTTTCTTTCTTTCCTCATTTGCTACCTCAATGCAGAAAATGAGGAAGGGCATTTTTAAAAAAAATATATTATTATTTATTTTTTTTCTTTAGAGGGCGAGCAGCGCTCCCCAGAAGGTGGCGCCCTAGGCGACCGCCTATAAAGGCCTGCCTTAAGCCAGCCCTGTTTTTAATCAAATTCAATGTTTCCTGCCTCATTAAATGATAAGACGATTAAAACATTTGAAGATGTGTACACAGATAACACATTTACACACGTTTTGTTTAAATGTTATTAAAATGGTTTGTTGTTTTTCAGGGAGAATTTTACACATTTTATCTTCTCCAACAATAAGCCACTGCACCATGATGACCCATTTACCTTAAACATAGCAACACAATATAGTAAAGTTAGAGACGCTCTGTTTAAGGTGAATTTAACTTTGGAGACAGATTTATTCACATCAGAGTGCTTCACTCAACAACTAAACCACAATAGTTTCCAGTCACGCTGCGGAACACAACATATAGGTCATTTCATTAAATTAAATGGGCCAAAACACTCCTACCTATTTATCTGTTCACTGTGTACACACACATATTTTTTTTAGTAATTTTAAGTCATTTTACAACATTTATATTAAATTAACATTTGTAGTACATGTTTGTTGGCATTTACGTGGGTTTTAAAGCGGCCCAATGTCCTCTCTTTGTTTCCACTGACCTAGTTTCAACGAGAATAATCTCACCACAGCTGACCCCAAATCACTGACAATAAACGGTAAAAGAGTTTTTTTCCAGTCCAAATTTAAAGGAACATTTATATTACAGAAGAATAAGAATGTGAGAAAAGAATAAAACACTAAAAGTTGTTTGTGTCAGTAAAAAAAAAATTTCTAAAATCTGAGTTAAATTCTGATTAAAGAGATTAAATGTCAAATGAAAAAAAACACACAACCAAACAACAGATGGCTGGACTAAAACTTCACACCTCATAATGTTTGCATGACGAAAACCACAAACACCCTCCACTTCCTTTTCACGCTCAGCAGCGTTTAACACTGCACAATGTATTTTCTGTCCATCGCAATGTACAAACTAACATACGTTTACGTCAGAAGGGCCAGCGTCGCTCCCCTTAACAAATACAGGTTTATTCAAGTAGTGTACTTCCTTTAAACTTAGAATAAGAGAGTTGACTTTTTATGTACTTATCAGAGATATACTTAAAAGTATACTTGGCTCATACTGACAAGTATACAGACAAGTACGAGAGTATACTTGGCTCATACTTGTACTTAGTCTTTTGATCAAGATATATTTATCTCTACCTGCCTCCTACCTGGAAGCGACTTGGGAGGAAACAAGGAACAAAGTGAAGGAGAGAAGGAGTCTAAACACAGCCTTCACTTCAACAGCTGATCACAATGAAGCAACAAACATGACAAATCTTCCTTAAATGTTAAACTTTATTTACATCTGAATTTGTGTGTCCTGTGTTGTATTTCAGTTCAGATAAAGTTAGTCTTCAGCTTTAAAAGATAACAAACGCATGAAAACATCATTTATATTTCATTCTGGTGGTAAACATGCCACTTTTTACCAGTTTGTAGGACTATACAGCTATTTCCATGATGACATTGTGGCTGCCTCTTCTCTCTGAGACCGTCCGAGCTGAAAGAGATCAAGTTTCTATGAGAATAATCGTCAGATTAATGTCTTAATAATCAATAATAATAATCAATGAAGGCTCTACTCAGATAGATGTCTAATCAGTGTTGATGGTAAATGTAGTGGATTGAAGCAAAAATGTTGCTCTCTTTTGGAAGAACTACTACTACTACTACTACTACTACTAGTATTCCTTGTTTGGAAATAGTATTCTTTTCTTTCTTTAAGATATTTAAAAAATATTTATGTCTGTTTGTAAATTGTAATACAGCTGTCTTTAACCTCTTAACCTCCAACCTTAAATTGAAGTTTTATCAAACTCTTACCCTGAAATCTTGAAGTATGGTTGTAATAAACTACAGTTAAAGGTTTTCAGGAACCAAACAAGCTAACTGATAGCACAGCTAGCTAACAGCACTGTTTTGTTGTTATAGAGTGATCCGATTAGCTAACATATTAAGTATAAGCGAGAATGCCTCCTCGGATAGTTGCTGGTGTGTTCTTACCTCGGTTCCTGTCTCTGTATATGAGTCCCAGTAAGATGGTGGACAGCAGGTAAGGGGTTCCCACCACCAGGTGACACATCAGCCTGGAGACAGAAACTGAACAGGAAGCTGGAGGCAGATTTAAAGATGAAGGAGGAAGAGAACCTGTGAAGATAAATTAACTCTTATCCACTGAGGTCGTAAACAATGTGACGAAAAACTGAACCAATAAGTCAAAGAAATAAACAGCCTCACTTTATTATCAGTGTTTTTCCTCATACAGTGAAATCTAAATGTTTTCTTTCAATCTTTTTTTTGCATCGCTCTTTTGCCTCTAAATATTTTCCAGTATAGCAGTTTTCTAAATACATGAAACAATGTGTTTTAGCATTTAGAAAAGCAGGATAGAAAATAAAACTAAAAATACAAAAAAATCTGAGTGAAATATAAGCATAACGATACCCGACACAAAGTACCAAAAATAGTTCAGCACATAAATGTAAATAAATTAGGGTCATCAAAGTTAACACGATAATAATGCGTTTAAGCAAATTCGTTTTAACGCCACTAAATTCTTTAACGCAACTAACAGGCTCAGTTTTAAAGCTATAGTGAAGATACTGGTATCATATGAAACTAGAAAACCTGAAGATTGGTTGGTACCAATCATGTCAAACTAGCTTGTCACAAAGGAGGTTAAATAACGCTCCAAACTTACGCTAAATTTTGGCGAGGAAAAACTGGCATGGCCATTTTCAAAGGGGTCCCTTGGCGTCTGACCTGCAGTTATCTCGGCTTTAAATATTGCCCTTTTTGTGCAACAACATATTTATGTATTAGACAGACTTTTTCTCAGTTATAGCAGCTGTAGACAGTTCATCTCACCGTCAACAGTCAGCCAGCTGCCCACTGATTCTCCAAATCCAGGGATGCTGCACATGTAGAGTCCTTCATCCAGTTTGGAGACACTGTGAATGGTCATCTCTCCCGTGGAGCTGCTGCCGATGGGGCGGCCATCTTTATGGAAATCAAACGTGTGGTCGGAGGAGAACGTCTCGGCTTTACAGCGCAGAGTCACGGCGGCTCCCTCCGACACGGGGAGGGCGGGACTCTCCAGGAGAACGGTGCGATCTTTGGAAAAGAAAGAATCTGATGTCTGATCTATTGAAAGCAGCTTTAAGGACGTGAACCACCACCATGTTGTGAGCCGTACCAGTGATGGTGATGTTGACGCTGTTGCTCCGGTTCCCGTCTGCGGACTCACACCAGTACACGCCGCTGTCTGATGGGTAGGTGTTCCCGATGACGCAGGTGGCGCCCGAGGAGGCGGTGCCCCATCCGGAGGAGCAGGGTCTGACTCCGCCGTCCGACGTTTTCCTCTTCACCTTCCAGCCGGTGGAGTTCACCTGGTCATCGCAGCTCAGAGAGACGGAGTCGTACCTGAAGAACTGAGACCTGTCGGGGTTCACCTGGAGACAGGCTGCATGGAGGGAGGGGGGGAGGGAGGAAAGAAGCAAAGTAGGAAGGAAGGAAGCATGATGGAAAGAAGGAAGGAAAGGAAGGAAGGAGGACATGAGATAAAGAAGGAAAGAAAGGAAAAAAGTATGGTAAGAAGGAAGGAAGAAAGGAAGGCATGAGATAAAGAAGAAAAGAAAGGAAGGGCATACGTTAAGAAGGAAGGAAGTAAAGATGGAAGGACGGAGAGAAGGAAGAGAGAAAGGAAGGCATGAGGTAAAGAAGGAAAGCAGGAAGGAAAGATGGAAGGAAAGAAGGAAGGCATGAGGTAAAGAAGGAAAGAAAGGAAAAAAGTATGGTAAGAAGGAAGGAAGAAAGGAAGGCATGAAGGAAAGGAAGGAAGGAAGGCATGAGATAAAGAGGAAAAGAAAGAAAGGGCATACGTTAAGAAGGAAGGAAGTAAAGATGGAAGAACGGAAAGAAGGAAGAAAGAAAGGAAGGCATGAGGTAAAGAAGGAAAGCAGGAAGGAAAGAAGGAAGACATGAGGTAAAGAAGGAAAGAAAGGAAGGAATGAAGGCATGAAGGAAAGTAGAAAGGAAGGAATTAAGATGGAAGGAAAGAAGGAAGGAAGGTATGAAGGAAAGAAGGAAGGAATGAAGGCATGAAGGAAAGATGGAATGAATTAAGACGGAAGTAAAGAAGGAAGGAAGGTATGAAGGAAAGAAGGAAGGAAAGAAAGAAGTGAGAAAAAGAAGGGGGAAGAATTGAAAGAAAAAGAGCAAACAGAAATCACGAAAGAATGGAAATAAGGAAGTAAAATGACATAAATGAAAAGCAATAGAAAGTAACAAGTGAAGACAGGAAGAAAGCAGAGAAAGTGCGAAGAGAAGAAAAGTGACAACAACGGTGAAGGAACGTGTGAAAATCGTCAAAGAGAAAAAAAGTATGAAAACAGTGAAACAAAAACAAATGTGAAAAAAAAGGAGGGAAGAATGAAAAATAAAAGGGTTTGATGAAAAGGAGCGAGAGAGGCAGCAGAAGATGATGACAAAGAAGAAATAACGACATAAAGTTTCAAAAAGAGAAAATAAACAAATGAAATCAGTGATTTTTTTTTAACTCAAAGACACTAAAATATCCATCAGCAGCACGTCAAGAGACTTAAGAAAGAGAGATTATGTTAAAGTAAAGAGTTTAATACTCACAGAGCATCAGGCAGAACGGTGTTAACTGCATCCTGTTTCACCTCCTTCTGCTACTGACGGAACGACGGTCTGATCTCTGCTGAACTTCCTCTCTCACAAACTCACCTTCTCCGTCTCTACGTTAGAGGTCACACTCAACACCTTAAAATATCCTTCAGTTTTCCTTTAACGTTGCACAAAAGAACAACTTTCATTTAATCATTTAAATTAAGACATTTCCTGAACTTGGATGCAGAACAACAAGCTGCAAACACAAAACTTACGTACTATTTGTTTCCATCCATAACATAAAAATTAGGGCTGTCAATCGATCAAAATATTTAATCGCGATTAATCACACATTTTTATCTGTTCAAAATGTACCTTAAATGTATGAATACTAAAGCACATTGTTTCATGTATTTAGAAAACTGCTAAATGTATAGATTTTATATTAAAACATGAATGAGGCAAAAAAGCGATGCAACAAAAAAAAGTCACGATTAAAAGAAAACATTTAGATTTCACATTGCTGAAATATGTTTCTTGAGCCCGCAACAACCTAGAAATCACAGGTTGCATTAAAAGAAATTTGGGTTAACGTGTTATCATCGCGTTAACTTTGAGAGCCCTAGAAAATATTAATTAGTGCAGCTTTAAAAAGGAAGAACTGAGGAGTTGCATCAATTACATCATGTGACAAAACAATACTGAAGCACTTTTTTTTTAGATTTAATGATGAAACCTATTAGAAAAGTTTTGAAAAGCGGACTGCTGGTGGATTAAATACAATACAAAAGCAAAAAAAAACAACTGTAATGTTATATTTAATTCACCAGGGGGAGCTCTTTATGTGTCCTAAGACTTGTGTGAATGAAGAGAGCAGTGAAATTAAACAAAGTGATTTATTCCATAGAAAGACCAGCTTTAAAAAACATACAGAAATTCAATTTCTATTTAAATAATTCATACAAAAACTGAGAATTAAATTAATAATCAATACTTCATCACAGCAAAAATAAAGGAGTCCCTATATAAAACCCCAGACATCTTATTGTACAAAAATAACATTTTTTTTTAAATAAAAATAAAGATTATGTGCTTAACATTTGTAGAAATGTACAAAAAGTGAGCAGAATGTTGCAGCTGAAACTACGACAAATTAATGAAACTGAGGATGAAACGTGAAAGTTTTCAGGAACACAAAAGGACTTTTTACCCGTTTATCCACTTTCAACGTATCGTTATAAAACGGTTCGTATGATGATCTTACGAAAAGCTATTTTTCGTACGTTTTGTCCAGCTACACGAGCGATCGGTGTGCCTGTACAAGCCCAGGCAACAAAAGTACTTGGTTAGGTTTAGGAAAAGATGGTTTGGGTTAAAATAACTACGTTTGTTACTTAACGTGCTTGTGTGGCGTTAGTTAAGTTACGCAAGTTAAAATAATTCAATGTTTGGTATCACACAGGAAACAAACAGTGGTTTCCTGGGTGAAAGTCTTGTGTTTGTTTGTCGCAGAACTGAACATCCTGGCTCACGATTACGTGGACTATATACAAATTAGTGCATTACTTTCCATAGGGATAAGTACCAACCGGTTGGTTTTACGGTGATTCATGAGGCCGTCATGAAACAACCTGCAGATGTAAACATTATTTTGTGTTCAGGTTATAGGCTCTTTTACATCTCGTCACATCAAAAGTCTTTTTACGTATATTGTTAAGAACGCTGCATTTGAGAAGAGCCACTCTGATATCAGCTATACCCGTTTTCAGCAAAAGTAGGAGAAAATCGACCTGTGAGTGGTGAAGCAAGAGAGAGAGAGTGGTGGCAACGGGAGCGAGTAACGTTATCGAATCCGGCCCAAGCAGGAAAAGCTAACCGAGTTTGGTTTGTCCGTTCTGGGAAACACAACAATTTCTATTATCGGGTGATTATACACTAAAAAAAACATACTTCTTAATATTATCGGCAACAAATCAGCAATTAGAACAAAACATAAATAAAAAAAAGCTTGTTATGCTTTAAGGAAAAGTTTGAAATTTTGGGAAATATGCTTGTTCGCTTTCTTGCGACCTACCTCTCTAGGTAGCTAGGTAGGTTAGCTTAGCTTAGCATAAAGACTGGAGATAGGGGGAAACAGTTAGCGTGGATCTGTCCAAAGGTAACAAAGTCCGCCAACTCTAAAGCTGTTTAAAATTTTAATGTTAAAGATAGACCCTTTTTGTGTTGACGTCATACTGTACTGAAGGATAGTTAACTAGAGACATCCAAAGATTTATACGCCCTCAATTTATCTTTACAGAGCTGCCGTTGGCCACCATCCCGCTGGTCGGACGGCTGGCTACTTAGCTAGCTTAGCTTGCTAATTCAACCAAGCAACATAGAAAATGAGCTATCTAGCCATGCAGATAGTTTGATTTTATCGGCTAAGGATTCGGGAAATCCAAGAACTTCTGTGTTTAGCTTTGTGCTTTTTCCTCACACGAGCAGCAGCTCCGATTCTTCTGCTAAATCTGGCAGGAATGAGAAGCGGTTATTGGTCACGGAGGAGTGTCGGCGCTGAAGCTTGGCGTTCGGACCAGGTCGAGCGTGACGATCGCTCTTCGAACGACCGGCGCGGCTGATCTTTTTCTCCGAACTGGACGACGCCGCGAGGTTCAGAAGAGCCGGGCTGCTGTGCCTACGAGAGGATCTGTAGACCGGCCGGCCGGGTGCCGGATCGCTGTCCTGTCGTGAGACGCCAGCCTTCGGTGAGCTGCCAGATGTTGGAGGAGCGTAGCGCATCTTTGGCTGTTCGTACTGCGAAACAACAGCACTTAGCTGCGAGGTGTTGTTGTTCTGTAGCTGGCGGATGATATCTTCAATCTCATTTAGCTCCGACTTGAGGTCGGCCACCTTTGTTGTCAGCATCTGGATGGTGATGTCTGCTGTGTTGTCGGCCCCGATAGCCTTCACACTGTGCAGGAGCGACTCAGAGGGGAACTGATCGGACAACTTTCTGGTCACTTCCAATTTTTTTCCCTTCGCTGTGTGAAAGAAATGCACCGTTAGTACACGCAGACCATAGGACGAGTTTTAAACAAACCTCAAGGTCAGACAAACTTATTTAGAGGAGTAAATTATTTCTCAAAGTGTCAGATGTAAACCGTTCCTGCTTCAACTACCCTGCTTGCCGTAGTTGCAAGGGCATTTCATGTGTTCACTTCCTGTTTTACCAGGCTGAAAACAGCACCGCAACAAACAGAAAGTCCAGTTTCAATAACAGATCCATGAGTCTGAAGGTTAATAAGATGTCAAAACAGGATTACAACTCTGGGAAGTGGTAGCAATGATTTTTTTTCTCCATCTCAACAATCACGAGGTAAAAACGTAGAAATACCTCGATAACGTCAGAAAGTAATCTAAATTATATATAGTCTTTATTTGACAGATGAGAGAAGAGGGATCGGCTACCAAGGCGCTCCAAGAAAGTAATCTACCAGAAATGTGCAATTGCACGTATTTTATTGGACAACGTGTTGAGTTGCAGGATGACGAGGCTGCATTTTTACATGCAGCATTATAACTTTGTGGTCTTACCTCCAAAAACATGTGTTTGTCTAAACTGTTGGTGCTAGCCAATACACTATATCTGCACATTTACTCCTTTTTCTTTTTCCAGTATTGTCTGAGTGTTTGTGACTCACCACATTTGCCACATCTCCACAAAAACACAGCTAATCCACACGATAGGACCAATAGAAGTAAAACTGTCCCTCCTACAGCGATGGCGGTGATTAGAGAGCAGGACTTCTGAACTGAAATGACAATAAACATGATGCTGACATGACTAAATTATCCGATACATGATAAATATTATATATTCCACGACATGACTAACAGTCAGCGGAGTCTCCTTCCTACAGTACATTTATGCATTTCAAAGAGATGGCTCCTACATTTACTGTAGCGGTCAAATATGAACATTTAATGCAATTATCTACGCAAAAATAATTGCAGAATATTATTACGCTGAAAATTACAGAAATGGGATGAAAATCTTCAAAAAGTATTAATATATCCAAATCATGTCTTTACATCAAAACATTTTAATTACAAAAAAATAAATATGTTACATAAAATGTCGAGACAAATATGATGATGAAACTGTGCTATAACAATTTAAAATTTGAATTAAGGTGTTTGGTAAACCAGTCGGTGCAGGTGAGCTTTTAAAGCTGCGGTATACCTGGTAGGAGAATCTCTGTGTACCGGGTCTGGTTGGTCTCCGGCTGGTGAACTCTGCAGGTGACCCTGTGATGAAAATACCTGTGATAAGATAAGATGAGATAAGATGAGATAAGATAAGATATTAAATTTGAGATATGATGCTAAAAGCCAAACAGGTGGGACTGAAAATGTTTTCTTGGTTCTGTTTTAATAAAATAAATGGACGCTTCAGTTTTAAAGATGGAACCAATAAAAGGCGTCTTGTAGAACATGAATTAAAGCTTGAGATCTGAACCTGTTGGCAGCATCCTGGAGAGTCACTCTCCGTCTCACGGTGTAACATCCACGGGCGTCTTCGTCTCTTTTTGGCTCATCGCCGCGGATGTCGTTTCCCTGATCGTCCAGGAAGTGGATCCGAGGCTCCGGCTGCCAGCAGTTGGCCTCACACTGAAGAGTCACGTCTCCGCCGTCAGCTGACGTGACGGAGAGTTTGGGCTCAGAGACGGCAGCTGTAAGAACGGAAATTACACAACGTGTGACCTTTAAATGCTCCATTAAAACAACCTATTAAAGCATTATCTGCACTCAGACATAGAATCAGTGTGAACGCAGGACTTCAAGGAGTGTTTCATTCCATCCCTGTAGATGGAAACAGGTTATTGATTAAACGCACCACACCCAGGTTGTAAAAGTAAATCTTTTTCTTTGTCAGTCTGAGATTCGACACACTTACGATTACAGCTGTAAAACCTTTACCGTATATAAATAACTTTTAACTGGACGTACCCACAACAAGCTCCACTGCCGTAACGTCCCGGGGTGTTTTCCTCCACAGCCTCAGGCATTGGTATTCCCCCGCGTCCGCCAGCTGCACGTTGGAGATCCGTAACGAGATGTTCCCGTTCTTCAGTTCCTTCGTGATGAGGCTCGTCCTGTACCGGAAGGCCGGGTTCTTCATCTCATGAGTCTCGCAGCCGTCCCGGTACAACAGGACCACGTTCGGCTGCAGGCCTCGCTTGGACCACTCCACTGTTGGGAAGTCATCGCCGGCAGCGACGCTGAAGTTGCAGGGCAGAATGACATCGCCTCCGGCAAAGGCCAGGACCGTCTCTGGTGGACCATGCACCGAGGATTCTCCTGGGAAAACATAAAACATAAACTTTAGTATTATAGAAGGGGCTGTTTTCAATATCTGGCCAACCCTCATTGAAATAAGTGAGGTGGACAAAATATTAGAAACACCTGGCAACAACAATGAGACAAAGAAAAAAGATGTTTTTATCTAACGATATATTTGTTGGCATTTAGCCTTTCAAAAACAACATTATCACTGCAGCAAAGCACCCGGTGCGTCTGGGAGATGACTCTCTGATTGGTTTGATTCATGTTACACCTTAAACACAAACTATGATTAATTAAGAGACTAAACCCGCCTTTACTTTGAGACATTTAACTAGCGAAAACGGAGTTGGAAACACCCTAAATGCACGTGCGCGATGCACAAAAGTCTTAAGTCTGGCTGTTGGACTAGAACAACTTTGTGACCCGTCATTGAATTTCAATTTCCCTGCATCGTTAAGGCCCTTAAAAGTTATTTAAATTATGGACTCTTTGGTTGTATGGAGGACGAAACATGCCAAAATCAAAAATGAATAAATAAATGACTCGATAAATAAATAAATGCAAAAATAAATAAAGAAAAAAATGTAAAAATTAATAAAAAGGATTACATGAATAAATAAAAGGGATAATGAAACAGAAGAATAAATAAATAAGGGAATTAATACAAAGATAAATAAATGAAGCAAATTAAAACAAATATCCATTTATGTCACATTTTATCAATTAATTAATGGCTACATTCATTTTTATATTTATTTAATTATTTTTGCATTTATTCTTTATCTACTTTATATCTATTTTTAAATGTGAAGTGAATGTTTATTTATTTATGGTTGAACTGGCCACAACTCGGATACAAAACTTTATTTTAGGTTGTCAGACGCTCCTCTAAAGAGACAATATAATTTATTAAACAAATTAAACACATGCAAACGTACTTGAAATGCATCTTGCATCGTGCTGTTATGTCATGCTGCACATTACTATTATTATTATTAAGTAATTGCTGCTATTGTTACGTTCGATAATTCTATTCATCTATTCTGAACTCCTCCCTAAACACCTCCCGGGTTTGAACTGCACGACACTTACGCAATCTTGTACTCTCCGTGCTCTGAACTGAACCGACAGGTCAATTATAGTGTGTTAAACATGTTTCACCCCCCCCACCACCACGCTGCAGGAGTGTGTGAACAAGTCTGCGACTCTCGACTCAGGTGAAAGTATTAAAGGCAGCACCGGTAGTGACTCAGACATTTCTTGGGTCAATGTACCAGACATAAACGGCCATAAACGGCCACATATCGGCGTCTAGACTCTAATCTACAGCCGCCCCTTTTTTCCATGAAAGCAGGAGACGGTTAATTAAGAATGGTGAATCTGGACCAACTGGAACCTAAAACAGGAACCTCTTAAACATCTTAATGACGGACAGCAGTTCCTCGTGCTTTGAAGGCCAAAAATTCCACCGTTCACTTGATTACATTTAAATTTTTTGTTTCCTCATAGTGCTCCGATACTAGTACTTTTAGTACTACAAAGTACAGTCAGTGAATATGAATTTACAGCGGTGGAAGAAGTATTCAGATCCCGACTTAAGTTAAACTACCAACACAACAGTATAAAAATTAGGGGTACCGATCCAATACCAGTGTTTAATTAATTGTTATTTCTTATTAAAATAATAAATCGTACACTAGTAAATTGGTAAAAAATCTTCAAAATTAGTAAAAACTCCAGCTTGAATCAATATGATATCAGCAGAAATACGCTGCTCAGTTATCAGAGGGTGACGCAAACTCAAGTCTGACCTTTTAAGTCAAGTTGAAGGAAGTATTTTGACGGACTGTTTGCAAATACTTCATCACTTTGAAGTAACTCGGTCATTTAACATTCCACTGATAGCAGAGTTTATTAGTTTATTAGGAGTCTACAGGGCCAGAAAACTCATTTAATCTCTTTAAACCATGAAAAAGTAGTATACTTTAAGTTTATTTTGTGAATTAAGTATATATTTCCCAAGTATACTATATATGTAGTAAGTATACTAATATCAATGCACTAGTAGTATAATTATAAGTGTACTACTTCAATACATCTTGGGACTAAATTGACCAACTTTTTAGTTTATAAAAGTATACTTTTAAGTGTACTTTAAGTGTAAGAATAGTAAACTTTGAGTACACAACTAGTTTACACCTAAGTTTTATTTTGTACTGCAACTATACTATAAGTATACAGATAGTGTACTAGTTTTGTACTTGTAAGTGTACTACTTCAATACTTCTTGTTCTACTTCTTCTCTTTAGTTTATAAAAATATATTTTAAGTGTAAGTATGGTACTGTTAGTTTACTAGTTTTATACTTGTAGCCCACTTTATAGTTTATGAAAGTAAACTTTAAAGTATACTCTCAGTAAACTACTTAAGTATATCTTAATCAAAAGATTAAGTACAAGTATAAACCAAGTATACATAGACTTTTCTGTATACTTGTTAGTATGAGCCAAGTATACTTTTGTTAGTATATCTCTGATGAGTACATAAAAAGTAAACTGAAAGTATACTCTCTTATTTTAAGTTAAATAGTTAAGTAAACTAATAGCACACTTGTATAAACTCCTCTTTGGTAAGGGGAGGAAGTACTCAGATCCTTTACTGTAGTAAAAGTACTACTACCACACAGTAAAAGTACTGCATTGAAGATGCTCCTTCAGTAAAAGTACGTCAGTATAATCAGTAAAATGTAGTTACTGCGACTGTTGTACTATAATATATTCTGTCATTAAAGTAAAAGCAGTATTTTACTGTTGTAGTTGAATAACTATTAACTATTGATTATTATCATTAATCTGATGATTGTTTTCTCCATTAATTGATTAATTGTTTGGTTTGTAACATGGAGAGAGAGATGATGTCACAGTGACACATTCACCATGTTTGTTTAGTCCAACCAACACACTCAAGTACAAGTACCTCAAATCTGTACAACACGTGAGTACATGTACTTAGTTAAATTCCACCACTGATTTCTACCAGTTTTTATCATTTAAAAGGAAGATAATAATAACAAAATAAACCTCTCACCTGAACAACAAGACAGCAGAGAGGCGATCAGGAGAAGATGATAATCCATCACCAGAACACAGAGGAGGGATGTTTCTCTCTACTGGAAATAAATTATAAATAAAAGATAGAAAGTTACAGAACAATAATCCTCCGTCTGCAGAGCAGCTTCAGTGAAGAACTTCATTCACTAATGTTCAACTTCCTATTTGGCTGGTTAGTGTGGGTGGGTGGTGCGTTCAATATCACTGGGAAAAGTCGACTGTTTTGCACTTGTTGTGATACTGATGTGAAAAGCTGTTTGTAAACATAAACAATAACATGTTCTATTGACAAATTAATGAAAATATAGCTTTAAATATACAAAACATTGTCATCCTGATTAATAATAATAATAATAATAATAATTAACTTTATTTATGTGGCGCTAGTCATAACAGCAGTTACAAAGTGCTTCACAGTTAATAAAATAAATAATAGTAAAAAGCATGTTGAAGGTCACATCATGGCTTAACCAATGTTGTTTGCATAGATGTAGAGATCAGAAGATATCCTCATTCACACATAGATTCAAACCTCAGCAAAACGAAATATTTCAGACTAAATTTCAGATTTACAAGAAGTTTCCTATAAACAGAGGCAGCGAACCTCTTTTAAAATAAATTCAATTTAAATAAATTCAATTTAAATAAATTAAATTAAATTAAATAAAAGAAAAACATATACATTTTTTTTTTAAACGAAAGCAGATACTCAACAATAAAGGCAATATAAAATAAAATAATAATAATAATAATAATAAAAAAAGGATTTGAAAGCAACAAACTTATAAAAACTCGAGCCTATAAAAGTGTGTTTTTCAAAGTTTTTATTTTTAATTTTGTATACTTGGTTTATACTGACAAGTATACAGAAAAGTCTAAGTATAAGTGTAAGTCTAAGTATAGTTACTAACTTAACGCCAGGAAACTTGTGTCTTGAGTCTCTTTAGGCTCGTATGTTTTTCTGACCGAGTTTGATTTGCAACTGTAATTTCCCAGTTCTTGAAACTACCTTGAACGTCACATGAAGAAAAGGCGAACTCCTGAGAAGTGAAATTTCAAGTGCAGGAAGTCATGTGACAACTAAACTAAAAATAAGTTTCCTACAACTGTAAACAGCCGTGAAGCTGATATTTACAGTAAATTAACTTTCTTTTACATTTATTTATCTCAATAAATACAATAGTGGTGGCCACCTTTGCTGCAACTTTGAAATCTGAATTATATTTATTTATTTGTCGACAAAACAAAGCAAAACACAACTTTCGCTGCCTTCAGCAGCCTTTTACAGCAGGCTGTAAATATGTCATATTACTCTATTTCTAATGTATATTTATGTGGGGAACAAATAGGGGAGACCAGGGACAGCTGTAACGCCTTGAATTCCTCCAATCAGAAACCAGATAGAGTGATGACACTCACTCTGAACATGCTCAGTTAGATTATCTTCTAGTTTAACAGAGAAAGTTACCAGCAAAAGTGTTTTTTATAGGTAAAAATTAGGGGCTGTCAGAGTTAACGAGGAAACGCGTTAATTCGTTTTAACGGCATTAATTTATTTAACGCATTAAAGCAACGTGCAATTTTTAGGTTGATCAACTGGCTGGTTAACGTTCTAAACGGTCTAATTATTGTGCCAAAGTTTCAAATTTAGAAGATGGCAAATAGTTAATACAAGTTTTAACGCTAATAATTTAATAATTATTGACAGCTGGTTTACTGAGCTTGTTCTAGTGTTATTCAAGTGAGGGTGTCAAATCTCTTACTCTCAATGTTTGGTCACAAGGGGGTGCTGTTTCCTTTTCTGTGGAGTCAGTCACATATGATGTCCATCCCCATGCTCTATTATGTCTCATAAGTTATTGCAGCAATTTTGGGTTGATACCATTTGTTACACAGATTTGGTGCTAAATTTAACCATTTTTTACCACTGGAGAATTGATAAAAATGATCAATAATCCCTCGAAAATACCACATTAAGACACCAAGACCTTGAGGAACACCAGAGAAGAAGACATGCTGTGATTTGGGATCAAAAACTTTGGACATTTTGGAAATTTCTGCAAGACTTGCAATTTTTCTGGCGATTGGATGGCGAGCACTTGTGTTGTGTAAACTGCTCAGAAACCCCCTTATTATGTATGTAATATATATTTATATATATATATTAGTTTTTTTTTATTCTGATCTTACTTTCCAGATTTAAAGCAGCAACATGCAAGAGTTTTTTAATCAATTTATTCAATTAAGAATACATACGTCACAGTTAGTTTGACGACCACATCTCATTCAAAACGCTGTAGACACCAGAGTTTAGTTAGAAAGAGGAAATTTGATCACATCACGCTAATCCTCAGATCTCTGCAGTAGCTTTCTGTCAATTTCAAGATCAACTACTGAATGTAATATCTTGTATTCAGGTCATATATGACCTTACATCAACTCTGAGTCTACACATCAGCTCCAGAGTCTGACTGTTATTCAGTTTTCTACCCCAAAGACCTCCGATTGTTGCCCTGAAAAAGCAGCTGACGTGTTCTGTGTGTTCTCCGTCTGATTGTCTGGTGTCTCCTCCTCTCACTGTTAAACTCACCACTCATGCCCTGTGGACATCTCAATGTTCTGCTAATGTCTCGTTTTCACACGATTCATTATAAGAACAAACACAGGAGGACACATACAAGAAACAAGTCATGTAAATGCATTCTGTCTTGTCTACTCTGTGCTCCGTTAAAGGACACGTTCACATGAAGTCCACAAAACTTCGAACTGAAGGTCTGATCTGACCATGAAATAATCGTATACCTTAAATGCTGCATTTCAGCTGTATTGGCCGATCAGCTTTGTGTAGCAGCGTGCGATAAGAAACCCCCTAAAGGCCACAGAGTAATGCAAACACTGGCTCCAAGTACATCTAGCTGTGACAACACCAGTGTTTAACCTCTTCAGCCCCGAGGGTACTGGAAGGTGTGGTTCTCCTAGACAGACACACCCAAAATAAATGAAGAATAGCTCCACAACTACCAGGTCTATCTGCATGATCTTGGTCTCTATGGATAGGTAAGACCTCAGAGAATTCATCCCCAGTGTCAGTAACACTGTGCCTGTTACTATGAGTAAACTGTGATGAACCAAAGGAAAACTGTACATTTTTATCCTCGCCTAAAATGTTTTCTAGATTAGACAGTGGATAACACCATTATAGCAACGATGTAATGCACAGAGATGTTACTGAATTCATTCAGCAACTCCTCGACTACAACTGTGCCTAAGCAGATATAAATAACGTAAAGCACATAGATTCTACAAAGGTTTTAGTCAGGATAGGACCAGGAGGACTCTCCATTTGGCACACTTGGATACCCAAAGTGTGCCAAATGGGTTTTCTACCTGTTGAAAGGGAATCTGGCTCTAAAATCCTCCTGATATCCACTACAGGAGGCTATGTGCACACAATGGAGCCTTTGGCCATGACATTTACCCTGTGCATCATCACATTCTACCATTGTGCACAGTAGAAAGTCAATAAAAAAACAACTAAAGTGTATAATTCTAACTTCAAATTGAGTAGTTTTATTATAATAATGAAACATGATGTAAATAAGAGAACAAAAAAGAATCCAAAGTCAAGTATGTACATAATAATAATATTTTAAAGTAAAAATACAATTTCTTGTGCGTTGATTTTGTAACTAAAAAAAATACGTTTTCTCACCATAATAACTGTCATCTTTGGACTATTACTTTTTGAATATAAAAACCCAAACGACTAGTATGAGATAGAAGTTAACACAACCCACCGACGCATCATCAACATCCTGCTCCACATCACAGTTTTACGCAGTGTTTGGATGCATATTATCTTTTTCAGGAACGGTTGTCAGCAGCTTTGACCCACTTAGAACGTTTCTCCATATATGTGCTCAAGTAAGCCCAGAGACGACATGAACCAAAGAACCCTTTAAAAGTTCATTCAGGGACTTGAGTCCGCTGAATAATATTTGCCGTCCCCACCCTTCAACTTCAAATATACTGTGTTGTCAAAGCAAACGATCTTTGGTGGTTCTCATCAATGTGAACTGCCTTCTAGCTCTGAATGTCCTCCTTTGAAGTGAGGAATTAAAATGTTCATTAAACACTTTTAACAGTTTCTAGGCTGGAGGCGATGCCACACAGCTGAACTGAATTCAGTACTGACTTTATCATCTTACACAGAGAGAGAGAGACTCTCTAAGGCAGCGGTTCTCAAACCTTTTTGGGGGCCAGGGACCCCCTCTTAATTGTAACACCTATTAAGCCTAATGCTTACTACCATTTGTACTCTTACTTAAATACGTCAGACCTGTTTGTTAGTGATAAACAGAAACACATTTCAATTTGAATCATGTTAAGATAAGATGAGATAATCCTTTATTAGTCCCTCAGCGGGGAAATTAGCAACGTTATTAAATGTTGATGCCACTTATATACCTTTAAACAGAGGGTGATTTTATTCAAATTGCATTTGGACTCAACTTGACTGCATTTATAGCCTATATTTCAAGTAAGTCAACAGTTAACCTAACCTGCATGTTTTTGGACGGTGGGAGGAA
The DNA here is from genome assembly GCA_916701645.2 of Sebastolobus alascanus. Lineage (NCBI taxonomy): Eukaryota > Metazoa > Chordata > Actinopteri > Perciformes > Sebastidae > Sebastolobus > Sebastolobus alascanus. The sequence goes on along the minus strand of CAKAOJ020000001.1, from coordinate 329,948 downwards.
ACCTGAGTTCCTGGAGTAAACCCACGCTAACACGGGGAGAACATGCAAACTCCACACAGAAGGGGCCCCAACCAAATAAATACAGATATTTACAATCACCAGTCTAAAGTCGACTTTCAGTTAGTGCTTCAGTACCCCACTTTGAGAAACATCTGGGTCAGGGAGCTGGAAAAAGACCCAAACTGGGCTGAAGTTTTGGCTGATTTTTTTTATCCTCACACACACCTTAAACAAGTCTCTCAGTTGCATGTGAAAACTTTCTTTGTTCTTATAATTAATCGTGAGAAACTGATCCGTTTGGTGACATTGGCAGAGCGTTGACATGTCCACAGGGCACGAGGGGTGAGTTTAAGAGCGAGAGGAAGAGACACCGGACAATCAGACGGAGGAGCAACGAGGAACCAGAACACATCTGTGGTGAGCTGCTTTTTCTCTCTCTGTATGTTTCAGGGCGACAATCTGACGTCTTTGGGGTAGAAAACGTTTGTCAAGTTGGCTCCTTGTTTCACAGGTGGTTCAGTGAACGCTGAATACTAAAGTCTGATATTTGATGCAAGACCATATAGGACCTGAATACAAGATAGTACATTTGATAGTTCATTTTCTACACGTTTTATAGGGGTTATGTACCAAACAATACATAGCGTGTTAATGCTGTAGGCAGTATCGATCTACCTATTCCTTTAACCCTCCTATTGTCTTCCGGTCGACCATGCAACAAGCCTACAGTATAAACTATTACCCAATTCACCTTTTTGGCCAACTTCATTCCAAATTATTACCACAAGTTTTACACTTTTTTGGGGCGGGGAAATTAAGGTTAATAAACCTAATTTCCGTGAAATTATACCTAATTTTTTAGTAAAAAAAAAAGCAGATATTATGAATTATTTTGACTATGGTTATTATAAGAGGAACATAATGTTGTTGGATTATCACATACTGGAATATGTATCAATTTTCACCCGGGAAGATCACAGATGCTAGAGATTTGAATAAAACACCCACAATTCAACGAAAGCAGTGGTCATTTTTTTTTTTTTTTTTTTTTGCAAAGACCACAGTAGGGCACCATCAATGTTATTTTGGGGCAATTAGATTAAAGAAATCCATATTTATGATATAATGAAGTTTTTAAACGGGTCAAATGTGAACCGAGGACAACAGGAAGGTTAAGAGGTGGATTAATAGGATGTATTGATTATATTACCACTTTAAGCATTCATACAACTGTCACCTTCCCAGGTCATATTCCAGCTGTGGAGAGTTAGTGAAGCCTGAGTCATGCGTCCAGCTGTTGTAACTGCTGTCCTGCTGTTGGTGGGCGTCCTGGACACCGTGACAGCCCAAACTGACAGTAAGTACCGCACCATCACCAACACATTACTGAACTAACTTGTTTTATTAAAGCACTCGTGTTCCCACAGCTCTTCCACCTTCGGAGACGTGTGAAGGCTATAAAACTGAGACATGTGGTGACGGCTGGATCTACATGGCTGAGAATCGCTATGTGAAATACTTCAAGACTCCAAAGACTTTCCAGGAGGCAAAGGTGATGCACACACACACACATAAAGTCATCATCATCATCTCTTACATGTCGTGATGAAGTGCTGGTGAAGACCATATTTCTGTTGATTTCAGGACGAGTGCGTCTCCGAAGGCGGCGCTCTGGTGTCAATACACGATGACACCGAAATGAAAAAGCTGCTTTGTTTCACCTGGTCTACCAACAATGAACTCCAACCATTTTGGATTGGAGCTGAAAGATCTGAGGTCAGCAGTGAACGTCTCGTTGCGATCCGACTGAACGGCTGGTTAGTAAACTCACTGATGGATGATACATACAGATCATAACTGATCCTCACCTCTGTGTTTTTCAGGGAGAGTTTAAATACGTTGATGAATCTGCATTCGACTACACTAGATGGCATGATGGTCAACCAGACAATTTCTATGGAAACGAGGATTGCGTCGAGTCCAACTATGAAGGTACAGAAAAAAAAAATAGGAGTAGAAAGAAAGGTTGTAGTTTTAAGAATGAGTGGAGGCCAAAAATGAATAATTTAAAAGTGCATCTGAAGAACAAGTTTCATCAAGTTGAAACGAGCACTTTAAGATCAAACTGTTCCTGCATGAGGTCCATGATCTGCCTGCTGAGAGCAGGAAACATGAACACCTTCTCTGAATCTTTTCTTTCAGACTGGGGATACTGGAACGATAACGTCTGCTCCAAGAAGAAGCCCTTCGTGTGCGCCAAGACTGTGTGATCATCACCAGCTGATGTCACATTTTCACTCAGTGTCGACATCGACAGCTGATCAGCTGTGCTGCAGGTGGACCGGTCTGTTTCATGATAACCACTGCAAACACAAGCTCTTAAACTTACTGCAATAAACGCTTCAGCATTCACGTTCCAGCGTCTTTGTTTTATTTATGTTTAGCAAAATGAAATGTTGATCAAGTTCTTCCAGATTTCTTTTAAACAAAACAGATTTCATTCTGTGTTCACTAACTTCTCTAAAGGTCTAATTATATTCTTTATCTCTCTACTGATCAATAATTCCCAACAATGAATTGATTCCAACAAATACTGACTTTACAAAAGCTTTTGTTTTTTGTCAGTAGAAACCTCTAATCTATGAGAATATAGTGACGTTCTTTCCCTTCTGCAGAGCTACTGGAGGTTGTGTCAAAGTAAATGAACTTATCGGTTGGTTTAAACCTCATTAAACAAGAAGACTTTTTGTCTCCCACTTTGACTCGGACGTTCATTTAAACTGTTATGTTGTGGCGTAAAGTGAACAGTGTTTAGTTGCATGTCTGTCAGAAAGCCTGCTGTGCCCTCTTGTGGTTGAACTGAGTCGAGCTTTTGATGAGGATCAACGTTCTGCCAACGTCACCAAACGGCTCATTTTTATATGATTCATTAGAAGAACACAGGGAGAAAGTCTTTGCATGCAACTGAGAGACGGAGTCTCGTTTAAGGTGTGTGAGAGAAGAAAATGGGGTTCTGTTTCATCTCCCAGTGACTAAATCTAAACACATCCTGTAATGTTACCTCACTTTATTACACTCACAGCTCATAAAGGCAAATCTATTAGCTTTGCTGATACACAGTTTGATATATTAGCAGGGTAGCACCTAAACTCAGTTCAGCCCAGTTTGGGTCTTTTCAACCTGGAAGGCGTAAAAACGACATTTTAAGAACATTTCGCCTGTCATATGTGCAGGCAATAAAACTCCTCGGTTAGGTTTAGGACAAAGATCAAGGTAAAATAAGTACATGAAATACGTACATAAAAACACGTAAAATAAGAACGGAAAACATGAAACATCAAGAACAACAAGAGTTTGGGACACACTGTCTCTTACAGAGTCTCTCTCTCTCTGTGTAAGATGATGAAGCCGGTATTGAGTTCAGTCCAGGTGAGTCACATCGCCTCTGGGGCCTAGAAACTGTTTAAATGTTTAATGAACAATACATATTTTTCTTCTGATGAGAACCACCAAAGATAGTTAGCTTTGACAACACTGAATATTTGAAGTTGAAGAGTGGAGACGGTACATAGGGGAAAATAAAACGCCATGTCAGCCAGACACATTAAAATAGAAGACCATGAAACAAACACAGATTCAAATATAAGTTAAATATTTCGTCGGCCAGTATGAACATTAGTATGTGTGCTTTTCCGACTTATTCAAGTGTTATTCAATATTCTGGATATTCTGGTAAAGTCAGTTACCCACAAGAGGGCACAACAGGCTTTCTGACAGATAATTAGTTTCAGTTGCACGTCTTAGCCTAAATGTGGTAAAAACTGTCCGACAAGTCTTAATATATTAAATTAAAGATATTCAAGGTCACATGAAGAACGTGTCGTACCACCACATGGTGTAAAATGAAGTTCATTAAGAGAAACTTGGGTTTGAAACTCTTCTGCTTCATGACGGAAAGTGTCCATGAACAGGAACTCAGTGGTGGGGAGGCACTTACTAATACTGACATGGGCGCCGGAAGTAGGGGGGCCAAGAGACTACTGGCGTTTCAATCAATCCCGTCCAGACTGGAGGGTGTGAGAAGTGTTTTTCACGTCTACAGATCTCTGTTAATCCGGTCAGCAGCTGTCTGCACGGCTCCGTCTCAGCTGTGTCTCACGTAACCTCAACCTGAACTGAAGCCTTTATTTACACGCTGCGTAAACGTGAGGTTGATGCCCAATAAAAAAAAACACTGAATAATATATTTATCCACATTTTGCACCCGGCGGAGCAGAGTGTGCTGTGGATCTTGTGTAGCATAATTCTAATGAAGTCAAAGTGATCTGACATCCAGCCCTCTGCAGTTTCATCATGAACCTAAAATATTTTTTACATTTCTCAGCTGGTGGGCCGACCCTCGCCGGACGCATCATAGAGACAGGTGTGTCAGCAGGTGGGGATGATTTGGGGATGTGATTGGTGGGAAAGTCCGAGGACATCTGGTGGACAGGTGGAGAATAGGTGTGCAAAGTTCCTCAGAAATGCATGGTGGGCCTGAGGGGGAGGTGAGAGGCAGACTGAGCAACATTAAAACAACCGTCGTCACACCCTCGGCCCAAAGGGTGCTACAGGATGTGGGTTTACATGCAGACTCAGGAAAATGCAAAAGAGGAACTTGGCTTGGCCTTTAAGCAGCTCTAAGAAATGTTTGTATGTTTGTCTGTTGATATTAGAAAAAAATATATTCATTTAGAAAAGCCCATTCAGAAATAGAACACATTTTAGAAGCAGAGTTTGGTTTGAACACATTAAAATATCGCTATTGTCTGCATGACAGGACAGACGATCGTTTTTCACACAAGAAAGTATGTTTAAAACAACAACAAGGCGTGTGCTCACGGGACACCAATCACATGATGTGCATGACAGATAAAATAACTGCGTATCAAATCTGCTTCACACAACACCATGGCAAAGACTGGAGGTAGGATTTGTTAAAAAGATTACAACTTTTCATAGTATCAGCATGAATATAAAAACAACATATTTTGAGAGGTGAAAAGGACCGATCATGTTTATAAGTTACTTTAACTGTGGTGGAAGGAACCGAGTGGAAGTAGTCAAACCACTAATACTACATTTTATATGTAACTACCTTAAGTTTCCGTAAGAATATAGAAGTGAAAAGTAGTTTAAGTTAGTTTATTATTATGTTAAGAGTTCTCATTTTGAATAATAGTTAACATTTGACAATGACACAACGTTTCAGGCTGCATGGGGATTTAAAAACAATGCTACATGTGGTTGTTGTGGTTGAATATCTTGCATATCAGACTACTGAGTTACTGCTCATCAGATGAAGGACTTAAAACAGAAATTGTACAAAAAAACAGTATTGAAACTTCAAATGGGATTTAACTCTACACGCATGTGTTTAGAAGAACAAAAGCATCTGACGGGGTTCCGCTTGCATCCGGTTACTGACTGTGGGTTTCATTTAACTAACCACAGTCGACTGCAGCATGTGTAAACAATAGTCTTCTGAATAGCAGAAAAGATTCATTATTTGTTCCAATAGAAAAATAGAAGCCGTATTACTCATTTTGCAACAGAATACCTCGCAGAAAGTGAAAGCAATAACTATGGCGTATGAAAGGCTGACAGAGAGTCAAACAGGAAGAGGAGAGAGCAATAAACCTGAAAAGCAAAGCAACATATAACTTTCCCTTATACTGCACCCTTACAAAAAAGAAGTTTAAGCAAGTATGCTATTAGTATAATTATTTTAAATTTAAAACAAGAGAGTATGCGTTCAGATTACTCTTTATGTTCTTATCTAAGTTAATCTTAACAAAATTATACTTAAGTATACTTGGCTTATACCGACAAGTATAAAGAAACGTCTAAGTGTACTTGGCAAGTATACAGAAAAGTCCAAGTATACTTGGCTTATACTGAAAAGTATACAGAAAAGTATATTTGGATAAGTACTACAAGTTAACTTAAAGAACATTTACAAGTATACTTGCAGTAAAAACTATTAAACTAGTAGTTTACTGGGAGTATACTTTAAAGCGTACTTTTATGAACTAAAAAGTGGCTACAAGTAAATAACAAGTAATCTAACAGTATACCTATAAGTTCACTTGAAATATAGTTCATATTATAGTTGCAGTACAAAATACAACTTGGAGGTAAACTAGTTGTGTACTCAAAGTTTACAACTCTTACATTTAATGTATACTTAAAAGTATACTTTTATAAACTAAAAAAATGGGCCAATTTAGTCCCAAAAAGTATTGAAGTAGTGCACTTACAAGTATACTACTAGTACATTGATATTAGTATACTTACTACATAAAGTATACTTGGGAATATACTTGAACTTTACTTAAGATTACTTGAAGTATACTTCTTTTTTGTGAGGGTAAACATCACATCTGTCTTTAGCTTAAGTGTTTATATTGTCTACAGATTTCTTTACTTTTAAGCAACGACATATCTTTTGTGTAAATATCATGAATACAAAAACCTGAATAACCATTGTCTTCCATTTTACAACTTTCTATTCATTTTCAGAATCACAGGATGCCAGTGACTTCAGAATGATGCTTTTACACAGCATGATCGTCTTCCGTCTCCTATTACCGTCACACGGAGGTAATTTCAGTGCAAAACACGTGAAAAACACCATTATGTGCTTTAGAGGTCAAGGACGCAATTCAACTTCATTAACTTTAAACGAGAATATTCCAAAATGATTCCAAAACCCTTAAGTGTCAGCTGCTTATGTCATTTTTCAGCCGATTAGACTGTTGTCAGGCTATTAAAGAGGCGTTATCAGTCGCCATAAGCCCCATAGATGTGGGTCACTAGGGGCCTACTACACCCATTAGTAGGTTTTATCATCTATTCACATGGTAGATCACAGAAAGACGGTATAAAAGAACACGACAGCGACCTCTAGCGACCGTAGTAATTTTGACAAGAGAGAAGCGGAAGTCAGGCGCTGTAGTATAGACAGTGTAAAACTCCATATGGGGTGGAGGTAAGGGGCGATAGATGGGAACACAGTATTTTTCCCTGAACTTAAGTGGGGCTTTTTTAGCCTAAACCTCAAGAAGTTGTAGTTTTATTGCCTGAACCTAAAGAAGTTGTAGTTTTGTTGCCTAAACTTAAAGAAGTTGTAGTTGAATTGTCTAAACCTAAATAAGTTGTAGTTTTATTGCCTAAACCTAAATAAGTTCTAGTTTTGTTGCCTAAACCTAAAGAAGTTGTAGTTTTATTGCCTAAACCTAAAGAAGTTGTTGTTTTGTTGTCAAATCCTAAAGAAGCTGTAGTTTTATTGCCTAAACCTAAAGAAGGTGTAGTTTTATTTTGTAAACCTAAAGAAGCTGTAGTTTTATTGCCTAAACCTAAAGAAGCTGTAGTTTTTTTTGCCTAAACCTAAGGAAGTTTTAGTTTTATTTTCTAAACCTAAAGAAGCTGTAGTTTTGTTTGCCTAAACCTAAAGAAGCTGTAGTTTCATTGGTTAAACCTAAATAAAAGAAGTTGTAGTTTTGTTGCCTAAACCTAAAGAAGTTGTAGTTTTATTGTCTAAACCTAAATAAGTTGTAGTTTTATTGTCTAAACCTAAATAAGTTGTAGTTTTATTGTCTAAACCTAAATAAGTTGTAGTTTTATTGTCTAAACCTAAAGAAGTTGTAGTTTTATTGTTTAAACCAAAAGAAGTTGTAGTTTTTTTGCCTAAACCTAAAGAAGCCTTTTGTTTTGTGTTCAAAACGTGATGGTTCATTCAGTTTTATATGTTAGAATGTGTTGCTTTTAAGTTTCAGTAGTAGGCCCCCTAATGACCCACATCTATGGTGCTTATAGCAACTGATAACCCCCATTTAATGGCCTTATAACAGTCGAATCAGGTGCATTTTTAGCGCCAATGACTGCATGGTGCCAGTCCTCGGGTGTTCTATTAAAGAACCATATAAAGTTAATTCCTGTGACATAAATGCCACTAGAGGGCACAATTCCATGTACAATCTTATGTAGGCCATATATTTTACTCGTTATTGATACTGGAAGTAGATCCTATCCTACAATCTGATCTACAAAGAGCCCTGTAGTGTAAAGAGGATTAAACCACAGATCTGTTTCTCCCCAGGTCAACCTCAGCTGATCGGCCCATCTCAGCCAATAGTGGCAACGGTTGGTGATGACATCATTCTGCCATGTCACCTGGAACCTGCCATGGATGCTTCTGACATGAAGTTGGAGTGGGCGAGACCTGACCTGATCCCTGGGTTCATACACGTAATGGCAGGGGGTCGAGAACGTGTCGCTCACAAACAGCCGTCGTACAGAGGAAGAACATCATTGTTCATCGACAAACTGAAGCACGGAGGCGTTTCGCTGAAACTCTCCAAAGTAACAGTGTCGGATGAGGGGACGTACAGATGCCTCGTTCCTTCACTGGGTCAAGTCGCTTTCATTAAGCTTGTTGTTGGTGAGTGATATTTTAATAACATGACGTAGAGCATGTGTTTGTGTGCTTATACATAATTATACATAACAACAATTGTACCATAAATACAGCAGAACGGACAAAATATTGGAAAGCTGCTGATTCCAGTCAGTGGTTGGGGAAACCTTCAGGTCTTTTACTGAAAGGTGTAGTTAGACACTTCAGGATATACACTACTTCACTTCAGGGGCAAACAGCTAGCCTGGTTCTGTCCAAAGGTAACAAAATCTGCCTACCAACACCTCTATAGCAGACCCGTTCTCATTCCCAACTCGTCGCATACAGACGCTTGGTCAGGAACCCCTCGGCGTCACTTAGGTTTAGGCAACAAAACTACTTGGTTAGGTCTAGTAAAAGATCGAGGTTTGGGTTAAAATAAGAACAATTGTTACGTAACTTCAGTTAGTCTATGTTACATATGTGACATAATTTGAGTAGTTTACGAGTAGTAGTAGTTTGTTTGAGAAATGCAAAACCATGTTGTGGTTTTACAAGGGGGGTTATGGACTTGTTTCTTGAGTAACTTCCTGAGGTCTCTGCTGGTTGCCTGGCAACCTCATGGGGAAAACAGGTTCAGGTGACTGTATTTGTACCCGTAGGTAGATTTGTTTGCAGCAAATATAGAGGATGGCATCCGTATTGACAATAGATTAAGGAGTAGAGCACAGACAAAAGACAGACAAACCAAAAACATGACAAAGAGTACTCACAAGGCTTACTGGAATCATGACCCAGCAGAAAGAAGGCCACAAGAACAATATAGAAAATCACTGAAATATCAGGACAAAAGACACAATAAAACGACAAAAGTATAAACTTTCCATAAATATGTGCAAATGTTGCTATGACTTATTTAGATGAACAATTGCAGCTGGAACCCCACTGTAAAACCACAACCACAAGATCTTTTTGCACACTTTGGTTCTTGAAGGCCCAATCAGATTATTCTTTTACCATTATACAAGCATGCAAAATAGTAATTGCCGTGTCTGAAACCAGATAATATGTTAAACTTGTATCAATCAGACCAGCCACCTAGTCAAAATGTAGAACATGTAATTGCAGCAAAGTCACATCTCCTCTCTCTCATTTTTAGTTGCTGCCTCCTCACCTGATATCACTTTAATGAACAACGCCAGTCTCAGAGTGGTTCTGCAGTGTGAGTCTAAAGGCTGGTATCCAGAGCCTGAGGTGTTGTGGCTGGACGGTGAGGGAAACCTCCTCTCTGCTGAACCTACAGAGACAGTCAGAGGTCCTGATGACCTCTATACTGTCAGCAGCAGAGTGACTGTGGAGAAGAGACACAACAACATCTTCACCTGTAGAGTCCAACAGAAGAACACCAACCAGACCAAAGAGACACACATCCATCTGCCAGGTAGAAGTTACAATATATAATATGCTTAATATAAATATCATGTTGTTCTGTGATTTATCATTTCAATTGATATCTTCACAGTCCTGTCAAGGTATGTGAAACTTCTCATGGCTACAGGCTTACTCGCTGTCTTGCTGTGGGCTCGATTAACATTACGTGGATGCATAATAAGGTATCATTTTACTTGTCTTGTTTGTTTTTTTAATTTCAAGATACTATTTATTTTCTTCTTTAGTGTAAATGCTGCTTAGCCAAGTTTCACTTGGACACTACAGGTACAAATAGGTGACATAGTCCTCAAGGTCTGAGGGACTGAGTAACTTATAGACAATGCAACTGAACTTCAAAGCCAATGCTGTAGCTAACTGGAGTAACATGCATTTTTCCTAAAGAACAATTTCATCATTGTACGATGAGAGTATTAGGGCCACATTGAGGAAAAAAAAAAATCTGAGATTTCGAGAATAAAGTCATAATATTACAAGAGTAAAGTCATACCTTTAAGAGAAAAAAAGTCGTAATATTATGAGAATAAAATCATAATATTATAAAGTAGTAATTGTGCGTGTTATTTTAGAGGGGAAATAGTGTGAAAATGAGGAACGTTGAGCATCTTGTGAAGTTCTACTTTAGTTTACGTTTCACAAATAACCAAATACTTAATCTTTTGGCACATCAGCACCACATTATCATCAGTATCAGGACCTGGAAAAGATTGTTAAAGAAACTGAGTTTATTCTGAAGACAGAACCACACGGACCTGATGGAGAAACTGACTCTTTAGTGGAGGAGGAAATTACTTTTTTCCTCGTAAAGTTATGACTTTATTTTCGTAATATTACGATTTTTTTTCTCGTAAAGTTATGACTTTATTCTCATATTACAACTTTTTTTCTCTTAAAGATATGACTTTATTTTCGTAATATTATGACTTTTTTTCGCATAAAGTTATGACTTTATTCTTGTAATATTAATCTCGTAATATTACAACTTTTTTTGTCGTAAAGCTATGACTTCATTCTCGTAATATTACAACTTTTTTTCTCGTAAAGGTATGACTTTATTCTTGTAATATTAATCTCGTAATATTACAACTTTTTTTGTCGTAAAGCTATGACTTTATTTTCGTAATATTAATCTCGTAATATTATGACTTCATTCTCGAAATCTCAGATTTTTTTTTTCCCTCAATGTGGCCCTAATACTCCGTGGTAGCATTTGTTGTTCAGTTGATACAAAGCATTTAATTTCACAGGAGGGACCTGGGTTTGCATCCTGTCCTCTGTCAACATTCAACACTGGTTTCCTTTAACCCTGAAGATGAAGTAGCAAATAACCCGTTTTGTTGTTTACTAGCTCGAGGGCGGACTGTCGACATTTAACTGAGGTGAAAACACAGGAGACTGATGAGCAAGAAACAGAAGGGACAGAAAACCCTTCAAGCTCCAACATGACAAGAACCACATGATTTTTTGTTTGTTACGATACATGCCAGTTGTCGTCTTTTTTGGAGTCATATCTTTGTACATGACAATGTTTTTAATTGTGGGTGCTCTCCTGAACGAGAAAAGGGGCGGGGATTTACAGAACTCTTTTAGAGATGGTTCTGCCTGAACTTCATGCCAGTGTCTCTTGAGTGTCTCTTTAATTTGTAAAGCCAGTGATTGTATTCTGTAGAAAAACAGGCAACAAGTTTGAATTTTTTGTCTTTTGAGCATTAGATAAGAGATCAGAGCGAGAGGTGATGTTTGCATGTTGCATGTTCTCTCTGGATAGAGTTGGAGGCGTAACCTCTTTCCTTGAATCGAGTAGTCATGGTGTCATGGATGATTGCTAGCAGCATGCTGTATATAGAAGTATGAATAGCTCCAGTTTCATCTTTGTGTATGGTTAAGTCCAAGTAATTGACTTTGTTAGTGCTGAACTCACAGGTGAATTTCAGGAAACTTGAGCTGTTACATTTAAATGACTAAGAGCTAGCCCTGCGACAGTCTGAAGATCTGTCCAGGGTGAACCCTGCCTTCACCCAATGTCAGCTGGGATCGGCTCCAGCGGTTACGGATAAAGAATGAATGAATGAACGACTAAGAGCTAATGGAAAAAGAAAGATTATTGCAGTCTGAATTACCTAAATATGCAAACATACCATATCAAGTAAATGTATTATAGTGAAACACAAAAATGATGCAATTATATGTACAAAATGTAAAACTGTATATACTGCAAATTAACTCTGAATATATGCACTTTATACGATAACTGATTATTAGTATAGTATTTATTCCAGCACTGATATTCCCTCTTGCACTTTTGTAGTAACCTGTATAAAGATAGTTCTCTAACTTTTGCCTGGACATCATAGCTATATGTTTGTTACTAATTTACATATATTTGTTAAGTTTCATATCTTTATTTAACTGTATGTCCGTATCATTTGTCCTCAGCACTGTTTTTACTTATAATGAGAGATACTGACTAATGGGGTCTAATTCCTTGTATGTGTCCACACAGTTCGTCAATTAAGCTGATTCTGATATTGATTCTGAAGTTAACAGTACTTGTACAATTGATTTAATACCGCTTTTTGAATGTGCTATTGTTATAATGCACTGACGTATTCCATTGTGAGAAAACAGAAATAACTTGTACTCATCATTAATTACTGTGACATAATAAAGATTAAGGATTGAGTCTTATTTCATTGATTTATCTAGTAACCAGTATTAGCTTATTAAGAAACCAGAATTAACCAGAAAAGAGTGAAAACTCACACAAAAAGTGCCGTGGACACTGTGGTCGGTGCAACAAGCATTATTAAGACGTATGAATAAAATATCGCCATGGAAAACAACACAGAGATGAATAAACATTGTAAACTCCATAGCGGCTGTGGCCACAAACACACATATTAAAACAAAGAGAGAGTAACGTCTGCCTGAGCAGAGAATGAAGTCACCCTCCCTCTGTGTGTGTTATAAGCCTCATGCTTTGTTGACATAGCGGAGCTGGCTGCGTGTGCATTTTAGTGCATGTTTGTGATCTTTCCTAATTGCAGGAGTACGACGGAGTATTAGAGCCTAACAACAACCTTCTTTTTTTTTTTAACTTTGAGCACAAAGTTATTTGTCAAAAACAAGTGAATCAAATTAGTCAGGAAATGACTCAAATAAATATGAAATATCATTGAAATGCCAAAATACAGTGGAGGGAGGCTTTAATAGAAATGTATTCAATTCCGCCAAACAGTTTTATTTGACACTTCCACAAGTGGTTTGTCTGTTAATGCAGTGGTTCTCGAACTTTTTACATCACGTACCACCTCAGAAAATATTTGGCTCTCCAAGTACCACCATTATGACCGATGTTTAAATACAGTAGGCCTACCCTAGTCAGCAATGCACAGTTCACACAGACGGCAAATTTATTCCTAATAATAATATTACTTATTGTTGACTTTTGTCGGCCACAGCCGTGCTGTACAAAAGGGGTAGCACTAGAACTGGAACTTAAACTCTTCCATAAAACCATAATAATAGTTCCCGTTTGGAGCCACGATTGCAGTGTTTTTGAACCCTTCATCTTTTTAGCTACGTCCGCTTAGTATCTTGTCATCACAGTAAGTAATCGTGGATGTTTGCACGCACTACTGACCAACTAGGTAGCTGCTACGTGGCGGGGTAGTTTTTCTTTACAAATAAAGATATTACAGCAAAGCCAAAACTTATTTTAAATCCTATTTCAATTATCTCACGATTAAGGTATTTTGATAGTATTATATGTTTTTAAATTAATTTTATTTCATTTTTTAAAAATATTTCAGAGATTCCTCTGCGTACCACTAGAGGGAGCCCGCGTACCACCAGTGGTACTCGTACCATAGTTTGAGAACCACTGTATTAATGTATAAATAAAGACATGTCTTTAAGAATACTTCTTGGGACTAAATTGGCCCACTATTTAGTTTATAAAAGCATAATTTTAAGTATACTTTAAATGTAAGAGTAGTAAACTTTGAGAACACAACTAGTTTACATTCAAGATGTATTTAGTACTGCAACTATAATATGAACTATACTACAAGTGAACTTATTGGTGTAGTCTTAGTTTACTAGTTATATACTTGTAGCCCACTTTTTAGTTTATGAACATACACTTTAAAGTATACCCTCACTAGTTTAATAGTTTTTAATGCAAGTATCCTTGTAAGTTTTCTTTAAGTGAACTTATAGTACTTAGCCAAATATACTTTTCTGTAAACCTTTCAGTATAAGCCAAGTACACTTGGTCGTTGCTGTATACTTTCCAAGCACACTTAAGACTTTTCTGTATACTTGTCGATGTAAGCCAAGTGTACTTAAGTATAATTTTGTTAAGTGTATCTCTGATAAGTACATAAAAAGTAAACTGAAATCAAGATATGTATAACCACACTGTAATAATAGATAGATTTGACCAACTTGTTTCAATGCTTGAGCCTTTTATTATTGCATGAAGAAAGAACAGTTCTGCAGAATACATGTGGAGTCGTGCTAAAAGCATTCTTTTCGCAACACATCCAGTGAGCTCTTATCAAAAGGCACAAGGCCTCAGAGTCACTCCAGCTCCTATTCAACTTTGTTCCTTATGTTTGCGTTACAGCGATAGAAGAGAAAAAAAAAATATGAAAGGTAAATTAGACCCGTCAGCTCATATGTGAGACTGATGGTGTGAAGACGGAGCTACAGGTACTTCCTGTCTCTGGGTCAGCCATAAAATCTTCTGCTTCTCGTGGTGCAGACAAACGGTGCTCGACCGTTGCACATGTAATCATTCCAGCACTTGTGAGCTGCAAGTACAAAAAAAAAAAAAAAAAAAAGGTGAGTCAGTGAATGTTACACGAACCAAAACCTCAAATATTCTAGATGGCTACAGTTAGCTAACACTATGGTCACTGATAAGATACAAATCATTGTCAAAAATGTAAATGATGTAATACTGTGTGTGTTGCAAACCACCAATAGATTCGATAAAACCAAAGAATATCTGACTCAGAAAGACATTCTTTTGCTTGAGATAAAGTATATTATATCTGTCTGATGTCTTAAGAACCACTCATCCAAACAACTTCACACTCAACCGCACTTCCTCAGCAAAATACTCGCCAAGTGTGAAGTCAATCGGATAAACCGTTGTCTAGAAAGGTGCAGGACATACAAACATACATACAGAGACTTCTTCCATTTTAGCTAGTTAGACTATAAAATTGACCTTTATCACTCGAGTTCACTCCCATTTTTTCTTTCACTTTTTATCTTTAGCATCACTCCTACAAAAACCACAATGTTGTTTTACCTCCAAATTTCAGTTGTAAGCAACTCTCCTTGCCGTGATAGTAATTTGGCTCTCCACGACACCAGTAACTGTACTGGAAAGGTGTACCATCACTCCAGAGCCATTGCCCATGCTGGAAGAATGAATATAATTGAATATTACATGAAGTTAAAGGGTTTCAAAGATAAGATAAGGTAAGATAAGATAAGCTAAAAGAAGATAAGATAAGATAAGCCTTTGTTGATCCCCAGAGGAGAAATTTAAGTGTTACAGAATAGTAAAAAATAATAATAATCAGAAGTATATAAAATAAAAACAAGAATAGAAATAACAGTAGAAACTATACAAAAGCGTTTAGTTAAATTTACAAGGCAAGCTTTATACATACAGTAGTACTTAAACTATGTTATAGAATAATATTTAATATTAGAAGTAATGATACTCAGTGTTTGTCTGCATTAATATAGAAATATAATATAGGCCTAGTGTATAATGTAATACGATAAAACATAAACATAATATTGCATGACAAAAAATTTAATGGGCAATATTTGCAACTCGTGCAAAGCTGAATAAAATACCTGCTGTGCATCAGAGCCTCCAATCCATGTCATTGTAAACTGTCGAGAGGAGGTCGGGATCAGCCTCTGAATCTCATGGTACTCCAGGATATTGTGAATGGATGCGAGGTTTCCACCAATGGACACACAGTATTTCTACATTACACGAGATAAATAGACAGAGAGAGAGAGAGAGAGAGAGAGGAGTTGTCAAAGAAAGTAAGAATGACGACACAAAGTCAGAAGACGATGCCAAGTAACCAAATGTCCGTGTCTATGTTAACAAAATGGACATGTTGTAGAAGTGTCCCAAGTCAAAGTCATTAACATTACCTCAGCTTTAGCCCAAGTCTTCGGTGTGCTAATGTAGTGGAAACAGTAACCGTGATACCAACCGCCGTGGCAGTATACTGTCCTCTTGACCAGGTCACTCTTAGCTGAGAACAAATAGAGTTTGGTGGTTAACGTGCAGTTTCCAGTTAGTCTCTACAGTATATGTAGAACTTTTATATGACTGTATTACATGCATTTATTTTAATAGCATGAAGACACTATATCATAATATAACATAACATAAGTTAATATAACAGAACACAATATTACGTAACACAAGATAAGACCAGAAGTTAACATAACACAATACAACACACTGTAACATAACACAATGCATTATGAAATAATATACCACAAAATAATATATCAACATAAGTTAATATAACACAATATGATGTACTATAACAACATAATATAACATAACATGATGCACAATAGATTAACATAGCAAAAAACAATGTAACAAAATAAGTTAATGTAACACAATATAACATAACACAATACATGATAAAATAACATAACATAGAACAACATATAAACATAAGGTAACATAACACATTGTAATTAACAATTTAACATAACACAATGCACAATAAATTAATATAAAACAATACAAACAATTAAAATACATAACATATTCCAACGTAAACAATAATAAAATAATATTAACATTAATAATAATATAAGTTACAAGCATATAAGCATTTGACACAAAGCTTTTATCAGGAGAAACTGCTAACTGACAGAAAGTGAAGTCATCACAGCAGAGCATTAGAACAACGTATAATCTATTGAGGGGAAAATCTAAAAGCCTCACCAGTTTGGTCATCTCCACTCCCGGTGTTTTCCTCTGGAACAGCTAGAAAGTTTGACACTGCAGTTATTGACTTGGATTGTTACCGTCTATTGACAATAAATACATCGATATATATAATACTCACCAGTAGCTGTAGTCAGAACCATCACGGCACAAACAAGTGCAGACACAGTCAGCGCCTTCATGGTGAAGATGATGAGATGATGCAGATGCTGAAGATAATGGCTACCTTTAATACACAGAGACAGACGTGTTACTGGTACTTCTGTACTGACTGTCAGTCAGTCCAGTAACGGAAAGTCAGAAGATCGTAAGAAGGAAGTCTGGAGCCAACCTGCTGTTTGCCGTCTGTAGCTTCAGCCGCCCCGTGAAGAGGTGCTGAACAAGAGGAAGACCAGCTTCTTTATACAGCTACTTATCTTATCATCTCTCAGAAAACAGGGAACTGAGGACAGATGTGCGACTGTCATACAAGGAAACAACATGATCAGAAATGGTATACTCAGAAACTTGATCAGTTAAGAAATATGCTGCTGTGCTCTCTTCTTTGCTGGGATCACCATCGCACTCTGACACCGTAATGTTCCATTTATTCTTTTGCGTCTACTTACATGCAAATAAAACCTTTAAAAGTCCCATATTATAAAAAGTGAGATTTTCATGTTTTTTTTTTTAATATTATTAAGCAGGCTTAAGTCCTATATAAATACTGTGAAAGTATGAAAACGCTCTATCCACAGGGAAATACACACAGCCCGTATTCAGAAACTCTGCATTAGAAACAAGCTGTCAGGATTTTTGTCCATTTGTGATGTCACAAATCTACAATATTTAGACCATTATACAGTTTTAAAACGTAAACTGTTACGATCAGTGTAGGAGGAGACCCAAATGCAGACACAACTACGGCGGGCAGTTGAACAATAGGCTTTATTTTCCAAAAGCAAACTTTGTGAATGAATGACTGGGATGTCTGGAATGAGCAGAGCAGGCAGGCGAGGGAGCAGGCAGTGATCCTAGGCAGAGCAGAGGAGAACAAAACGTTAACAATACGAAGATCAAAAACACAACTAGCAAGAGAACTTTCCGAACAGAGTACTAGGGAGCCGTGACGAGAATACCGCATGGTTGAATCAACGATCTGGCGTCGAATGACTGAAGAGCTGGGGTATTTGAACTGTGGTGGATGATTGAATGGAATGCAGCTGTGCAGATGGATCAGGTGGTATGACGTCAGCAGAGCGCGGGAGAACAGAGCCTGCAGGGGAGGAGACCTCACACACACCACAGCCAGACACGCCCACACTAGACAGACAGGGAACTGGGCACAATAGGAAAAAGGGAAGAGACACACTAGGACAGCTGATGTCATGAACATATCATGACATAACCCCCCCCTCAACGGGAGCCTCCTGGCGACCCACCCGGCTTGTCAGGATTGTCTCTATAAAAATCCCTAATGAGGGAAGGGTCCAATATGAGTTGCCGAGAAACCCAACTCTTTCCTCTGGACCATAACCCTCCCAGTCCACCAAATATTGACAACCCCGGCCTCGACGGCGCACATCCAACAGCCGTTTGACTGTGTAGGCAGGGTGGTTGTCGATGACCCGGGTGGGTGGTGGGGTAGTGGCTGGAGGGCACAAAGGACTGACAGAAACAGGTTTGAGCAGAGACACATGGAAGGTGGGATGAATCTTCAGGGATGAAGGCAACTTGAGTCTAACAGCAGAGGGATTAATAATGCTGTCAATGACGTATGGTCCAATGTACCGAGGTGTTAATTTCTTTGATTCAGTTTGTAATGGAATGTCTTTGGATGAAAGCCAAACTTTCTGACCTGGTTGAAACTGAGGTGCAGGAGTCCGATGGCGATCTGCGAGTCGCTGGTTGCGTTCAGTGGAACGGAGCAGAGCAGAGCGAGCCTCTTTCCAAATCCTCCTGCATCGACGAAGATGAGCCTGAACGGACGGAACCGCAATCTCCTCTTCTTGGGCTGGGAAAAGCGGAGGTTGGTATCCCAATGAACACTCAAACGGAGACATTCCTGTGGCTGCACTTGACAAGCAGTTATGTGCATATTCGACCCATGGGAGGTGTGTGCTCCATGAAGTGGGATTCCTGGCTGTCACACAGCGCAATGCTGCTCCCAGATCCTGATTGGCCCGCTCTGTCTGTCCGTTAGTCTGGGGATGATAACCAGAGGAGAGACTCACAGATGCTCCCAAAGCACGACAAAAAGCCTTCCATACCTGGGACGTGAACTGGGGTCCTCGATCCGATACGATGTCCACAGGTATTCCATGAATCCGGACCACATTCTGCACCAAGAGATCTGCTGTTTCCGAGGCTGTGGGGAGTTTGGGCAGAGGTACAAAATGCACAGTTTTAGAAAACCTATCTACGATGGTGAGTATGGTGGTGTTACCTTGTGATGCTGGGAGACCGGTAACAAAATCGAGGCCGATGTGACTCCAGGGCCGACTGGGAACAGGAAGAGGACGGAGTAACCCAGTGGTAGGTTGATGAGATGATTTACTGCGGGCACAGGTCTCACAGGCAAGCACATAAGCACGAGAATCCAGCCTCATAGATGGCCACCAAAAGTGTCGCTGTAGCAAAGTCAGAGTGCGATTGATGCCAGGATGACATGCAAAACGTGATGTGTGAGCCCATGTGAGTACCTGTGAGCGGACTGAGTCTGGAACAAACAGACGGTGTTCCGGGCCGTTCCCGGGATCCGGTTGCTCCCGCTGTGCATTCCTCACAACGCTCTCGATCTCCCATGTAAAAGAACCAACGATGCATGCTGAGGGAAGGATGGAACTTGGGCTTGGTGGACTGTGGTCTGCCTCGGTTATTCTGGACAAGGCGTCGGGTTTCAGGTTCCTAGATCCTGGTCGGTAGGTTAGTGTGAAGTTGAATCTCCCGAAGAACAATGCCCATCGGGCTTGGCGAGAGTTCAACCTCTTTGCCGTCTGTATGTACTCCAAATTCTTGTGATCAGTCCAAACGATGAATGGATGCTCCCCCCCCTCCAGCAAATGTCTCCACTCCTCCAAAGCCAGCTTCACTGCAAGTAACTCCCGATTACCAACATCATAATTCCGCTCTGGAGGTGTCAGCTTGCGAGAGAAGAAGGCACATGGATGTAGTTTTTGATCACTTTTTGACCGCTGCGACAGTACCGCCCCTACTCCTGTATCTGATGCATCTACCTCCACCACAAACTGAAGCGCAGTGTCAGGATGCATGAGGATGGGAGCAGTAGTAAAGCGCCTCTTTAGCTCCCTGAATGCAGCATCAGCTTCTGCTGTCCATGTAAAAGGCGTGGAGGTAGAGGTGAGACGAGTAAGGGGAACCGCCACTCTACTATAGTCTCTGATAAACCTTCTGTAAAAGTTTGCAAACCCTAGGAAGCGTTGCAGCTGTTTTCTGGTTGAAGGTGTTGGCCACTCTACCACTGCCTGGATCTTGCTCGGGTCCGACTTCACCTGCCCTTGCTCGATGATGTAGCCGAGAAAATCCACTGACTTCACATGAAACTTGCACTTCTCGGCCTTCACGAACAACTTGTTCTCCAACAGTCTTTGTAGGACTTGTTGCACGTGTTGGGTGTGCTCCTCCAGAGATCGTGAAAAGATCAATATGTCATCCAGGTAAACGAAAACACTGTGATTGAGGAAATCCCGAAGGATGTCGTTTACCAACGCCTGGAAGACAGCAGGAGCATTAGTGAGTCCAAAAGGCATGACTAAGTACTCGAAATGACCAATGGGGGTGTTGAATGCCGTCTTCCACTCGTCTCCCTTGCGTATACGAACCAGGTGGTAGGCGTTTCTGAGGTCCAGCTTGGAAAAAACGGTAGCGCCCTGTAGTGGTTCGAACGCAGAATTGATGAGTGGAAGTGGGTACTTATTCTTTACTGTAATGCTGTTGAGTCCCCGATAGTCAATACGCGGGCGTAGTGTCTTATCCTTCTTGGCCACAAAGAAAAATCCCGCTCCTACGGGAGATGATGAGGGTCTGATGATTCCTGCCGCCACTGACTCACGAATGTATTCCTCCATAGTCTCTCTCTCCGGACGAGACAAGTTGAACAGGCGACTTGATGGAAGGGTAGCGCCTGGAAGCAGTTCAATAGCGCAATCATAAGGACGGTGAGGGGGTAGAGAGAGCGCCTGTTGTTTGCTGAAAACCTCCGCTAAGCTATGAAACACGGACGGGACAGAAGAGAGATCTGGAGAATCAGGTTCCTTTCTTAAGGGCATAGCGCCATCCTTTGGAGAGAGAGCAGAATGCAGGCAAAAGGAATGGCAAAAGGGACTCCAGCTCTTGACTCGGCTCTCCGTCCAATCCAGATGGGGGTTGTGCAGCTTCAACCAGGGCTGACCCAAGACTAGGGGAGAGTGTGGAGAATCGATGATGTGAAGTTGGATCTTTTCATGATGATTTCCAGAGAGCACGAGGTGGATAGGATCCGTGATATGGGTAATGCATGCCAGCAGTTTGCCGTTTAGTCCATGGGCTTTAAGGGGAACTGTAAGGGGTCTACTGATTATCCCAGCCTGATTAGCAAATTGGGAGTCTAGGAAACTCTCATCCGCCCCACTATCCACTAATGCTGGTAACGACAGCTCAGTCTGACCCAGGCAAAACGTGGCATCCAAAATCATACGACTGGGGGAATCTACATTAATCTTGCTCACCAGTGTTCCCACCTTCACCGGCGAGCATTTTCTTTTGGCCGATGGGGACAGGAAACCACGAGGTGGTCTTGTTGAGCACAGTACATACACAGTCCCTCTCTCATTCTCCGAAAACGCTCCGCTGGAGTGATTCGAGCCCTGCCCAGTTGCATGGGTTCCCCAGGTGGATAAGGGAGAGGGGCAAACTCCGGAGAGGAGTTGGATCCTGGACTTGCGGTGGCTCCAAAACTCGCGAGAGGAGGAGTTGAGCGAGAGTTTGGCAATGCTACCGACCTGCTAGCTCTTTCCCTACGGCGTTCTCTTAGTCGATTGTCCAAGCTAATAGCTAGCGATACTAGGCTATCTAAGTCTGCCGACTCGTCCCGCACCGCCAACTCATCCTTTACGGATTCGGTCAATCCACCCAGGAACACCCCTCTGAGAGCTACGTCATTCCAACCGGAGTCTGCCGCTAGAGTTCTAAACTCGACGGAGTATTCCGCTACACTACGGGAGCTCTGCCGTATTTGTAACAGCCGCTGTGTAGCATCCCGTCCGCTAACCGGATGATCAAAAACTTTCCTCATCTCGGCTACAAAACTGGAATATACAAAACATAGCGCAGACTGACTGTCCCACACAGCTGATGCCCAGGCTAACGCACTACCCGTAAGTAGCCCAATAATATACGATATCTTAGTTCTATCGTTAGCAAATGTTCTGGGCTGTTGTTCAAAAATTAATGAACACTGCATAAGAAATGACCTACATGTACCTAGATTTCCGGCATAGCGCTCAGGCGCTGGAATGGGAGGCTCTCGGTGGTAGTGAGGAGCTGGCTGGGCTGGAGCTACTGTTAGCTCGGGGAGAGAGGCTGGAACTGCTTGGGGAGCAGAGGCGAGGTGATGGGAAACCTGGCTTAGTTGTTGACCCATGAGTCCCACGCTGTGGGATAGCGACTTCAGACCCTCCATTACTTCGTGTAATGCTCGTTCGTGCTGTCCCACGAGGATTCCTTGGGCCGAGATAGCCTGGCGAACCGAATCCGAGTCTGCTGAGTCCATGCTGGCCAGATCGTTCTGTTACGATCAGTGTAGGAGGAGACCCAAATGCAGACACAACTACGGCGGGCAGTTGAACAATAGGCTTTATTTTCCAAAAGCAAACTTTGTGAATGAATGACTGGGATGTCTGGAATGAGCAGAGCAGGCAGGCGAGGGAGCAGGCAGTGATCCTAGGCAGAGCAGAGGAGAACAAAACGTTAACAATACGAAGATCAAAAACACAACTAGCAAGAGAACTTTCCGAACAGAGTACTAGGGAGCCGTGACGAGAATACCGCATGGTTGAATCAACGATCTGGCGTCGAATGACTGAAGAGCTGGGGTATTTGAACTGTGGTGGATGATTGAATGGAATGCAGCTGTGCAGATGGATCAGGTGGTATGACGTCAGCAGAGCGCGGGAGAACAGAGCCTGCAGGGGAGGAGACCTCACACACACCACAGCCAGACACGCCCACACTAGACAGACAGGGAACTGGGCACAATAGGAAAAAGGGAAGAGACACACTAGGACAGCTGATGTCATGAACATATCATGACAGTAAACAATCTAAATGTAACCCAGTTTATTCCTGGTTTCAGTGAATGTGAATAACATCTACTGACACAAAGTACACATTGACCCAAGCTGTTGCCTAGCAACGCAATTCAGTTGCAATTCCGTCGAAATGTGCTAAAACGGAGCGTTTCTGACAGAGCGTGAATACAGGCGTATTCAGGCAGACAGTATGAGGAAAATGAAGGGTTTTTGAACATTACAGCATGTAAACATGTTCTAGTAGAAACACAAAATACAAGTATGAACCTAAAAATGAGCACGATATGGGACCTTTAAAAGTGGTTGATGTAATTGAAAGGTATAGAGCAGCTGTGGGCAGTTCTTCAGGTGCAGATAACATTTAGAGAGGTTCCTACGGTGGCCCTGTGAGCTTAACACTCTGGAAATAGACAAAACACAAGCAAATTAAGAAAACATCACATGCACATCCTTCAGAAAAAAAAAAAAACGCTGTAAATTGAAAAAAACACAACACACATACAGAAACACGCTGCAAGTAGCACACACAACACAACAAAAACTGTTTCCAGGGGACCCTTAAAAGTGATGCACTTTTTGTACGTGTGTTTTCTCTATTAGCAGCTATGCAGATATTTCCTTAATTTGCTTGTGTTTTGTCTCTTTGCATGTGTGTGTTGAGCTCTCAGGGCGGCGGTCCTACTATTTCCTCGAAATTTCTTTCATTTATATACAGTACGACTAATTTGCACCAGCTGATACATTTATCATTGTAAACTGAATATGAGCTGTGCGGGAACGGAAAGCTTGAAATTTCTTACCACAAAGTAACTGGGAAAACAAGTACTACAGTATATAAACATCATTCATCAACATCATACAGGGTTAGGAGGTTCATTGCGAGGGTAACATTGCTGACAAATGTCATTTATATAAACTTTGAAACTCATAAACGAAGAGGCCCTTACAAAAAAGTAGTATACTTCAAGTTTATTTCATGAAGAATACTTAAGTAAAGTTCAAGTATATATTTCCAAAGTATACTTTATGTAGTAAGTATACTAATATCAATGTACTAGTTTATAAAAGTATACTTTTAAGTGTAAGAATAGTAAACTTTGAGTACACAACCAGTTTACACCTAAGTTTTATTTCATACTGCAACTATACTATAAGTATACTGATAGTTTACTAGTTTTATACTTGTAGCTCACTTTTTAGTTTATGAAAGTACACTTCAAAGTATACTCTCAGTAAACTACGAGTTTAATAGTTTTTTATACTGTAAGTATACTTGTATATACTTGTAGCCCACTTTTTAGCAGAGATGTGGACTCCAGTCTGCGACTTGGACTCGAGTCACGATTGTATTTAAAAAAGAAATGGAGTAGCTAAACATGGTCCTGGTTTCATCCGAAAATGTGAAATTGATGGAAAGAGATATCCATCCTGATGTATTTGTAATCAGGGGAGTTGTGTTGCGTCATTGATTACTTTAGATCTTTAATTATGTACAGCTGTCTGAATTATTTTGTTGTTTCGCCGTCAGTAGTGGTGAGTCTTATGGTGTGTATGGATTGTCAGATGTTTGCTGTGTCTGCTATGTGAGAACAAAAAGGTTTCTCTTAATGCCAAGTCATTATTATAAAAAAAATATATAATAATGACTTGGCATTATGACAAACATTTTTTTTCTTACATACCAGACACAAAAAACATGATGTGGTGGAGATAAAATGATAACTGATGAAATAATTCTCTGTTGAAGTTGTTTTGCAGAAGCTTCTACTTCTTCAAAATGTTCTGGGACGATGAGATACCAAAGCTGTTGATTAACTGATAGTCAGGAGTACATCTGCAGGTCATGTTAGAAAACATACAAGCCGCGATCTTTTGGGGGCACCGTGCTTTGTTGTATTTCTGACTCATCTGGTATCAAATTTCTAGGATAAAAAACAAAAAAAAAATTTATTCATGCAACTACAGGTAATAGTTTCTAACATACTGTATTTCTCCTTGAATAATTTTCTGTTGTTATAATAAAGCTGCAGCAGGAAGAACTATGACAAGTTTAAATGAACAAGAATCAGTAAACATCCACCTGAAGAGCTCTTTGAGATGCAGGAACCATAAACACAGACTGACAGACCAACTTGTTTCAGTACTTCAGCCTCCCCCTCCTCGGTCAGAGAGAACAGGCCGACACTCTCAAGATGAAGTCCAGTCTCACCAGCAGGTCAAGGACACAAACACTCCAAAGACTCGATATATATGAGGTCATAAATGTGTGTGTGGTTATCTGAAATTAGAAATAAACATTAATAAAATTAAATACAAAAGACAATTGGATTGGTTAATAGCTCAAATCAACTCAAATAAACCAACTTTTAACAATAACCACAACAATATAGGAAGCACAGAAATGTAATTAATATGAGCATTCAACAGAGCAACATCCATCGTTAGCTAACGTTAGCAACATGCAAAACAAGAGCAAGAGACCCCAGGTGGATGGTCTGGGGGCAGGGCAGAGGCAGAGCTGGTGACCTCAGGCAGATGGCCTGGTGGCAAGGCAGAGGCAGAGCTGGTGACCTCAGGTGGACGGCCTGGGGGTGGGGCAGAGGCGGAGCTGGTGACCTCAGGTGGACGGCCTGGGGGCAGGGCAGACGCGGAGCTGGTGACCTCAGGTGGACGGCCTGGGGGCGGGGCAGAGGCGGAGCTGGTGACCTCAGGCAGATGGCCTGGTGGCAAGGCAGAGGCAGAGCTGGTGACCTCAGGTGGATGGCCTAGGGGTGGGGCAGAGGCGGAGCTGGTGACCTCAGGCAGATGGCCTGGGGGCAGGGCAGAGGCGAAGCTGGTGACCTCAGGTGGACGGCCTGGGGGCAGGGCAGACGGGGAGCTGGTGACCTCAGGTGGACGGCCTGGGGGCAGGGCAGATGCGGAGCTGGCGACCTCAGGCGGACGGCCCAGAGGATGGCCCGGAGGACAGAGAGCCGTTGAGCAGGACATCTCTGGTAGACGGCCCGGGGTCAGGACAGACAGGAGAAACTGGTGAGGAGGGCATCGGTGAAGTCAGGACCCATCTTGAGGTCAAAGCAAGAGGCTGACCTCAGTCAGGGGTGTTTTAAAAGTTCTTAATCCATCCAGGTAAAGAGTTCCTCAGCAATGGCATATACAACACTTTTCTGCATTTCAACCTCAGAGCAGCCTCCTTGTACTCCCTACTATGGGCTCTCTTCCAGTACGACAAGTCATAAAGTTTCTCCTCAAACAATACGGCTCGGTCCATGGCCGGTCAGGTCTTTCCGTCACGGTCTCATTTCAGAGTTGGACCCAAAACGCAGATGAAGAGAAGAGAAGAGAAGGTAGCGGGGAGAATTTCACTGATTTAATGACAAAATGGCTTACAGCTTGAGTCCAGAAGCAGGCAGGTATCAGAAGTTAATCCAACACAAACTAGGAAGACTGATCACTGAAACCATAAACTAGGAGCAAGACTGAAAGGTGGAACAAGCAGCTAAGGCAGACGACCTGACACTGAAACAAGACAGGGAAACGCACATGCTAAATACACAAGGAACTAATTAACCATTGGAACTCAGTTGTGGTGGAAAACAGGGAGGAAGGAAAATGACAAAGGCAGGAAGTTAAACACAACATGACACATAGGGAGAGTAACTTTCAAAATAAAACAGAAAACAGACTACACAAAAACCCAAGACCATGCCATGATGATATTCCAGCTGTGAAGCATTGAGTTATTGAAGCCTGAGCCATGCGTCCAACACATTATTGAATTAAAACCCAAGAAACATATTCATTAAAGCACTTGTGTGTTCCCACAGCTGATAAAGCTCGGTGGTTTCGTGAACCCACTTTTCAAGATAGGCCGTGTGATGACGGATGGATCTGAATTTGACTACAATGCACGACGGCCTAATGATCAGCCAAACAACGCAGGTGGAGACGAGGACTGCATTGAGATGAACTTTAATAGTGAGGAAAATAGACGAGTAGGAAGAAAGGTTGCACTTTTAAAGAGTGGGTAGAGGCCAAAAATTCACTTTTGAATATAAAAATAATCTGTAACCAATCACACAAACAGACTCGTTCTTAAATAGCTGTTTTACAGTTTATGGTTCACACTACAGTACATTAATTAAGGAACATGTCACCCAGTGCAACAGTGAGGCTCATTTATGAGTTTTTAATGGAGCTTTATGGCATAGAAGAAGAAGAGATATTAGGGCTCTGCACACACAATACTTGTTAGAATCAATTCATTGATGGATTTGGTGTTTTTATGGGATTTATTGATGAGAGGAGACGTATAGAATATGATTAGAGTTATCATTTAAAGAGGTTAGTGAACACAGAATGCTGTCACCATGAAATCTGTTGCACCACAGTGGTTGGCACAACAGTTGTTGCACCACAGTTGTTGCACCACAGTTGTTGCACCACAGTTGTTGCACCACAGTTGTTGGCACAACCGTTTGTTTTGTTTAAAAGAAGATAACTCATATTTCTAAACATGAACCAATAAAACAAGACGCTGGAACATGAATGCTGAAGCTTTTATTGCAGTAAATGTAAGAGCTTGTGTTTTCAGTGGTTATCATGAAACAGACCGGTCCACCTGCAGCACAGCTGATCAGCTGTCGATGTCGACGCTGATTGAAAATGTGAAATCAGCTGGTGATGATCACATATTCTTGGCGCACACAAAGTTCCTCATCTCTGAGCAATCTGCATCATTCCAGTATCCCCACTCTGGAAACAAGAAAAGATTCAGAGAAGGTGTTCACGTTTCCTGCTTTCAGCAGGCAGATAATGGACCTCATGCAGGAACAGTTTTGTCTTAAAGTGCTCGTTTCACCTTGATGAAGGAAGTTTATTAAATATTAATATAACCGTCAGGTTAATTTAATTGCAGTACTGTGACTAAAACAGTATAGTTGTGGCTGAAATGCTCCGTAGAGCTGAGGGGAACTGCAGTCGGGTCATAATTTCCTGTGGGTTCGTCACTATGTACTAAGTAATCATGTGATCTATTGTTAATATCGAAATATTGATTAAAGCAGCTTTAAACTCCAACTTTATTCCCATTAAGTCATAATAATCCTTAAGTCAAACAAGTGTTTTTACTCATGTGAATCTACATGATTTGTACGACAGGTCCGCTAGTGAAATTTGTGCGTAAAAAAATCACTAAAATTTGGTCAATTGGACAAGTTCTTTCACATCTCTCATACTTGCTATTAAAGAACTAATCACACACAAACAGATAAGTGATGTTATTCTTCAGATGCAATTTTTAACTATTTAGGGTTGCAGATTTTTTTCATATTCAAAACTAAATTTTTGGCCCTCACCCATTCTTAAAACTACAACTTTTTATTCTACGCCTCTTTTTTCCCCTTACCCATAAAGTTTGACTCGATGCAGAACTCGTTTCCGTTAGCGTTGTTTGGCTCACCACGATGCCAAGCACGGAACCTGAATTGAGATCCATCAACGTATCTATATCTTAGCTGAAAAACACAAAGGTAAGGATCAGTTATGAGTTTACCAACCAGCCAATCAGTCTGATCACAGTAAGACGTTCACTGCTTACCCCTGATCTTTCAGCTCCGATCCAAAAAGCTTTGAGTTCGGGGTTTGCTACCCAGGTGAAACAAAGCACGTAATACATCTCGTCCTCATTGTGTATTGACACCAGATCACTATTTAGGGAGCGGCAGTGGTCCTGAAATCAGAATAGTGTTAGTTTTCACCAGCACTTTATCGTATTATTCGTCTCTTTGTGTGTGTGTTTGCATCACCTGTGCCTCTTTGAAAGTTTTTGGAGTATCGAAGTATTTAGCACAGCGACGATCAATGTAGCTCCATCCATCATCACATGGCATATCTTCATATCTTTGACATATCCTCGGAGGTTGAAGAACTGGCCACGGTGTCCAGGACGCCCACCAACAGCAGGACAGCAGTTACCACAGCTGGACGCATGGCTCAGGCTTCATTAACTCTCCACAGCTGGAATATGATCTGGGAAGGTGACAGTTGGAAGTGTGAATTCAGACTTTTTTTTTTTTTACATTTTTCGAAAAACTTATCTACATTTTCTGGACATTTTTCAGACTTTTTTTTTTTTTACATTTTTCGAAAAACTTATTTACATTTTCTGGACATTTTTCGAAAAACTTTTTGACATTTTTTGAAATTTTTCAGACTTTAATTTTCGAACTTTTTTTTTTTTGACATTTTTCAGACTTTTTTTTTTTACATTTTTTGACAGTTGTCAGACCTTTTTTTTAATTTTTTTTTTTTAATTTTTCGATTTTTTTTTTTTTTTACATTTTACAGACTTTTTTTTGACACTATTCAAACTTTTTTTTTTTTGTTTGTTTTTTTTTTACATTTTTCAGACTTTTTTTTTTTTACATTTTTTTTTACATTTTTCAGATTTTTTTTTTTTTCTACATTTTTCGAAAAACTTATTTACATTTTCTGGACATTTTTCAGACTTTTTTGACATTTTTCGAATTTTTTTTTTTGACATTTTTTTTGACATTTTACAGACTTTTTGTTTTTCTTGACAATATTCAAACTTTTTATTTTTTTTTTATTTTTACATTTTTTGAATTTGTTTTTCTTTTTTGACATTTTTTTGACATTTTACAGACTTTTTTGTTTTTGACATTATTCAAACTTTTTTTTTTTGTTACATTTTTCAGACTTTTTTTTTTTTTTACATTTTTCACTTTTTTTTTTGGACATTATTCAGACTTTTTTTTTTTTTTAGATTTTTCAGACTTTTTTTTTTTTTTAGATTTTTCAGACTTTTTTTTTTTTTTTTAGATTTTTTACATTTTTCAGACATCCTTATTTTACAAAATGCCACTTTCCAAATTTTTCCAAATGAAACAAAAATGTTCCCACTTCCTAAAACTGTGGGAACACAAGTGCTTTTAATAAACAAGTTTCTTGGGTTTTAGTTCAGGAGTGTGTTGGTGATGGTACGGTACTTTACTGGTATCATCAGGTTGGGCTGTCACGGTGTCCAGGACGCCCACCAACAGCAGGACAGCAGTTACCACAGCTGGACGCATGGCTCAGGCTTCACTAATTCTCCACAGCTGGAATATGATCTGGGAAGGTGACAGTTGGAAGTGTGAATGTAAAAAAAATATATATATTTGAAAGCATAATTAAGATGTAGCCACATCGAACACTATATATGCTGATGACACACAGCTCTACATATCTATGTCTCCTGGAAACACTGTCCCTGTTTAGAGATATATTTCTTGCTGTGAGTAAGACGTGAAGATCAATTCAGTTCAGTGAATATGAAGCTACAGCCAGCAGCTGGTTATCTTAGTATTCACCGTTCATTGATTCAGTTTTCTACCCCAAAGACCTCAGATTGTCGCCCTGTTCTGATATCTTGAAACATAGAGAGAGGAAAAAGCAGCTCACCACAGATGTGTTCTGGTTTCTCGTTGCTCCTCCGTCTGATTGTCTGGTGTCTCTTCCTCTCACTCTTAAACTCACCACTCATGCCCTGTGGACATGTCAACGTTCTGCTAATGCCACCATGTACAATGTCTCATTTTCATATGACTAATTATAAGAACAAACACAGGAGGAAAGTATTCCCGTGCAAATGAGAGACAGAGGTAGGTGGATCCAACAAACACAAGGCTTTCATCCAGGAGACTGCTGTTCACGTCTCGTACGTTACATTAACACAACAAAACTTAGTACCCATTCTGACCAAAGTTTGTTTATTGAAGTACAGGTTAAAGGCTCTGACATCTTCCCAAAGACTCAGAGAAGCAATGAAGACCAACCAGTAAGACTGAACTGATGATGAGAATCAGAACAAAACTAATTCTGCCATTGAAATGAAAGCAGAACTGGAGAAACAATATGAAGATAAGATGAGTTACGACTATCTACATTCCTGAGAGGCAGACCCTGGCACACAAAGACACATCTAAACTGTGAATATGACTAAATGAAACTGACATTTAATGCAAATTAACGTGTACTTGATGTGTTGTGCTTTGCTAACATTTTTTCTAATAACAGGAAGTTGTTGACATGTACATGTTTATGACAAGAAGAAAATTCAAACTGGTAGACTGGCCTTCCCTTTCCCCATGGCTGCAAAAACACTTCTCCTTCCTGCCTTGCATTCTTTTGAAATTCACGTCTTAGTTTAACATTTTATTTTCAGTTTAGATAACTCAAATACTCATGCTAATAAATAAATAATCTGAAACTGCGTAGCAAAACTTTAACTAGGCCTATCCTTTTATTAATCAACCTATCCTGGTTATTAATCTACTTAAAGTGTATTACACCTTTTAACATTGTGAACATTGACTCCCTTTTTACTGTTACATGTGCTTAGAACAACATATAGTATTAAGTTCAAGATAATCAACTCGGTTTACATTTACGTATATATAAATATACATATATATAACAGAACATTTCTTCATATCTATGCTCCAGTAAGCCCAGACACTACATGAACCAACGGACCATTTAAAAGTTCATTTAGGGACGTTGAATAATATTTGCCGTCCCCACCCTTCAACTTTAAATATATCGTGTTGTCAAAGCAAACTATCTTTGATGGTTCTCATCAATGTGAACTGCCTTCCAGCTCTGAATGTCCTACTAACATATAAAGGGAGGAATTAAAATGTTCATTAAACATTTTAACAGTTTCTCAGCCAGAGGCGATGCCACTCACCTTAACTGAGCTCAGTACTGACTTTATCATCTTACACACAGAGAGATAATATTTACAGAAGACTAATAGTAAAGGTGAAAAACATTTTCAGCGAAATGTAGATATTATACTGCAGCTTCCAAAGTGATGAATGATGCTATTAAGGCTCAAGATAAACTTGGATTAATGGTTGACCTCTGAGTCTGTGGAGCATTTTAACAAAGAATATTAAAAGAATATTGGTTTGTGTTGTGAATTCTTTATAATAAACAGATATATCAGCAGGGGAGGGACCCAAAAGCAGACCAATATTGTTCAGGGATTGATTGAAAAGGTGAAGGCTTACTGGTATGGGTGGAAAGTCCAAACAGAGGTAACTGAGAGTGAACAGGAAAAAGGTGCAGACAGGCAGGTACTGGTTCTGGTTCTGGTTCAAGTGTGGCTGGTAAATATACTGCCAGGCTGATCAGGGAAATAGGAAGCAGGTGAGTAGGTGGGCGGGGGAAGGTCATGGGTTAACTACATGGCAGAAGAGAGTGGTTGGACCTGGAATGACAGGAAACTGGGACAGGAGGTTGACTCTGAGGACCTCTGGTGGATGGATGGAGAATGGCAACGCTGAGTTTATGACAGTAAGAATGTTTAATGCATGTGAGATTTTAACTGTCCACAAGGGGGTGCCACAGGGTTGTGTGTTCGGCCCGCCTTCATTTACATTGTACATGAGTTATCTAAGAAGGAACCAGAGTGAAAACATAAATAAAACTCACGTCAGTTTGCTGTTATGATGTTTCCTCTATCATTTATTTCTTTGACTGCTGGTTCATATAATCAGCTGTGCTGCTGTTTGACAGGTCAACAGCCAATCAAAAAAGGAGATAAAAACACTTTGAGCGGTCATTGAGGACAACATGTGTGTGTGTTTAGTCATGAAACATCAGTCAATGCCTCAATGTAACTGATGAAACTTCCCCAGTTAATTACTGACATTGAGTTTTTTGAAATTCTTTGTTTAAATATGCAAATGAGGCATTATCTCATTAAATATGTGCTAATGTTCATACATTTCTAGAACAGAAATGTGAACATTGGATAAAGCCAGGTTCAAGATTCTTGTTTCATTTTGTTGACATATTAGAGTCAAAGGTTTTTACAGAGGGAGATTTGGGATATTTCGCCAGGTTTTTAGGAATGAAATGTGTGTATGAATGTATCAATAAGACTATGAAAGATACATGAACAAACCCTTCTTTAAAAACCTTCAGAATATAGAGAGTAATGAAACTTCTGTCAGAATGCTATCGATCTGTGAATTACTATGAGGCTTCATTGGTGAGTTGCCTCAATTTTGTAGGTGTGACAGAGGCGTTGATTGTACCTGATGTTGTGATTGTATCTTGGAATGGTTTGCATCAATCAAATCACAAGAATCTTATGTTTCCAAAGTTATGTTTCATGAGTAAATAGCCACTGGTATAGCGTAGGTGTGTACTAATACCAACAGGTATGCCCGCAGGAATGAATCAAGTGAAGCATAATTGAAATTCAGTCTGATCATCTGGCTATGTGCTCTCATGTACTGTGCCTTTATGCCGTTAAAATGGCGTACAAAGCAAAATGTTTTGGCTTTCTTGTTTATCACATAATCCACAAGATAAAAATAGGAAAACACGCAGTCATTTTCTATCTTTGACTCCTTAATCAACACTTGAGTGAATATACTTATCTATGTTCTACCACTGCTGCAGAAAACTGTTGCCAACCATTACTACAAAAAAGTGTAAGTGAGTCTCATTAACTCATAAGACCTAACAACTACTTCCTGAATTCTCCCTTTTTCTTAAATTACTAAGACAACAAAAGGATATTGATATTGTTCCTGATGGTTTTGATTGACGCTGTATAATATTACTCTAGTGATCAGTTACCTGGCAACACGCTCAAAGTTCAGCTGTTCATAAAAACACTCAGATTGAAACTGAGCGTAGGAAATCAGATCCAATCACCAGACTGTGACTTTAAAGTTTAACTTATTTATTAATATATTGTTATCTGAAGCCTTTAATTAAGTAGTCATTTGTAAATCTGAAATTCCGTCAATCTAAGTCATCTGTTTTCTGTTAACAAATTATTCTGCTAAATCTGAAAGCTTTTTTAATAATTTGTTTTTGATAGTGACTTTGTTAATGTTATTCAACACTGAACACAATACAATACATGTAAAAACCCTGAATGGCTCTACTTGGAAGTTCAGGGAGGAAATACATGAGCTGTTACTGCATCATTTGCAATACAAACTAAATATAATGCATGAGCACTCTGCAGTTTATGAAAAAGGTCAACAGCCTGTCAATGATTTACAGACTTTGGTCATGAAGACTGAAGGAATGAGGAACAACATGCAGCAGGTACGTCGTCGTCTCCATTTATTTTTTACCTTTTTTTCATGTTTTAACTAACTTCTATTCTTAAACACGGTATCACTTTATCCACATTAAAAGAGGGTCTAGTATTACTCTGTAACAGATAATTAAGTCTGTTTTAAAACCGGTGTAAAACATTGAAACCATCTAGGAAATGTGTTTCAAATGTTGAGTAATTGTGTTGATTATTTCAAATTCAATCAGCCTTTAGTTTTTATGATTATTTTAAATGGAAGCTTGTTAGTTTTGACAGCAACATTTTTCTAATTTTTATAGGAGCCTTTATATGAGTTGGATCTCATATAAATGTCTCTAATGAAGGATAAACTATTAAACGAGTCTGGCAGAATCAAAGCACTTTTAAAATTCATTAAGGAGCCGTCTCTTCCATGTTGGCAAGAAAAGTGAAAGTATAACTCAGTTTTAATTGTCCCATAAATATAGATAGTATTCATATGAACTCTCTATAGGACCGTCTGTGTTGTTAATAAGTGTGTGTGTTAATAAGTTCAACTATATTAAATGGACACGTTTGACATTACAGTAGTAATGAAGTATACTGCCAGTGAAGTGTATATGATATATATATGTATATCCTACTAGAAATAAAAGGTGGTGTCAGAGTTTTTTTTCATGGGTTGCAACACTGGTAATTTTTTTTTTTTTTTTACTTGACTAGTTATTTTGCTGCTTTCCAAAGCATATTTTTTTTCCATATGATGAAACTGGTCTCGATTGATTTTCAGAGCTTTAAGATGCTTCCCCAGAGGACCGGACTGTCCTGTCAGTCTCCGCTGATACTCCTCGGTGTTTTGGTTTTCCATCTTCTCCTAATGCAATCTTGTAGAGGTAACTCACACACAAATGCAGTCAGGTCATGTCAGGTGCAACACAACCAACACACCCTCTTCACTAGTCTTGTGTCGTTCCAGCGAGCACAGACCCTGAAAACGAGCCCAACATCCATCAAATAATTGTTGAGATATCTGGTCTGGTCTGGTTTAAAGTGGGGAATGGACAGACTGACCGCACAACCTACAGTACATTGCCATCCAAAGAGCCATGCCGAAAATGTGGCTAATGTAGTTCGTACTGCAGGAATGAATAAACTTATCGATTTCTTTCCAGGTCAGTCTCAGTTGATTGGTTCACCTCAGCCAATAGTAGCAGCAGTTGGCGATGACATCATTTTGCCATGTCATCTGGAACCTGCAGAGGATGTTGCTGCCATGACGTTGGAGTGGACGAGACCTCACCCGAATTCTATAGTTGTCTTTGTGTGGCGTGCTGGTCAGGACTTCGTACATGTTAAAGATCCATCTTACGAAGGAAGAACATCACTGTCCATCGATGGACTGAAGAACGGAAACATTTCACTGAAACTCTCCAAAGTGAAGCCGTCTGATGAGGGGAGATATGAATGCTACATTGCTAAACTGAAAAAAGGATCTTTTGTTGAGCTTGTTGTTGGTAAGTGGACACATAGTGTATCTACATGGTGCTGTTTAGTGTAGTCTAAGATGAAGAGTACAAGCACAGTCATAAGAAATCAATGTAAATAAGGGTTAAACATGGTTTATAAGAACAGCTTAGTTGTAGATGTCATGGTTTTCAAAGTTATCGTCCTCATCAATTGATGATCCATGTAGAAGACATTTAAATAAAGAAACAGTATTGTTTTATTGTAAGATAGAACTACTAAAGGTTAGCCTAGTATTATAAAAAAAATATCAGACCTTCTAACATAACACCATTCAGATAGTTTTATAGAAATAGATAAGTTACTTGGGCAAGAAACACAAAGGTTAGATGTATGCTTTGAAAAGGCATTCAGGCTTTGAGAATGAGGACAAACCGATGACATTGACAAATTTGTCTTGTGTTAATTTCCCCTAATCCAGCACAAAGCATGCCAGAGCTGCTAACTAAAGCTAAACTCTGATATAGTAGCATGTAAGATGGCCTCCCATATGTTCCAGTCCTGAAAAATGCTCTTTCTAGCATAACCTTTAACCCCACAAAACCGTTTAGATAATGATACGCCATCTCAGTGTTACCACTGCAGATAAGCTAGTTAGCCAGGCATGCTAATCATAGCAGCATTCGAGCAGACAAACATACTTAGCTTATATTGGAGCAGACCAAGCCGTGTAATTCATTCTTCACAATTTTGCTCTCATTGTTTTTGAAAGAAACCCTCCAAACTCCTTAGAAGGAACCATCTTTTTTAGTCTGATCTGCTGTCTTGGAACAGGAAATAGAGGACATATGTTTCACCATATTCAATTATTATTATTGCTGACTTCTATTTTAAATGTTTCCTTTTGCTCTGCATCAGGTGCTGTTTCCTCACCGGTCATCACTTTAGCGTGGATAGACGGAAAGAGAGGAGTGATGTTAGACTGCAGGTCTGAAGGCTGGTATCCAGAGCCTGAGGTGTTGTGGCTGGACAGTGAGGGAAACCTCCTCTCTGCTGGACCTCCAGAGACAGTCAGAGGTCCTGATGACCTCTATACTGTCAGCAGCAGACTGACTGTGGAGAAGAGACACAGCAACAGCTTCACATGTAGAGTCCAACAGAAGAACACCAACCAGACCAGAGAGACACACTTCTCTATTTCAAGTAAAAAATATTACTTTTTATTATGTGATTTACTGTTTTAGTTTCAAATTGCTAAGATTTTCTATTAATGTCATGTTCTTCTGTGTTTTATCATTTCAGATGATTTCTTTAACGCCAAGTGCTTTTCTTCTCCTGAATTCGATAGTTTGGTGGTTTTTTTTGCTTCTTGCATCGGGTTGGTTTTTTGTGTGGGGGTTTCGGGGTTTTCTTTATTTATGATTATTAAAACAAAACGTACATAACTTGTAAAGGGACATAAAGACAGCAGCAACAACATATGAAAATAAAAACATAAAAAAGAAAAAAAAGGTGCTACCCGTTGTAATAGTGCGGTGTCGAGGAAAGTTCATATATACATACAACTAACCTCATATATAGATACATATACATATATATATATGTAAATATCCATATCTACACACGCATTCATATACATATCCACTTAGGCAAATTCGCTTACACAATTATTTATTCTATTATGCAGCCCAAAAAAAAGGACATATTTACATCCCTTTAGTTGACTTTTATCGACATTATTTATTTATTATTTTTTATTTAACTCCAATCTTCACCCTGACTCAAAGTATCCTACCCACGTTCAAAAATTATATTCTGTTCTTTATTCCTTTTAACATCTTTCTCAAGAACCCACTGATGTTTCAAAAATATTTTGAAACATTCAGTGTTTAACTGCGGCCTTTTTGTAGCTTTAAATATATGTCTTTTCCTTCTTCATCATCCCTTAAATCACCAAACATTATGGATAAAGGACAACTATAGAGATTTGATTTGTAAACCGAGATCCACTTTTCAACTTTAATCCAAAATAATTCAACTTCCTTACAATACCAAAATAAATGAATGTCTGACTCCTCTTCCTCCTCACAGAATCTACAGAAGTCACATTGTTGGATGCTCCATTTTTTTTTTTAGCATTTTCTTAGCAGGCAAGTATTTGTAGATTAGTTTTAGTTGTAAAATTCTAATGGAGACATCAAAAGAAGTTGTGTAAATACATGTAAATACTTTTCCCCATGGGATACATTTGTCTAACAAATCTTCCCATTTAGCCTGAATAGCTGCTGGTGCAGCAGACATGTTTTTGAGATCCATGAAATACTGATATATTTTCTTGTTTATTTTTCTCTTATTCATCCATGTTGTATTCCTAATGTAGGGGCAACATGCCATTTGTTTTATACATACTGATAGCTTCCTTTTCCAGATCTGAGGTATAGCTGCACAGAGTTGATTATATGTAAAAAGGTCACAAACATTACCGTATACTATTTTAAGTTCATCATAAGACATGATTTCGCCCTCACTATTCAAGAGGTAATTTATAAATAACATTCTTTTTTAAAAATTGATTCAATAAACAAAGGCTGATCATTAATCAAAATATATAAATATTATTGTACCACAGCACTTGCCTTTGGATTTCACAACTTAAATCTGGTTGATGATATTGGTATTGAAACCAACTGACTATGGCCTCTTCCAAAAAGCCTGATAAGTATGGAAATGACTTTCTCTTTAATATAGTGAACTGAAAAGCAGTTAACTGAAAGTAAGGATAGAGTTCTTTGTGGAACAGAAGATGAGCAGACATCAATAACTTTGCTGAAAACCACTGCGGATTTAAGATAAATTTAGGTATAAGGGATGCTTTTAGTGCAAAGTTGAGTGCCTTAAGGTTTAACAATTTAAGTCCACCGTGTTTGTAATCATTATACAGATAAGCTCTTTTAATTTTGTCAGGCTTCCCACCCCATAAAATATTGAATACATTTTGTTCATATTTTTTAAACAGCTCTTCTTCTAGGGAAGGTAATGACATGAGGATATGGATAAACTGAGGAATCACTAAGGAATTTATCACTGTTATTTTTCCATATAAAATTAAATTAGTCATTCCCCAAACTTTTAATTTTCTGCCGACTGTATATAGTCTTCTATCAAAGTTTTCCTTTGTGATAAGTTCCATGTTTTTAGGGATATGTATACCAAGGACATCTATTGGGCCATCTGACCATTTTAGTGGCAGATTACTATAGAGATTACAATTTGTACCTTTCAGAGATCCAATTTGTAACACAGTTAGGTTTTAGTCTGAAATGACTGAAAAGTTATTCAACTCTTCAACTAATGCAGTAAAGGATGCAACATTTGGTTGAATATTGAAAATTTACATCGTCCGCATACACTGAGATTTTTGATTCCAAACTATTTATTCACAAACCTTCTATTTTATTATTCATTCTCACTTTTTGGGCTAAGATTTCTATAGCTATAATAAATAGATACGCAGACAGCGGATATCCTTGTTTCAATCCTCTGTACTGCTTAATTGTTTTCCATCTCACTCTTTTCTGGGCCTGGCCTTTTGCTTCTTGCCAGCTTACTTCAATGTTCTCCAAGTCTTGCAGCGTGGAACATCTCCACGTGTTTTTCAGCCTACCCTGGTATCAGTACAACAGGCCGATGAGTTTCCTGGCTTCTCTTGATCAGCAGTAGAGTTTCAGGCTTTGTTAATCAACACATGGCTTGATGTGTTAACACGTCTGTATACAGCGACAGTAGACAGCAACAAGGAGTGCCTCCTCAGTGGTTCACCTGAAGAAAGAAAACAAAGAGTGAAGCAAAGGACCAGAAAAAGGAAACTCTGTGAAGGGGAACATTTAAAAAAATTTGATTTGAAATGGGGTTCAGGAATTTTTTTAAAACTTTTTTTGGGAATCACCAGCTAATGTTTTACCCCTGCCTCTGTCTCTTCCCCTTTGGATGCTTGTTTTTTAATTAAAACCATGCACAAAACAAATTTAAAAAAACCAGACTTTTTATAAAAAAAGGGTGGAACCGTTTGGGGGTCACATCAGTTTGGCTAGATTGCTTCACTCTAAACATGTGCAACACGTTCTGTTAGCCAGCATTGTGCATTACTTCTTGACTTGCTTTTCATTTATGTTAGTGAGTGAAATACTTTTTACCCGGATCAGTACACATGGTTTGTGCTTTGAAGCAAGATTTACTGTTAAAACCAGGTGAGTGTACACTTTATAGGACATAAGAAAAAAATGTTTCTGGTGTTGGTGGGGGGGAGGACTTTGGGACTGTGGTGGAATGTGTCAATAACCGACACCAGCTGAATAAGACTGTTCTTTACACTTAAAATACATAATTACTCTAGACGAATAACTAATCCCCACATTTTCTTATGTATTAAGGGAGTTTATCAAGTTTTAACTTTATCAACAGGTGACAAAGCTGCTTACATGTAGACATTTTTAGGACAAAACAACAACACGACTGAAGTAAAGCAAATTGTCAAATCAAACAGGAAACCCCAGCCCTAAACTGCCTGCGTATGCGTCTATCAAACCCTCTTGCACATAATACTGTTTAAATGGATCATCATCATAGTTATTAATAAAGTATCTTATCTAGTTAAATGAGACCATAAACTCATGTTTACATGTTTACTGAGGTAATAAATCAAGAGAGAAGTAGAATTATTTTATACAGAGATGCTCCTCTCAGCCAAGATCGCGTCCTAAGCTGCAGCTTGGCTTATTTAGACATGGTAAAGTTTAATATTGCAGCTGGCTTACATTTGACTCACTAGTGCAAAGCAGCATCGGAGCTAGTTAGCAGCGAAGAGAGTGGTAGACTGATCGCGGGCAATTTTACAGCATAAATATACATTGCAAACAATAAAACAGAAGTTGTCTGATGTGACTGGTGAAGTTACATATATTTACTAATTGTAAGATGAATGTTGTTGGGTTTCTTTGTGGTGGATGCTGTGTGCTTTTGGTGATAGTGTAATAACTCTTCAGCTCCATGTGCTGACAAGTGTTACTCTAGCCCATGTCAAAATAAATTCAGATACTCAGCAATTCCAATTCTTAATCACTTTGGTTCTTTTGTTATAAATGTCCTTAAAGAATTATCAGTTCAGTACTTTACTCTAAACATGGGAGTGGACAAATATGCTGCTTTATGCAAATTATGCATATATTTATTATTAGGAATCAATTAAAACACAAACACAGGTACTGCATTTAGTGAATCAATCAGCTCCAAACTTACATGAAATCCATACAGTTGTATGAAACACTTGGATGCAGTGGTTTCCTGTAGACTCTTTTGTGACAGTGCATGATAAATCACTCTGAGTTGAGAGCCGATGGTTCACTCAGAGTTTATGTTTCATCACATTAAGCAGATCTTCACAGTTTCACTGAGCCAGATGACAACTCAGACAAGAGATGTGTTAATGCACTTCACATTTCCATGCATGAAGCATTCATGTTACATTGCTTCTTTTG
This sequence comes from Sebastolobus alascanus, assembly GCA_916701645.2. Lineage (NCBI taxonomy): Eukaryota > Metazoa > Chordata > Actinopteri > Perciformes > Sebastidae > Sebastolobus > Sebastolobus alascanus. The sequence goes on along the minus strand of CAKAOJ020000001.1, from coordinate 288,655 downwards.
AGCCCATGATTGAACAGCTCACCGGACATGTCAGACAAAGCACCGCGGGGAAGTGCAGGTACACTGGTGTATCTACTTGACTTAATGTTATGTCATCCTCATTAGTGAACATCACTACCTGCTTCCCCCAGGAAAAGGCTGCACGAACAGAAATAGGCCTACGAAATGAAAAATGAATTTATTTCGACGGATGCAGTAGACTTTCTCTGTTAAGGACTAAAATACCCTTTGGCCCAGTCAAGGTTAATACTAGACAACTACTTCTAAATCTAAAACTAGTTTTTTTGAAACTAAGTTTAATTTTAAGGCTTCAAATTAACCAGGATAACATGGAAATGTTGTTAATAGTCACTAATTGTAGACGAAATCACTTTGATTTTTAGTTGGCGGTTCACTTTAAGTTAGTGACTCTGGTATCAGCTAAGACGTGTGAACTGTGGTCTTCTGAAGATTCCAAAAAAAGTCAAGAATGTCCGAAAACTGTCTGATGGTCGAATTTATATATGTCTATGATAGGTAAACCTTGCATAGCAGATATCGTCTCCCAGTGATACAGTAAACATACTTGCATTCACTAAGTAATGTGATGAACAGAAAGAAAATGTCATTTTTTCCTGTTAAACACCTCAAGTGTGCTAGGCGTCCTCACTCTCTGCAGTCAGACTCACATGATACTCCAGCTCTGGAGAGTAAACAGATGAAGAGTGGGTCAGGCTTCTCCAGAATTAGAACACTTATTGATGTGTATGTGTTCTTGTACAGCCTCCTCTCGAGAGCTCTTTAGAAACAGCTCAGAGAGCGGACGATGAACGAACTTGGTTCTGAGTCAGAGCAACTCTCTCCCTGCAAGGAACGACAGAGACTTTATGAGATCAGTAACAGTATATGACAACTTGCGAAAGACAAGAACGTTAGTTTAATTTCCAACTTGCTCTTTAATGCTCAGAAGCTGCCAGCCCTACTTTTCTCCTGTTTCATTGAGCATTTGAACGATGATTGGTTGAGCTGTCAGCTTTGTTCACTGGACTGTCAAATGAAAACAGAAAACGTGTGAACATGGTTCAAAATGTTGACTGTAAATATGTCCAATACAGTGCTATAAAAGCGGAAAGCAACTCTACTTTCCATCTAAAACGTTTGCATAGCAGAAACATGAACACATCAGGATGCAGAAAATTTGAACAGTTTAAGTTAATTTCAACTAAAGCCATAAGTTTTTTTTAAACCTCATAAAAACTGTGTCAGTACAAAGATTACATACTGCAGAACAAATACCAACAGTTCTGGCTAAGCAAAAGTGGATCCATCTGTTTGTTTAAAACCCTATGAGTGTGTGGCTTTCATAGCACCGATTTAACCAAATTCCTGTGTAAAGACGACTAATATAAGACGATTGTTGAACTCCACGTGCTCTTTATTTTTGTGTAGTTTTAAATTAGAATGACAGAACGTCGTATAATGACAACTAGAAAACGTTATTGAAATCCATGCAGTATGCTGAGCAAATGGTCCATTAAGTTTTCTCAAAATAAAATTGTCTGATTGTCCTATTTTAAATATGAATAGAAAATTTATTAACCAGTACGTTCTGCATAAAGCAGCTTTGATCCATGTTGTACAGTTAAATACTTGCAATCTCCTAAGGTTAAATTCTGACAGTTAAAATGCGCATCATTTGTCAAAGTGTAAACCACCAGGATCGAATGTGATGCTACCTCGCTTGCACCACTGCATGTCAGAAACTCTAACCATACATCTACTCCAATGTTTGAGAGGGTCAAAAAACACGGAGAACATATTACAGCATCATTGTGACCCAGTCGATATTCTCTTATTTATATTGAGATGTCTGTCTCTTCACTGCTCTTAACCTTCTGTTGTATGGAGTCATTTACTCGATGTCACATTGATGAAAACGACTCATCTATTTTTTGTGCTTGTTGGCAAGACTCATCATCAAAGCGTAAGAATTTACAAACGATTTATTGGTTATAGGAAAAATTTAATTAAATTCAAGGGTGTGATACACTCAAAGAGAAACAAATCTCTTTTTTGAATTCCATTATAAAGGTGAAACTGATGATGCTCAGGCCGTACCTTTAGCTTTCTGCTCATAGAGTTTTCCGAAAGTATCGATGCTATTGCAAAGTGTGATTGGATTGAAGGCTCAATAGCTTCCGGTTCATAGTGATTCACTAAAACAAAAGGTTAAAAAGAATTAACTTGTGAGAGTGTGAATACTTGCATCAGTGCTATTAAAGGTGCCACTTGACATTGCTTTCCTGACTTTTGACATCGCAGCAAACTAGCTTAGATGTTATCCTGCATGGATGGAATTAATATTGAAATTTTTTTAATTTTGCCTATGAACACGCCCGAGATTAGCAGATTTTGCAATTCATTAAAGCGTTCCAAATTGAGTTTCGTATGAAATCAGAAATGCAGAAATCTTTACACACAAACAAACTCATACTTTTGTGCTAGGCCTATTACTGTTAATGGACCCACATGTTCAGGGCTGATTGAACATTGTAGCACTGGTAGGCTGCAAAGTCACGACTATGAAGTGAGGAAAAGTCACAAACTTTGGTTTGTATTAACTGTAAGAGAATACAAATTGAAGACTGGACATATGCCACTGTCAGATGGGAACCCAGCTGATTGGGGGTTTTAGTTACTCATGTAGAATGTTTACCCGAATGCAGGAAACTGACAGTATGCAATTTTACACTCTGGTATGGAACACATGCGAGCAGTTACGCAGAACTTTAATGCATGTGAAGTTCCTAATTTCACAGGACCCACTTCTGTTTCGCAACTTCTTTAAACACTGAAAGAATTATCTAAAAGGCTAGATGAAAATATAAAACACATCCATTTGCAGTATGATTTTCCTCTGATCTATTGTTTGACTGCACAGTATAATCTGGCATCTGTTGACGCCAAAGTGAGACAGGAGTGTGAAGACAGTACGTTGACATGACAATGAGTGGCTTGTCTCACTGCTTGCTATCAACAGGGTGCACGTTTGGTGCCAAGGAAAGGGTACTAACATTAAATCATGGTAATCTCTATGATTGTAATATGGTCAGGAAACCTCAGGACCTTAATATGAAATTTTCCCGGTATTGTGCCGAAGCTGTTGAGTGACAACGTCAAGTGAATACGTTTTGATTTTACTCTGTAAGCAAATATCGTCATCTAGTGTTGAAAAACAATTACGAATCAACTAGATTTCTCACAGTTTTTACTTGTGAGTCATTTTTTTTGTGTTTGGTATAAAGACGGCAGGCTGAAGTTGGTTATTCACTATGACTCATTGTGGTTTTTTCAGTTTCACATCACCACAGGACAGGTTGTTACTAAATGGTTTTATTTGGTAAAGTATTATCTGAATCATATATCTCAAAGTTTGTAAGTCAGCCTTTATGTTTCCTCGAGTACTAGATTAAGGAACACATAATATGTCCACTATCTAGTAACACTTAACTACGAGGTAAAAAGGATCAAAAAATGTTCGCATACATGTTATTGATAATGACAGATTTTCTGAGGCAACAGGATGATTATGCTTCTATAGGTCTAGAACGGTGGATGTATAGTAGTTTTCAATTTTAAAGAACGAAGATAGGAAAGATTAAAGATGGAGGGGTGAGATGGGGCATCGGCAGTCGGCAGGGAGAGATACGATAGGAGCTGTGGATTTCTGTAGGACTCTACTGAGATTTCCAGATGGGTGGGAATAAATTTGAAATTTTTGGAACTGAGTAAGCAAAGCCCGAGCAGCACGAGAACGAGAAGAAAGATGAAAGGAGTGACAATTTGTGATATGACGAAAAGAGGGAACAGGTGAAGAAAAGGTCTAGAACTTGTGAAGTTTAAATTAAGGGAAGAGAGGGAAGAAGAGATGGAAGAGGAGAGAGAAGAGGAGAGGGAAGAGGAGAGGGAAGAGGAGAAAGAAGAGGAGAGAGAAGAGGAGAGGGAAGAGGAGAGGGAAGAGGAGAGGGAAGAGGAGAGGGAAGAGGAGAGAGAAGAGGAGAGAGAAGAGGAGAGAGAAGAGGAGAGGGAAGAGGAGAGGGAAGAAGAGATGGAAGAGGAGAGAGAAGAGGAGAGGGAAGAGGAGAGAGAAGAGGAGAGGGAAGAGGAGAGGGAAGAAGAGATGGATGAGGAGAGAGAAGAGGAGAGGGAAGAGGAGAGGGAACAGGAGAGAGAAGAGGAGAGGGAAGAGGAGAGGGAAGAGGACAGGGAACAGGAGAGAAAAGAGGAGAGAGAAGAGGAGAGGGAAGAGGAGAGAGAAGAAGAGAGAGAAGAGGACAGGGAACAGGAGAGAAAAGAGGAGAGAGAAGAGGAGAGGGAAGAGGAGAGAGAAGAAGAGAGAGAAGAGGACAGGGAACAGGAGAGAAAAGAGGAGAGAGAAGAGGAGAGGGAAGAGGAGAGGGAAGAAGAGAGGGAAGAGGAGAGAGAAGAGGAGAGGGAAGTGGAGAGGGAAGAGGAGAGAGAAGAAAAGAGGGAAGAGGAGAGAGAAGAGGAGAGAGAAGAGGAGAGAGAAGAGGAGAGGGAAGAGGAGAGGGAAGAAGAGATGGAAGAGGAGAGAGAAGAGGAGAGGGAAGAGGAGAGAGAAGAGGAGAGGGAAGAGGAGAGGGAAGAAGAGAGGGAAGAGGAGAGGGAAGAAGAGATGGAAGAGGAGAGAGAAGAGGAGAGGGAAGAGGAGAGGGAAGAGGAGAGAGAAGAGGAGAGGGAAGAGGAGAGGGAAGAGGAGAGGGAAGAGGAGAGGGAAGAGGAGAGAGAAGAGGAGAGGGAAGAGGAGAGGGAAGAAGAGATGGAAGAGGAGAGGGAAGAGGAGAGGGAAGAGGAGAAAGAAGAGGAGAGAGAAGAGGAGAGGGAAGAGGAGAGGGAAGAGGAGAGAGAAGAGGAGAGGGAAGAGGAGAGGGAAGAAGAGAGGGAAGAGGAGAGGGAAGAGGAGAGAGAAGAGGAGAGGGAAGAGGAGAGGGAAGAAGAGATGGAAGAGGAGAGGGAAAGAGGAGAGGGAAGAGGCGAAGGAGGAGGAGAGAGAAGAGGAGAGAGAAGAGGAGAGGGAAGAGGAGAGGGAAGAAGAGATGGAAGAGGAGAGAGAAGAGGAGAGGGAAGAGGAGAGAGAAGAGGAGAGGGAAGAGGAGAGGGAAGAAGAGAGGGAAGAGGAGAGGGAAGAAGAGATGGAAGAGGAGAGAGAAGAGGAGAGGGAAGAGGAGAGGGAAGAGGAGAGAGAAGAGGAGAGGGAAGAGGAGAGGGAAGAAGAGAGGGAAGAGGAGAGGGAAGAGGAGAGAGAAGAGGAGAGGGAAGAGGAGAGGGAAGAAGAGATGGAAGAGGAGAGGGAAAGAGGAGAGGGAAGAGGCGAAGGAGGAGGAGAGGGAAGAGGAGAGAGAAGAGGAGAGGGAAGAGGAGAGGGAAGAAGAGATGGAAGAGGAGAGAGAAGAGGAGAGGGAAGAGGAGAGAGAAGAAAAGAGGGAAGAGGAGAGAGAAGAGGAGAGAGAAGAGGAGAGGGAAAAGGAGAGGTTAGAATACTATGAATTATGAAGCCCAAATACTTCAACAATCTCAACATCTTGTCCATTAATTCTAGTGTTTGCAGGAGTCGGTTGGTGACATCTGAAATCAATGCACATGTACTTAGTTTTTGTTGCACCATTTTACACAGTACAGCAGTGGCTAACGTCAATAAAAGACTTTTTCATAGAGGAATTGTGTTTCTTCCTCAGGTCAGCCTCAGGTAATCGCTCCATCTCAGGTGACAGATGGTGATGACTTCCTTATTCCATACCACCCGGATCCTGTCATGAAAGCTTTCTGCAAGGGGTCGTCGAGACCTGACCTGAGAGACAATTCACCGAAACCCTACGAAGTGGGACTCTCTGATAGTCAGCTGCTGTTGGTAAGTTGAAAATATGTTAACGTGTGCATTCAATGATCGCGTTCATTAGTGCAGTTTTAAAGAGCTGTGTTGTGCAGCGAGCATGGACAAGATGCAACCATTCAATTTATTTAAATAAAATAACTTGTAAATTCCATATCAACATAAATGCAATGCTGATTTGTGTTTTATCATTTCAGGAGATATCCCGCATGATGTTCGTGGTTGTCGTAGGTGGAGTACCTGCCCGTCTCATGGTAGGGCAGGTACAAGGACTTGCAGCCATCTAGCCCCATCCTACATCTGTCTGATGTTCACAATTACATGAATTCATTATTTGAGTTGAATTATATGAAGATTAAAATGTCATCCTTCATATCCTGTAAAATCCACATTGGTATTATTTGTCTCATCCTTGTGTTTAAATTATGCATTTTTTGCCTTTCATATAACATTTTGAATTGCCTCTGTGTTTGAATATACAAATACACTTTTCCTGCTCACCTGTAAACCAGAGCAATAACTTTCACCTCATAACTGATTCAGGAACACCGTTCATAGCAAACCTACGAAAAGTCAATGCACTGTAATTAATATATATCCAACAAAATCAATTAGTATGTAATCCACGTAATTGTGAACGAGGAAGTATAAAGAGCAGCTAACGCCGCGGAGGAAGGAGTTCGGTGTGGATGGGTGCGTCAAAAAAACAAACAGACTTTCACCAGGAGACCGGCGTTCGTGTCCCGTGTGAAACCAGAAGTCTACGTTGATTTATTCGTCGTAACTGTGACGCTACTTCTGGTGTTATTCTAACCCAAATAACGATCTTTTCCTCAACCTAACTTGGTAGTTTTTGTCATATTTGCCCACTCTCATGTTGATAAAAGTATTAAATACTTGACAAATCTCCCTTTAAGGTACAGTTTGAACAAATAAAAAAATGTGTGATGAATTTGCGATTAATCGTGATTGACAGCCCTAAAATATATAAATATACAGTTCACCTATATATTGCACAACTCCATTACTGAACATAAATGACTAAGGTAAACTTAAGGATTTAAGGTAAACCAAAATGCAATGAGTACAGTAACTAGGGTTACATTTGGTTTGCAGAGATCTTAAGAAGCGCGGTGTCAAAATGAAAAAAAGTATAAGAAGAAGTGACCACAAAACAGGAAATACTCTAGATCTGTCTGCTCTAAACTCTGTGTGGCCTCCAACCCACACAACCACCTTCACAATCCACAGGAGTGTTTCCTACATAAATGAAATTGTCACAGTTTTAACGTGTGGTTATTGTGAAACGGCTGCAGTTTGGTCATTTAGGAAAAGATCATGGTTTGGGTTCAAATATGTACATTTGTGAAGTGACTTCGGTTATGGATGTGACATCAGTAGGTGACGTTAGTTACAGTACATACGGCATGTAGGTTAAAGGTCACATATTATGCTCATTTAGGTCATATAGGCTCATACATGTGTTTTAATTTTCTTCTAGAACATGTTGTAGTGCTGGGGGTTTAACAACAGTTGTACCGTGAATAATAACCAAATTAAAAGTTTATAAACCAAAAACTTCACACAACACAAGCTGTGAGTGTGAGTGAATTTATTTTTTCCAAATATCCAAATCTCCAAATGCCAGTTTTTGATTCCAAATCACAGCATGGCTTTTTCTATGGTGTTCCTCAAGGTCTTGGTGTCTTAATGTGGTATTTTGGAGGGATTATTGATCATTTTATCAATTTTCGAGTGGTAAAAAATGGTTATATTTAGCACCAAATCTGTATAACAAATGGTATCAACTCAAAATGTGTTGCAAAAACTTATGAGACATCATAATGTTCTAAACCCATACACTCATACACATACCCAATTTATTTTAAATAATAATAATTAATTAATTAATAATTAATGTTTATTATTGATTTATGACTAGAACAACTTGACACATAATGCTGAGCTGCATCTCATGTTAATCTTCAGGTTCCCAGCTTTCAGATGATGTACACCACATCTATGTGACATCTACTGTTGACCTGCTATCTCCCCCTAAAGACCCCCTGTACCCCCCTAAAAACGACAAAAACGGGTCTATTGTGGGTCTCAGAGGGTTAAACAGAGGGATGAAGATAAAAGATTCATCTGTGCTTCAGGATACATGAAGCTGAAAGAAATAATATCCCATGAGGCCTGATTGACAGACAGAGAGCTACTGGAACTGGAGACAGAGAGTGTGATTGTTAGAGCAAGGGAAAGGAAGAATTAAGGAAGTAGATAATGACAAGGACGAAGAATAATATGGAGGATGCAAATGTAAAAGTCTGAACACTGAAGCTTATGATGGAAGTTTAAGATGTGAGATGATAAACAGACCATTAGGAGGCAGCACTGAGCCATCAATGGTCCTTCACCATGAGGATTGGAAGTGTTTTTTTCTCAGTGCATGGCATTAAAGGTTTTCAATAAAGCTGCCAAAAATCTCTACATGTGCATCAGTGTACACTCAATCAGAAACAAGTTTTTCCAGTACATGTTGATTCAAAGTGTGCAGTGTCCCGGTGTAAACCCTGTTTAATACCTAATGGAACGTATTATAAATGTGTCAGTGTGTCTGCATGACGTTAACCTCAGTGAGTGTATTTAAAAGCTGCAGCAGCTCTGTTCTTATAAACAGCGTCTTCACATGTGAGCAGATAGAACAATGTGGTTTAACTGTTACTCCTAATAAACCACTCACTCTTAGAAAAACACCGATGACGTCACTAAACCTAAAGATAAAGACGGAGAAGCACGATGACCCACACGACCCTTTTACCATGCTGTACACAGCTCGACGACTTTAACCTCCTATGGTGCTGGAAGGTGTGGTTCGCCTAGACAGACAAACCCATAATAAATCAAGAATAGCTCCACAACTACCAGGTCTATATGCATGATCTTGGTCTCTATGGATAGGTAAGACCTCAGAGAACTATGCCTGAGTAAACTGTGATGAACTAAAGGAAAAATGTACATTTTTATCCTCGCCTAAAATGTTTTCTAGATTAGACAGTTGATAACACCATTATAGCAACGATCATCTACTTATGAGTAGTTTCACATTCTTTGTTGTAGCTGCTCTTCCTTTTCTTTGTGCTAGTTTCCATCATATTCCGTATAAATCTGCAGAGCTTGTGACTTTGCGGTGACTCGCAATTTTCCCCTGTTGGGTGTAGCGTAGCATAGACGGTGAAATGTTAACCTGTACTTGACCCACGTGTGCTCAGTTTAACATCAAGCACAGTGCCGTGATGACAGCCTTCTATGCTTTCGTCACAGCTGTTGGATAAAAGCCAGATTTTTACAAAGCGTCTGTCCTGCAGCGGTTTGACTTTTGAAAACTCCACTAGGACTGTTTTCAATTCCCTTTTTTTGGTTTTATCCACTTTCTCTGACCCTGACTCGTATACTTCTTTAACAAAAAATTGTCACTTTGCTTCCTCTTCTCCAGTGGATTTCTCCATTTGTGATTGTGGCGAAGAGGATCTGACACTAAAACCGGACTTTCACCGTTTTATTTTAAAGAACTGAAACATGTTCTACTATCAAACTGGTGTCTGGATGGAATGTCCTGACATGATGGCCAAAAAATGACTCAGAAAGATGGGTTTAGTTTTTACTTTATGATTATTGTTATGGTTTATTTGTTGTATTTTGAGTAAAGTTACTGATGAGAGATCCACTCACATAAAATGAATACATCTCATGAAGAGGTTATGTAATTTGGGCTGTCCTACTGCATTATCAACTTTCTGTGTGTGAATGCTCAGCTGGTTTATGGTTTTATGGACCTTGAAGAGATTTTTAAAAGTTTTTGTAATTTGCAGCACTGTTCGTTTTATGATTGAAAATACAGTATTGACAATGGAAAGACACCAAACATGCTTTGCAATCAGTTTCAAATGTAACAAAATAATGACTATTCAATCAAATCAAATATTTAATCACGATTAATCGCAAATGTATCTCACATCTGTTCAAAATATACCTTAAAGGGAGATTTGTAAAGTATTTAATACTCTTATCAACATGGGAGTGGGCAAATATGCTGATTTATGCAAATGTATGCATATATTTATTATTGGAAATCAATTAACAACATAAAACACTCATAGAACCCATTTTCATTCACATATCTTGAGGTCAGAGGTCAAGGGACCCCTTTGATAATGGCCTTGCCAAAATTTAGCGTAAGCTTGGAGCGTTATTTAACCTCCTTCGTGACAAGCTAGATTACAGGTTATTGAGTCAGTTAGTGAGGGCATGCTCACATTAACACTCCCTTGTTTTGATTTTTTTTTTTGCCAAAATTAGGCGGATGTCATCAGCATACTGGCGAATCAGAGATATAAATAGACACACAGACACAGTGTGAAGTACATATATTGCTAGTATATATAACTAGTATGACATGGTTGGTACCGATGGATTCTTTAGGTGTTCTACTTTCATATGATACCAGTATCTTCACTCTAGCTTTTAAACTGAGCATGCTACAACCTTGAAATATCGATTACATTAACGCGTTAAAGAAATTAGTGGCGTTATTTTTGCGTAAACTTTGACAGCCCCCAAAAATAACACATTTGTACATTTTCACAGATATTTTGTTTACATTTTAACAAATTACAAAAATTATATAAGAAATTAAAAACATGAAATGTTTATAGAGGTTTTAAATACAATTTATTAATAAGTGATGGTGTTTATACAGTGTTAAAACATCCAAATAATTGATTTTGAGGAGATTTTATGGTTCATATTTTAAACTGTAATAATAGAAACAGATTCTGTATCAGCGTCAGTCTCACCTATAGTGGACTGAAGAATAGACGACGCTCTCTTCTGGTCGACGTGACTCGGTACCTGTTTGGGAAACAAATAGAAATTTATTCACAAATTACTGATTATTTTAAGTGTTGTTATTCTTATTATTTTACAACTTTCTATGAAGTATTCTTTAGGTTGTGAGGCACACTGTGTCCTTTAACCCTCTGAGACCCACAATAGAACTGTTTTTGTCTTTTTTAGGGGGTTACAGGGTCTTTAGGGGGAGATAGCAGGTCAACAGTAGATGTCACATAGAACTGGTGTACATCATCTGAAAGCTGGTGCTAAATTTAACCATTTTTTGCCACTGGAGAATTGATGAAAATGATCAATAATCCCTCCAAAATACCACATTAAGACACCAAGAACCCCAAAAACTTTTGACATTTGGAGATTTCTGCAAGAATTGCAAACCCCCTTATTGTCAATCTTGCTAGGAAAGCCATCCATCCTCTGAATGCTCTAGGTCTCTAGTTTGTGGCTGTAAAGTTTCATGAGGCTGTGATTATCCTAGAGGTCACCACAGGTCATTTTATACAGGGAGGCCAATGAAATGTCTCCTATGGGGACTAACATCATCAACCCTGAATACAGTTGGGCTCATTGGATCCACAAGAGTCTCAGCTTTACAGTGATACCCAATTTATGGAATTCAAGACTGTTTAGGGACCCCAGTATGCAGATATATTCATAAATTCGCGGGTCTCAGAGGGTTAAAAGTTTCTTTTTTTTTTACTTTCCATCTCATAGTGAGTCTGTCAAAACTCACAGCCTCTTGTACTGTTGACCATTATATATTAAAGCTGCTGAGGGGCCCTTTGTTTCAGTCTGTGGTTTCCCCGAGTGGTTTAAAACTGAGAGGATCAAATTATCACCTGCATCACAGTCTTCTGCAGACGTATCTGAAAATAATTCATTAAAGTAGGTCTAGTATTTCAGTGGGGTCTTAAATGTGTCACCTCTCAACTCTAATGTGACACAAAACCACAACTGCTGCAGTGAGAAACTTACTCGTTCATTTTTAATTCTTATCTAAAAATGGCGTTGAATATTTTTGTATGTAGCATTTTATATTACTTGAGACAAAACATGTCGCACAACAGACTTGCTATAGTCTTATTCTGCAAGGAAGTAAATACCAGTTAACAGTGAAGCAGAAGTAACATAATATTACTACCTTTCTTCTTCTTCTTTTGGCTTTTAACAACAGCGTAAGTCACAAGGTCTGGATCACCTGCACGTTCACCACCTGACACTGAAACATAAAAACACAGGTCTTCACACGCTGTTTTGTTTAGTCATAATTAGAGGGGTTAAATATATTGTACACGTGCACCTATAACATTAAACTTAAAACTGCATTTCTATCTAAAAGCTGTAATATAATGTACCTTTATCCTTCCTTTGTTTTTTGACGACAGCACGTGTTGCGTGGTGTGGATAAACTCTGTCCTCTACTGAGAAACATAGAAAAAGAGAAAACAGATATTTGCTGTGTTTTATCTAAAAGAACGTAGCAATAATGACTAAATAAGCAGCACGTGTACACCAAAGACAGGCAGAAAGGTTTACACTATAATTGCACGGAAAGAAATCTGACCTAACATATTAAAACAACTTAATGTCAACGGGATTCCATCACCCTGTCAGGGTTTATTTCACAACAATGACCGGCTCCCTGTACACTATCTCTTACGTGGTTGGTGTTTCTCACCTGTGTGATCTTCAGGTGAGTGTGATGATGGTTTCCCAGACGACAAACAGACCAGTACTGGAGGACAGAAAAGATAAAATGTCATCAATAGAAAAAACAGGAGAAGAAGAAGAGTAAATATGTAAATGTAGTTTCTAGGAGACAGTGTTGCTGTACCTCTGTGTTTCCTACAGAGAAGTAGTCCCATCATCAACAGCAGCAGAGCCACCACTAAAACACTAAGGGAGACCAACCCAACCCACAGCAGGGAGAGGGGATCAGGAGAGAGGCCGAGGGGAGGACGAGTCTGTTCGTCGGCTCCTGGAAAGAAAAAATTAAACATTCTTTCATCAGCTACCTTGAACCTGGAGAGAAAAAGGAAAATCCAAACACGTGTGCAGACAAAAGGAAAAACAAACCACCTTTACCTAGTTTTGAAACAGCCAGCCAGCTCTGTGGTGAGTCTCCGGCTCCAGAGATGCTGCACTTGTAGAGTCCTTCATCAGACTTGGAAACGTTTTGGATCATTAATTGGTCTTCATACCGGGTCCCGAGGGGGGAACCATCTTTGTAGAAATCAGCAATGTGTTTTGATTGAGATTTCTTCTTTCTACAAGGAAGAGTAACTTCGTTTCCCTCCACCACGGGACGGGCAGGAACTTCCAGGATCACAGAACCAGCTGGACAACGTGGTAAAAAGATATTTTATGTTAAACATTATTTCATATGTTGTACTATGTCTAGAACAATAACAGGGTCCATTCCATTACAATATATCGTTGCATGCAACAGTAATTATTTATTCATTTGCGCAGGACTTTTCTAGCAGGAAGTGCTTTGTGTGCATCACATAAACTGAACGTATAATTTGCTAAACATACCAGTGATGGCGATGTTGACAGCAGCACTTGTGTTGCCACCTTCATCTTCACACCAGTACTCCCCACTGTCTTTCTCAAAGGTGGGATAAATGGTGCAGGATGGTGCTGAGGAGTTCCAGTAAGAGTTTGTTGGACTTTTGTGGAGCTTCGTCATCACTCTCCACTCAGTCAAACCACCGAACTCTTCACAGTTTACACTGATGGTCTCATATTCAAAAAACTGCAGTCTGTCCGGATGAACATGAGGAAAAGCTGCAGACAGACACAGAGAGAGCAAATTAAATTAAATATTCACCACACATTTACAGAAACATGATGATTCTGCAACTACGGGCATTTTTAAGTCCCAGCAGTGAAACATGGTGACCCTCAAGATCAAGAGAAACAAAGTGAAGGTCACCTTTTCTTCTTCTTCTCACCATAAAGCTCAGTAACATTTAAACAATAACTTAATATTACTGTTGAATTCTTGAATATTAGATGCTAACAGTCAAAGCTAACATAGCAGACCTTGCTAACTAACATTTATCTGCAATATTAGCAAAAATGTCCGCAACATGTCAAGACATTAGAATTGCAATATCTGTCATAAAACACAACATATTTTTAATTTATTTTTTGTGGATGAAGACTGACATCTATGGTTACTGTCTACATTTTTCAGGTTGTAGAATTTTTTAAAAAAAATATGTTTTTATATCAATATTTACAATGATGCACAAAGCTTGATGAAAATTAATTTAAATGTCTTGAAAATATAGAAATTTTAAAAAAGCAACATTATTGTTGCAGTAAGGACATTTAGTAAGAACAAGTGATGAAAACCATAAAAAAATAAACATGTTAAAATCTTAACCACGATATGTAATTTTGTGTACCTGTTTACATACTCTGATGGTTAAAATTTAAATTCATAGAAGTTGATTTTGTTAATTTGGGAGAGTCAGAAGTGACCGTAGTTGCAGACAGTTTAGCAGCTTGTGTCGGCTAATTAATTAAGTGAAACTAACCAGTTTTCTGAGCCATGTAACCGTGGTTAACTTGTACAACCAGCAGGAACAACACCTCCACCACTGGAGAGAGACAGGAACAGAGCTGTACTTTACACAGTGTACATATTTACCAGCAGAGAGAGTTACACAAAGTCTCAGTACTCACTCAGTCTGATGCAGAGAGCTGTGACCTCCATGACGTCTTGCTGCTGACTGTCTGAGCATCACACAGCTGAGACATGATGTAGGTCAGAACCTCCTCTTCCTGTTTGAATCACTTCTGGTTTGTATTGTAGATCTGGAAATATCTCTATGTGAGGCAGAGCTGCTACAGAATAGTGCAGATAATAGTCTCACTGGTTTAGATCCAAAAAAAGAAGTGTGCATCACGAGTGTGTGCGTGCTAAAGATAAAGGTGATCGACCTTAAATATGACTAGAGAAAGGTGGTCCACCATCACAGCGTCAGCAGTAATATATTAATAACATGAAGCTGCACCAGCATTACGTGCTTTAATGGAGAGAATCCTTTGTGTTTCAGATATTGCTGGTTTAGTGTTAAACGCCCAAAGAACCTCATCTTTTAATATGTAAACCAAATATTCTCAATCTAAATTAATGAATAAACACAAAGATTTTCTCCCTCAAAGATCCACAGTGTTCAGTATGAACTTGGCTAATTTTGAAGAGTTGAAAAGTTTGCAAAAAAATAATAAATATCGTATTAACTTCTTCAGCCCATAGGGTGCTGGTAGGTGTGGTTCGCCTAGACAGACATACCCAAAATAAATGAAGAATAGCTCCACAACTACCAGGTCTATCTGCATGATCTTGGTCTCTATGGATAGGTAAGACATCAGAGAATTCATCCCCAGTGTCAGTAACATTGAGACTGTTACTTTGTCTGAGTAAACTGTGATGAAACAAAGGAAAAATATACATTTTTATCCTCTCCTAAAATGTTTTCTAGATAAGACAGTGGATAACACCATTATAGAAATGATGCCATGCACAGAGATGCCACTGAATTCATTCAGCAACTCCTCGACTACAACTGAGCCAAAGCAGATATAAATAACACAAAGCACATAGATTCTACAAAGGTTTTCGTCAGGATAGGACCAGGAGGACTCTCCATTTGGACCACTTTGATACCCAAAGTGTGCTAAATGGGTTTTCTACTTCTTGAAAGTGAATCTGGCTCTAAAATACTACTGATATCCACTACAGGAGGCTATGTGCACACAATGGAGCCTTTGGCCACAACATTTACCCTGTTTATCATCACATTCTACCATTGTGCTCAGTATAAAATCAATAAAAAAACAACTAAATTGTATAGATTTGACTCCAAATGGAGTAGTTTTATTATAATAATGAAATATGATCAAGTAAAACTTAGATAATAAAAAAGAATCCAAAGTCAAGTATGTGCATTTAAAAATTCAAAATACACTTGCACTGTAAAAATGATAACTTATATTCCTCCTCTACCTTTGCTGCTTTTTTCTCTCTTTTTTTTCTCAAGTTCGTTCTCTCCACCTCTCTTCTCTCCTTTTCCCCCCTTTTCTCCATTTCCCTCTCTCATCTGTCTCCTTTTTCAGCCATCTTCTTCCCTCTCTCGATCTGTCACCAAACTTTTCCCTGTAACTCCATCTTGCTATGCTCGCAACTCCCACACAACTGCTACATACTATACAATTAAGTGCTAAGTCTGGGACAGTTGTGGTTTCAACAGTTGTCATTAATTTAGCCTCGATCAAATCCTTTGGAACAAGGGAACAATGTGTTTTGATAAATTAAAAAGAACATTTTTGAATGTAAATGTTGTATCTGTAATTATTTATGCATTTGATTGGTAGTCATTGGTCCTGATTGATGCATTTGCACAGCAACTCAAACGTTGCAGTGCGCAATACTTTATTAACTCAACTGAAATTAAGTGGGTAGTATGTACAGATTTAAATTACTCTAACTCGTATTAAAGTTGACGGAGAATTCAAAGTTATTACAATGTGAAATTACAAGTTACTGCAACTTATGTTGAAAATGACAATTGAAAGTTGAACAAACTCAAAAGAAAAACTTAAAATGTCATGTTAAACTGCCTAACTTAAAAATGTTGCTGAAGTTTGTTGCCTTGAGTTTTCCGATGAGTTTCTTGGCTTCTCTTGATCAGCAGTAGAGAGTTTCAGGCTTTGTAAATCAACACACGGCTTGATGTGTTAACACGTCTGTATACAGCGTCAGTAGACATCAACAAGGAGTGACTCCTCAGTGGTTCACCTGAAGAAAGAAAAAAAAAATAGAGAATGGAGAAAATGACAAGAAAAAGGATCATTTATTGATTCAAAATGTGTCAGAAGTAACTCTGAATCAACCAGCTAATGTTAGCTGCTTTACCAACACTGTCTCTTCACTTTGATGCTGAGTAATAAACCATGCACATTACTATGGCAAACTGTTTTAACATTTAATAGCTACGCTTGGCTATCCGGAATTAATTGTGTGTGTGTGTGTGTGTGTGTGTGTGTGTGTGTGTGTGTGTGTGTGTGTGTGTGTTTACTTTTTTGGTTGCACTCCAGTGTGCTGGTGACATCAGTGTACAATACAACCGACAGATCCATTTGACCTGCAGCACAAGACGTGTTACTGTTAACCAGCTGGGTTTCAAAATTTAAATTCAAATACTTCTAGCGTAATTCTTCCTCATGTTTCCATTTGTTACAGGTTCCAGTACCCATAATCTCAGCACATAACAAATAGACTTTTAATTACATTTTCCAAAATTATTCTTCCACAACAACCTCAAAGCTGTGATTTAATCAATATGCCTCAACAGAAGAGAAGCTTTTTTTGTTTTGTCTTGTTTGGATCAGTGGAGGCAACACTGACAGCATCTTTCATAGGTCAGATTAGATCAGATTAGCTCACTTTATTAATCCCCATGGGGAAACTATCTTGGTCACCGATGTAACAGTAGTAACAGCAGACATTTCAAAGACATACTGTAACACTGTTAGCCAACCCTGTCTCCTACAAAATTGCGTCCCCAAACTGCATTCTCAATCATGTTTCAAGGGAAATGTGTTTTCTCCCAGATTACAGTCGCAGTTTTAAACTGTTTCAAACACGTGGTTAACGTTGTACATTGAAACAAAACAAAACTAAAACTACTTGGTTTAGTAAAGCATCATGTCTATTACATGGTTGGTGTTTCTCACCTGTGTGATCTTCAGGTGAGTGTGATGATGGTTTCCCAGACGACAAACAGATCAGTACTGGAGGACAGAAAAGATAAAATATCATCAATAGAAAAAACAGGAGAAGAAGAAGAGTAAATATGTAAATGTAGTTTCTAGGAGACAGTGTTGCTGTACCTCTGTGTTTCCTACAGAGAAGTAGTCCCATCACCAAAAGCAGCAGAGCCACCACTAAAACACTGAGACCAACCCACAGCAGGGAGAGGGGATCAGGAGAGAGGCCGAGGGGGGGACGAGTCTCTTCGTCGGCTGCTGGAAAGAAGATATTAAACATGCTTTTCATTATCTATGTTGAACCTATGTTGAGAGAAAAAGCAAAAACAAACCACCTTTACCTAGTTTTGAAACAGCCAGCCAGCTCTTTGGTGAGTCTCCGGCTCCAGAGATGCTGCACTTGTAGAGTCCTTCATCAGACTTGGAAACATTTTGGATCATCAATTTGTTTTCATACAAGGTCCCGAGGTGAGAACCATCTTTGTAGAAATCAGTAATGTGTTTTGATTGAGTTATCTCTTTTCTACAATGAAGAGTCACGTCGTATCCCTCCACCACGGGACGGGCAGGAACTTCCAGGATCACAGAACCAGCTGGACAACGTGTTAAAAAGATATTTTATGTTAAACATTATTTCATATGTTGTACTATGTCTAGAACAATAACAGGGTCCATTCCATTACAATATATTTGTTGCATGCAACAGTAATTATTTATTCATTTGCGCAGGACTTTTCTAGCAGGAAGTGCTTTGTATGCATCACATAAACTGAATGTATAATTTGCTAAACATACCAGTGATGGCAATGTTGACAGCAGCACTTGTGTTGCCCTCTTCATCTTCACACCAGTACTCCCCACTGTGTCTCTCAAAGGTGGGATAAATGGTGCAGGATGGTCCTGAGGAGTTCCAGTAAGAGTTTGTTGGACTTTTGTGGAGCTTCGTCATCACTCTCCACTCAATCAAACCACCGAACTCTTCACAGTTTACACTGATGGTCTCATATTCAAAAAACTGCAGTCTGTCTGGATGAACACGAGGAAAAGCTGCAGACAGAGACACAGAGAGAGCAAATTAAATTAAATATTCACCATGCATTTACAGAAACATGATGATTCTGCAACTACGGGCAAGTCCCAGCAGTGAAACATGGTAACACTCAAGATCAAGAGAAACAAAGTGAAGGTCACCTTTTCTTCTTCTTCTTCTCACCATACAGCTCAGTAACATTTAAACAATAACTTAATATTACTGTTGAATTCTTGAATATTAGATGCTAACAGTCAAAGCTAACGTAGCAGACCTTGCTAACTAACATTTATCTGCAATATTAGCAAAAATGTCCGCGACATGTCAAGACATTACAATTGCAATATCTGTCATAAAACAAAACATATTTTTAATTTATTTTTTGTGGATGAAGACTGTCATCTATGGTTACTGTCTACATTTTTCAGGTTGTAGAATTTTTAAAAAAAAATATGTTTTTATATCAATATTTACAATGATGCACAAAGCTTGATGAAAATTAATTTAAATGTCTTGAAAATATAGAAATTTTAAAAAAGCAACATTATTGTTGCAGTAAGGACATTTAGTAAGAACAATGATGAAAACCATAAAAAAATAAACATGTTAAAATTTTAACCACGATATGTAATTTTGTGTACCTGTTTACATACTCTGATGGTTAAAATTTAAATTCATAAAAGTTGATTTTGTTAATTTGGGAGAGTCAGAAGTGACCGTAGTTGCAGAAAGTTTAGTGTGCTAAGCTTGTGTCGGCTAATTAATTAAGTGAAACTTACCAGCTTTCTGAGCCAAGTAACCGTGGTTAACTTGTACAACCAGCAGGATCAACACCTCCACCACTGGAGAGAGACAGGAACAGAGCTGTACTTCACACAGTGTACATATTTCCCAGCAGAGAGATTTACACAAAGTCTCAGTACTCACTCAGTCTGATGCAGAGAGCTGTGACCTCCATGACGTCTTGCTGCTGACTGTCTGAGCATCACACAGCTGAGACATGATGTAGGTCAGAACCTCCTCTTCCTGTTTGATCACTTCTGGTTTGAATTGTAGATCTGGAAATATCTCTATGTGAGGCAGAGCTGCTACAGAATAGTGCAGATAATAGTCTCACTGGTTTAGATAAAAAAAAAGAAGTGTGCATCACGAGTGCGTGCGTGCTAAAGATAAAGGTGATCGACCTTAAATATGAGTAGTGAAAGGTGGTCCACCATCACAGCATCAGCAGTAATATATTAATAACATGAAGCTGCACCACCATTACGTGCTTTAATGGAGAGAGTCTTTTGTGATTGAGATATTGCTGATGGTGTATGAACAGTTGTAACAAATTCATTTATCCATTAATTAACATAAAATTTGCATCTTAATTAAAAACTTCAGGTCCTTTAAGATACAAATGAAAGCTGAATTACCTTTAGTGTTATTTTGTACATTTTTATATTAAAAAAAATAAATAAAATGTTTGCCCATCAAGCTAGTTAGCTTACGAAGCTAGGTAGCTCAACACCCTGGACTCACATTGACTTACCTGTTCTCTGTTTCATCCTTGTTGGTAGATGATGGAAATTCGCAAGTTGATGGAAATTCGTAAATTCGCAAGTTGGTGGAAATTCGTAAATTCGCAAGTTGGTGGAAATTCGCAAGTTGAAATCGACGCGGAATCGCAACGGACGACGTTTGAGACGGAGAAATGAACCCATACACACATTCATCACATTCACTGCTGTGTGGCGTACCTGTGGCGGGGATCGAACCCGCGATGCAACTCCTGGAACGTTGGCGGTTGGCGTCCTTAACCACTGGACCATCTCCGGCGCTGATCATCACCAAGAAGCAAAGAGAAAGAAGATGAGACTGAAGCTGCAGAAAGTTCAACTTCATCAACCTGCAGAGAAACAAAGTTTACAGACTGAAAGCTGTCAACACTGAATCATGTTCATGCTGAGACGTGTTCACACTGACAAACTGTCAACGTCTATTTCTGCTCTGTGAGAGTCACTTCTCCCATCAGAGTCCTGATAGTTCAGCCGGTAGAGAGACTGCTTCACAGTCTGAAGGTTGTGGGTTCAAACCCCTCCTGTACACTTTGTTTTTTCTTTCTGAAACCCCTTAAACTATGCAGACAATACATTAAAAACTCTCAATAGGAAAGAGAGGATTGGCTCTAATTTAAAGCCTGAAAAAATATGAACTATTAAGGGTTAATGAAATATAAACTTAAACGGAGGAGATAACCAATCAAAACCCTTTAATATATTGTTGCACATTTATTTATCCATTAAACAACCTGAAACCTGATGTGAAGCCCCACGAACGTAGAGCAACCACCTGAAATGAAACATTGAGGTTGTTTTCCAGAGACCTGATAGCTCAGCTGGTAGAGAGTCTGCTCCACAGTCTGAAGGTTTTGGGTTCAAATCCCTCCAGAGCTTTTTGTGTTTTCCTCTCAGAGGGATGTTTCATAAAAGTGTTTCATTCTGTTTAAAGCCTGTCTTTAATGAGCCTCAGGAATCTGTCTAAAAACAGAATAATATTATTTATTTACCCATAAACACAACTTTGGGCGAAGCCTTGAATTTGACTGAAATATGAAAGAGTTTTGAAGCTAATTGGTAGCTAAATGGTTATATGACATGCCTCGTAGCTGCAAGGTTGGTGGTTTGATTCCAGCTGGGGACCTTTGTAACATTTTGTTCTTTTTATTTAATGAAAGAAAAGTTAAACATGTTTTTATGCTTTTCATATCACTTTAAATGCATGGTCTTTAGCAGTCTGCAGCTAGCTAGCAGAAACAAGCAAGTTACGTAAACAAACGCTATAACTTGGTGCTTTGGGCCTTAATTTTCTTAGCGACCCTGTCTTTGAACGGTGTGAATGAGACAGCAGAGGAGGAGAGACAGGTGATCAGAGAGGTGAAAGGACAGGAGATGGGGAGACAGTCAGCAGCAGTTGGACTCGGTGCCTATCGGAGGACTCTTTCAGGGCCACTAGCCAGCGCAGCAGTAACTTACTGATCTCCTTTTCAGCGTCAGTTTCTGAAATGGACTGTTTTGTTCTTGGTTTTTTAACTTTGTAAAACTCATCTTTACATCCAGGAATAAAACAATAGTGTCTGTTTGCAGGTAAGAAAAGTGCACAAGTGCCAAATATATTCATGTTAAGTTTATTTCTATTTGTGGTGCCATGTTTCTTTATGTTTAGAGAGTCATAAATGTTAGAAAATAAGGCAGCTAACTAGCTAGCTGAAATAGTTACTCTAGGCAGGATGTGCATGTTATGTATGTCATGTTGTCCCAGATGGTCTAGTGGTCAAGAGTCCTGGTTCATACCCAGGTGGTCTGGGTTTAATTCCTGGTGTATGAACAGTTGTAACAAATTCATTTAACCATTAATTAACATAAAATTTGCATCTTAATTAAAAACTTCAGGTCCTTTAAGATACAAATGAAAGTTGAATTACCTTTAGTGTTATTTTGTACATTTTCATATTAAAAAAAAAAAAAATGTTTGCCCATCAAGCTAGTTAGCTTACGAAGCTAGGTAGCTCAACACCCTGGGCTCACATTGACTTACCTTTTCTCTGTTTCCTCCTTGTTGGTAGATGATGGAAATTCGCAAGTTGATGGAAATTCGTAAATTCGCAAGTTGGTGGAAATTCGGAAATTCGCAAGTTGGTGGAAATTCGGAAATTCGCAAGTTGAAATCGACGCGGAATCGCAACGGACGACGTTTGAGACGGAGAAATGAACCCATACACACATTCATCACATTCACTGCTGTGTGGCGTACCTGTGGCGGGGATCGAACCCGCGATGCAACTCCCAGAACGTTGGCGGTCGGCGTCCTTAACCATTGGACCATCTCCGGCGCTGATCATCACCAAGAAGCAGAGAGAGAAAGAAGATGAGACTGAAGCTGCAGAAAGTTCACCTTCATCAACCTGCAGAGAAACAAAGTTTACAGACTGAAACCTGTCGACACTGAATCATGTTCATACTGAGACGTGTTCACACTGACAAACTGTCAACGTCTATTTCTGCTCTGTGAGACTCACTTCTCCCATCAGAGTCCCGATAGTTCAGCTGGTAGAGAGACTGCTTCACAGTTTGAAGGTTGTGGGTTCAAACCCCTCCTGTACACTTTGTTTTTTCTTTCTGAAACCCCTTAAACTATGCAGACAATACATTAAAAACTCTCAATAGGAAAGAGAGGATTGGCTCTAATTTAAAGCCTGAAAAAATATGAACTATTAAGGGTTAATGAAATATAAACTTAAACGGAGGAGATAACCAATCAAAACCCTTTAATATATTGTTTATTTACCCATAAACACAACTTTGGGCGAAATCCTTGAATTTGACTGAAAAATTAAAGAGTTTTGAAGCTAATTGGTAGCTAAATGGTTAAATGACATGCCTCATAGCTGCAAGGTTGGTGGTTTGATTCCAGCTGGGGACCTTTGTAACATTTTGTTCTTTTTATTTAATGAAAGAAAAGTTAAACATGTTTTTATGCTTTTCATATCACTTTAAATGCATGGTCTTTAGCAGTCTGCAGCTAGCTAGCAGAAACAAGCAAGTTACGTAAACAAACGCTATAACTTGGTGCTTTGGGCCTTAATTTTCTTAGCGACCCTGTCTTTGAACGATGTGAATGAGACAGCAGAGGAGGAGAGACAGGTGATCAGAGAGGGGAAAGGACAGGAGATGGGGAGACAGTCAGCAGCAGCTGGACTCGATGCCTATCGGAGGACTCTTTCAGGGCCACTAGCCAGCGCTGCAGTACCTTACTGATCTCCGTTTCAGCGTCAGTTTCTGAAATGGACTGTTTTGTTCTTGGTTTTAACTTTGTAAAACTCATCTTTACATCCAGGAATAAAACAATAGTGTCTGTTTGTAGGTGAGAAAAGTGCACAAGTGCCAAATATATTCATGTTAAGTTTATTTCTATTTGTGGTGCCATGTTTCTTTATGTTTAGAGAGTCATTTATGTTAGAAAATAAGGCAGCTAACTAGCTAGCTGAAATAGTTACTCTAGGCAGGATGTGCATGTTATGTATGTCATGTTGTCCCAGATGGTCTAGTGGTCAAGAGTCCTGGTTCATACCCAGGTGGTCTGGGTTTAATTCCTGGTGTATGAACAGTTGTAACAAATTCATTTATCCATTAATTAACATAAAATTTGCATCTTAATTAAAAACTTCAGGTCCTTTAAGATACAAATGAAAGTTGAATTACCTTTAGTGTTATTTTGTACATTTTCATATTAAAAAAAAAAAAAAAATGTTTGCCCGTCAAGCTAGTTAGCTTACGAAGCTAGGTAGCTCAACACCCTGGGCTCACATTGACTTACCTTTTCTCTGTTTCCTCCTTGTTGGTAGATGATGGAAATTCGCAAGTTGATGGAAATTCGTAAATTCGCAAGTTGGTGGAAATTCGGAAATTCGCAAGTTGGTGGAAATTCGGAAATTCGCAAGTTGAAATCGACGCGGAATCGCAACGGACGACGTTTGAGACGGAGAAATGAACCCATACACACATTCATCACATTCACTGCTGTGTGGCGTACCTGTGGCGGGGATCGAACCCGCGATGCAACTCCCAGAACGTTGGCGGTCGGCGTCCTTAACCACTGGACCATCTCCGGCGCTGATCATCACCAAGAAGCAGAGAGAGAAAGAAGATGAGACTGAAGCTGCAGAAAGTTCACCTTCATCAACCTGCAGAGAAACAAAGTTTACAGACTGAAACCTGTCGACACTGAATCATGTTCATACTGAGACGTGTTCACACTGACAAACTGTCAACGTCTATTTCTGCTCTGTGAGAGTCACTTCTCCCATCAGAGTCCCGATAGTTCAGCCGGTAGAGAGACTGCTTCACAGTCTGAAGGTTGTGGGTTCAAACCCCTCCTGTACACTTTGTTTTTTCTTTCTGAAACCCCTTAAACTATGCAGACAATACATTAAAAACTCTCAATAGGAAAGAGAGGATTGGCTCTAATTTAAAGCCTGAAAAAATATGAACTATTAAGGGTTAATGAAATATAAACTTAAACGGAGGAGATAACCAATCAAAACCCTTTAATATATTGTTTATTTACCCATAAACACAACTTTGGGCGAAGCCTTGAATTTGACTGAAAAATTAAAGAGTTTTGAAGCTAATTGGTAGCTAAATGGTTAAATGACATGCCTCATAGCTGCAAGGTTGGTGGTTTGATTCCAGCTGGGGACCTTTGTAACATTTTGTTCTTTTTATTTAATGAAAGAAAAGTTAAACATGTTTTTATGCTTTTCATATCACTTTAAATGCATGGTCTTTAGCAGTCTGCAGCTAGCTAGCAGAAACAAGCAAGTTACGTAAACAAACGCTATAACTTGGTGCTTTGGGCCTTAATTTTCTTAGCGACCCTGTCTTTGAACGATGTGAATGAGACAGCAGAGGAGGAGAGACAGGTGATCAGAGAGGGGAAAGGACAGGAGATGGGGAGACAGTCAGCAGCAGCTGGACTCGGTGCCTGTCGGAGGACTCTTTCAGGGCCACTAGCCAGCGCTGCAGTAACTTACTGATCTCCGTTTCAGCGTCAGTTTCTGAAATGGACTGTTTTGTTCTTGGTTTTAACTTTGTAAAACTCATCTTTACATCCAGGAATAAAACAATAGTGTCTGTTTGTAGGTGAGAAAAGTGCACAAGTGCCAAATATATTCATGTTAAGTTTATTTCTATTTGTGGTGCCATGTTTCTTTATGTTTAGAGAGTCATTTATGTTAGAAAATAAGGCAGCTAACTAGCTAGCTGAAATAGTTACTCTAGGCAGGATGTGCATGTTATGTATGTCATGTTGTCCCAGATGGTCTAGTGGTCAAGAGTCCTGGTTCATACCCAGGTGGTCTGGGTTTAATTCCTGGTGTATGAACAGTTGTAACAAATTCATTTAACCATTAATTAACATAAAATTTGCATCTTAATTAAAAACTTCAGGTCCTTTAAGATACAAATGAAAGTTGAATTACCTTTAGTGTTATTTTGTACATTTTCATATTAAAAAAAAAAAAAAAATGTTTGCCCGTCAAGCTAGTTAGCTTACGAAGCTAGGTAGCTCAACACCCTGGGCTCACATTGACTTACCTTTTCTCTGTTTCCTCCTTGTTGGTAGATGATGGAAATTCGCAAGTTGATGGAAATTCGTAAATTCGCAAGTTGGTGGAAATTCGTAAATTCGCAAGTTGGTGGAAATTCGGAAATTCGCAAGTTGAAATCGACGCGGAATCGCAACGGACGACGTTTGAGACGGAGAAATGAACCCATACACACATTCATCACATTCACTGCTGTGTGGCGTACCTGTGGCGGGGATCGAACCCGCGATGCAACTCCCAGAACGTTGGCGGTCGGCGTCCTTAACCACTGCACCATCTCCGGCGCTGATCATCACCAAGAAGCAGAGAGAGAAAGAAGATGAGACTGAAGCTGCAGAAAGTTCACCTTCATCAACCTGCAGAGAAACAAAGTTTACAGACTGAAACCTGTCGACACTGAATCATGTTCATACTGAGACGTGTTCACACTGACAAACTGTCAACGTCTATTTCTGCTCTGTGAGAGTCACTTCTCCCATCAGAGTCCTGATAGTTCAGCCGGTAGAGAGACTGCTTCACAGTCTGAAGGTTGTGGGTTCAAACCCCTCCTGTACACTTTGTTTTTTCTTTCTGAAACCCCTTAAACTATGCAGACAATACATTAAAAACTCTCAATAGGAAAGAGAGGATTGGCTCTAATTTAAAGCCTGAAAAAATATGAACTATTAAGGGTTAATGAAATATAAACTTAAACGGAGGAGATAACCAATCAAAACCCTTTAATATATTGTTTATTTACCCATAAACACATTTTGGGCGAAGCCTTGAATTTGACTGACAAAATAAAGAGTTTTGAAGCTAATTGGTAGCTAAATGGTTAAATGACATGCCTCATAGCTGCAAGGTTGGTGGTTTGATTCCAGCTGGGGACCTTTGTAACATTTTGTTCTTTTTATTTAATGAAAGAAAAGTTAAACATGTTTTTATGCTTTTCATATCACTTTAAATGCATGGTCTTTAGCAGTCTGCAGCTAGCTAGCAGAAACAAGCAAGTTACGTAAACAAACGCTATAACTTGGTGCTTTGGGCCTTAATTTTCTTAGCGACCCTGTCTTTGAACGATGAGAATGAGACAGCAGAGGAGGAGAGACAGGTGATCAGAGAGGGGAAAGGACAGGAGATGGGGAGACAGTCAGCAGCAGCTGGACTCGGTGCCTATCGGAGGACTCTTTCAGGGCCACTAGCCAGCGCTGCAGTAACTTACTGATCTCCGTTTCAGCGTCAGTTTCTGAAATGGACTGTTTTGTTCTTGGTTTTAACTTTGTAAAACTCATCTTTACATCCAGGAATAAAACAATAGTGTCTGTTTGTAGGTGAGAAAAGTGCACAAGTGCCAAATATATTCATGTTAAGTTTATTTCTATTTGTGGTGCCATGTTTCTTTATGTTTAGAGAGTCATTTATGTTAGAAAATAAGGCAGCTAACTAGCTAGCTGAAATAGTTACTCTAGGCAGGATGTGCATGTTGTGTATGTCATGTTGTCCCAGATGGTCTAGTGGTCAAGAGTCCTGGTTCATACCCAGGTGGTCTGGGTTTAATTCCTGGTGTATGAACAGTTGTAACAAATTCATTCATCCATTAATTAACATAAAATTTGCATCTTAATTAAAAACTTCAGGTCCTTTAAGATACAAATGAAAGTTGAATTACCTTTAGTGTTATTTTGTACATTTTCATATTAAAAAAAAAAAAAAAATGTTTGCCCGTCAAGCTAGTTAGCTTACGAAGCTAGGTAGCTCAACACCCTGGGCTCACATTGACTTACC
Source organism: Sebastolobus alascanus (assembly GCA_916701645.2). Lineage (NCBI taxonomy): Eukaryota > Metazoa > Chordata > Actinopteri > Perciformes > Sebastidae > Sebastolobus > Sebastolobus alascanus. The sequence goes on along the minus strand of CAKAOJ020000001.1, from coordinate 261,124 downwards.
TTTTCTCTGTTTCCTCCTTGCTGGTAGATGATGGAAATTCGCAAGTTGATGGAAATTCGTAAATTCGCAAGTTGGTGGAAATTCGCAAGTTGGTGGAAATTCGAAAATTCGCAAGTTGAAATCGACGCGGAATTGCAACGGACGACGTTTGAGACGGAGAAATGAACCCATACACACATTCATCACATTCACTGCTGTGTGGCGTACCTCTGGCGGGGATCGAACCCGCGATGCAACTCCCAGAACGTTGGCGGTCGGCGTCCTTAACCACTGCACCATCTCCGGCGCTGATCATCACCAAGAAGCAGAGAGAGAAAGAAGATGAGACTGAAGCTGCAGAAAGTTCACCTTCATCAACCTGCAGAGAAACAAAGTTTACAGACTGAAACCTGTCGACACTGAATCATGTTCATACTGAGACGTGTTCACACTGACAAACTGTCAACGTCTATTTCTGCTCTGTGAGAGTCACTTCTCCCATCAGAGTCCTGATAGTTCAGCCGGTAGAGAGACTGCTTCACAGTCTGAAGGTTGTGGGTTCAAACCCCTCCTGTACACTTTGTTTTTTCTTTCTGAAACCCCTTAAACTATGCAGACAATACATTAAAAACTCTCAATAGGAAAGAGAGGATTGGCTCTAATTTAAAGCCTGAAAAAATATGAACTATTAAGGGTTAATGAAATATAAACTTAAACGGAGGAGATAACCAATCAAAACCCTTTAATATATTGTTTATTTACCCATAAACACAACTTTGGGCGAAGCCTTGAATTTGACTGAAAAATTAAAGAGTTTTAAAGCTAATTGGTAACTAAATGGTTAAATGACATGCCTCATAGCTGCAAGGTTGGTGGTTTGATTCCAGCTGGGGACCTTTGTAACATTTTGTTCTTTTTATTTAATGAAAGAAAAGTTAAACATGTTTTTATGCTTTTCATATCACTTTAAATGCATGGTCTTTAGCAGTCTGCAGCTAGCTAGCAGAAACAAGCAAGTTACGTAAACAAACGCTATAACTTGGTGCTTTGGGCCTTAATTTTCTTTGCGACCCTGTCTTTGAACGATGTGAATGAGACAGCAGAGGAGGAGAGACAGGTGATCAGAGAGGGGAGAGGACGGGAGTCTATTTGGAGACACTTTGAAAAGCCATCTTTTTTTTATTGTATTATATTCAGCAAACAATGAAGGTTCCATGTGAATCATTATGTAAAAATGAAACAAAACAAATCTCAATTATTAACATGGACATACTTAAAGAAACATACATTAGACAGACAAATATTATTTTAACTGACAGTTTATGCACTTTGTAGAGCCACACAGCTCAGTTATCACTTTATTTATTTACTTGATTTATTACAAAAAACTGACAATTTCTTTTGCTATCAGTGTACCAGAGAGATATAAATACAATGATATAGAAGAAGATATACGAAGATATAGTATTTGATGCTGTGTTAATAAAGAGATAAAAAATCAAAAAACAAACCGGACTCCTGTTAAATTTACTGGCTACACAATATAATACTTGACTAAACATGTTGCATACTAGACAGTACCAAATAACTAATAATAATAATATAAAACTAAAAGTTATTTCAAGCAAAGTTTATTTTAAAGTCTCTAAACTTCCTTACCCTTACGAAAAAGTAGTATACTTCAAGTTAATTTTATGAAGTATACTTGAGTAAAGATCAAGTATATTTCCCCAAAGTATACTTAATGTAGTAAGAATACTAATATCAATGTGCTAGTAGTATACTTGTAGGTGTACTAATTCAATACTTTAAGTGTACTTTAAGTGAAAGAACAGTAAACTTTGAGTACATAACTATTTTACATCTAAGTTGTATTTTGTACTGCAACTATACTATGAACTATACTACAAGTGAACTTATACTGTAGGTATACTGTTAGTTTACTAGTTTAATACTTGTAGCCCAATTTTTAGTTTATGAAAGTACACCTTGTATACTTTATGATTTATGTATTACATAAAGAGACTTGCTCTTTTTGATACCTGACTTGATGTTCACCTCCACGGTGAACGGTGAATCCAAAAACGTAGAATATTGTTGATGAATTGAAGTAAATTCATATCAAAACATCTGTCTACAAACTCTCACACACTTTTATAATACTTAAGTATATCTCTAATAAGTACATAAACAGTAAACTAAATTTATACTCTCTTATTTTAAGTTTAAAATAAGTATACTAATAGCACATTTGAATAAACTTCTATTTGGTAAGGGTGAACACATAGCATGACGTAAGCAGTTCCTCCATCTCCTTCAGTTAGGCGTTTCTTCCTCAGTGATCTGTAACACACAGATGAAACATATTCATGCACAAGACAATATTTTAAAGAGTAACTACACCCTGAATATTAATTCTGCTTATGCTACCATCTGGTGGTTACTACGTGCTCTGTCCACATCCTGTATGCTGTACAATAGGGGGACTGACAATGCAGAATCACTACATCACAGCTGGTCACGTGGGGAACTTTCTCAAACCGCCTCCTACCCACTTCCACTCCGATTGCGCGTTCACATTGAGGGTCCGCCATACTAAGTCCATCCCAAACCAATTAGTGGTGAGTGGAAGTGGGTTATATAACCCTCCAACAGCAAGCCTGCATTGATGCTGACAAAAAATCTCATGAAAAATAGTTGGTCAAATTTTGATTAAAGATATATGAAAGGCCAGTGTTAGTCAGTCCTACCTCCTGGACGAAATTATATTGGGAATCCTGATCTGTTAAAGGTCAGTCTGAGGTCACTGTGAAGCTGGATACTCCTGGTTCTGGAAATATGGAAAAAATTAAAACCGTCTCAGCCTTTTGTTAGAATTGCTCATCATAGTATCCAAAAATTCAAAAGTTATCCATTATTTTCTGTCTTTGTCTCTGTCCCATTACTTTGTCTGTCAACCTGAGGAAAATAATGGTGTGTCAATATCAGCCCAGTCGCACTGCAGGTGGTGAAATAGTCACGAAATTGTAATGTATTGATGTGCGTACATAGACACGAATTTCATATTTTTTTCATGATGGTCAACACGAAATCAATTCATGTGTGATCCATGTAATTGTGAACCAGGAAGTATAGAGAGCGGTGAACGTCGTGTAGGGTGGATGGGTGGGTCAAAAAACACAGGACTTTCACCCAGGAGACCGTTATTGGTGCCCCGTGTGAAACCACGAATCAACATTGATTTGTCACGTAACTTCCGTACTTAAGTTAAGGCACTTCCAGAGTTATTTTAACCCAAACCACCATCTTTTCTTAAACCTAACTAAGTAGTTTGTAAGCATGATTAAAATAACATAGTAACCATTTTGGAGAGATGGCGAAGTGTCATCGACGCTGAACGTGGAGTGAAAAGATTGAGGAGAAGGTTCATCCTTATCTGAAAAAGAGTCAAAGTCAGTAAGACAGACAAATCAACATACACATTACTTTATACTGTAACATGTTAATCCTTCATATAAACATTAGGGCTGTCAATCAATTAGAATATTTAATCACAATTAATCGCAAAATAATCGCCCATTTTTTTATCTGTTCTAAATGTACCTCAAAGGGAGATTTGTCAAGTATTTAATCCTCTTATCAACATGGGAGTGGACAAATATGCTGCTTTATGCAAATGTATGTATATATTTATTATTGTAAATCAATTAACGACACATTCAATGACAGATATTGTCCAGAAACCCTCACAGGTACTGCATTTAGCATAAAACAATATGCTCAGATCATAACATGGCAAACTGCAGCCCAACAGGCAACAACAGCTGTCAGTGTGTCAGCGTTAAAGAAATGAGTGGCGTTAAAATGAATTGCGTTAACGTGTTATTATCATGTTAACTTTGACAGCCCTAATATAAACACAGGTTGGTTTTGAGCTAATATCAGAATGCTACTTTGGTCCTGCTGCAGACTCGAGGGGTCATTGAAGGGCCTATCTTATCTTTTTTCTGTCTGTGGTTTGTGTCGAGTCCGAGGCTCAAATTATCTGCAGCGTCTAAAACAAAACGCTATGTCTGACATACTTAGCTGATGTGAACGTGAGAAACAGAAGTTCTCATCAAACATTTCTGGTCACAACCCCAAAGTGACATCTAGTAACTGTTGTTTGAATGCAGACACTTTACTTCAAAGTGCATTCATTACCTTTCTTCTTCTTGAAAATGTTTATTATCAAGTGAGGTATGTAGGCAGACAAGTACACAGGTGTATACAAACAAAAAATAACTGGAACTTGTTTCTACATATGTTAAATATTAAATTAAATAATTTCAATGAGTCCAACCCAACTAGTTTCCCTAACATCAGGTGATTATTCACCTGTTTCAAAGTGTTTCATAATATATAAATATCTTTTTCACAAATAACTTCCAATTAGGGATGTCCAGATCCAGTTTTGAAACTGATGTGAGTTCTTAAATATCGAGTATCTGTGATTAATTTGCGATTAATCACAATTAACTATGGACAATCATGCAATTAATCGCGAATAAATATTTTAATTGATTGACAGCCCTGATTTCGTAAATGTTGATTAAATATGTTTCTGAGACATTGAAACAACTGTAGTCTTCTAAATTCGACAAACAATATTTTTCACAAGCTACTTGATCTAAATACTGAAGGTACAACTACAAAAACTCGTGGTTGTTACAGAGTGATGCATCTTTTACATCCTAAACAAAGAGTACAGACTGTCACAGAAATAACGTTGATTAGCGACAGCTGATATGACCTGCAGAACTCTGAGTCATTCACTAGAATCACCAAACCTTAGTATAATTTTAGTACCCAGCTGTTTCTTCAAGTAAAGTAGTCCTATCACCAGCAGCAGCAGGAACAGTATGACCTTGACAACGGTCCAAAGCAGATGAATGTCTTTGTCAGATGCTGGAAAGATAACAGAAAGTACTTTATTTAACAAAAGTCGATACAATACTGCAGGTCTGAGTTTGTGTTGGAATTGTTCCGCCCCTTACTGGTCCCAACTTGCACATTGTCGCTTAATGCAACGAATTTTAACGCGGCATGCTTCCAGCCCAGTCGCCAGGAAAAAATTTTGGCATTGGATGTTTCTGCAAACCAGGGATATGCATGGCATTCAGGTCACATTCAACAGAACAACTTATTTAGGTTTTGGAAAAAACAACATAGTTGGGCTTTAACAAAGGGCCATGACAAAGCCTGTGTATTTTACACCCTGGGAATGAAAATGGGCTGTTTATACCTCTTTTGGTTTTGGTTGCCTGCTCTGACTGCGTGCCTTTTGCTAAACACTATTATGATCAACGGCCTGGTAAACTTTGCTTTTATCTTACCAGTTCTGCCTACGCGCTGTGTGTTTGAGTCCTCACTTTGTTTCACTGGGCCATTATACTTCTCTTCTAGAATTTAAATTAAGGATTTGTGAGTTCAGTGTTTGGCTGCATTACATGAGTTTGTGCTGACTCACCCACTTGCCCAGAGAGCTGTTTAGGAGATTATAGCAGTTAACACAACTAACCATCAGTGTCTGCATTAAAATAGTAAAATATTGTCTCACCTCTGACAGTCAGCCGGCTCTCTGGTGATCCTCCAGCTCCAGAGATGTTACACTTGTAGAGTCCTTCATAAGATTTGGAAACACTGTGGATGGTCATGTTTCCTGTAGAGCTGCTCCTGATGAGGCGGCCATCTTTATAGAAATCAGCTGTGAGGTTGGAGGAGGAAGTCGTCTTGTTTCTGCAGCTCAGAGTCACATCGTCTCCCTCCATCACAGGGAGGACAGGACTCTCCAGGATCACTGAACCAGCTGAACAACATTACAAAATGTTTGGTGCAATAAACAGAATACTTTAGAGGGCTTGAGGTAACATTTTAGTCATTGATATGTGAGTTTAGAGTTGAAATCAACCTACCAGTGACAGTGATGCTGACGGTGTTGCTTCTCTTTCCTCCTCCACCTTCACACCAGTATTGTCCACTGTCGAATACAAAGGCAAAGTCAATGGTGCAGATCACAGTTGACGCCACCATGTCATTTGAACATGTTGGAATGGATTCGTTGATGTTCCTCACTTTCCACCCAGCTGAGATATTGACGCCCTCACAGGTAAAATTGACTGACCCGTATTCAAAGAGCTGCAGTCGGGTTGGAACGATACGAAAAGCTGCATCTGAAACAGACAGAGAACAACATTAAACGCTCAGGGAAAGTACTGTGGTGACGGCGGAAGGGCAGGTAGATGGGTCCAAGAAACACGAGGCTTTCATCCAGGAGACCGCTGTTCGTGTCCCGTGTTTTATGTTTCACTTTCACTTTACATTAGCTGTTCGTTTGTGTCCCGTGTTCACAACGTCCAGTCACATTTTCACTGTACAAACGTAGTAGATTTAAGCCCAACCATGTTATTTTTTTGCACAACATAAAGCATGTGTTAACATAATATGTGATGAGTTGGGATAAGAGCATGTTGATCTGTGGGGTTAGAAGGTGTGCTTTTGTGCCACCCGAAGCCCTCGCTTTTTGTTATTTGTGTGCTCTAAGTTTAAGTGACTGTAACTTTTATTTCCTTAATTTCAACCACTGCAATAAACACAGTGATTGCCTAAGAACACCAGCGTTATGTTGCTTCCTTTACCCCTAGACCACCTCTGGGTTATAACACTGACTCATACAGTCAGAACTTCATAAATGTAGTATGGGGCCAGATACCAGGTTAGTCTTGAACAAAAATGATAAATTGATTTGAAAATTAACCTGTAGCCACTGAAGAAACCCTTGGACAGAGGTGTGGTTGTAGAACCTGAACTTGTTAAAAAAACCTGCTGTTACATTTTGGACCATCGTAGCTGAAAGAGACAATTATTGCTTTAGCATGATTAAAAGGAATAACATAAATCCAAAGAGATGAAATGACAACGTTCTTAAGCAGTCCAAGAGCGCTCCCAGATTTCAAGCTACAGGTTTTTAACTATGGATCAAATAAAATGAGCTCACATTTAGTGATATTTAGGTGCAGAAAGACGGCCAGAGTTGCCAGGTTCTACGGTTACGTTAGCGGAGTGTCATCAGCATAATAGCGAGTTCCTGGTCAGTGCTCTCAATAATTGAAAAAGTAACTTCGTTGACTCCATTTTTTCTCTCCTTTTGCAGGAAAAAAAAAACCCAGAATACTTCTTAGTATCCAAAGTACAAACTTGTGATGGTATTTTGTTATTCAGGTGTTATATCAAGCTGGCTTTAGAGTTAGGGTTAAGGTTTTAGGGTTCGGGTTTGGGTTGGGAACAACTACTACTTACCAGGTGGCTTAGAATAACTTTGCAGTACATGTGCAACCAGCAGCATCATCACATTCATCGCTGGAGAGACAAAAGAGGAGAGTTGTGTAAATAGATGCTTTTATACAGTATGTAGAATAAATATTTAATCACCAAAATATACAATCATTGCAGAGACATCTTTATGCAAAAAGTTTGTGCAGCTGTGAAACACCGGAAATGTTAATTAAAAGTTTGGAAAGATCAGATATTTTTGAACACTGAAGGGTTTAATGAAATGCCTTCAAATCTTTTGCAAAACTTAATATGATTTGGCATACAGCTTCAATAAAGGACACCTGACACAAAGATATACTGTAGACATATTTATAATTTGCTGTTGAAATGCAATATCTGTTCCATATGTTTATTCTTAAAGAGGAACTTCTGTAGTTCCATAAGAATAACTACATAGATCCAGACACCACACAATAAAAGGGATAACTTAGTCGTTTTTCTCTAAAACTTATATGTGCCATTGTTTGTATTTAGTTTATTGTTATTTATAAAGAGGAGCAAGGCATGGAGAAAGAAGACAAATGCAGTACTCACACAGTCTGACGCAGAGAGCTGTAACCTCCATGATGTCTTGCTGCTGACTGTCTGAGCGTCAGACGGAATCAAAGCTAAATACAGTATGATGCAGTTGAGAACTTCCTCTTCCTGTGCACATTATTTCCGGCATTAAGCAGGCTGCAGCTCTGTTTTTAAAAATACTTCAATTGATCTTAGATTTGGGCAGAAGATGCATAAAAAATTACTTATAGTGTGCTCTAGACTTCAGTTCAAGAGTTGAGTTTCTGCAGCTTGTTTCCCTTACGAAAAAGTAGTATACTTCAAGTTTAACTTATGAAGTATACATAAGTAAAGTTCAAGTAAATATTTCCCAAGTATACTTTATGTAGTAAGTATAATAATACTAATATCAATGTACTAGTAAATGTACTACTTTAATACTTCTTGGAACTAAATTGGCCCACTTCTTAGTTTATAAATGTATACTTTTAAGTGTACTTTAAGCACACAACTAGTTTACACCTAAGTTTTATTTTGTACTGCAACTACACTGTTAGTATACTAATATTTTACTAGTTTTATACTTGTAGACCACTATATAATTTATGAAAGTGTTCTTTAAAGTATACTCTCAGTAAACTACGAGTTTATTAGTTTTTATACTGCAAGTACACTTGTAGTCCACTTTTTAGCAGAGATTCGAGTCTGCTACTCAAGAATACTTAATTATACTTTTCCTAAATGTATCTCGATCAAAAGATTAAGTATAAGTAGGCTTATAAGCCAAGTATAGTTAGACTTTTCTGTAAATATGTCAGTATAGTTGCAGTACAAAATACAGGTGGTTTACTTAGGTGTAAACTAGTTGTGTACTCAAAATGTACTATTCTTACACTTAAAAGTATACTTTTATAAACTAAAAAGTGGGCCAATTTAGTCCCAAGAAGTATTGAAGTAGTACACTTAAAAGTATAGTACTGGTATACTGATATTAGTCTACCTACTACATAGAGTATACTTGAACTTTACTTTACTTTATTTTACTTCATTAAATAAACTTGAAGTACACTATTTTTTCCTAAGAGTTGCTGTTTTAGAGGCTTTTCCATCTGAAAAAATAAAATTTAAGGGGTTTCCTGAACACTTGGAGGTCTGGGTTTAAGAAACTATTCATACATTAACAGTTTTTACAACAGGTCATACAGACTTGGATCTAATAGGCTGAGCAGAGGGACTGCAGTAGATAAGACAGAGCATGCGTATTTGTTTGATTTAAAGACTCTGGACCCTTTGCAGCTCGCTGACTGAGAAAACTTGCAAAAGGTAAGAAATCATTTTTAAAGTAAACTTCTGCTGCTAAGATTTGATTTTTAATTCGGACGAAACTACAACTTTTCTTGGAATGAAAGCAAGTTTGCCGTCACAGTTGTTTTTTTATCGAACATGACTCATTTTTTATAGCCCGAGCGGGCGGACATATGCACTCAAAAATGTTCTGAAAATGTCTTTTAAACTTCTTCATCATATCTATATCTTCAAAGGAATGAGTTAAATAATAACCATACATGCAAAAACCTAATTTCTGACTGTATTAAGAGATGAATATGTTTATTTTTCCAGAATATCAAACCATTTTTCCCCACATGATCTTCCCGTGAATTTATTTTGTGGTTTAATTTAATCTCCAGCTCTGCATGATGCCTGACCGGACGGACAGACTGTCCTGTAAATCTCAACTCAGGGTTTCCAGCTCTTTGATTTTCCATCACACTGTTGCCTTCCTTCTCCTAACACACTCCCACGGAGGTAACGTATACATAAATATGATGATAAAACACATTATTGTAGAATTTATTGTACTATTATCTCATGTATGTGCTTAATAGGGTTGACAAAACATTAGAATTACCTCTCAATAAAATGCAATGCAATACAAACCTACTAACTATGACCTCAGTAATAAAGTTGAATTAGCACCTACGAAAAAGTACTTCAAGTTTAATTCATGAAGTATACTTAAAGGGGCTATATGTAAGAATCAGAAATTGCTTGTTCACAGCGACACCTGTGGCCGCAATGTCAACGAAAGTCAGCGTCCTGTTGCTCGCGCTCGCGCATGTGCTCGCGCTACATAGACATGAACGAGCACCGGTCTAAACAGTGAGGCGACACACGTCAGCTAACACACAATATCACTCTATATTTCACCTGCTTGGCAGTAATGTTAGCTGACCAGAGGAAGGTCTCTCCATGGATCAATGCTGATCTTAGTGTTGGCTTTTCCTCCCGATCCGGAGGGAACGGAGGGAACGGGGGGGGGGGGGGGGGGAGACGGGGGGAGAGACGGGGGGGGGGGGGGGGGGGGGGGGGGGGGGGGGGGGGGGGGCGGGGGGGGGGGGGCGGGAGACACCGACACCTGGTCGGGACGATAAAGTAACTCTCTGCGGAGCCCCGTCACTTCACAAGACACGGGAAACCTCTGTTGGTCTGGAGGAGCTGCAGCAGTTATTTCTGCAAAAACGTCCACTGCAAATTCACTAGATATTCTCAGAGCTAAACTAACTCTTCTGCAGTGTGTAGTGTGCGCGCGTTCACGTGGAGGTGGAGCGAGCCGAGCGGGTGAGAACGAGCGCGGTGTGCAAACAGGCAGGAGCAGAGCTGCTGCGCGCTCGCGTACCCACACGCAAGCGTGCATGGGATACCGACCCGTTAAGATTTATGCGCGTGATAAGTTACAAATAGTCCCTTTAAGTAAAGTTCAAGTATACTTTATGTAGTAAGCATACTAATATCAATGTACTAGTAGTATAATTGTAAGTGTACTACTTCAATACTTCTTGGGACTAAATTGGCCTGCTTTTTAGTTTATAAAAGTATACTTCTATACTTCTATACTTCTATACAACCGGACATCGTCATGTCCGGTTGCAGCCAGTGAGTGCGAGGGACGCTGAGGACGCTGAACGCTGAGGACGCTGAGCTCTAAAGTAATTATAACCAGAAAACAAGGTGGATCTTTCAAAATGAACTAATTCCTGGAATTTTCTTAAACCATCAAAGAAGTTGAACCGAAGCTGGAACGATTCTGATGTCTAAAAAAACGAAAAAGAAGACGCAAATTGCCTCACCTGTTACACCTGAGAGAACCAGGATGGAAGCCGACGCTTCACAGTGGGGTAATCAACCTGAATTTGCTGCATTAATCCGCTCAATAATAAGAGAGGAACTAAACGAAGCAATTGATAAATTGCAGCCGCAACTGGATTTCTTAAAAGTCGGACTGAAGGAGTGCAAAGACAAACTGTTTGATGTCGAGCTGGCGCTGTCGGGCACGCAAGAAAAAATGAATGAGGTGGAGAAAGTTTGTAACGTGCTCCAAAAAGAAAACAAAGAACTGAGAGAAAAAACTGAGAGGTTGGAAATTTTCAGCCGCAGATTCAACATCAGAGTGTTTGGCCTCGACAAAGATGTGGAAAAGGGAAATCCTACGGAATTCATGGCATCATTCTTTGAAGAGGTGTTTAAAGATAAAAATCTTCCTTGCCTACCTGAGGTGGAAATCGCGCACAGAGTGGGGCCTGCAACAAAATCTGGGCCCAGACCGATGATCGTAAGAATGCAAAGATACTTGGCCAAAGACGCTATTTTACAAATAGCAAAGAAGGAGAGAGTGCTGCATTTCAGGGGGATGAAAGTGAAAATCTTCCCAGACTTAACAACGGAGATGTCCAAAAGAAGAGCGCAGTTCAAAGATATCAGGATGCAACTATATCAGGCAAAGATAAAACACGGTCTGATCCATCCAGCAACACTTATCATAACTTTTAATGAAGAGACAAAATATTTCCAGGATCATAAATCAGCGGAAGCCTTCTTCAATCAAGCAATTAGACCGACACTGTCGGTCGGGTAAAGAGACGTGAAGAGATTACGCAATAAGAGAACTGCAAAGGAGTAAGTGGTCAGCGGTGGTAAGAAATAACTATGAAAATGAAAACGACTGCATGTGGAAAATTAACTGAACTGAATTGGACAAAATACCTCAAAAGAAGGACGAAGCTCGAAGAACCACCAAGTGGTCAGCAGTGGTAAGAAATAAATATAAAAAGAAAACGACTGCATGTGAAAATGAACTGAACTGAACTGGACTAAATGCCTGTAACGAGTAAAGAGGACATATACAATGAGGACATGGGTATCGATAAATATGGATTGAACGAGGCATAATAGAGTTTAAAAGTTTGAGTTAAAAATGTTGAAGGATGCCATGGGAAAATTAAAATTTGTTGGATTATAATGAACTGGATATAATTAATTTCATGCATTTAGAATAGTATAAGATTTAGGAATTTTTGTTACAAATTAAGAATACAAATCTAAATAATATTTAATTTAATTTATAACAGCTTTAAAGTCACTGAGTTAAATAAGAAGAAATACGAACTTAAAAAGGCGTTCAGCTTCCTTAGGATTGCAATCAAGACAGTTAGAGTGGCAATACAACAAATTATGTGTGAATTTGTGTATATGAGTGTATGTATGTGTATATGTTTAAATGCAGTTACTAACTGTAATTGGTGTTGCTCCGGAATTGAGTTTATCAAAATGAAACAAAAAGAAAAATCTTTGGTAAATGTCACATAAACTGCCCAAGAAAGGTCTTAAAATTGCCCATATAAACATATGTAGTATCAGGAATAAATTAACTGAAGTAGCAGATGTACTATTATTAAATAATTTACACATATTGGCAGTATCAGAGACTCATTTAGATTCTACATTTGAGGATACATCACTGATGATACATGGATATAATATTTTTAGAAAAGACAGGAATGCACATGGAGGAGGGGTTGCTTTCTATATTCAAAGTCATATACCTGTTAAAGTGAGGCAGGATCTAATGTCATCAGATATTGAAATACTCTGGTTACAAGTTTGTTTGAAACATCTTAAGCCGATATTAATAGGATGTTGTTATAGACCCCCCAGTGCTAACAACTGGTATTTAGACAAAATTTGTGAAATGTTGGATCATGCTAGTAGTACAAGTCACGAAATATATTGTATGGGTGACTTAAATATAGATTGGAATTCATTTTGCTGTCCAATGAAAATGAAATTAATGAGTGCATCCGCAGCTTGTGGACTATCGCAGGTCATTAATAAACCAACGAGAATATGTTTGAAGACTGATGGCACTCGAGTAGCTACCTGTATTGACCACATTTTTATAAATACACCTGAGTTTTGCTCTAACTCCATATCTGTGCCAATTGGCTGTAGTGACCACAATCTCATTGCAATTGTGAGGAAAACAAAAGTTCCCAAGCCTGGTCCAAAAGTACTAAGAAAAAGATCATTTCAGAGGTTTAATCAAGCCAGATATGAGGAAGATGTTAAAAATGCTAACTGGTCAAAGGTGTTCTTAGAAAAAGATCCAGATGAAGCATTGCAGGCTTTCAATGGAATTTTAATGACGATTGTAGACTATCATGTACCTTTAAAGAAGTTCACGGTTAAAAACGTTAACACCCCATGGTTGGATAAGGAATTAAAGGAACACATGAAGGAAAGGGATCAAGCAAAATTAACAGCAATTTCATCGAGCCTTAAATCGGATTGGCAAATATACTGCAAACTAAGGAATTTTGTTACTAAATCAAATAAGAAGAAAAAGAAACTGTATTATGAAAATAGAATAAATGAAATCAAACATGATAGTAAACAATTATGGAATACTTTGAATTATCTACTGAGAGGAAATACTAAGTCCACCCCGTCTTATTTAGAAGTAGGAGGGGAATTTTTTACGAAGCCAAAAGACATAGCAAATCATCTAAACAGTTATTTCATAACCAAGATTGACAAGTTAAAAAGCACTGTACTGCCAAATAATACAGATTTATCATATACGTTAATAGATCATATTATGGAAGGCAAACAGTGTAGCTTTGAATTCAAGAAAGTGAGTGTCGCTAAAGTTGAATTAATGTTAATGACTTGTAAGGATAAACCACCTGGGGTTGACGATCTTGATAGCAAGCTGCTAAGGCCCATAGCTCCACTAATTGCTCCGATGGTCACACATATTATTAATCTATGTTTTAACGAAAATGTATGTCCACAAGCATGGAAAATATCCAAAGTAGTGCCAATACCAAAAAATAAAAAGTTGCCGTTTTCTGAATCCAATAGTCGACCTATCAGTTTATTACCTATTTTGAGTAAGATAATGGAAAGAATTGTTTATGAACAGATGCAGTCTTATTTTTCCAATAATAATTTAATCACCAATTTCCAACATGCATATAGAGAGAAATATTCGACAGCCACTGCCTTGACTCAAATGGTTGATGACTGGTTTAAGGAAATAGAGGAGAGGAAAATTATAGGAGTAATTTTGCTTGATTTTTCTGCGGCTTTCGATATCATGGATCATGAGTTAATGTTGAAAAAATTTAAAAGTTATGGTTTTTCTCAGTCTGCATTATTGTGGATAAATAGTTATTTGAGCGATAGAAGGCAAATGGTGTACTTTAATGGAAGTTATTCAGATGTTAAACATGTGAAACATGGAGTGCCTCAGGGAAGTTGTCTTGGGCCACTTCTGTACACAATTTTCACTAATGATCTTCCTTTAGTATTAAAAAAGGCAAGTATCTCGATGTATGCTGATGACTCCACAATATATTTAGCAGAAGCAAAAATTAGTGATTTAAATATAAATTTAGATCGGGAGTTGAAGTTGGTTTTGGATTGGATCAACAGTAATAAACTTATTTTGAATGTGTCTAAAACAACCAGTGTTGTAATTGGAACCAACTACTCTTTATGTTTAAAACCAAAGCTTGATCTTAGTATAAGTAACATGTTAATAAAGCAGGTAGAAGAAACCAAACTTTTGGGAGTTATCATAGAAAGTAAATTATCATGGGATAAACACATACAGAGAGTGGTAACTAAAATGGGAAACACTTTGTCTGTAATTAAGAGATGTGCAAAATATCTAACGAAACAAACAATCAAACAAGTAATTCAAGCTTTGGTTTTATCTCATCTGGATTATTGTTCAACAGTTTGGTCAAATACTTCATTAGGTAATATAAGAAAATTACAACTGGTCCAGAATAAAGCAGCACGTGTAGCTCTTTCTTGTGGGTGGAGAACAAATGTTATTAAAATGCATGACTGTCTCTCTTGGTTTGAAGTAAAAAATAGATTGTTGTATTCATTGATGGTTTTCATTAAGAATGTCATAAGAGAAAAAACCCCATTTATTTTTTACCAAAAACTATCCTTTAGTACAGATGCACATAATTATTCCACAAGGCATGCTGCTGCAGGTTGTTTTGCTTTACCTAAATCCAAAACCAAATCAGGTCAACGTACAACATCATATAGAGCAATGCAAGAATGGAATACACTCCCAAATCAAATCATATTACACAAAAAAATGACATATATGGTTTTAAAAAAATATTAAAAGAGCATTACTTAAGAAAAAACTTCATTAATTAATAGGTATTCTTTGGTGTGTAAGTGTGTTATGGGCTTTCTATGTTAAATGATTATATTTATCTGTTAGATTATGATAGATTCAGTCGGAGCCTTTTTATTTTCTTTCTATTTTCTTTGTGTTTGTGTTATTTAAACTGTGTCAGTTGTTATTGTTTTATTTACAGTAGACGTGCATTACGATGTGTTCTGTTAGTGTATGATGATGAGTAGTGTGAATGTGTATTTTTGTATTGTCACTATGTAAACTATGTGGACCCCAGGAAGAATAGCTGCTGCTATGCAAAAGCTAATGGGGATCTAAATAAACAAACAAACAAACAAACTTCTAAATGTACTTTGAGTGTAAGAATAGTAAACTTTGAGTACACTTAATTAACATTAAGTTTTATTTTGTACTAAACTATACTATAGGTGTACTGATAGTACTTAGCCAATGATTTATGTATTACAGAAAGAGACTTGCTACTTTTGCTATTTGATTGGATGTTTTGTGATGATAAAAAAAAAAAAAATGTAAATGTTTTTCTTGCATGCCTCCAAAGGAGAATCCAAAAACATACAAAATTCTTGATGAATTGAAGGAAATTCATATCAAAACCTCCTTTTACAAACTCACACACTTTAATAGGCTACTCTATCAAAAATTAGGCACAACTACAAGCCAAGTATACCTTTCTGCAGGCCTCTAAGGCAAGACTACTTCATTATATTTTTATAAAATATATCTTTATAAAAAGATTAACTTCCCATCAGGACTGTGCCTTTGCTTTTACATACTAACTTTAATGTTTCATGTTTTGCTTTTGGATTTATATGGATACAACACTGCCTTTAGACTTTGTACCCACCAGATCACTGTCTGCTTTTTATTATCATTTACAACATTAAAGATATGCTGATTTGCTCAGTACTTTGCACCATGCAAAAATATTGCCAGACAGAGCTGCCTTGAATGCAGAAATATTGTCACCTCAGAAAACCTCTGTGGGGAAAATGAAAGTAAAAGTGTCCCTTGTGTTTGTTTGACTGATAAGAGTTGTTTGACTTTGAAAGGTCAATTAGATAAACCGTTGACCTAGATAATGTCTGGATTGTAATGTTGGTTTATCATTAACATTGTGCAGAGTTTATTGAAGTGCTGCTGGCTTATAGATAGATGTAGTCCAGTGTTAAATACATACTGTAAGTCATTCTTGCAAACAAATTATGTTATCAGAGTTGTGTTTTTAGCAGTGCTAGAAGAGTAACTTGAGGGATGGCAATGTCCTTCTATTGGCCCGTTAATTGGTCCACTATTTTGGTCCAGACTGAAATATTTCAACAACTATTAGATGGATTGTCATGAGATTTGGTAGAGATACCCATGGTGCCCAAAGGATGCATCCTCAAAGCACATCATAGACATTGCTTTGGTCTTGCTCTTTCATCTATTCTTGTTCTGTCTCTTCTCAACCCTGAACAACATCATGCATGAAAAATGATGAAGCCTTAACGTGCACTTCAATTTCCATTCCCAATCTAAATGTTGGAAAACAACACAGTGATCTCTGGATTCTTGATGAGCATGTTGTCTTTTACAGCGTATACGTTTAGTCAGTTGTTGTTACTGCAGTAGGAAATTTGAAAAACATATGTTTCTTCCTCAGGTCAGTCTCAGGCGATTGGTCAACCTCAGCCAATAGTGGCAATGGTCGGTGATGACATCACTTTGCCATGCCACGTGAAACCTGCCACGGATGCCGTTCAGCAGATGCTGGAGTGGTCGAGACCTGACCTGAACCCCAGATTTGTCCACATGAGGCGGTCCGGTAAAGACCAACTGGTTGATCAGAATCCATCCTACAAAGGAAGAACATCGGCGTCCATCGACAGACTGAAACAGGGAGACATGTCACTGATGCTGTCCAAAGTGAAACTCTCTGATGAGGGAACGTACAGATGCTTCGTTCCAGGGTTAAAAACAGAATCTAGTGTTCAGCTAGTTGTTGGTAAGTGAGCATACTTGTTGATGGAGCAACCTTATAGCAAACGTGAAGATACCGTTTACAATGCTTCCTTCCTTCCTTCCTTCCGTCCGATCCTTCCACAGCGGAGAAACAGCTGATAGATGTCAGGAACAAATTTACTGAAAGCCAGATTTATTCACTACAACATAACAAGACTCGAATATCTCATATTTTGTCTTAAGCTTTCGGCAAAGTTACGGATATACGGACAGCGCCACTCTGCCATTGCTGACCATTGACTGTGGTCAAAGGGGGTATATAATAAAATCATTCAGTACTGTGTCTGCAGTTATCAAGTAAACCCCAGATACACCCCCCGCCCCCTGTTTACCATTGCGACATCACCCTGGTAACACGGCGGCAATCCTGTCAAATGAAACCAGCAACATCTGTAGGGAGGGTTTAGGGAGTCACAGCCATTCAAACTGTAAACTCACCAGGCAAAAAACTAAAACAGGAGTTCTGTTTTGTGTCCTTAAACTCAATATGGATAACCACATAATTAAATTTGTGCTGATTATTCTCTGGATTTTCTCTCTCTCTCAGTATCAGGCACCATCGAGATAACCAAAATCAGCAGTGGAGTGTTACAGTGTGAGTCTGAAGGCTGGTATCCAGAGCCTGAGGTGTTGTGGCTGGACGGTGAGGGAAACCTCCTCTCTGCTGGACCTCCAGAGACAGTCAGAGGTCCTGATGACCGCTATACTGTCAGCAGCAGAGTGACTGTGAAGAAGAGACACAACAACAGCTTCACCTGTAGAGTCCAACAGAAGAACACCAACCAGACCAGAGAGACACACATCCAAGTTCCAGGTGAGTTATTAATTTATGATCACTGTTTTAGCTTTAAACCGCTGATTTTTAAACAAATATCATGTTGTTTTATCCTCTCAGATGATTTCTTCACGAACTCGTCTGGTTCTGGTTCTTCTGCTTCTACCATCATTGGTTCGGTCGTTGGCATCTTGTGTATTCTTGTGGTCGCCTTCGTTGTGTGGAAATGGAGACAAAACAAAAACAGTAAGTCAGGAATCTGTTAATACAACCCTGAGATGGTTCAGGCTGTTCTCATACACCGTTCGTAGCTATACCTACGAAGAGTAAGGCACTGTAATTCTTATATATCCCACAAAATCAATTCATATGTAATCCACGTAATTGTGAACTAGGAAGTATAAAGAGCTAACCAAATGCTGCATAGGGAGGATGTCGGGGGGGGGGGGTATATGTATATATTATTATCATTTAGCAGTGTTAATTGTTTCCAGTCATTTTAATGCAAACACTTTTCTAGCTTCTTTTTAATATGCTTGTTGTGATTTTGCAGCTAATGTCTGCCTTATATCTGTTACTGTTTCTGCACACAGAGACCAAGAGGAACCATGTGGATGAAGAAACAAGGGGAGGAGGAGAGAGGAAGAACAACTCTTTAAGCAATGATTCAGAACAGAAGTCTCTGATGGAAAGAGAAACAGACACTGCAGAGAGAGAGACAATGAAGAATAAGGACAAGATGGAAGGAGAAAATAACACTGAATGTTTAAGTGACGAAAGAGGACGTTTATGTCAAACAGAGGAGGAAACACACCAGGAGAAGGCAGAAGGAGAAACTAACAATACTCCAGCAGAGGGAGAAACACAACCAGAGGAAACAAATACTGAAAGAGCAGCTGAGGGTCAGATGGATGGAGATGGACAAAAACAACAGGTCAGGGCAGAAAGGGAAGCAAAGATTGATTCGTACAACAAAGTGGAAGAGACCAAGTCAATAAGTAAAGAAAGATCAGCTCCAGGTCCAGCAGAGGGAGAAACACAACCAGAGCAACCAGATGAAACAACGTCTATAAATACTGAAACATCAGGTCCAGGTCCAGCAGAGAGAGAAACACAACCAGAGCAACCAGATGCTTTAATTATTATTGAAAACTAAGAGTGCATGACATTTCTTATTCATAATTTTGGATGTTATGATGTTTCATGGTCTGAGTTCACTGTAAATAAAGATGTTGTGGAGGAGGCTGTGACTGCACTGACAAAAAGAAATGTCATTTATAGCTTTTTTTTTATCTTTTCAGCATCGTGTTAAATTTCTAAATTGTCTTTTTATTGACAGTTTTTAATATGTTGTATCAGTGTGATGACTCTTTCCCCTTAATCCTCCAGTATATCCTCATCTGTACTGTATGTCCTTTATGAAATAAACCCAAAGATCCCTGTCTGTCCTGCAGTTATCATTGAATAATTACATTTTATACAAGAAAAACTAAATAGATAATGACAACATAACAAACACACTCATGTATATATTTAATCAGAAACATGTCCAGAGCTTGTGTTGTGTCTTAATATATCTCTTAACAGTCATCATATTTAGCAGAAATTGTTGCACATTGATTTTTCTCCCCACATAAATATGTCAGTTTCTGAGGAGAGATGGATAAACTCAGGATATATGTTATTTATTTTTTCAAAGAAACTTCTCTTAAATCTTTATATTTCTCACAGTTAAGTAAGAACTGAGATTCTGTCTCTCTCTCTGCAGGCTCCCTGATTACTGCAGAGCTGATTCACCTGTTACAAGCTGCACACCTGCAATCAATCTACTCATCAACACTGCAGTATATCAGCCCCAGTTCTTCACTCACTCTCCGTCAGATCTTTGTCTCTACTACTGTGTTGTATTGTTATCACATGTAAATGGGATCAAACAAACACAGAGAGCTGTGTCTGTATTATCAGCAGGAAGTTCAAAATAATTATGTCTTTATGGAAGAAGGGATGTGTTGATGAGACAGATGACAGGTGTTTAGTTTTTCAGCAGTTAAAAGTTAAGCTCCACCTCTCATCTCTCATTTAGTCAGAAACCTTTTTGGTTCAAGAATCCCCAACTTTATTATAGGAAGGTCAGACTGATGTAACTGTTACACCACAATAGAAACAAACACTGAGTCTGACGTCTGTTTTACTGACTGATCACATCTTTTAACTTGTGAAAATAGTAAAAACAGGACTAAGAAATGCACAAAAACTATACTCTCTTTATTTCTAATATAAAAACGCTTCCATCTTTTGTTTTGAATTCAGTTTAAAGCTCCACAAAGTGCAAATGTACATGAAAAGTGTAGCTACAATTATAAGTTAATGACTTTTGTTTTGTTACAGAGTAAACAGAAGATACAAATACAACATGTTGAGATATGAAAGGTTTGATGTAGCTGCTGGGTGATATTGGATAACATGCTTTTGTTGCTGAGTTAAAAAAAAATTACACAAATAAGTTAACACAAAGATAACAGATAGATAACACAAAGCTGCACATTCAACAGTATTAATGATGTGTTTCTTCTTCTCTTTCACAAATTAACACAGAGTCTTGTTCAGCGTCTTCAAGGCTTCGGTTCCAGCAAACCTTCCTCTTATCATCTTATCTATGGAAGACAACATTTACTAATTAACACTAATATTGTCACGACCGTGTCTCTTGTGTCTCCAGCTCTCCCCGTCTGTCTCTATGGGTCAATCCCCCGCGTCCACCCTCTCCCTACATACTTCCACTGCGTTTGTGCATTCACCTGGAGGGTCTGCCATGTAAAGTCCATCCCAAACCAGTTAATGGGGAGTGGAAGTGAGATATAAAACCCTCCTACAGAGACCCTGCATCGATGCCGACTTACTGCACGTGCAACAGCGTTTTGTGTTCGTCATGAAACA
This sequence comes from Sebastolobus alascanus, assembly GCA_916701645.2. Taxonomy (NCBI): domain Eukaryota; kingdom Metazoa; phylum Chordata; class Actinopteri; order Perciformes; family Sebastidae; genus Sebastolobus; species Sebastolobus alascanus. The sequence continues at coordinate 240,035 of CAKAOJ020000001.1, read as the reverse complement.
CTAAACTGCTCAGACTAAGACAGACATCTAATATCGTCATACAGATGTTAACAACTTATTTATTCATCCTATTTAGGATCAGATGTATAGTATAGAAAACGGTGTTTGTAAACCAAGCAGGTCATAAACATCAGAGTTAAAAAAACGAGATGTTTACAAAAAAATAAAAGAAATGTTAAAAAAGAGGCATGTGAGTAAGTTTTATATTTAGTTTCTCTGTATATTGCATATTCTTTTTATTCTGTGAACCTTGGCACATCCCTCAGAATATATCTTTGCATATTCCTGCAAAGATTTCATTTTAAACAGATTTCTAATTTTATATTTTTCTCGTTTATTCACCAAAACACCAGATTCCTTGTATGTAAGAATAATCTTGGCATTTAATGTGGAATGAATGTAATGAGTCCACCACCTCTGTCCCCTCTGAGGGTCTGGTTTGAGAAAGACCTTCTGTCTGAGTGTTGGTGTGGTGCCTCTGTCTCTCTCTCTGCTCCCTGATTACTGCAGAGTTGATTCACCTGTTAAAAGCTGCACACCTGCAATCAATCTACTCATCAACACTGCAGTAGATCAACCTCAGTTTTTAACATCCTCTCTCAACTGAAGTCTGTAGCAGTATCCTGAACCACACCGCAACAAATATACACGGTATTTTGTGTTCTTGGCTGATTTTTGACTCTCACTACTTGAGTCCACATTAAGAGGAGCATACATGCCCTGCAGCTGCAGTGATTAGTCAGATTAAGAAGAAGTTGCTGCTGTCAGTGTGATTACCTTCAGGACCGGAGCATAGAGAGCTTCCTGCTCTGAGTGTTTGTCTGCTGTGGACCTCAGAGTCACTGCGGAGCTTAATAATCCAGATTCTGCTTTAGAAACAAGTAGAATTCATGTTAATACACAAGAAATCCTATTATGAGGTGTACTACACTGTGAGACCATTAACTTCTGTTTTTTTTTTTTTATCTTTTCAAAGCATGAATGAAAATATGAAAATAAGTTCTGCAAAAAGTTATTTTTCATTGAGTTAATGCTCCAAAAGTCTCCATTAATCACAGATGTCCATAGTTTTTGAATATTCCATGTATCTTTTGCAATTACTGTAAATACTTTGAATGAATTGTAAATGTACACGGCCATTAGTGAGGTAATAGTAGCAGTCACTTTGTTGTGGTCAAAATAACCCAGGATGTAACAATATCTGTCAAAATATTAGTTAAAATACTAAAATTAATCTTAACTCACATAATAACAAACAAAAAATAGACAAAATAATCATCAGCATAAAAAATAACAGTCAAAATAAACAAAATAATAGTAAACATAAACAATAACTGTCAAAATAAACAAAATAATTGTCAAAATAATAGTCAATAAAACCTTAACTCAAAAATAGTCAAAACAACCTTAACTCCCAGGTGAATTCTACATGTGGACCTTAAACCAGATAAAGATGTGATGTTTTAATGTGTGTAGCTGTTCTCTGTGTGATCAGCTTCTTAATAAATATATGAAATTGTCCAACTGCATGTGAGTAACATACGAACCCTGTTGGAGAGCTTGTGGAGTTTTACTTAAGGTCAAAGTGGAGTAAACAGGTTGAAATGAGGATTCATCGTCTTCTGAAGGAGAGAAACATCAGTAAGAGACAAACAGTTAATTATAAACACTGATATTAACAGACAGAAGAGGTCAATCGGCCCCTGACCTTTATCAGTCTGTGGTTTTCTGCTTTGGTTCGACTCGAGGCCGAGGCTCAAATTATCAGCAGCGTCTGCAGCGTCTAAAAGAAAACACACAGTGAGCGACACGCTGAGAAGATGTAAAAATAATCCACACATCAGTGCTGCTTTCTCAACCGACACCTCAACTGTCACGTTCAACATGAGGGACAGCGACACAAAGGAACTCTTGTTATTTTTTTTTTCATTTCTCTGTGGTTAACCTTATTAAAGATGATATATACCCTGTGTCTCTCAAAGTGTACATGTGCTTATAAAATGTACCAATGACAAAGAATAAAGAAGTTATCCATATAAAGTCTTGTTGTGTTCCTAACATCAGGATAAAAAAAAGACAAATTAGAATAAATATAAATATAAATATATGAATATAAAGTCAAGTTAACCTTTGTTGTTTCTCATTTTTTTGACGACGACTGCATACGTCACACCGTCCGGATGCTCTGCAGCGTCCTCTCCACAGACTGACACACATTTAGGCTCAAGTTAGTCTTAATTATTTAGTCATTAAGTTAAAAAAATATATTAATTTGTTGGAGTTTATTTACAAAGTTGTTATAAACAACTACTCACCATTTAGACTGTCCTCGTCTGAGTGTGATGCTGCTGTTGGTGTCTTTGAGGAAACTGACGGATAGAAAAGCAAAAATATTTACATTTAAATTTGTAGCTTTTTCTGGGAAATTACTTGTTTTATATGTCTGTTTTGAACTGGTTAGCCACCATCAATACAATATATAGCAATATATATGAAGTAACGGCTGCTTCAATGAAGCATTGCAATAGATTTTGGGTTTCTCACAGCCACGGCTCTAATTTAAAACTTATAACCTAAAACATCTGATTTGTTGAGCTTTTTGAAGGCAGCATGTTCAGTTCAGTGGTTCGTTATTTACATACATCATATTACGGTGAGTTAGTTAACTTCTCTGTACCTCTGTGTATCCTAATATGAAGGACTCCCACCACCACCAGAATCAGAACCGCCATTAAAATGGTGACGACGACCGACAGCAGGATGAGGAGGTGAGGGCCGTCGGAGTCGTGGTCGGAGAGAGGCTCTTCGTGAGATGATGGAGAGATGGTTGGAGAAACGGTATTTGCTGTAACATTACAGATAACACTACGTATGGAACTTTAACTGTCAATGTACAATTTTTAAACATGAGAATGTTGCAAAATATAAATATTAAAACAATGCATAAACCGCTGTAATTAAGGAAAATAGTCACTTAGTCACATTGTAACACTGTTATGTCTCACCTCTGACAGCCAGCCAGCTTCCTGGTGAGGCTCCAACTCCAGCGATGTCACACTTGTAGAGTCCTCCATCAGACTTGGAAACATTGTGAAAGGTCATGTTTCCTTTAGAGCTCTTCTGCACGAGGATGTCATCTTTGTAGAAATCAGCCGGGAGGTTGGTGGATTTTGTCTTACTAATGCAGCTCAGAGTCACAGCTTCCCCCTCCATCACAGGAAGAGCAGGACTTCCCAGGATCACATTTCCAGCTGAGCAATATGTCAGTAAAATGTTAGTTTTATGTACAAACTCACAACTAGAATTACTCACAATAGAACACTAATTGAATCGAGGAAGCAGTAATTTAACGCTGTGACAGATAGCTCAACCTTCTGAAGTGTACGTACAAGTACAAATTTCAGCCATGAATAACTAAACACTGTTAAACCTTAAAATAAATATTTGAAATTGTAGTAACTATTACTTCTCCTAGTGTGCTTCCAGGCAGAGAGGAAGGCATCCCAGACAAAGTCCTCACACACATCTGTACCATAGTTCAGCAGTGATTTTGTAATGTTTAAAGAAATTTTAGATTTCACCAAAACACATACTTTAGGAACTTTAATTAGAAACTAAAAATAGAAAATTATTTGTTGATCAGTTTGCTCTCCTCTCACGCATAACGGAGAAACAAAAAAACACAGACAAGTCTTAATGAATTGAAGTAAATGAGGGGCCGCGTTTAACAACAGCAAAACTACATCAAAACATCCGATTACTAACTCTCACACAACTCGTGCAGAATAATCCAAGATCCATTCGTATGCTCACTACTACTTGCATGGACTCACAGCTTGCATGCATAAGTGTGAGACGTATTGGCCGTATAGTGTTTTTAAATAGTCAGGTTTTTGGTGAAGATGCGTGTGTTTGTGAAGTAGTGAGCAACCGACCGGACAAATGAGACTTGTACTATTCTGCACAAGTTGTGTGAGAGTTTGTAAATGGCCCCCCTTTTACTTCAATTCATCAAGACTTTTCTCCGTTTTTTGATTCTTCGTTCACCGTGGAGGCACGAGAAGAAAACGGAAAAGTTTTCTTCAATAATTCCAGGTAACACGTGGTGAGTAATTGATATACAAACGGTCATTTTGTTGGTGAATTATTCCTTTATTTACATGCATGTCTAAACCTGATTGTCTTGATCTGAGAACAATGCATATCATCAGTTGAATGAAAGTTTAAAATAGATATGCAGTGGCTTTTGGAGATGCTATAAACCTACCAGTGACGGTGATGTTGATACTGTTGCTCCTCTCTCCTCCTTCAGTCTCACACCAGTATTCTCCGCTGTCTGCTTGATAAACTGCATCAATGGTGCAGGACCCTGTTGGTGTCTTAGTATCACATTTTACATCAGATTTCTGAGTATTCCTGATCACTCTGAAATGAGTCGAGCCATCAGATCCCTCACAGTCAAAAGAAACAGACTGATATATAAAGTATTGCAGTCTGTTTGGAGTGATATGAAGAGAAGCTGCATCTGAAACCAAGAAAGAAATTTTAGTGTCCCAAAAGAAACATTCAGAACTGGAAAAACTGAAACAAAATCAACAAAATCACTGTAGAGTATGTGTCTACACCTTGTGACAGATTAAAATTGGGATTTGTTGCAAAATGTATTAATTTTTTAAACTTAATTAAACTCAACTTCTCCAAAAATACAACATTTAACAAAAGTGTAGGAACTTAAATTACAGCATAGAGACAAATACAGATTTAAAAGGTCCTTTAGACAGAATGATGCAACATTTTTAGTATCTTTAGGATGTTCTATTTGTTACTCACCACTTTTCGGAGTATAACTGTTCAGCAGAGTGAATTCAAGCATCACTGGATAAGCAAAGGAGGAAAGTTGAACATCAGACAGACGGTTGGATATACAGGATGTAAAAGTTAGAAAAAGAATAAATAAATAACCTTAGAGTCAGTACTCACACAGTCTGAAGCACAGAGCTGTAACCTCCATGTTGCTTTGCTGCTGACTGTCTGAGAATGAAATACAGCTCAACTATGTAGGCGAGGACTTCCTCTTTCTGTGCAGTTTATTTCTGAACCATACCTTTCTCTATCTCTCATTGGTCGACCACCGCTTCCCCTCCGGTCGGCTCGAGTAGCTTAACCTGGGTGGCTCAGTAGGTAGAGCGGGTCCAGTTAACAACCAGAATCAATGACATAACTGAATGAATGGATGATTCACACTTTTTTAGTAAATATACTTAGCTGTGTTCTACCACTACTGCAGAAAAATACCAAAAAGCACTACAAAACAGGGCATTAATCTGTAAGGCCAATCTACATCCGGTGTGTGTCTTTTTGCTCTTTAAATTACGTCACTACACTCCCGGTGCACTTTCTCAGAGCGTTCACTGTTGCTGTGGATGGGTTTATATTGTAGTTAATGGAATATCTGGTGCGTTTCATACCACTGCTTATTGGCGTGGGTAACATACGTTTACATTACTAAGCAACTGTGAATTAAAAACAAAAATATGGTCCTCTCTCTAGGTTCCATGGTGGAGAGGAGGTTGTGTTGCTCTGAATGGCTCTATCTATTCAGCGTGGAGAGGTGGCCGTGTTGCTCTGGCTCTATCTATCTGATGTGGAGAGGAGGTCGTGTTGCTCTGGCTCTATCTATTCGGCGTGGAGAGGTGGTCGTGTTGCTCTGGCTCTATCTATCTGGTGTGGAGAGAAAGTCTTGTTGCCTGGGCTCTATCTGATTGGCATGGAGAGGAGGTCGTGTTGCTCTGGCTCTATCTATCTGGCATGGAGAGGAGGTCGTGTTGCTCTGGCTCTATCTATCTGGTGTGGAGAGGAGGTCTTGTTACCTGGGCTCTATCTGATTGGCATGGAAAGGAGGTCGTGTTTCTCTGGCTCTACCTATCTGGCATGGAGAGGAGGTCATGTTGCTCTGGCTCTATCTGTTTGGTGTGGAGAGGAGGTCATGTTGCTCTGGCTCTATCTGTTTGGTGTGGAGAGGAGGTCATGTTGCTCTGGCTCTACCTGTTTGGTGTGGAGAGGAGGTCATGTTGCTCTGGCTCTATCTGTTTGGTGTGGAGAGGAGGTCATGTTGCTCTGGCTCTACCTGTTTGGTGTGGAGAGGAGGTCATGTTGCTCTGGCTCTATCTGTTTGGTGTGGAGAGGAGGTCATGTTGCTCTGGCTCTATCTGTTTGGTGTGGAGAGGAGGTCATGTTGCTCTGGCTCTACCTGTTTGGTGTGGAGAGGAGGTCATGTTGCTCTGGCTCTATCTGTTTGGTGTGGAGAGGAGGTCATGTTGCTCTGGCTCTACCTGTTTGGTGTGGAGAGGAGGTCATGTTGCTCTGGCTCTATCTGTTTGGTGTGGAGAGGAGGTCATGTTGCTCTGGCTCTATCTGTTTGGTGTGGAGAGGAGGTCATGTTGCTCTGGCTCTATCTGTTTGGTGTGGAGAGGAGGTCATGTTGCTCTGGCTATATCTGTTTGGCGACGCCGGGAAGTTGCTTGACATCCTCCTGGATCCACCTTCTCACATATGTTCACATTATATTTATTATTTTTTGTCATATGGATTGTCTATGTTGTATTTTCATTATGCAGTTACTTTTTTTTGGTCAAGTTTTTCCTTATCCAATGAGAGGGTTGTACTGTAAAGGACAGAGGGTGTCGTGTCCTGTACAGATTGTAAAGCCCCCTGAGGCTAATTTGTGATTTGTGATTTGGGGCTATACAAATAAAATTGACTTGACTTGACTAAAGGGTGCCTTGTGCAGCGGTACCGAATGCTGATGGCAGTGACAAAGCCTCAAAATTTGACCCCCTGGGAGTGATAACGGGCAGGTGAGATAGCAGACCTAACAACTACCTCCTGAATGCTCACCTTTTCCTAAATTACTAAGACAACAAAAGGATATTGATATTGTTGCTGATGGTTTTGATTGAAGCTGTATAATGTTATATTAGTGATCAGTTACCTGGCAACAGGCTCAAAGTTCAGCTGATCATAAAAACACTCAAAGTGAAACTGAGCGTAGGAAAGCAGATCAAATCACCTGACACTAAAGTTTAACTTATTTATTAATATATTGTTATCTGTAGCCTTTAATTAAGTAGTCATATTTAAATATGAAATTATGTTTCTTTGCACACACTTTAATCTAAATCAACTCTTTTCTATTAATTAATTCATTATTCTACTGAACCTGAATGCTTTTTAAATAATGTGGTTTTGAGAGTGACTTATAATACAGTATGTGTGGAAGTTTAGGGTGGAAATGCATGAGCTGTTACTACATAATTTGCAATACAAACTAAATATAATGCATGAGCACTCTGCAGTTGATAAAAAAGGAGCCAAGGTCAACAGCCTGTCAATGATTTACAGACTTTGAGAGAGACGTTGTGCAGTCTGATCAACCGTCAACATGCAGCAGGTACGTCGTCTTCTGCATTTATTTTTGCCTATTTTACATGTTTTAACTAACTTCTATTCTTAAACACGGTATCACTTTATCCACATTAAAAGTGAGTCTGCGTACAGAGTCGTGGGCTCTGTAGTACAACACTCTGTAACAGATAATTAAGTCTGTTTTAAAACCGGTGTAAAACATAGAAACCATCTAGGAAATGTGTTTCAAATGTTGAGTAACTGTGTTGATTATTTCAAAACCTTTAGTTTTTATGATTATTTTAAATGGAGTCTTATTAGTTTTGACAGCAACATTTTTCTCATTTTTCTAGGAGTCAATGGACTTTGTATATCTCATATAAAGAGCTCTAATGAAGGATAAACTATTGAACGAGTCTGGCAGAACCAAAGCACTTTTAAAATTCATTAAGGAGCCGTCTCTGCCGTGTTGGCAAGAAAAGTGAAAGTATAACTCAGTTTTAATTGTCCCATAAATATAGATAGTATTCATATGAACTCTCTATAGGACCGTCTTTCTTACTGGATTAGTTATTTTGTCAAACACTGATTCCAAAGCATATTTTTTTTCCATATGATGTATCGCTGGTCTCACTTGATTTTCAGAGCTTTGAGATGCTTCCCAAGAGGACCGGACTGTCCCTTCAGTCTCCGCTGAGACTCCTCAGTGTTTTGGTTTTCCATCTTCTCCTAACACACTCTTGTAGAGGTAACTCACACACAGTATTAAGGTCACACAGCGAGGCCTCGAATCAGACACAATTCCTAAATCATATCAATATATGCCATTAAATGAAAGGTTAAAGACTGCTGTTCAGTGTTTTTGGACACTGGCACAAACAAATGATATCATTGGTTCTTGAACCCTTTGGTTAGTTTCAAGTGTTTCAATGTCATCTAAAACCACATGTAAAATATGTCAGCTTGTTGTCCACAGTTATTGATGTCATTATAAAGTGACATAATCACTAATGCTAAAGCAACTTGTGCTTTAGTTGCTACGATAAACTGTATAAGAAAAACAAATTAAATACATTGTAGTGAACATTTTGCAGATAGCTTACCCATTAATAATGTGTTCATCACTTTAATGTTGCAGTTGGTAAAGCTGGACCTCATTTTTATTACTTTATATACTGCTGGGTAGTTTAATCGATAGTGATATATCATCATTTATTAGTTAATTTATATTTTGTATTATTAATCTGAGACAACAAAGTAACTAAAACTGTCAGAGAAATTAAGTAGAGTAAAAGGTACAATATTTCCCTCTAGGATGTAGTGGAAGAGAAGCATAAAGTAGCATAAAATGGAAATACTCAAGTAAAGTACCAATACCTCAAAATTGTACTCAAGTACAGTACTTGGGTAAAGTTACATTCCACTACTGTCTGATGCTATTAGCACAGTATTATAGTGTACAACGAGCCTTATAGAAATGAACATATTTAACTACTTCCTACTGCAGGAATGAATAAACTTATCTATTTCTTTCCAGGTCAGTCTCAGTTGATTGGTTCACCTCAGCCAATAGTAGCAGCAGTTGGTGATGACATCATTTTGCCATGTCATCTGGAACCTGAAGAGGATGTTGTTGCCATGACGTTGATGTGGAAGAGACCTGACCTGGAGTCTGAATTTGCCTTAGTATGGCGTGATGGTCAGGACTTTGTGGATACTAAACATCCATCTTACAAGGAACGAACATCACTGTTCATTGATGAACTGAAGCGAGGAAACATTTCACTGAAACTCTCCAAAGTACAACTCTCTGATCAGGGAACATATGAATGCTTCATTCCAAAACTGAATAAAAAATCTTCCGTTAAGCTTGTTGTTGGTGAGTAGACACAAACAGTATGTGTGTATTTTGGAGTTTCAGCTACTGATGTTAGGAGCTAAAGTGAATAACAACAGTCCACTAACATCACTGTGCTGCAATATCTCTGTGATTATCAAGGTGTCGTCTCCATCTCCAAAAGATGTAACAGTTATTTCTTGAACTCTCAGAACAACCACCTCAACAGCAAACTCACTATCAGTGTTATTCAGGACTACCAACATTTCATCATTTCACTCTTTGTACTACAATAGTTAAATGATGAAGTGTTGGAATTTTGCCAATAATGAAGTAAATATCTGTAATAGTGTACTATTACTGATAGCTACAAATTCATTAATGGCAAAATATATTTGACATTTGGTCCCTTTGGTTTTAGTTAATAGTTCATAAAACGGCTTCATTTCACAATAATGGACAAATAAAGTATCTACAAGTAAAAGGATGATTCTGGTAACTTAAACAGCCAACTGAGGATTTACGTAGCTGAATATCACATTAAAATAATTACAGCTACAGTTTCATCATCTTGCTAATGTAGAGCTCCTAAAAGTCTTGATTTTTAGAAAACAGGGAGCTTTAGAGAAAAAAAATCATATTAATGTGAGATCATGAAATGTGAATTTTGTGCAAAATGCTTTTAAAATTATCAGCTTTGCAATTGTGCACATTTATTTACAGTTAATTTATTAACTTGATTTTGAGTGCATTAATTATCCTGCAGAGGATGTTGCTGCCATGACGTTGGACTGGACGAGACCCGACCTGAATTCTACAGTTGTCTTTGTGTGGCGTGCTGGTCAGGACCTCGTACATGTTAAAGATCCATCTTACAAAGGACGGACATCACTGTTCACTGATGGACTGAAGAACGGAAACATTTCACTGAAACTCTCCAAAGTGAAACTTTCTGATAAGGGGAGATACAAATGCTACATTCCTAAACTGGAAAAAGAATCTTTTGTTGAGCTTGTTGTTGGTAAGTGGAAAGTGTATCTACATGGTGCTGTTTAGTGTAGTCCAGTGAAGAATTTTGGTACGATCAACACAGCTGTCAACCTATAGCAAGCCATTTTAACATTTAATAGTTTGAATCTGTGAATATATTTCACACTTTACTGAACTATCCAAGTTGGCAAAAGCTTCTGCTGACACTGTTCAGATGCTTTGTTGGGCCGATATCCAATGGGAAGCCTTGCATGAACGTCAACGTCATTCTGACTAGTCAAAATGCAGTTGTGGATATCTCTAATGTTAATTACAGATAGTCAAGCTTAGCTATTAAATGATGAAACGGCTCGCCATAGTCAGCCAGTGATGTTGGGAGATGAAGAGCACAACGACAGTCATGAAACATCAGTGTAAATGAGGGTTAAACACTTTTTATGAGAACAGCTCAGTTGTAGATGTCATGGACATAAATGTTTTCTCAGTAGGTTGATTAGTACGCTGTATACGACCGGCTTTCCGACGCAAACTGTTTCTCAATTTTCAAGTTTTAGTATTTTTGACTTCAAGCAGCCACATCATCAGTTCAGGGACCAACTGTGTTTATTCACCATATAGAAACCGCTAATGCAGAGGATATTTACTATATACAATATATTTAATTATTCATGTGGTGATTGTATTGCTGACTTCTGTTTTAAATGTTTCCTTTTGCTCATCATCAGGTGCTGCTTCCTCACCGGTCCTCACTTTAGCAGGGATTGACCGAGACAAAGGAGGAGTGATGTTAGACTGCAGGTCTGAAGGCTGGTATCCAGAGCCTGAGGTGTTGTGGCTGGACGGTGAGGGAAACCTCCTCTCTGCTGGACCTCCAGAGACAGTCAGAGGTCCTGATGACCTCTATACTGTCAGCAGCAGAGTGACTGTGGAGAAGAGACACAGCAACAGCTTCACCTGTAGAGTCCAACAGAAGAAAACCAACCAGACCAGAGAGACACACATCCATGTTCCTGGTAGAAATCATCATTTTTATGATTCATAATTACAGTTTCAAATAGCTGGAGTCCAGTTTTCTATAAATGTTATTCTGTGTTTTATCATTTCAGATGATTTCTTTAAGCTCCAGTCCAGTTCTTCTCCCGTTGTTACTGGTTTAGCTGTTAGTTTGGCTGTTTTCATCATCATGTTTATCCTGTTACTTCTCTTTGTTGTGTGGAAATGGAGAGAAATCATAATCAGTAAGTCACACATTTATTAATAAAAGTTGTTCTGGTTTCATGGTGTTGATAAAAAATGTGGTGGTACTTTTATTTCCAATCAGTCAAATTGTTAGGTGTTATTTTTATAACCCATTTTATACCTCATTGTGGACTCAAGTTTCTCATATGATGTGATATGTACATGTCTTTTATACTTTAACTCTACTCCCTTATGTTTTCACACAGAGACCAAGAAGAGAAGTTGCAAGGATCAAACCGATGAAGGACAAAAGAAAAGCTGCTCTGAAATTAATAAAACTGAAGATCAGATTGTCACTGAAAGAGAGAGAAAGCAGCTCATTACACATGAAACGGTGCAAATGGAGGTTCTGAAGGGAGACGGACAGAAGAAGAGCAAACTTGTAAGTAAAGAAACAGGAGATTACTTTCAGTTTCCAAAAGAATTAAATCTGCAGTGGGTAGAAATGGAGCAAATATGATTAAAAAAGTTATTTTTATAAAACGGTGTAAAAAGAGACATGAGGAGGTGCAGAAGTAATATGCTGAAAGGTTATTATGGGATTTTTGCCCAATGATGCCAAAAATATACTGCCTACTGAAGCTTTAAGAAGAGAACAAGAGCAGCGATGACTGAGTGTTAACTTTAACTGATGTTCAGAGGTTCAAGAGAAATTAAACAGAAGAGGCACGATTCAGACAAAGAGATGAAGATGTGAGCAAACGTTAGAGGAGATTAAAATAACAGAAAAAGAGAGATGAAGGAAAAGCTGGAGAAGAAGAACAAAGAGGTTCATGTCTTCATCTTAACCTCTTTCTATTTATTGTAAATAATAAATACAGAGATAGATCAGGTTGAATGAGTCTAATCTGAGCCTCTAACCTGCAGAAAGACTCACAACTCAGTGTTTCCGCTGTTTGAGGAACACTAGATGTTCAAAGTCTTTACTAAGATCCACTTGACTGTATATGAAGCTACTTTTTCATATTGTACTCAGTGTAACTGAACCATGAGGTTGTATAATTACTTATGTTTTAATGTGATACTCATGTGTATCTTCATGTCATCTTCCTTGCCAGCTGGAGACAATTATAAACACCCGAAGCAGCTCTTCCCTTTATTTATTATATAAGTATAATTTATAAATACATTTATATAATGTACAATATATAAAAATGTATGAGGTTTGCTAATATAACAATAACAGGAATCTGAGGAAACAGTCCATTTGTATGACTTATAGATTGTGAATGAGATCAAATGGTAATAGAGTAACATATAAATATTTAACAAAATATCATATTTTGAAAATCAAACGCAGAGTCATCTCTGTGTTCAGTATTTTTTGGTGTAACAGATGAAAAATCCAGTCAGAGAAAAACTGAGTATGAACAGGTTTCATCATCCATCTTATCACAAATGAGAATTCATCTAGATATTAATGTGAACATTTACTTCATCTCTCCTCTCTTACAGATGGACAAGCTGCTCTGGGATCAGCAGCAGCAGAAAGAGAAAGCTGAGAGAGAACTGAAGGAGCAAAAGACCAAGGTGAGGTTCATCTTTTCACCCAAATCATTGTTTTATCTTCTCTATGTGACTTTGATTTGTTGCTGAGACAAACATGATTAAACTAACCATGAGAGCAAATCTGATAATCTAAATAAGTGAAACTGGACTCTAGTGCCACTGAAACACAAAGAAGTGAAACAATAAATCTATTTATTCACATTAATCTACATAATCTGTGATCAAATGTAAAGTTATTATCTTCTAATAACATGTTGGATTCATCAGTTAAGTCGTTCACTGATTGTTACACCTGATATTTACAGTCTAGATGTGCTCAGAGTAAACAGGTTAAACCTGAGACTAACTATGTGCACATTATATCAACATCCAGCCAATCAGAAACTAGTTCATCAGGATATAATGTGGACTAAATAAAGTACTGAATCAAACTAAATGTCTCTCTTCATCTCTCTTTACCTCCAGTTTGAGAAGCAGCTCCAGGAGGAGACGACTAAAAGGAAGAAAGCTGAGAAAGAAGTGGAGAACCTAAAGAAAGAAGTGGAGAACCTGAAGAAAGAGATGGAGAACAAGGTTCATTTATTACCTAAAATACTGTTTATTCTTTTATCTGTTTTCATCTCATTTCATTTAAATCATCTTCATACTTGATATTTGTCTGAAACCACGACAACTGAAACTAAACATCAGAACAAATCTGAGACACTAAATAACTGAAACTGGACTCACTGAAACACAAAGAAGAACAGTTAATGTATTTATTTATGATTACATTTAATGTAATCTGTTATCAGATGTGATAAAGTGTCTGATTATAATTTAACAGTTGAAATCAACATCCATCTGTCTGTCTGTCTGTCTGTCTGTCTGTCTGTCTGTCTGTCTGTCTGTCTGTCTGTCTGTTAGCTGAAGGACAAACGAGAAGCTGTCATGAAGTTGAAGAAGACTGATGAAGAGCTGAAGGACACAAAACATCAACTGAAGATCAAGAATGAAGAGATCAGCAAGCTGAAGAGAGAAGTAAACACACACACACACACACACACACACACACACACACACACACACACACACACACACACACACACACATATAACTCTCATCAGAATGAAGAACAATGAAGATGTTTATTTTGGTCACAAAAATATTTGCAGGAGCTAAAAAGTTCTGAAAGCCACATTAGAATAAATGTTTGATAATAGACTCCAATCTACTTCACACTAGGAGAGTGTAACGATCAGGACCAAAGGATGTTCAGGGTCAACTTTGGTGATATGTGTTTAATATTAATAAACTTTGAATAAAGCAGCGACAGCACTCTGAGCTTTAGTTCTCTGCAGACTGAGTCCAGCATGTCATCAGCAGCAGGTCTTTACAGGAAGCTGTGACTCAACTATATCAGGTTTATTACTGAGGACCCAACATGTTGTGTGTTTAGTTGTTTGTATGATCAGTTCTCTAGAAAGCAGCAACACCACAGGTCAAACATTCAGCCTGTTGTGAACAGATATGTTGTGGATAGACTCTGTTCTAGTAACACATCTGTATAACTATTCAGTTACATTCTTCCTGCAGGTAGTAGGTTTGGTATTTTATAAATCTAAAGCGGAAGCATCTCTGTATTCAGAATTGTTGATGTAACAGATGAAAAATCAGTGTTATGTTTCCAGTATTAATCCACTCAGAGTAAACTGAGTCAAACTGTCTGAGTATGAACAGGTTTCATCATCATCTGATCACAAAGAGAATTAATCCAGACATTAATGTGAACATTTACTTCATCTTTCTTTTCTCCCAGTTGGACAAACTAATCTGGGATCATCAGCAGAAGAAAGGGGAAGCTGAGAGATATATGAAGGAGCTGATGACCAAAAACGTTGAGGTTCATCTTTTCACCCAAATCATTGTTTTATCTTCTACATGTGACATTGATTTGTTGCTGAAACCAAGATTATTTAACTAACCAGGAGAGCAAATCTAAGACACTAAATATCTGATACTGGACTCACTGAAACACAAAGAAGTGAAACAGTAAATCTATTTATTCACTCTCAATGTAATCTGTGATCAAATCTGATAAAAACCTGAGCCAAACTTTGTGCTCATTATCACAACATCCAGCCAATCAGAAGCTAGTTTACCAGGTTATGTGTGTTTTTTAGAGCAGTTAAAGAGCCCAGGGTCTCCAGAACTTCATACTGAACATCAGGGTCAAAGACTTCTCACATTACAAGGAACACTAACTGCTGAATACATGTTTATTGTGTATCTGTGTCTGACTATGATTTACTAACAGTTGAAATCAACATCCATCTGTCTGTCTGTTAGCTGGAGAACAAACAACAAGCAGCTGAGGCACAGTGGAAGAAGAGTAATGAAGAGCTGAAGAAGACTAATGAGGAGCTGAAGGAGAGACAGCGTCAACTGAAGATCAAGGATGAAGAGATCAGCAAGCTGAAGAGAGAAGTAAACACACACAAGGATACGAGCAGCACATACAGTAGAATGCTTTGTTGATTCTTGAATCAGTTATATTATTAGTTTCAGTGTATTATCAAATTAGGAAAAGTAGTAGGCTGAAATAAATATGTATAAGTATGTTAAGAAGGTTTATTTAAGCTGTTAAAGATGGGCCATTCATGAATAGACCCATAGCAGGCCTCACGAGAGCAGATTTATCATCCTCCACAAAAGCACAAACTAGATTATAACCGTTATTAATACAAATTAGTATCTGTTCAGTCTGAACTATCACTAGCATTGTGCAGCAGGTAGTAGGTATAGTGGTAGAAGTAAAAAGAAAAGAAAAGAGCAATTAAAGACAAAGTTACGAGGTATCACAACATCAAGCCAATCAGAAACTAGTTTGTCAGGATATAATGTGGACTAAATAAAGTACTGAATGAAACTGAATGTCTCTCTTCATCTCTCTTTACCTCCCAGTGGCAGCAGAAGCTCCATGATGAGACGACTAAAAGGGAGGAAGCTGAGAAAGAGATGGAGACCAAGGTTCATTTATTACCTAAAGCACTATTTATTATTATTATAATACTTTAATCTTCCTCACAAGTTATTGATATTCATCTGAAACCAAAACAACTGAAACTAGACATTGTGACCTCTGACCTTTCTAAGTCTGAAGCAAACATCTTTCCATTGACTTTGTTTGCTCTCGCACCACGTCTAAAATGTTCCTCCTGTCTGTCTGAACAGAACTTACTGTAAGAGGAACATGTATGAACAGTCAATTCTGTTGAACATTTCTCAAAACAAAACTAAATAGATAGATAGACAAATTGGAATTTCACTGTCAAGAAAACTCTATGCAGACTCAAAAGTCTAAACACAACTTCAGTCAGCAGTTAGATGGTTCAGACCACCACTTCCTGCATTAATCTACTGCTGAAAGATCAACATCCATCTGTTGGCTACTTCATTAGTGTTAAATGACTAATCTGTGGGTGTTGTCTCTCTCAGGTATACGTAAGCAGACATGAAGTGAGGGAGGTTGACAGTCAGTCCCAGGGGATGGAGGACAGTACTCAGTCCCAGTGGATGGAGGACAGTTCTCAGTCCCAGGGGATGGAGGACAGTTCTCAGTCCCAGGGGATGGAGGACAGTTCTCAGTCCCAGGGGAAGGAGGACAGTTCTCAGTCCCAGGGGAAGGAGGACAGTTCTCAGTCCCAGGGGATGGAGGACAGTTCTCAGTCCCAGGGGATGGAGGACAGTTCTCAGTCCCAGGGGATGGAGGACAGTTCTCAGTCCCAGGGGATGGAGGACAGTTCTCAGTCCCAGGGGAAGGAGGACAGTTCTCAGTCCCAGGGGAAGGAGGACAGTTCTCAGTCCCAGGGGAAGGAGGACAGTTCTCAGTCCCAGGGGATGGAGGACAGTTCTCAGTCCCAGAGGAAGGAGGACAGCAACTCTGCCAGTCAGAGCTCAACCATAGGACCTCTCATTGACATTGAGGTCAACCAACAAGACAGATGTATCCGTCTCATAAACACGTCCAATCAGGTAATGTAGTTTGTGTGTATATGAACACTGTATAAGTGTTAAATGTATAGCAGTATAGCAGTTCAGCAGTACGTTAACCAAGTGTATTCTGGGATATTCTGATGGGACAAACCAAGATAATGACCTGATGTTTATCCCAAAATCCACTTTGTCTTGTTTTCATGTGAAGACGGAAACATAATATAATCATTTACTGTATAAACACAATGGATTCAACTGTAAAGCCGCCCACACACGATCAGCGATGAAATTGCTCTGCGCTGGCTG
Organism: Sebastolobus alascanus; assembly: GCA_916701645.2. Classification (NCBI taxonomy): domain Eukaryota; kingdom Metazoa; phylum Chordata; class Actinopteri; order Perciformes; family Sebastidae; genus Sebastolobus; species Sebastolobus alascanus. The sequence goes on along the minus strand of CAKAOJ020000001.1, from coordinate 222,775 downwards.
ATCCTGCGCTGCTGTTGGCGTTGTGCACCGCTCAAATTTGCCACTACGCGCTGCACTCAAAGTTAAAATTATTTCAACTTTGACCTCGGTTGCTGCTGACCTGTCAAAGAGCAACCAATGAGATAACAGCTACAACTGTTTTTGATGACATATAATACCTGCACTGTGCACCACCACCTCACGGTGAGTGAAGAGCAAATTTCTTATCAGGTGAAGGCAGCTTAACATTAATTTATTAGTCTCTCTTAGTCTCATCCTCTCTCTTGTACCTAATTTCCCTCCTACAGGACCAACACCTGGGAGGCTGGAAGTTAGAAACGGAGGTCAACAGGAAAAACATCTCATTCACATTTGACAAATCATTCAAAATCATGTCTGGACGCATTATCACTGTGAGTCTTTGTTGATTTGATTATTGATAATAATAATAAAAATTTTATTATTGTTGTTATTGTTATTATTAGTATAATAATAATAATAATAATAATAATAATAATAATAATAATTTGTATTACTTTTATTATTTAATGATTCAGTGATTCTGCTTGTAAGTCTGTGAATTTTGTATTTTACAGATGTCAGGCTCAAGTAGTATTATCCGATTTAAGACCACTAACCTGTGTTGGAAGGACTTGACACCCTGGAGGTCTGAAGACCATCTGAAGTTCACTCTCATCAGCGACACTGGGATCCGACATGAACTCGGTTCATTTACTCACTGAGCGGTTATTAATTAGCCAGCTGTCACACTTGTTTTCATTTTCAGCTTATCTTACCTTTTTGCTCGGAAAAAGGAGAAAAAGTTACCATCAGTAACATCAGAATGGATTCTGAATGGTAAATAGTGATGGAAACACTAAACATCAGGAACAACATGACTCAGTTCTTCCTGCAAAAACACATATTGTTGTAATGATCAGTAAACACTAGAGAACATCTCTGTTTGATCTGATCAAATCAAACTTTATTACGTTTCTTCTTCTGGTAAATTCAACAATTCAAAATATGTTTAGTTTGAAATGTGGTGAAATATCTTCATTTGTTTTATTGCTACTGTTCATTGCTCTTCATTGTTAAAGTAAAATATCATTCTGAAATCTCAAATATTGAACTAACTCAGGAACTTTTATTTTGTATCTTTGCTGGATTGAATATTTATATCAGATCTCCACAGATCTTTGTTATTCTATGTTCTGTATTGTTTGTTATTCATACTCCATTTTCTGTAATGAACAGATAAAAAGATAAATACATGTTTGACATTTTATTATTAAGCCCATATGCTGTACATTTATATCAAGTATATCAACTTCCAGGTATATATTTTTTTATATTTGTACAATCTTTGGTGTTTTGCAAATTATGTTGTGCTGACAAAGTTTTCTTGACTGTCTTTTTTTCATTGACATGTTTTCTATTCAAATAAACAAATAAGATAAGTCTGTGTATGTTTTTCTTAAATAAAAAAAGGAAGTAAAACAGTAAAAGATTGTAGCTGCAGGTTGTGAACATTAATCCTCGAATTAAATTGTTATTGTGTCGATCAAAGCTGATCATAAATATAAATGAATTTCAGTGAATTTTATATTATTTTATATTATTGTCAGTTACTGTTTTATGACAGACTAAACAAAAATGCAGCAACACAGCAGAAGACTTCATATTTACTGATATAATTACTGAAGACACAATTTAACCTTTAAACTGCTTCTTATTGTTTCTACAGAGCCTCTTGAACGCCTCTTCTATTCATATATTCTCTCATGTGGTTTGTATCTGAGGAGCTCAAATTATCAGCAGCATCTGTAGAGTCTAAAAGAAAACATAGAACAACATGTACTGAGAAAACTGTCATCTGGCTTTTTAAAAATAGTCCATGCATCAGTACCTCTGTGGTTTTTAACCTGTTCTGTGTGTGAGAAAGTCTAACAGCCACTTCAAATATGAACAAGTTAAACAGAGAAGTTTGACACCTTATAGCTAACATGAACAAAGGTCAAAGTAAAGACAGATGATTAAATGTTAAAAAGTATTTTCTTGATGACCAAACTACCTTTGACCTGTAAACATGAGTACCAGTTATTTCTGTGTGACTCTGAGTTTCCCACAATGCAGTAGTCCCAGCAGCAGCATCAGCAGAGCCACCATCACTATGGTGAACACAGTCCTCAAGACCAGGACCACATGTATGAAGAGGTCTGAGGAGGGACACGTCTCTCTGTGAAGTGCTGCAGAGACAACAGGACACATCTGCTGTAACACCATGACAGTATTAACAGGACGTAACAGGTCGTCTCTTTCTGGAGCTTTACTCTGCCACAAACTGAAAACTGATCCTCAAACTGAAGGCAAAATTATTTACCTAACCAGCTCTCTGGTGATCCTCCAGCTCCGGAGATGTCACACTTGTAGAGTCCTTCATCAGACCAGGAAACACTTTGGATGGTCATCTCTCCTGTAGAGCTGCTCCTGATGAGGCGGCCATCTTTATAGAAATCAGCTGTGAGGTTGGAGGAAGTCGTCTTGTTTCTGCAGCTCAGAGTCACATCGTTTCCCTCCATCACAGGGAGGACAGGACTCTCCAGGATCACTGAACCAGCTGCAAAACAAAGGTTCTTTAGCTGTTCATGAAATGTTATGACATTGACGTGTTTGCTCAATTTGTGGGATAAGTGATGTGAGTTTAATGTCTTCTTTAAACTCTCTCTCAACATTGTTTTTGTTTAATTTCAGAAGAGAATCTCAAAGATTTCCAGCCCGTTAAATACCGAGGATTTGTAACGGCCGTCTGTACCCTTTAGCACCAGTATGAAACACACCGGCACATCGTTACCTAATCCTAAAGCGATGCTAAGGGGTTTGACAAAGCAGCGGTATGTGATGAGTTGGGTTGACAACGTTTTGGGATTTCATGTAAAGACGTTTCATAGAAACTTAAACCTACCAGTGACAGTGATGTTGACACCGTCGCTCCTCTCTCCTCCTTCAGTCTCACACCAGTACTCTCCACCGTCTGCTGGATAGGCTCTTTGAATGGTGCCGGAAAACACCAGCGTCCTCTCGTTGCACGCTGAAATAAAGTCCTCGGTGTTCCTGATCCCTCTCAGCTGAGTGGAGCCATCGAGACCCTCGCAGTGAAAATAGACCGACTCGTATTCAAAGAACTGCAGTCTTATTGGAACGATACGAAAAGCTGCATCTGAGACAAAAAGACAGACAAGAAGCGATTTCTACAAAATGAAACTTACATGTTATAAAGAACAATATCAAGACAAAGCTTTGTATCTGCAAATGTGGCCGATACAGTTTAACTTTAACGATATAATCCTAGATTTGATGAAGGATTGAGTGAGTACTTACCTCTGTTCTGAACATGTGCACTGAGCAGAATGAATACGAGCATCACTGGAAACACAAAGGAAAAACACACATCACCCACTGACTCATTCACTATATATACTAACATATACAGGACTATATAAAACTCAAAAAAAAGAAACCTCAGTACTCACTCAGTCTGAAGCAGAGAGCTGTAACCTCCATGTTGTCTTGTTGCTGTCTGAGCATCAGACTGAGCTTCCTCTTCCTGTTCACTTTGTTCAACACGTTCTCATCTCAACTCATCACGTAACGCTGCTTTGTCACGCCCCTTTGCATCACTTTAGGATCAGGCAACTAAACCACTACAGTTAGGTTTAGGAAAGACCTGGTTGGGCTGAAAACTACTAGTTTGTTAAGTGAACACGGGACATGAACGTTTTGCTGGGCTTTCCATTAACTACAATGTAAACCTTTCCGTGTCAATATTAAACGCTCAGGTAAAGTGCTGTGGTGACATAGTTCAACATATTCTCATACAACGGTTCGTATGATAGCTTATAAAAAAGTTATTCCTCATTTTTCGTTCGTTTTCCTACAAATGTCCAGCAACACGTGTCAATTTTCGACATTAGCAATTGTTTTGTTTACATTACAAAATACATTAAACACGTTTACTGCGACCAAAAAAGTGACGCCAAGGTGTCTAACAAAGCGTCAGTATATGATGAGTTTGGATGAGAACGCGTTTGAGCCACATTCCCACCTCTCCAAGTTTCAAGGTTCTTTATTTGTCATTTGTCAATTCCAGCAAAGTCATTGGTCTCAGGTTCCTTCAGCAATGCTCATAAAACATGTATATATATATAATCTAAGGCATAAAATAGTGCAGTTAAAATAAATATAAACATAAGTAAATATAAAATAGTAATGTAAATGTAAATTAGTAAATTGTAATTTCTTGATGACAGTATTTCAGATGGCCGCTTCATTCTCTACCTGTCCACCAGATGCCCTCAGACTTTTCCACCTGTCTCATTCACCTGCTCACCTGTTCCTCATTCCTTAATTACCCCTCACAGTATTTATACCAGCCCATCTCCACCTGCTCCTCGGAGATTGTTAATGATGTGTCTTTGCTATCTGAACCTGAACCTGAACTGTTCCTGCTTTTGTTTGTTACCTGTTCCTGTGGTTTGGTGTTTTGCCTGTTCCTGACCAACCTGAAATAACAGGTGAAAGATGATTGGACGTTTTGTTTTGCAGGCAGAAATCTTTTATTAAAAGCTGCTACAATCAGCATTAACATTACCTAGTGTCAAATCTGAGGTTTATAGATGAAGCTGTTTGGAGCTGAAAAACAAGTCCTGTTCTGACCCCTGCACTAAGATAACAGACCTAACAACTTTAAAAGATAATGTTATCACTCCTGAAGGATTTAATTGCAGCTGTAATATTTGATACTAGTGATCAACAGTCCCAACAGGCTCAAAGTTCAGTTGATCATAAAGACACTCAAAGTTAAACAGAGAAAGCAGATCCAATCACATCATGAAACAGGTACGTCGTCTTCTGAATTTATTTATACCTCTTCTACATGTTTCAACTTCTATTTTAAAAGACATTATCACCTTCTAGAATAAAAGCTGGTCTGCGTTTAGATGATAAATATAGTCTATAAAATAGTAATTAAGTTTATTTTATAGCCTTTGTGTCGGTGGAAATGTTGTCTGTATGTAAAATGTATTGAAATTGCTGGGTAATTGTGAAACCTGCAGCATCAAATCAAACACAGATTTTATAGTACATGTGCTGTCCTGTGTTGAAAAGAGTATTATTTAATATCAATTAAAATCACAATGAATAATTGTAAATTTGGTGTGTGTGTGTGTAACATGGACTACGATGTACAGGGTGTAACAAATAGATGAAACACAAACACAAACAAACTTTACATAGAAACACATTTACATACAGATACGTACACAAATACTAATAATAATAATTATATATCAAGATTCAGATTATTTCTTTGATTGATTCAAAATTGCATTTTTAAATCAGCCAAGTCGCATCAATTACAAAACAACAACTTTTCTTTTTAACCCCCTGAGATCCACGATCTGGTGGCGAAAAATGCAATTCTTGCAGAAATCTCAAAATGTCAAACGTTTTTGATCCCAAATCACAGCATGTCTTTTTCTCTGGTGTTCCTCAAGGTCTTGGTGCCTTAATGTGGTATTTTGGAGGGATTATTGATCATTTTTATCAATTCTCCAGTGGTAAAAAAATTATTAAATTTAGCTCAAAATCTGTTTAACAAATGGTATCAACCCAAAAAATTGCTGCAACAACTTCTGAACTACACTTTTACAATTAATTTTAAAATGAATGAATTAATTGATTCATGTTTATTTCTGATTTATGACTAGAACAACTTGACACATAGTGCTGAGCTGCATCTCAAATTAATCTTAAGGTTCCCAGCTTTCAGATGATGTACACCACTTCTATGTGACATCTACTGTTGACCTGCTATCTCCCACTAAAGACCCCCTGGACCCCACAAAAAAAGATTAAAAAGGGTCTATTGTGGGTCTCAGCGGGTTAATGGAGCACTCACTTGATTTAATACTTTCTTCTTCTTTTCTGTACTAAAAGTCAGGATAATAATCAGGATTTTAATACACTGTATAACTGGTTCATTTTCAGAGCTGCAGGATGCTTCACCAGCTCGACAGACTGTCCCTTCAGTCTTCACTCCTCAGTGTTTTGGTTTTCCATCTGCTCCTAACACACTCTTGTAGAGGTAACTCACACACAAATGCAGTCCTAAGCTCACAATTAGGGTTGTAACAGTATCGGTACCAAGGTATACCGTGATATTAAAGCTAACGGTTATCATACAGATTACATTTGCTTTGTAGCAATATTGCTTCAAGCAGATTAATAATCAATTATTAATTCATATCAAAATATGGATATATAATTGAGTGATGACACTCAGCTTCAGATATCACACACAATTAGTTTACTATCAGAATTCACCCTTATATTCAATTAAATTATTCAATTTAGGACACCACCCAATTTTGAAGAAAAAAAAACAAAAAAAAACAGGGAAAACTTCAAATTTTTATATGAATCAATTGGGTCTCGTAATTTCAGGCTTGCTACGGAGTTCACGGGCATAGGGAACAGTGATTTGAGTTGTTTTATATACATACACATATCAAATAACCAAATTCTTTATTAAATGAAATGTTTATTTGACTAACTACATGACTAAACTACTAACAGAAAATAACTGAATACATATAAAACAAAAGGAAAAGGAATAGAATGAATTAAGGACAATTTAAAAAATACAGTGAATACAACGATGAATATTAATGGACAGAAACAAATTAAATGCGACCAGGTCATTTCAGTGACTGATATATCTCTGGTTGAATTTGACGTTTGCCTATCAGTTAAATTTAGTTTTGGTATTAATGCACCATTCAGCAGCAGAAAGTTTGAGAAGCACCTGGAAAGATTGTGAAGCAGTTTCATATTCTACATTTATAAATAAATAAAACCATAAAATACATCAAATATAATTTTTGGTTATATATAAAATAGAACTAACCTTAATCATGATGTAGTTGCTACAAGCAGATACTGTAGGGAAAACCAATTAAATGCATTGCAGTGGCCATTTTGCAGATACATTCAGTGTAAACATTTAGCAACTTTGCAGATATGCTCATTGAAAAAAAGTTTTCTCTTGTTGATCAAAAATTGATTTGGCGCATATTCCATTCCTCTCAAAGATGTATTTCTTTCCAGGTCAGTCCACGTTGATTGGTCCACCTCAGTCAATAGTAGCAGCAGTTGGCGATGACGTCATTTTGCCATGTCACCTGGAACCTGCGATGGATGTTACCTCAGAGACGTTGGAGTGGAGGAGACCTGACCTTAACCACAGATATGTCCATGTGTTGCGTTCTCGTCAGAGCCTTGAGAAACTAAAAAATCCATCCTACAGAGGAAGAACATCACTGTTCATTGATGAACTGAAGCGAGGAAACATTTCACTGAAACTCTCCAGAGTACAACTCTCTGATCAGGGAAAATATGAATGTGACATTCCACTATGGCATAAAAAATCTTCTGTTAAGCTTGTTGTTGGTGAGTAAACGTACAGTTTGTGTTCAGAGTGCAGTTTGGTGCAGGCTGTGTGTCCTATAGGGCGGGGACGATTCACCTATCTCCCGATTCCATACTATCGAGATACTTGGGTGCTGATGAATACCTTTGAAATTGTTAATTATTTTCCAAAGTATCAATATTTTTCTTCCACTTATATACACTCTTTTAAAATGTCTCCTTTTACTCACCATCAGGTGCTGCTTCCTCAGCGGTAATAACTTTAGCAGGGATTGATGAAGCCACCGGAGGAGTGCTGTTAGACTGCAGGTCTGAAGGCTGGTATCCAGAGCCTGAGGTGTTGTGGCTGGACGGTGAGGGAAACCTCCTCTCTGCTGGACCTCCAGAGACAGTCAGAGGTCCTGATGACCTCTATACTGTCAGCAGCAGAGTGACTGTGGAGAAGAGACACAACAACAGCTTCACCTGTAGGGTCCAACAGAAGAACACCAACCAGACCAGAGAGACACACTTCCATGTTCCTGGTAGAAATCATCATTTTTATGATTCATAATTACAGTTTCAAATAGCTGGAGTCCAGTTTTCTATAAATGTTTATTCTGTGTTTATCTTTTCAGATGATTTCTTTAAGCTCCAGTCCAGTTCTGTTCCCGTCATCACTGGTTTAGCTGTTAGTTTGACTGTTTTCATCATCATGTTTATCCTGTTTCTTCTCTTTGTTGTGTGGAAATGGAGAAAAAACATGATCAGTAAGTCACACATTTATTAATAAAAGTTATTCTTACAGGTTTTATTGGGAATAGTGATAAGAATTGTGCAAATTCAATTTTAACTGAAAATATCAGCATTTTACAGGTTTTATGATGTTGATAGAAACTGTGGGGTTATGTCTACTTTTATTTCCAATCAGTCAAGTTGTTAGGTGTTATATTTTTATAACCCATTTATACCTCATTGGAGACTCAAATGTCTCATATGCTGTGATATTTACATGTCTTTTATACTTTAACTCTACTCCCTTATGTTTTCACACAGAGACCAAGAGAAGCTGCAGGGATCAAACTGATGAAGGACAAAAGAAAAACTGCTTTGAAATTAATAAAACTGAAGATCAGTTTGAAACTGAAGAAAGAGAGAGAGAGCAGCTCATGACACATGAAACGGTGCAAATGGAGGTTTTGAAGGGAAACGGGCAGAAGAAGAGCAAACTTGTAAGTAAAGAAACAGGACATTACTATATATAAAGTTTGATCTGAGCAAGTTGAGCAACAAACAGGAGCTGTGTTTCCAAAAGAACTAAGAAGAGAACAAGAGCAACAATGAAAGAGTTAACTTTAACTGATGTTCAGAGGTTCAAGAGAAATGAAGCAGAAGAGGCACGATTCAGACAAAGAGATGACGATGTAAGCAAACGTTAGAGGAGATTAAATACAGAAATAAGAGAGATGAGCCAAAAATGCAAGGAAAACATGTTGTATGGTGTCTTCACTAATATAATAAAATCATCTCTTGTATCATGTTTCTGTTCATCTTTGTCCTCTCAGTCTAAGAAGAAGAGATCTGAGCAGCAGCTCCAGGAGGAACAGCAGAGGAGGGAGGAAGCTGAGAAGAAGGTTCAGACCCTGAAAGAGAAGCTGGAGACCAAGAAGAAAGAGGTTCATCTTCACTTTACTAATATAACACATTGATTTCAGTTGAAATCACATTTTGTCATCCACAGTGTAGATCAAACCTACAGTAGTTTGTGCAGGTTACGACCAGATCTAAATAAATTAATAATGAATAATACATGTCTCTCATTGTGTCTCTCCACCTTCTCTCTGTCCTTCCAGATAGAAACTAAAGGAGCTGAGCTGCAGCAGCTCCATGAAGAGAAGAAGAGGAACGAGGACGAGCTGCAGACCCTGAAGGAAGAGCTGGAGAACAAGAACAAACAGGTTCATGTCTTCATCTTCATCTCTCTATTATTGTAAATAATAAATACAGAGATAAATCGTGTTTAATGAACTCTCTAATCTGAGCCTCTAACCTGCAGACAGACTCAGAACTCAGTGTTTCTGCTGTTTGAGGAACACTAGATGACCAAAGTGTTTACTAAGATCCACTTGACTGTATATGAAGCTACTTTTTCAGATTGTACTCAGTGTAACTGAACCATCAGGTTGTATAATTACTCTCATTTTTTAATGTGGTTCTCATGTATCTCTTCATGTCCTCCTTCCAGCTGGAGACAATTCAAGACACCCGAGGCAGCTCTTCCTTTTATTCTTTATATAAGTACAATTTATAGAATACATTTATATAATGTACAATATATAACATTTATGAGGTTTGCTAATATAAAAATAACAGTAATCTGAGGAAACAGTCCATTTGTAAGACTTATAGATTGTGAATGAGATCAAATGGTAATAGAGTAACATATAAATATTTAACAAAATATCATATTTTGAAAATCAAAAGCAGAAACATCTCTGTGTTCAGTATTTTTTGGTGTAACCGATGAAAAATCCATTCAGAGTAAACTGAGTCAAACTGTCTGAGTATGAACAGGTTTCATCATCATCTGATCACAAAGGAGAATTCATCCAGATATTAATGTAAACATTTAATTCATGTCTCCTCTCTCCCTCACTTTAACAAACAGCTCTGTGATCATCAGCAGAAGAAAGAGGAAGCTGAGAGAGATCTGAAGCTGCTGATGACCAACGTGAGGTTCATCTTTTCACCCAAATCCTGCTGAATTATTAATTATATTTATTATATTATTTATATTCTCCATGTTTTGATTTGTTTTTGAGACAAACATGATTAAACTAACCATGAGAGAAAATCTGGTAAACTAAATAAATGAAACTGGACTCTATTGTCACTGAAACACAAAGAAGTGAAACAGCAAATCTATTTATTCACATTAATCTACATAATCTGTGATCAAATGTAAAGTTCTTGTTTTCTAATAACATGTTGAATTCATCAGTTAAGTCGTTCACTGATTGTTACTCCTGATATTTACAGTCTAGATGTTCTCAGAGTAAACAGGTTAAACCTGAGACTAACTATGTACACATTATATCAACATCCAGCCAATCAGAAACTAGTTTATCAGGATATAATGTGGACTAAATAAAGTACTGAATGAAACTAAATGTCTCTCTTCATCTCTCTTTACCTCCAGTTTGAGAAGCAGCTCAATGATGAGAGGACCAAAAGGGAGAAAGCTGAGAAAGAACTGAAGAAAGAGATGGAGACAAAGGTTCATTTATTACCTAAATCACTGTTTAATTATTTGTCTGTGTTTTCATCTCACTTCATTTTAATCTTCTTCATACTTGATATTTGTATGAAACCACGACAACTGAAACTAGACATGAGAGCAAATCTGAGAAACTAAATAACTGAAACTGGACTCACTGAAACACAAAGAAGAACAGATAATCTATTTATTAACATTCAATCTAATCTGTGATCAGATGTGATAAAGTGTCTGATTATAATTTACTAACAGTTGAAATCAACATTTATCTGTCTGTCTGTCTGTTAGCTGGAGGACAAACAAGAAGCTGACATGATGTTGAAGAAGACTAATGAAGAGCTGAAGGAGCCAAAACATCAACTGAAGATCAAGAATGAAGAGATCAGCAAGCTGAAGGGAGAAGTAAACACACACACACACACACACACACACACAAACACACACACACACACACACACACACACACACACACACACACACATAACTCTCATCAGAGTGAAGAACAATGAAAATGTTTATTTTGGTCACAAAAATATTTGCAGGAGCTAAAAAGTTCTGAAAGCCACATTAGAATAAATGTTTGATAATAGACTCCAATCTACTTCACACTAGGAGGGTGTAACGATCAGGACCAAAGGATGTTCAGGGTCAAGTTTGGTGATATTTGTTTAATATGAATAAACTTTGAATAAAGCAGCGACAGCACTCTGAGCTTTAGTTCTCTGCAGACTGAGTCCAGCATGTCATCAGCAGCAGGTCTTTACAGGCAGCAGATCATTGACTGAACTTCACTTCTGCTGCTGGATGCTGGATATAATAACGTTACAACCAAACTAGTCTGAGTGGATAGTCTACAGGGACAGCACCACTCAGACACTGACACTTTCTGACCACTAGTAGCCAGACTTGGATGTGTTTTTACCTGTGAACTAGAGTTTATTCTACAGGTGTTTCTGAGTAGTCGTGACTGTGACTGAACTATATCAGGTTTATTACTGAGGACCCAACATGTTGAGTGTTTAGTTGTTTGTATGATCAGTTCTCTAGAAAGCAGCAACACCACAGGTCAAACATTCAGCCTGTTGTGAACAGACATGTTTTAGATAGACTCTGTTCTAGTAACACAGCTGTATAACTATTCAGTTACATTCTTCCTGCAGGTAGTAGGTTTGCTATTTTATAAATCTAAAGCAGAAGCATCTCTGTGTTCAGTATTGTTGATGTAACGTGAAAAATCCACTCAGAGTAAACAAAGTCAAACTGTCTGAGTATGAACAGGTTTCATCATCATCTGATCACAATGAGAATTCCTCCAGACATTAATGTAAACATTTACTTCATATTTCCTCTCTCCCAGTTTAACAAACAGCTCTGGGATCAGCAGCAGAAGAAAGAAAAAGCTGAGAGAGATATGAAGCAGCTGATGACCAAGAACGCTGAGGTTCATCTTTTCACCAAATCATTGTTTTATCTTCTCTATGTGACTTTGATTTGTTGCTGAAACCAAGATAATTAAACTAACCATGAGAACAAATCTGAGACACTAAATAACTGAAACTGGACTCACTGAATCACAAAGAAGTGAAACAGTAAATCTATTTATTCACATTCAATCTAATCTGTGATCAAATGTAAAGTTCTTATTTTCTAATTAAATGTTAGATAAATGTGCTCAGAGTCAGGTTAAACCTGAGACTAACTATGTGCACATTATATCAACATCCAGCCAATCAGAAACTAGTTCATCAGGATATAATGTGGACTAAATAAAGTACTGAATGAAACTAAATGTCTCTCTTCATCTCTCTTTACCTCCCAGTGGCAGGATAAGTTCTCTGAAGAGATGACTAAAAGGGAGAAAGCTGAGAAAGAGATGGAGGACAAGGTTCATTTATTACCTTAAACACTTATTATTCTTTTATCTGTGTTTTCATCTCACTTTATTTAAATCATCTTCATACTTGATATTTGTATGAAACCACGACAGCTGAAACTAAATATGAGAACAAATCTGAGACACTAAATAACTGAAACTGGACTCACTGAAACACAAAGAAGAACAGATAATCTATTTATTAACATTCAATCTAATCTGTGATCAGATGTGATAAAGTGTCTGATTATAATTTAACAGTTGAAATCAACATTTATCTGTCTGTCTGTCTGTCTGTCTGTTAGCTGAAGGAAAAACAACAAGAAGCTGAAATGATGTTGAAGAAGACTAATGAAGAGATCAACCAGCTGAAGAGAGAAGTAAACACACATACACACACACACACACACACACACACACACACACACACACACACACACACACAGACACACACACACATAACTCTCATCAGAATGAAGAACAATGAAGGTGTTTATTTTGGTCACAACAATATTTGCAGGAGCTAAAAAGTTCCGAAAGCCACATTAGAATAAATGTTTGATAATAGACTCCAATCTACTTCACAGTAGGAGGGTGTAACGATCAGGACCAAAGGATGTTCAGGGTCAAGTTTGGTGATATGTTGTTTAATATGAATAAACTTTGAATAAAGCAGCGACAGCACTCTGAGCTTTAGTTCTCTGCAGACTGAGTCCAGCATGTCATCAGCAGCAGGTCTTTACAGGCAGCAGATCATTGACTGAACTTCACTTCTGCTGCTGGATGCTGGATATAATAACGTTACAACCAAACTAGTCTGAGTGGATAGTCTACAGGGACAGCACCACTCAGACACTGACACTCAACTACTGTATGTTTTTAACATACTAACTTATAATGTTACCACCAGCTAAATACCTCCACTAATTAAATCCATGATCTACTTTACAGGTTATCTCAAAGAAAGTGATTAATATGTCTATTTGGTAATTAATACATCTGATAAGTGTATTTCATCTGTGTTTCTGACCACAAGTAGCCAGACTGGATGTGTTTTTACCTGTGAAATAGAGTTTATTCTACAGGTGTTTCTGAGTAGTTGTGACTGTGACTCAACTATATCAGGTTTATTACTGAGGACCCAACATGTTGAGTGTTTAGTTGTTTGTATGATCAGTTCTCTAGAAAGCAGCAACACCACAGGTCAAACATTCAGCCTGTTGTGAACAGACATGTTTTAGATAGACTCTGTTCTAGTAACACATCTGTATAACTATTCAGTTATATTCTTCCTGCAGGTAGTAGGTTTGGTATTTTATAAATCTAAAGCAGAAGCATCTCTGTATTCAGTATTGTTGATGTAACAGATGAAAAATCAGTTATGTTTCCAGTATTAATCCACTCAGAGTAAACTGAATCAAACTGAGTATGAACAGGTTTCATCATCATCTGATCACAAAGGAGAATTCATCCAGATATTAATGTGAACATTTACTTCATCTCTCCTCTCTCCCACTTTAACAAACTGCTCTGTGATCAGCAGCAGAAGAGAGAGGAAGCTGAGAGAGAACTGAAGCAGCTGATGACCATGGTGAGGTTCATCTTTTCACCCAAATCATTGTTTTATCTTCTCTATGTGACTTTGATTTGTTGCTGAGACCAAGATTATTAAACTAACCATGAGAGCAAATCTGAGAAACTAAATAACTGAAACTGGACTCACTGAAACACAAAGAAGTGAAACAGTAAATCTATTTATTCACATTCAATCTAATCTGTGATCAAATGTAAAGTTCTTATTTTCTAATTAAATGTTAGATAAACGTGCTCAGAGTAAACAGGTTTAACCTGAGACTAACTATGTGAACATTATATCAACATCCAGCCAATCAGAAACTAGTTTATCAGGATATAATGTGGACTAAATAAAGTACTGAATGAAACTAAATGTCTCTCTTCATCTCTCTTTACCTCACAGTTTGAGAAGCAGCTCCATGATGAGACCTAAAGGAAGAAAGCTGAGAAAGAAGTGGAGAACCTGAAGAAGCAGCTGGAGACCAAGGTTCATTTCTTACCTAAAACACTGTTTATTAATGTATCATTGCTCTCAACTCGCTTTCTTTTAATCGTCTTCACAAATGATTGATATTCATCTGAACCCACGATAACTCAAACTAGACATGAGAGCAAATCTGAGGCACCAAACAGTTCCTGAGTCTGAACTCTCCATAGAACAACAAGTCAGTATGACCTCTGACCCGTGTGAGTCATGGAACATGTATAAACAGTCAAAGTTGTTACTGAACATTTCTCAAAACAAAACTGAAAAGAGCACAAATTACAATGAATTACATTTATTTCATAGCTGTTGTCAAAGGCTGCTGTGTTGTTGTCTTGATCTCTGGCTGTGAAACTACATCACACACAGAAGCAGAAAAGAATTGTCAAACATTGTTGATTTCAAATGACAACAAATAATATCTTTACTATTCTTCTCTTATGGGAAACATTTCAAAATAAGACGTAAACCATTTAAAACAGGAAACTCTGTTCTGATAGTCCGAAAGTGGAGTGCTACTTAAATTCCCCTCCATATGACAAACTTTGAAAATACATTTTGAATAATGTAATCAGAATTTTCATCTGCCTCATATCACCGTAAGCTTAAGAGATAGAAAATGAATTATTTAAAAAAATCTAATAAATTTTTTGCTCACCGATTTTGTTTTGTCTCCATTTCCAGACAAAACAAAGACAAAGGACAACAGCAAGAACAAACAGGAGGCCAAACAACACACTAAAGACAATATATGCAGTACAAGCAGACGGAGCCATGAAGAAATCCTCTGAAATAATAAAAGAGAAAACAACAGATCATCAAGAAAACATAAGTTCTCTGTGTGCGTTTCGTGAGTCAGAAGCTGAAACTTGTTATTATTTATTTGTCACGTAACTTCTGTACTAAATCTCTTTTACCCGACGGACACGATGCTGTTTGGTTCAGCTGAGCTGTGAGTTAAAACTCTGTCTTTAAAAACTCCATAAAATGCTGTAGTGGTGTTTGTTCTGAATAGTTTCTAAAAGACGAGGCCTTAACGCGACTAAAACAACTCTCAGAGTGGATTTAGTCCAAACAATATTCGATATTTTAGTTACAAAATCAATGTATGAGAAATTGTATTTTTACTTTATAATATTTTTGACTGTTTTTATATTGAATGTACATACTTGACTTTGGATTCTTTTCTGTTATCTTATTTACATTGTTATTGATCTAATTTGTTATTATCTAGTTATCTAGTATATTATCTAGAAGTATCATTATTTAATTTCTATCAGACTGTATAAAATTGTGATTAAACGTAAGTTGAAGTCTGCTTACCTTGAAATAAATGTTTCTTCAGATGAGACTTTGGACTGTTTGCAACTTTATGATTTTATAACCAGATGAACCATAAACTGTAGCAGCTGGTTTATGATTTTATATCACTAACTGAAACATTTTATTGCTCAGGCGGATCAACCAACTGCTGAGTTTCTTTTCTGCTCAAACCGGAGTGTGTTTGTGTTTTAGAGCAGTGGTTTTCAAAGTGAGGTCCGGGGGCCCCCAGAGGTCCTTGAGGAGGTTCCAGGGGGTCCCCAGCAAAAAGGGGAATAATTTATTTTCACTATAATTACATCCATAAGTAACACAATGACAGAATGTATGACTATTTCAGTCATGGGTTTCATACACTTTCTGTAATCAAACATGTAAAAGCAAAAATCCAATCAGATGGGGACACTCAGACAAAATCTTATCAAATGAGGGTCTGTGGTCTAATTTGTGTCAGTATAGGGTCACTGATGTGAAAACGTTTGGGAACCACTGTTTTAGAGCATTTACTCTTTTAGAAAACTTCAAATTTTACAAGAATTTATCTCAGTTATATTTTTTTAATTAACAAAATACAAATGCAACTAAATATGCAAAGGTTTACCAATAAGTATTTTACTTGAGTATTTTGGAAAAAATAACACTAACGCAAATGTGTTTAACACCACTAATTTCTTCAATGCATTAATGCAACTTGCAATTTTTAGGTTGTAGCGGCTACTGGTATCATATGAAACTATAAAACCTGATGAATCCATCGGTACCAACCAGGTCATACTAGCTTGTCATGAAGGAGGTTAAATAACATTTTAAATTTTTTTTTCGTCATTTTTCTAAACCTTTTTATTTATTTTTTAAACATTTTTTGGACTTTTTTGAGACCTTTTTGGGACATTTTCAGACTTTTTTTTCTTCTTTTTTTTTATTTTTGGACTTTTTTCGGAATTTCTTTTTTTTCCTTTTTTTTTTCCTTTTTAAGGAAATTGTTAAAAAAATGTTTCGAAATTAATCAATTTTTTTTATTTTGTATTCTTTTATTTTTATTTTTTTTACATTTTTCGGACATTTTTCAATTTTTTTTTCGACGTTATTCAATTTAAAAAAAAAAAAAAATCTTACATTTTTCTGACATTTTTCAATTTTTATTGTACATTTTTTGACATTGTCGAACTTCTTTTTTTTTTTTTTTACATTTTTTGGACATTTTGGACACCTCTGACCTCCAGATATATGAATGTAAATGGGTTCTATGGGTACCCACGAGTCTCCCATTTACAGACATGCACACTTTATGATAATCACATGCAGTTTGGGGCAAGTCATAGTCAAGTCAGCACACTGACACACTGACAGCTGTTGTTGCCTGTTGGGCTGCAGTTTGCCATGTTATGATCTGAGCATATTGTTTTATGCTAAATGCAGAACCTGTGAAGGTTTCTGGGCAATATCTGTCATTGTTTTGTGTTGTTAACTTATTTACAATAATAAATATATACATACATTTACATAAAGCAGCATATTTGTCCACTCCCATGTTGATAAGAGGATTAAATACTTGATAAATCTCCCTTTAAGGTTAATTTTGAACAGATAAAAAATGTGCGATTAATTTGAGATATTAAATTACAGCCCTTGTTTTCATGTTTTTTAACTTTAAATTAGAATATAAAGGAGACTTCACATCGGCCTCACTTCAATGTGTTGAATGTGTTGAATGTCGTGTGACATGATTTTGAACAGACAATATGAAATGGCAAACTTTATTAATACAGTAAATCTGTTGTCTTTACACAACAGCAGACTGTTGGCTTTAAATGTGCACACACACAATGAAGATGTGAAATAAAAAAAAAACAAGTGTTTTATTATTAAAAACAGGAACAACATATTCAGTAATTAAAAAGAAAACAAAAATATTCAATAAAACACATAGAAATACAAACGTTTAAAGTCACTAACAACTATAAGCACACAAACATTTTCACTGCCATGTTTTAATGTCCTGTCAAATTATTTCAGTTGGTCCCAATATTATATTATTATTGTCCCATCATCAACATCTAGAAGCCTTTCCACTAAATGCTGAGAATAAACACACAATACACCGTGTGATGTTGTATGTTTAGAGCTCTATGGGTTATGTGATATATTTAATCTCACACAAATGATAAAAGTCAAAAGTCACCATGAACTAAATGAATTTCAAATCCAGCTTTCAACCAAATAATGTGTATAGGTGCAGCAGCCTCTCACAGAATTAAATGAGAAAATTATTCTGAATATCATCAGACAATATTGTTGATTTATGGAAAAACGAAAAATCCAAAAGAAAAAGAGAAGTCAGACGTTTGTCCAAGAGGTTTCCTCTGGCTACGATGCTGGACAAACCGAAAAGATAATCATCATATTATTACAAGATATTCAAAAGAGAAAAACAGACTTGATATAAATTTTTTTAATGCCTCCATGTCACCGACATTTAAGATATTTGTTTTGTTTTCTTCTATTTCTCCCCTCCTCTCTCTGACTCAAGTTTCCTCTGAATCTCCTCCAGTTGTTTCTTCATCTGCTCCATGTCGTTCTCTACTTTCTTCTTCTTTTCTGTAATTCTGTTGACCTCATCCATTGTCTTCTTCTTTAGTTTCTCTGTGTTCAGTTGCAGTTTTTGTTGTTCTTTCTTTCTCTCGTTCAGGTTCCAGTTGGTCTCTGTTAGGATTTCTTTTAGTTTGTCGTATCCCTGAGCTCTGTTAGCTGTTCTATCTCCCTCCTTCTCTGTTACTTCTTTCTCCACTGAATTAATCTTCTTTTCATTCTCCTCCACCAGGTTCTCTGCCTTCTGCATTTGGTTGGTGAGTTTCTCTTTCTGCTTCTCCAGTTCCTTCGTCAGTTCTGTCAGAGTACCAATAACCTGAGTCATATCTTTCTGTTCTTCCTCTCTCTGCTTCTCCAGTTCCTTCGGCAGGTCTATCAGAGTACCAATAACCTGTGTCATGTCTTTCTGTTCTTTCTCTTTCTGCTTCTCCAGTTCCTTCGTCAGTTCTGTCAGAGTACCAATAACCTGTGTCATATCTTTCTGTTCTTCCTCTTTCTTCGCTAACTCTTCCTCCAATTTCTTGATTTCTGACATGAGATGATCTCTGCTTCCTTCTGCTTCCACTAAAGGCTGCTGTGTTGTTGTCATGATCTCTGGCTGTGAAACTACATCAGACACAGAAGCAGAACAGAATTTTAGTGTTGTTGTAAGTTACGGTTTGTGCAGAAATAAATGCTGCAGCTCCTCAAGACCAACAGAAGTTCCCATGTCTTGTTTCCTGCTGCTGAATGAAGTCACCGGAGTTAACCCTGGAGAGAGTAACGGTATCGACTCCGACCAAAACTCCGGTGTCTCCCCTTGTTCCTTCTGACCACAGTCGGGAGGCTGAAGCAGGAAAAGTTAACACGAGGATCAACATCAGCCGGGTCTTCCATTCATGGAGGGACCTTCGTTTGGTGAGCTGACATTACTGCTAAGCATGTGAAATATAATGTGATATTGTGGTTTTAGCTGTCAGTCACGTTCAGTCTCATGTGTGTCGCCTCACTGTTTTCACCAATGCTCGTTCGTGTCTATATAGTGCGAGCATAAGCGCGAGCAACAGGAGGCTGACTGTCGTTGACTTAAGGCCACAGGTGTCACTGTTAACAAGACATTCATCATTTTTACACTGAGTCCCTTTAAGAGATAGAAAACGAATTATCCTAAAAAAAAAGTCAAATAAGTTTTTGGCTCACCGATTTTGTTTTGTCTACATTTCCAGACCAACAGGACAACAGCGAGAACAAACAGGAGGCCAAGCAACACAATAATGGCAATATATGCAGTACAAGCAGACGGAGCCATGAAGAAATCCTCTGAAATAATAAAAGAGAAAACAACAGATCATCAAGAAAACAGAAGTTCTCTGTGTGTGTTTCGTGAGTCAGAAGCTGAAACCTTTTATTATTTATTTGTCACGTAACTTCTGTACTAAACCTCTTTTACCCGACAGACCAGGTATCGTTTGGTTCGTCTGAGCTGTGTGTTAAAACTCTGTCTTTAAAAACTCCATAAAATGCTGTGATGGTCTTTTTTCTGACTCTAAAAGATGAAACTAAAACATCACTCAAAGTGGATTTAGTCCAAACAATGTTTGTTTGACAATGATTTCAATATTTTAGTTACAAAATCAACAAACGAGAAATTGTATTTTTACTTTATAATATTTTTATATTGAATGAACATACTTGACTTTGGATTCTTTTTTCTTATCTTATTTACATTGTTGTTGATCTTATTTGTTATTATCTAAGTTTTACTTGATCATATTTCATTATTATAATAAAACTCCATCTGGAGTCAAAATTATACACTTTAGATGTTTTTTATTGATGTTACACTGTGCACAATGGTAGTGTGTGATGATGCACAGGGTTAATGTTGTGGCCAAAGGCTCCATTGTGCACACATAGCCTCCTGTAGTGGATATCAGGAGTATTTTAGAGCCAGATTCCCTTTCAAGAGGTAGAAAACCCATTTGGCACACTTTGGGTATCCAAGTGTGCCAAATGGAGAGTCCTCCTGGTCCTATCCTGACTAAAACCTTTGTAGGATCTATGTGCTTTGTGTTGAATGAATTCAGTGGCATCTCTGTGCACGGCATCATTGTTCTAATGGTGTTATCTTCTGTTAAGTTACGCCACTTCTGCTTTGGCGTAACTTAACTACGATATTTGCTAAACCTCACTAAGTTGTTTTTCTTGCCTAAACCTGATGAAGAAAGACGAAGAAGAAGAAGAAAGGAAATTGAAGCTGGACATTCGTAGATGCAATGCAAGAATAATGAGGAGTAACTTTTTGTAAGCTATCATACGGACCGTTGTATGAGAATACGTTGCACTACACAATGATACCAATGTTCCACTAGATCTCTTTCTCACCTACAATGAGTTGGATGGAAGCTTCCTTCCATAATGAGGGAATGAAGCATTTGTATTTTCCTGCATCAGAGAGTTTCACTCTGAGGAGTTTCAGGGAGACGTTTCCGTTGATCAGCTGATCCACAAACAAAACTGTGCGATAATTATACAGTGGATTCTGACTCTGATGGACCAGTCGTCCGTCTTGGTGAACATGGATGTACTCCGGGTCTAAACCAGGTCTGGTCCACTCCACCGCCCTGGAACTGGCACTGATGGGAGGATCAAGGCGGCATGGTAGAATGACGTCATCACCAGCGGTGGCTACGATCGGTTGAGATGAACAAATCAGGTTCGACTGCCCTGTGAGGAGAGGAAACAAAGTGGCTGCTGAAGTCTGCACACTCACAGTTTCAGTATGGTCACAGGCCTGCATCACATATACTGTATATATGTTTCTCAGGTGGAAAACCATAATGAATTAGATGCTGATGTACATGCA
The DNA here is from genome assembly GCA_916701645.2 of Sebastolobus alascanus. Lineage (NCBI taxonomy): Eukaryota > Metazoa > Chordata > Actinopteri > Perciformes > Sebastidae > Sebastolobus > Sebastolobus alascanus. The sequence goes on along the minus strand of CAKAOJ020000001.1, from coordinate 201,363 downwards.
CATTTCAGGGTACTGATACAAAGCAGAGAGTTTTCAATGTGAATAGAATATATAGACCTATTTGGCCCCTTGTGGTTTATCCATTAGTCCCACCAATATCCCCTTAGGACCCCACAACAGTCACAGGTAGCTTTGCAGTAATTTTGCCCTCATGTGGGAAGTGGACTTTCTGGGGCTTTTCTGGTTTTTATTCTGCTGCTGCTTGGCCGTGAGGGATGATGTGCAATATTTAATTCTACAGAATCTCCAACAATCTTCTTCTTCTATAAACTGTTGTCATCTACCATACTGCCATTAGCTTTGTCGCCGGTGCTCCTTTCAACACTCATCACTGTAACCTGTATTCTCTAGTCAACTGGCCATCACTCCATACCAGGCGTAAGATCCATTGATATTAGCTCACCTCTCAACCCCTCCATATCTCCGCTCACTATTCAATATCTCCAACAGTAACCGCAATTTACGTCAAAGCAAATTCATTAGTATGGTCGTTCCAGTCTGCCGCTCCTGGTGACTGGAACAAGTTGCTAAAGATGCTAAAACTCCACACCTTTAATAACTCATTACAAGCAATAGTTTATGATCAAAGTTGATAAAAGTTGATTAGCCTATACAATCATCTTTTTATTTTTCCTTTATTGAACCATTGCAGTTTACAGAGAGACATTTACATAACAACTTAAAACTATAATGTCTAAATAAATGGCTCAACTTTCACCAGGCCTTTTGGCTCAAATAACCCCACCCCCACCATTTTAACAAACTTGTATCATCCAGCAGTTTAGAGCTAACGTCATGCTAACAGTATAGCCTCATACTGTAACTTCCTAAAGCACTAACACGTGTGAGATCTTTTCAAACTGGTCTGTAATTGTTCAGATAAAAGAATCATGACTCCTTGAACATAAAAAAAAATCACATTGAACGGCAAAAAGCTGTTTTTTTAACCTAAATGTGCTCACCACTTGTCATATTGGCCTCTCTCCATCTGAGGGTCACTAAAATGGATAACTCTTAAAAAAATGTGTTGTCACATGACCACAGACACGGCTGAGAACACAGTTATTCTAGTTAGCATGTAGCAGAAAAAGTGCAGAATAGCCCTTTCCAACCCCGACAGGAAGAGAAGGTGAGGAGATAAATGAGACCCACCTGTGAGTCGGGGGAGGGGGAAACAGCAGCAGCATGGAGGAGTGAGAGAAACTTAAATGAGGAGATCACTAAAGGATTTAATCTACTTTATGGACAGCTTTGATTAAAAGAGCACAGCAGTGATGGACATGAAATACTGGGAGTGCTGCTGAAGTGTTTGGATTTGGATGCATCTTGATCTACTAACTCTTTGAGCTGCTCAGATGGAGCTGTGGACTTCCTGGTGTTTGTTGGACCCACAAAATGTTAAGATAAGTCTCTCCTCCTCTTCTTCTCCTGCCTCAGGTTAATGTGCATTACCTCATCTTCAGGTACGTGTATTTTACATACTACTTGGTACTTTAAGTACATGTTAATGCTAATATTTATGTACTTTTATTAAAGTAACATTTTGAATGCAGGACTTTTACTTGAGTATTTCTGCATGGTGGTAAAAGATCTGAGTCCTTCTTTCACCACTGCCGGCTCTTAGTTTGAATATTTAGATAAATCTACACTACGAGCACGCAGAGCATTTTGAAACTATTTGGTACAGTGTGCAGGATTTGGTGGCATCTAGTGGTGTGGTTGCAGATTGCAACCAGCTCCATACCCCTCCACTCACTCCTCCCTTTGCAAGACTGCAGAAAGTTTACATACTTATTTTAAGCCCAACCATGACGTTTTCCCTTAACCTAACTAAGTGGTTTTCTTGCCTAAACTGTGGACGTTGGCGTGGCATACAAATGATCATGGAAAAATGATAAAATGCGTACTCATAACATGCAAAATATCCATGTAATGTCGTGGTGTTTATACGCCTTCTTATGAGACCGGCTTGAAATTAGGACTGTGTATTGCCAAGAATTTTGCGATATGATACGTATCACGATACTACATGATACAGGGGCAATTATTCAATATATTGCGTAATATAGCAATACTGTAAGCAAGTCAATATATTGTGATTTTTTTTTTTTTAAATCTAAGTTTAGGAAAACTGTCATAGTATAAAGAACACACCACCATTTAACTTTTTTATATAATCAGAAGAGTGGGATCTGCATTTGCATTTAACACAGTCCCTGTAACATCCCAACATCATAGCACTACCTGTGCAACATTTGCCTATATCAAGAGACAAATAAAAGTGCTCACAGGATTCTTTGATACTCAAATTAAGTAAATAAAATAATGTAAACAGAGGCAGTGTTACATACAGTATACACATACTGTATATTTTCTGATCCTACTTCAAATGTTCACAGTGTGTCAGTTTGTAATTTCTCAAGTAGTTTATAAAAGAAAATGCCTCGAAACATGTACATCGTTGTACAACCTGTGCACAGCGATGTCTTGTGATGTGTTGTCAGGAGAGTATGGTGTAATGAGACATAATATACAAAAATATTCAATTAAAAAACATAATATCGCGATACTCGAGTGAATCAATATTTTCTTACATCCCTAGTTGGAATATCTCATACCAGTTATTGTTTTAATTTTTAATGTGGTATTCAATGAAGATGTGATACTGAATACATTTTTAACAGATTTTACAATGCACAATGAGCGGCAACATAAATTCATGTACTCCTTTAAGTTTATTTAGTCATTGTACATATTGTTATAGATTTAGTTGTTGATTTAATGATGTTTAGATAGCTGCTATTTTGGGCAGTTCTATTAAACCCCACCTGTTACAGATACCCTGTCAGCTGTGGATTACAGGATGAAAATATGCATACTGTATAGTGAACTTCTCTCATCATAACTTTTTGAATTTATTAATCCAATAACTCAGGTTACCTGTTGTTACTGCGAGGCTGCAGAGGACAAACAGCCAGAATCCAAACCAGCTGAACAGACGCATTTTCTTCTGTCAACCAAAAATAAAAAAAACAGTTTGCTGAGAAACATCAGTTCATTTTTCATTTAAACTTAATTCAGAAAGAATAATTCAGAGTGTTACAGTCTATACAAGGAGTCTGAACGTTAATAGATGTTCTTAATTTTAATCACTTTAAAGCCGGATGAGGTCACCATCTTTTACAGCTAAATCATAACATACTAACATGGTGATATTTGTATATTGTGTTGTTTACATGTTAATATTCTATGTTCGTTATGAAGTCAGGTTGCTTAATTCAAACATTGTAGAAGACACAGCAGATCACAGCTTTGTTGGCTTTCACCTGCTGAGATAATCGCTGTTATAATGTTACACATTTATTTGTTGGGTAAAACCACGATGTAATACAATAATTTCTTAGAAAAGTATCAGGTAGAAGTATCTTTATTTCATTTCTATCAGACTGTATAAAATTGTGATTCAAAAGTAAGTTGAAGTCTGCTTACCTTGAAATAAAGCTTCACATTATTTGTCCAGATGAGACTTTGGACTATTTGCGACTTTATGATTTTATAACCAGATGAACCATAAACTGTAGCAGCTGGTTTATGATTTTATATCACAAACTGAAACATGTTATTGTTCAGACGGATCAACCAACTGCTGCAGTGAGGAGTTTAAGTCTGCTGAAACTGGAGCGTGTTTGTGTTTTAGAGCAGTGGTTTTCAAAGTGAGGTTCGGGGGCCCCCAGGGGTCCTTGAAAATTGATAAATCTTATCAAATGAGGGTCTGTGGTCTAATTTGTGTCAGTATAGGGATCTCTGATGTGAAAACGTTTGGGAACCACTGTTTTAGAGCATTTACTCTTTTAGAAAACAACAACAATTTACAACAATTAATCTCAGTTTTATTCTTTTAATCAACAAAATATGAATGCAACTAAATATGCAAAGGTTTACCAATAAGCATTTTCCCTGAGTATTTTGGAAAATAACACTACAAAAGCAGATCATTATTGTAATTATTCTTAAAACGTTTTTTTTTTTTTTTTTACATTTTTCGAACTTTCTTTTTTTTTTTTTTTTACATTTTTTGGACATTTTTCAGACTTTTTTTTCTTTTTACATTTTTTAAATTTTTAAGATTTTTTTTTTTCTTTTTTTTTTACATTTTCGGACATTTTTTAAGATTTTGTGGGACATTTGTCAGACTTTTTTTGGGACATTTTTAAAAAAAAAATTTTTACATTTTTTGGACATTTTTCAGACTTTTCTTTTCTTTTTCTTTTTCTTTTTTTTTTTTTACATTTTTTGGACATTTTTCAGACTTTTTTTTCTTTTTACACTTTTTGGAACTTTTTAAGAATATTTTTTTTTCATTTTTCGGACATTTTTCTAAAAAATTTCGACATTGTTCATATTTTTATCTAAATATTTTTTAGACTTTTATTGTCAGACTTTTTTTGGGGACATTTCGAACTTTTTTTTTTTTTTTACATTTTTCGAACATTTTGGACACCTCTGACCTCCAGATATGTGATTGTAAATGGGTTCTATGGGTACCCACGAGTCTCCCCTTTACAGACATGCCCACTTTATGATAATCACATGCAGTTTGGGGCAAGTCATAGTCAAGTCAGCACACTGACACACTGACAGCTGTTGTTGCCTGTTGGGCTGCAGGTTGCCATGTTATGATCTGAGCATATTGTTTTATGCTAAATGCAGAACCTGTGAGGGGTTCTGGATAATATCTGTCATTGTTTTGTGTTGTTAATTGATTTACAATAATAAATATATACATACATTTGCATAAAGCAGCATATCTGTCCACTCCCATGTTGATAAGAGGATTAAATACTTGACTAATCTCCCTTTAAGGTACATTTAGAACAGATAAAAAATGTGTGATTAATTCGCGATTAAATAACAGCCCTCGTTTTCATGTTTTTTAACTTTAAATTAGAATATAAAGGAGACTTCACATCGGCCTCACTTCAATGTGTTGAATGTCGTGTGACATGATTTCGAACAGACAATATGAAACAGTAAACTTTATTAATACAGTAAATCTGTTGTCTTTACACTAACAGCAGACTGTTGGCTTTAAATGTGCACACACACAATGAAGATGTGAGATAAAAAAACAAACAAGCGTATTATTATTAAAAACAGAAACAACATATTCAGTAATTAAAAAGAAATGAAAAATATTCAATAAAACACATAGAAATACAAACGTTTAATGTCACTAACAACTATAAGCACACAAACATTTTCACTGCTATGTTTTAATGTCACATTATTTCAGCGTTGGTCCCAATATTATATTATTATTGTCCCATCATCAACATCTAGAAGTCTTTCCACTAAATGCTGAGAATAAACACACAAAACATCGTGTGATGTTGTATATTTAGAGCTCTATGGGTTATGAGATATATTTAATCTCACACGAGTAAGAAGTCAACATGAACTAAATGAATTTCAAATCCAGCTTCCAACCAAATAATGTGAAAAGGTGCAGCAGCCTCTCACAAAAATTAAATGAGAACATTCATCAGCCTGAATTTCATCCAACAATATTATTGATTAATGGAAAAACAAATCAAAAAGAAAAAGAGAAGTCAGACGTTTGTCCAAGAGGTTTCCTCTGGCTACGATGCTGGACAAACCCAAAAGCTAATCATCATATTATCACAAGATATTCAAAAGAGAAAAACAGACATGATATTATTTTTTTTTTTATGCCTCGATGTCGCCGACATTTAAGGTATTTGTTTTGTTTTTCTTCTATTTCTCCCCTCCTCTCTCTGACTCAAGTTTCTTCTGAATCTCCTCCAGTTGTGTCTTCATCTGCTCCATGTCGTTCTCTACTTTCTTCTTCTTTTCTGTAATTCTGTTAACCTCATCCATTGTCTTCTTCATTAGTTTATTTGTGTTCAGTTGCAGTAGTTGTTGTTCTATCTTCCTCTCGTCCAGGTTCCAGTTGTTCTCTGTTAGGATTTCTTTTAGTTTGAAGTATCTCTGACCTCTGTCAGCTGTTCTATCTCCCTCCTCCTCTTTTATTTCTTTCACCACTGAATTAATCTTCTTTTCATTCTCCTCCACCAGTTTATCTACGTTCTGCATTTGGTCGGTGAGTTTCTCTTTCTGCTTCTCCAGTCCTTTCTTCAGGTCTATCAGAGTACCAATAACCTGAGTCATATCTTTCTGTTCTTCCTCTTTCTTCTCTACCTCTGCCTCCATTTTCTTGATTTCTGTCATGGGATGCTCTCTGTTTCCTTCTGCTTCCATCAAAGGCTGCTGTGTTGTTGTCTTGATCTCTGGCTGTGAAACTACATCAGAGACAGAAGCAGAACAGAATTTTAGTTTTGTTGTAAGTTACAGTTTGTGCAGAAATAAATGCTGCAGCTCCTTCAGACCAACAGAAGTTCCCGTGTCTTGTTTCCTCCTGCTGAGTGAACTGACCAGGGATTAACTCTGGAGAGAGTAACGGTATCGACTCCGACCAAAACTCCGGTGTCTCCCCTTGTTCCTTCTGACCACAGTCGGGAGGCTGAAGCAGGAAAAGTTAACACGAGGATCAACATCGGCCGGGTCTTCCATTCATGGAGGGACCTTCGTTTGGTGAGCTAACATTACTGCTAAGCAGGTGAAATATATAGAGATATTGTGGTTTTAGCTTTCAATCGCGTTCAGTCTTGTGTCTGTCGGTAGCGCGAGCAACTGGACGCTGACTGTCGTTGACTTAAGGCCACAGGTGTCACTGTTAACAAGACATTTATCATTTTTACATAGAGTCCTTTTAAGAGAAAGAAAATTAATTATCCTAAAAAAAAAAAGTCAAATAATTTTTTTGCTCACCGATTTTGTTTTGTCTCCATTTCCAGACCAACAGGACAACAGCAAGAACAAACAGGAGGCCAAGCAACACAATAATGGCAATATATGCAGTACAAGCAGACGGAGCCATGAAGAAATCCTCTGAAATAATAAAAGAGAAAACAACAGATCATAAAGAAAACGTAAGTTCTCTGTGTGTGTTTCGTGAGTCGGCAGCTGAAACTTGTTATTATTTATTTGTCACGTAACTTCTGTACTAAACCTCTTTTATCCGACGGACCCGGTACCGTTTGGTTCAGCTGAGCTGTGAGTTAAAACTCTGTCTAAAACTTCATAAAAGTCTGTGTTGGTCTTTTTTCTGAATAGTTTCTAAAACACAAAACTAAAACAACACTCAGAGTGTATTTTGTCCAAATAATGTTTGTTTGTCAGTGATTTCAATATTTTAGTTACAAAATCAACAAACGAGAAATTGTATTTTGACTTTATAATATTATTGACCGTTTTATATTGAATGTACATTTTTGACTTTGGATTCTTTTTTGTTATCTTATTTACATTGTTATTGATCTTATTTGTTATTATCTAAGTTTTACTTGATCATATTTCATTATTATAATAAAACTACTCCATTTGAAGTCAAAATTATACAATTTAGTTGTTATTTTTATTGATGTTACACTGTGCACAATGGTAGAATGTGATGATGCACAGGGTAAATGTCATGGCCAAAGGCTCCACTCTGTGCACATAGCCTCCTGTAGTGGATATCAGGAGTATTTTAGAGCCAGATTCCCTTTCAACAGGTAGAAAACCCATTTGGCACACTTTGGGTATCCAAGTGTGCCAAATGGAGAGTCCTCCTGGTCCTATCCTGACTAAAACCTTTGTAGAATCTATATGCTTTGTGTTATTTATATCTGCTTTGGCACAGTTGTAGTCGAGGAGTTGCTGAATGAATTCAGTGGCATCTCTGTGCATGGCATCGTTGCTATAATGGTGTTATCTTCTGTTAAGTTACGCCACTTCTGCTTTGGCATAACTTAACTACGATATTTGCTAAACCTAACTAAGTTGTTTTGTTGCCTAAACCTGATGAAGACAGACTGGAGCGGAAATTGATGCAGGACATTCGTAGATGCAATGCAAGAAAAATGAGGAGTAACTTTTCGTAATATATCATACGGACCGTTGTAGGAGAATACGTTGCACTACACAATGATACCGATGTTCGACTAGAAATCTTTCTCACCTACAATGAGTTGGATGGAAGCTTCCTTCCATAATGAGGGAATGAAGCATTTGTATTTTCCTGCATCAGAGAGTTTCACTCTGAAGAGTTTCAGGGAGACGTTTCCGTTGATCAGCTGATCCACAAACAAAACTGTGCGGTAATGATACAGTGGATTCTGACTCTGATGGACCAGTCGTCCGTCTTGGTGAACATGGATGTACTCCGGGTCTAAACCAGGTCTGGTCCACTCCACCGCCCTGGAACTGGCACTGATGGGAGGATCAAGGCGGCATGGTAGAATGACGTCATCACCAGCGGTGGCTACGATCGGTTGAGATGAACAAATCAGGTTCGACTGCCCTGTGAGGAGAGGAAACACAGTGGCTGCTGAAGTCTGCACACTCACAGTGTCAGTATGGTCACAGGCCTGCATCACATATACTGTATATATGTTTCTCAGGTGGGAAACCATAATGAATTAGATGCTGATGTAAATGCACATTTCAGGGTACTGATACAAAGCAGAGAGTTTTCAATGTGAATAGAATATATAGACCTGTTTGGCCCCTTGTGGTTTATCCATTAGTCCCACCAATGTCCCGTTAGGACCCCACAACAGTTACAGGTAGCTTTGCAGTAACTGCGCCCTCATGTGGGAAGTGGACTTTCTGGGGCTTTTCTGTTTTTTATGCTGCTGCTGCTGCTTGGCCTTGAGGGATGATGTGCAATATTTAATTCTACAGAATCTCCAACAATCTTCTTCTTCTATAAACTGTTGTCATCTACCATACTGCCATTAGCTTTGTTGCCGGTGCTCCTTTCAACACTCATCACTGTAACCTGTATTCTCTAGTCAACTGGCCATCACTCCATACCAGGTGTAAGATCCATTGATATTAGCTCACCTCTCAACTCCTCCATATCTCCGCTCACTAATCAATATCTCCAACAGTAACCGTAATTTACGTCACAGCAAATTCATTAGTATGGTCGTTCCAGTTTGCCGCTCCTGTTGACTGGAACAAGTTGCTAAAGATGCTAAAACTCCACACCTTTAATAACTCATTACAAGCAATAGTTTATGATCAAAGTTGATAAAAGTTGATTAGCCTATATGATCATCTTTTTATTTTTAGTTTATTGAACCATTGCAGTTTACAGAGAGACATTTACATAACAACTTAAAACTATAAAGTCTAAATAAATGGCTCAACTTTCACCAGGCCTTTTGGTTCAAATAACCCCAACCCCACCATTTTAACAAACTTGTATCATCCAGCAGTTTAGAGCTAACGTCATGCTAACAGTATAGTTATTCTAGTTGGCATGTAGCAGAAAAAGCGCAGAATAGCCCTTTCCAACACCGACAGGAAGAGAAGGTGAGGAGATAAATGACACCCACCTGTGAGTCGGGGGAGGGGGAAACAACAGCAGCATGGAGGAGTGAGAGAAACTTAAAGGAGGAGATCACCAAAGTATTTAATCTACTTTATGGATAGCTTTGATTAAAAGAGAACAGCAGTGATGGACATGAAGGTAAACATAGTGAACACCAATGTGCTGCTGAAGTGTTTGGATTTGGATGGATCTTGATCTACTAACTCTTTGAGCTGCTCAGATGGAGCTGTGGACTTCCTGGTCTTTGTTGGACCGACCAAAGTTAAGATAAGTCTCTCCTCTTTTTCTCCTGCCTCAGGTTAATGTGCATTACCTCATCTTCAGGTACTTGTATTTTACATACTTGGTACTTTAAGTAAATGTTAATGCTAATATTTATGTACTTTTATTAAAGTAAGATTTTGAATGCAGGACTTTTACTTGAGTATTTCTGCATGGTGGTAAAAGATCTGAGTCCTTCCACCACTGCCAACTCTTATTTTGAATATTTAGATAAATCTACACTACGAGCACGCAGAGCATTTTGAAAATATTTGGTACAGTAAGTAGGATTTGGTGGCATCTAGTGGTGTGGTTGCAGATTGCAACCAGCTCCATACCCCTCCACTCACTCCTCCCTTTGCGAGACTGCAGAAAGGTGAGCCGCAGAGTATAAAACGGTGGTAACTCATTTGCATGAAAAGGCGTATAAATGCCACGATAATGTGATGGTGTTTAGCGTGCAATAAGTACGCCTTATTTAATTTATGCCTTATGTCATTTGTACGCCATGTATCCTGTTCTGACTGCAATGTAAACGCATCCACGTATAAATGCTACGGTAAGAGTTAGTGACGTAGTATAAAAAGCAAAAAAGACCACTGATGGTGGAGGGGTCCAACAAACACAGGACTTTTAACCAGGAGACTTGTTTTCGAGACTGTTGTTGACCAGTGTTTTGTTTTGTAAGTTACGTTTGTGATGTGTTTGCTGTTGTTGTGTTACATTATTTCTGTTTGACTTTAGTTTAGCCCAACCATGACGTTTTCCCTTAACCTAACTAAGTGGTTTTCTTGCCTAAACTGTGGACGTTGGCGTGGTGCACAAATGATCACTGAAAAACGCTTAAATGCGTACTCATGACATGCAAAATGTCTGTGTAATGTCGTGGTGTTTATACGCCTTTCTTTGAGACCGGCTTGAAATTAGGGCTGTGTATTGCCAAGAATTTGGCGATACGATACGTATCACGATACAGGGGCAACGATTCAATATATTGCGATATATTGCAATACTGTAAGCATGGGGATATATTGTGATTTTCTTTAAATCTAAGTTTAGGAAAACTGTCATACTATGAAGAACACACCACCATATTAGTTTTTTATGTAATCAGAAGAGTGGGATCTGCATTTGCATTTTACACAATCCCTGTAACATCCCAATATCATAGCATTATTTGTGCAACATTTGCCTATATCAAGAAACAAATAAAGTGCTCGCAGGATTCTTTGATACTCAAATTAAGTAAATAAAATAATGTAAACAGAGGCAGTGTTACATACAGTATACACATACTGTATATTTTTTGATCCTGCTTCAAATGTTCACAGTGTGTCAGTTTGTAATTTCTCGAGTATTTAATAAAAGAAAATGCCTCCAATCATTTACCTCGTTGAACAACCTGTGCACAGCGATGTCTGTGATGTGTTATCAGGAGAGTATGGTGTAACGAGACATAATATACAAAAATATTCAATTAAAAAACATAATATCGCGATACTCGAGTGAATCAATATTTTCTTACATCCCTAGATGAAATATGCCATACCTGTTTGTATTTTAATTTTTAATGCGGTAGTCAATGAAGATGTGATGCTGAATACAGATTTAACAATGCACAATGAGCGGCAACATAAATTCCTGTACTCCTTTAAGTTTATTTAGTTATTGTACATATTGTTATAGATTTAGTTGTTGATTTAATGATGTTTAGATAGCTGCTATTTTGTGCAGTTCTATCAAACCCCACCTGTTACAGATACCCTGTCAGCTGTAGATTACTGGATATATTATGGGATGTAAAATATGCATACTGTATAGTGAACTTCTCTCATCATAACTTAATGAATTTATTAATCCAATAAATCAGGTTACCTGTTGTTACTGCGAGGCTGCAGAGGAAAAACAGCCAGAATCCAAACCAGCTGAACAGACGCATTTTCTTCTGTCAACCAAAAATAAAAAAAACAGTCTGCTGAGAAACATCTGTTCATTTTTATTTAAACTTAATTCAGAAAGATGAGTTCAGAGTGTTACAGTCTATACAAGGAGTCTGAACCTCAATATATGTTCTTAACTTTAAACACTTTAACGCCGGATGAGGTCACCATCTTTTACAGTTACATATTAATATTCTATGTTCCTTATGAAGTCCGGTTGCTTAATTCAAACATTGTAGAAGACACAGCAGATCACAGCTTTGTTGGCTTTCACCGGCTCAGATAATCGCTGTTATAATGTGACACATTTAATTTTTGGGTAAAAGCAGTAAAACCACGATGTAATACAATCATTTCTTAGAAAAGTATCAGGTAGAAGTATCATTATTTCATTTCTATCAGACTGTATAAAATTGTGATTCAAAAGTAAGTTGAAGTCTGCTTACCTTGAAATAAAGCTTCACATTGTTTGTCCAGATGAGACTTTGGACTGTTTGTGACTTTATGATTTTATAACCAGATGAACCATAAACTGTAGCAGCTGATTTATGATTTTATATCACCAACTGAAACATGTTATTGTTCAGACGGATCAACCAACTGCTGAGTTTCTTTTCTGCTCAAACTGGAGCATGTTTGTGTTTTAGAGCAGTGATTTTCAAAGTGAGGTTCGGGGGCCCAAGGGGTCCTTGAGGAGGTTCCAGGGGTCCCCAGCAAAAAGGGGAATAATTTATTTTCACTATAATTACATCCATAAATAACACAATGACAGAATGTATGACTATTTCAGTCATGGGTTTCATACACTTTCTGTAATCAAGGTTGTAAAAGCAAAAATCCAATCAGATGTGGACACTCAGACAAAATCTTATCAAATGAGGGTCTGTGGTCTAATTTGTGTCAGTATAGGGTCCCTGATGAGAAAACGTTTGGGAACCACTGTTTAAGAGCATTTACTCTCTTAGAAAACAACAACAATTTACAACAATTAATCTCAGCTTTATTTTTTTAATTAACAAAATACAAATGCAACTAAATACGCAAAGGTTTACCAATGAGTATTTTCCCCGAGTATTTTGGAAAATAACACTACAATTATTTAATTATTATTATCATTATTGTAATTTTGTTTTCATTAGGGCTGTCAAAGTTAATATGATAATAATGCATTAACGCAAATTTGTTTTAACACCACTAATTTCTTCAATGCATTAATGCAACTTGTAATTTTTTGGTTGTAGCGGCTACTGGTATGATATGAAACTAAAAAAAAACCTGATGAATCCATCGGTAACAACCACGTCATACTAGCTTGTCATGAAGGAGGTTAAATAACGCTCCGAACGTACACTAAATTTTGGCGAGGAAAAACTGTCATGCCCATTTTCAAAGGGTTGGGCTGCAGTTTGCCATGTTATGATTTGAGCATATTGTTTTATGTTAAATGCAGTACCTGTGAGGGTTTTTGGACAATATGTTAATTGACATTTTTTTTTTTTTACATTTTTTGGGACTTTTTTTTTTACATTTTCTGACATTTTTCTAATTTTTTTTCCACATTATTCAAACGTTTTTTTTTTTTTTTTTACATTTTTCGGACATATTTCAGACTTTTTGTGGGCATTTTTCGAATTTTTTAATTTTTTTCACATTGTTTGGACAATTTCAGCCTTTTTTTTTTTTTACATTTTTTTAAATTTTTTAAGATTTTTTTTTTTATTTTTTTTTTACATTTTCCGACATGTCTTAAATTTTTGTGGGACATTTGTCAGACTTTTTTTTTACATTTTTCGAACTTTTTTTTTACATTTTTTGGACATTTTTTCAGGCTTTTTTTTCTATTTACATTTTTTGTAATTTTTCATACTTTTACCATCAGACTTTTTTTGGGGGACATTTTCGAACTTTTTTTTTTTTTTTTTAATTTTTTGGACATTTTGGACACCTATGACCTCCAAAATATGTGAATGTAAATGGGTTCTATGGGTACCCACTAGTCTCCCCTTTACAGACATGCCCACTTTATGATAATCACATGCAGTTTGGGGCAAGTCATAGTCAAGTCAGCACACTGACACACTGACAGCTGTTGTTGCCTGTTGGGCTGCAGTTTGCCATGTTATGATTTGAGCATATTTTTTATGCTAAATGCAGTACCTGTGAGGGTTTCTGGACAATATCTGTCATTGTTTTGTGTTGTTAACTTATTTACAATAATAAATATATACATACATTTGCATAAAGCAGAATATTTGTCCACTCCCATGTTGATAAGAGGATTAAATACTTGACAAATCTCCCTTTAAGATTCATTTGAACAGATAAAAGATGTGTGATTAATTTGCGATTAAATATCAGCCCTCGTTTTAATGTTTTTTAACTTTAAAATAGAATGTAAAGGAGACTTCACATCGGCCTCACTTCAATGTGTTGAATGTCGTGTGACATGATTTCGAACAGACAATATGAAACGGCAAACTTTATTAATACAGTAAATCTGTTGTCTTTACACTACAGCAGACTGTTGGCTTTAAATGTGCACACACAATGAAGATGTGAGATAAAAAAAAACAAGCGTATTATTATTAAAAATAGAAACAACATATTCAGTAATTAAAAAGAAAACAAAAAATATTCAATAAAACACATAGATATACAAACGTTGAATGTCACTAACAACTATAAGCACACAAAACTGTTCACTGCCATGTTTTAATGTCACATTATTTCAGTTGGTTCCAATATTATATTAGTATTGTCCCATCATCAACATCTAGAAGTCTTTCCACTAAATGCTGAGAATAAACACAAAAAACACTGTGTGATGTTTTGTTTAGAGCTCTATGGGTTATGAGATATATTTAATATCACACGAGTCAGAAGTGACGATGAACTTAATTAATTTCAAATCCAGATTACAACCAAATAATGTGAACAGGTGCAGCAGCCTCTCACAAAACTTAAATGACAAAATTAATCTGTCTGAATTTCATCCAACAATATTGTTGATTAATGGAAAAACAAATCAAAAAGAGAAGTCAGATGTTTGTCCAAGAGGTTTCCTCTGGCTACGATGCTGGACAAACACAAAAGATAATCATCATATTATTACAAGATATTCAAAAGAGAAAAATAGACATGATATACATTTTTTTGATATGACTCGATGTCACCGACATTTAAGATATTTGTTTTGTTTTCTTCTATTTCTCCCCTCCTCTCTCTGACTCAAGTTTATTCTGTATCTCCTCCAGTTGTTTCTTCATCTGCTCCATGTCGTTCTCTACTTTCTTCTTCTTTTCTGTAATTCTGTTAACCTCATACGTTATCTTCTTCATTAGGTTATCTGTGTTCACTTTCAGTGGTTGTTGTTCTGCCTTCATCTCGTTCAGGCTCCCGTTGTTCTCATTTAGGATATGTTTTAGTTTGTCGTATCCCTGACCTCTGTCAGCTGTTTTATCTTCCTCCTCCACTGATTTAACCTTATTTTCATTCTCCTCCACCAGTCTCTCTGCTTTCTGCATTTGGTCGGTGATTTTCTCTCTCTGCTTCTCCAGGTCCTTCGTTAGTTCTGTCAGAGTACCAATAACCTGAGTCATATCTTTCTGTTCTTCCTCTCTCTGCTTCTCCAGTCCCTTCGTTAGTTCTGTCAGAGTACCAATAACCTGTGTCATATCTTTCTGTTCTTTCTCTTTCTTCTTTAACTCTTCCTCCATTTTCTTGTTTTCTGTCATGAGATGCTCTCTGTTTCCTTCTGCTTCCATCAAAGGCTGCTGTGTTGTTGTCTTGATCTCTGGCTGTGAAACTACATCAGAGACAGAAGCAGAACAGAATTTTAGTTTTGTTGTAAGTTACAGTTTGTGCAGAAATAAATGCTGCAGCTCCTTCAGACCAACAGAAGTTCCCGTGTTTTGTTTCCTGCTGCTGAATGAAGTGACCGGGGGTTAACTCCGGAGAGAGTAACGTTATCGACTCCGACCAAAACTACGGTGTCTCCCCTTGTTCCTTCTGACCACGGCCGGGAGGCTGAAGCAGGAAAAGTTAACACGAGGATCAACATCGGCCGGGTCTTCCATTCATAGAGGGACCTTCGTTTGGTAGCTGACATTACTGCTAGGCATGTGAAATATAGAGTGATATTGTGGTTTTAGCTGTCAATTATGTTCAGTCATGTGTCTGTCGGTAGCGCGAGCAACAGGAAGCTGACTGTCGTTGACTTAAGGCCACAGGTGTCACTGTTAACAAGACATTTATCATTTTTACATTGAGTCCCTTTAAAAGATAGAAAATGCATTATCCTTAAAAAAGAAAGTCAAATAAGTTTTTGGCTCACCGTTTTTGTTTTGTCTCCATTTCCAGACCAACAGGACAACAGAGAGAACCAACAGGAGGCCAAGCAACACAATAATGGCAATATATGCAGTACAAGCAGACGGATCCTTGAAGAAATCCTCTGAAATAATAAAAGACAGAACAACAGTTATAGAAAACTAGACTTCACGTTTGACAGGAAAGTTGTGTTTCATGAAGCTGAATTAATTCTTATTCTAGAAATGATTTCTACCTGGCAGATGGAAGTGTGCCTCTCTGGTCTGGATGATGTTCTTCTGTTGGACTCTACAGGTGAAGCTGTTGCTGTGTCTCTTCTCCACAGTCACTCTGCTGCTGACAGTATAGAGGTCATCAGGACCTCTGACTGTCTCTGGAGGTCCAGCAGAGAGGAGGTTTCCCTCATCGTCCAGCCACAACACCTCAGGCTCTGGATACCAGCCTTCAGACCTGCAGTCTAACATCACTCCTCTGCTGGACTCATCGATGCCCGCTAAGCTGATAGCAGGTGAGGAGACGGCACCTGATCAGATCAAACAGAAATTATTGGTCAAGTGCTTGAATGACGTTCAGCATTCTTTGTATCTCAAGCATCACATCTGTGTCCATGTGGCACATGTTGATGAGCAGCCTGTTCTCCTGAAAATCACATTACCATACTACCAAACTGCATTGTCAATTACGGTTCGAGGGAAACATATTTTGTTCCAGATTACACCGATTCACCGATTTTGTTTTGTCTCCAGACAAAACAAAGACAAAGGACAACAGAGAGAACAAACAGGAGGCCAAACAACACGCTGAAGACAATATATGCAGTACAAGCAGACGGAGCCATGAAGAAATCCTCTGAAATAATAAAAGAGAAAACAACAGATCATCAAGAAAACATAAGTTCTCTCTGTGTGTTTCGTGAGTCGGCAGCTGAAACTTGTTATTATTTATTTGTCACGTAACTTCTGTACTAAACCTCTTTCACCCGACGGACCAGGTACCGTTTGGTTCAGCTGAGCTGTGAGTTAAAACTCTGCCTTAAAAAACTTCATAAAATACTGTGGTGGTGTTTTTTTCTGAATAGTTTTTAAAAGACGAGGCCTTAACGCAACTAAAACAACACTCAGAGTGTATTTTGTCCAAATAATGTTTGTTTGCAATGATTTCAATATTTTAGTTACAAAATCAACACATGAGAAATTGTGTTTTTGCTTTATAATATTTTTGACTGTTTTTATATTGAATGTACATACTTGACTTTGGATTATTTTTTTTTTATCTTATTTACATTGTTATT
The DNA here is from genome assembly GCA_916701645.2 of Sebastolobus alascanus. NCBI lineage: Eukaryota > Metazoa > Chordata > Actinopteri > Perciformes > Sebastidae > Sebastolobus > Sebastolobus alascanus. The sequence goes on along the minus strand of CAKAOJ020000001.1, from coordinate 184,082 downwards.
GATCTTATTTGTTATTATCTAAGTTTTACTTTATCATATTTCATTATTATAATAAAACTACTCCATTTGAAGTCAAAATTATACAATTTAGTTGTTATTTTTCTTGATGTTATACTGTGCACAATGGTAGAATGTGATGAAGCACAGGGTAAATGTCATGGCCAAAGGCTCCACTGTGTGCACATAGCCTCCTGTAGTGGATATCAGTAGTATTTTAGAGCCAGATTCCCTTTCAAGAGGTAGAAAACCCATTTGGCACACTTTGGGTATCCAAGTGTGCCAAATGGAGAGTCCTCCTGGTCCTATCCTGACTAAAACCTTTGTAGGATCTATGTGCTTTGTGTTTTTTATATCTGCTTTGGCTCAGTTGTAGTCGAGGAGTTGCTGAATGAATTCAGTGTCGTCTCTGTGCACGGCATCATTGTTATAATGGTGTTACCTTCTGTTAAGTTACGCCACTTCTGCTTTGGCGTAACTTAACTACGATATTTGCTAAACCTAACTAAGTTGTTTTTCTTGCCTAAACCTGATGAAGACAGACTGGAGCGGAAATTGATAAAGGACATTTGTAGGTGCAATGCAAGAAAAATGAGTAACTTTTCGTTAGCTATCATACGGACTGTTGTATGAGAATACGTTGCACTACACAATGATACCGATGTTCCACTAGATCTCTTTCTCACCTACAATGAGTTGGATGGAAGCTTCCTTCCATAATGAGGGAATGAAGCATTTGTATTTTCCTGCATCAGAGAGTTTCACTCTGAAGAGTTTCAGGGAGACGTTTCCGTTGATCAGCTGATCCACAAACAAAGCTGTGCGGTAATTAAACAGTGGATTCTGACTCTGATGGACCAGTCGTCCGTCTTGGTGAACGTGGATGTACTCCGGGTCTAAACCAGGTCTGGTCCACTCCACCGCCATGGAACTGGCACTGATGGGAGGATCAAGGCGGCATGGTAGAATGACGTCATCACCAGCGGTGGCTACGACCGGTTGAGATGAACAAATCAGGTTTGACTGCCCTGTGAGGAGAGGAAACAAAGTGGCTGCTGAAGTCTGCACACTCACAGTTTCAGTATGGTCAAAGGCCTGCATCACATATACTGTATATATGTTTCTCAGGTGGAAAACCATAATGAATTAGATGCTGATGTACCTGCACATTTCAGGGTACTGATACAAAGCAGAGAGTTTTCAATGTGAATAGAATATATAGACCTGTTTGGCCCCTTGTGGTTTATCCATTAGTCCCACCAATGTCCCCTTAGGACCCCACAACAGTTGCAGGTAGCCTTGCAGTAACTGCGCCCTCATGTGGGAAGTGGACTTTCTGGGGCTTTTCTGTTTTTTATGCTGCTGCTGCTGCTTGGCCGTGAGGGATGATGTGAAATATTTAATTCTACAGAATCTCCTAAAATCTTTCAAATAAACTGTTGTCATCTACCATACTGCCATTGGCTTTGTTGCCGGAGCTCCTTTCAACAGTCATCATTGTAACCTGTATTCTCTAGTCAACTGGCCATCACTCCATACCAGGCGTATGATCCATTGATATTAGCTCACCTCTCAACTCCTCCATATCTCCGCTCACTATTCAATATCTCCAACAGTAACCGCAATTTACGTCATAGCAAATTCATTGTATGTTCGTTCCAGTCTGCCGCTCCTGGTGACTGGAACAAGTTGCTAAAGATGCTAAAACTCCACACCTTTAATAACTCATTAAAAGCAATAGTTTATGATCAAAGTTGATAAAAGTTGATTAGCCCATATGATCATCTTTTTCTTTTTCTTTATTGAACCATTGCAGTTTACAGAGAGACATTTACATAACAACTTAAAACTATAAAGTCTAAATAAATGGCTCAACTTTCACCAGGCCTTTTGGCTCAAATAACCCCACCCCCACCATTTTAACAAACTTGTATCATCCAGCAGTTTAGAGCTAACGTCATGCTAACAGTATAGCCTCATACTGTAACTTCCTAAAGCACTAACACGTGTGAGATCGTTTCAAACTGGTCTGTAATTGTTCAGATACAAGAATCATGACTCCTTGCTGATATTGTTTACCAGAATGCCGCCAAAACTGATCTCAATTCTCTCAATGTTGTATATAATAGACTCTGTAGATTTATTCTTGGTTGTTCTTTTTTTACACACCACTGTACAATGTTAGATACACTGAGGTGGCTCCCTTTGGATAAAAGACGCCAATTTCATTGGTATCAATTTATTTTTAAATTCGTAAACTTCAATTATCCTTTTTGCCTAAAACAATTCTTTGTTCTTTATGTATCAAATTACTCCTTAAGAAGCTCTGATCAGTTTCTTTTTATGGTTCCCTTTGTATCGAAGGAAGTAGGCAAAAAAGCTTTTTTTTTTTTTTTTAGGGCTCCTTATGACTGGAATATGTTACCTATAAATATCCGTTCTCTGTTATCATTTCGCATTTTTAAAAATGTTTTATTTTCCCACCTTAAAACAAATTGTCTATGTTTCCAGTAATGCTATCACTGTTCCATTCCTTTACTTAGTTTCTTCACTTCACTATAACTTGAGCTTGACTCTGTGATTGTGTCCATTATAATGCTGTAACAAAATCTTGTTTATTATTATTATTTTATTGTATTGTCATTTTTACTTATTTATTTTTGTTTCTGTCTTATTTTATTTACTTTGTATTATTTTCTGTTGTGTTGTGTTGTTTTGTTGTTTTTTCTGTTGTCTTTTTTTATCAGTTTGTTTTGTAGTCTGTTCGGTCTCTGTCTTGTGTTTGTTTAGGACCCCCTTGAAAACGAGATGATGCATCTCAAGGGGTTATCCTGATATAATAAACTTCATATATATATATATATATATATATATATATATATTGAACATAAAAAAAATCACATTGAATGGCAAAAAGCTGTTTTTTTAACCTAAATGTGCTCACCACTTGTTATATTGGCCTCTCTCAATCACAGGGTCTATAAAATGGATAACTCTTAAAAAAATGTGTGGTCACATGACCACAGACGTGGCTGAGTTGGTTAGCTAATTGTTAGTTTATGAAACACAGTTATTCTAGTTAACATGTAGCAGAAAAAGTGCTGAATAGCCCTTTCCAACCCTGACAGGAAGAGAAGGTGAGGAGATAAATGAGACCCACCTGTGAGTCGGGGGAGGGGGAAACAACAGCAGCATGGAGGAGTGAGAGAAACTTAAAGGAGGATATCACTAAAGGATTTAATCTACTTTATGGACAGCTTTGATTAAAAGAGAACAGCAGTGATGTACATGAAAGTAAATATAGTGAGCATGAATGTTCTGCTGAAGTGTTCTGGGTTTGGATGGATCTGGATCTACTAACTCTTTGAGCTGCTCAGATGGAGCTGTGGACTTCCTGGTGTTTGTTGGACCCACAAAAAGTTAAGATAAGTCTCTCCTCCTTTTTGTCTCCTGCCTCAGGTTAATATAAATTACCTCAACTTCAGGTACGTGTATTTTACATACTACTTGGTACTTTAAGTAAATGTTAATGCTAATATTTATGTACTTTTATTAAAGTAAGATTTTGAATGCAGGACTTTACTTGAGTATTTCTGCATGGTGGTAAAAGATCTGAGTCCTTCTTCCACCACTGCCGGCTCTTAGTTTGAATATTTAGATAAATCTACACTACGAGCACGCAGAGCATTTTGAAAATATTTGGTACAGTGTGCAGGATTTGGTGGCATCTAGTGGTGTGTTTGCAGATTGCAACCAGCTCCATACCCCTCCACTCACTCCTCCCTTTGCAAGACTGCAGAAAGGTGAGCCGCCGAGTGTAAAACCGTGGTAACGCCGTTGGCCATGCTCACTTTACCCTGAAAATATGCAGCTCATTTGCATGAAAAGGCGTATAAATGCCACGATAATGTGCAAGGTGTTTAGCGCGCAATAAGTACGCCTTTCTTAATTTATGCCTTATGTCATTTGTACGCCATGTATTCTGTACTGACTGCAATGTTAACGCATCCACGTATAAATACTATGGTAAGAGTTAGTGACGTAGTATAAAAAGCCAAAAAGACCACTGATGGTGGATGGGTCCAACAAACACAGGACTTTTGACCAGGAGACTCGTTTTCGAGACTGTTGTTGACCAGTGTTTTGTTTTGTAAGTTAAGTTTGTGATGTTTTAGCCATAGTTGTTTTACTGTACCTTATTTCTGTACATGTTTGACTTAGTTTACATACTTATTTTAAGCCCAACCATGACGTTTTCCCTTAACCTAACTAAGTGGTTTTCTTGCCTAAACTGTGGAAGTTGGCGTGGCATACTAATTAATCAATCAATCAATCAAACTTTATTTATATAGCACCTTTCAAACCAGTCAAATGGATTTCAAAGTGCTGAACAGACGATTGACAAAAATGTAGAATGTTAAAAATGGATTTAGAGACTAATGCACACCAAAACAACCAGTATAAAAGTTCATTGAATGGGGATATATTGTAATCTTTTTAAATCTAAGTTTAGGAAAACTGTCGTAGTATAAAGAACACACCACAATATTAGTTTTTTATGTAATCAGAAGAGTGGGATCTGCATTTGCATTTAACACAGTCCCTGTAACATCCCAACATCATAGCACTACCTGTGCAACATTTGCCTGTATAAGTAGACAAATAAAATTGCTCGCAGGATTCTTTGATAATCAAATTAAGTAAATAAAATAATGTAAACAGAGGCAGTGTTACATACAGTATACACATACTGTATATTTTTTTATCCTGCTTCAAATGTTCACAGTGTGTCAGTTTGTAATTTCTCGAGTAGTTAATAAAAGAAAATGCCTCCAATCATTTACCTCATTGTACAACCTGTGCACAGCGATGTGTGTGATGTGTTGTCAGGAGAGTATGGTGTAATGAGACATAATATACAAAAATATTCAATTAAAAAACATAATATCGCGATACTCGAGTGAATCAATATTTTCTTACATCCCTAGTTGGAATATGTCATACCTGTTATTGTTTTAATTTTTAATGTGGTATTCAATGAAGATGTGATACTGAATACATTTTTTAACAGATTTTACAATGCACAATGAGCGGCAACATAAATTCATGTACTCCTTTAAGTTTATTTAGTCATTGTACATATTGTTATAGATTTAGTTGTTGATTTAATGATGTTTAGATAGCTGCTATTTTGGGCAGTTCTATTAAACCCCACCTGTTACAGATACCCTGTCAGCTGTAGATTACTGGATATATTACGGGATGGAAAATATGCATACTGTATAGAGAACTTCTCTCATCATAACTTTCTGAATTTATTAATCCAATAAGTCAGGTTACCTGTTGTTACTGCGAGGCTGCAGAGGAAAAACAGCCAGAATCCAAACCAGCTGAACAGACGCATTTTCTTCTGTCAATCAAAAATAAAAAAAACAGTCTGCTGAGAAACATCAGTTCATATTTATTTTAACTTAATTCAGAAAGATGAGTTCAGAGTGTTACAGTCTATACCAGGAGTCTGAACCTCAATATATTTTCTTAATTTTAAACACTTTAACGCCGGATGAGGTCACCATCTTTTACAGTTACATATTAATATTCTATGTTCCTTATAAAGTCTGGTTGCTTAATTCAAACATTGTAGAAGACACAGCAGATCACAGCTTTGTTGGCTTTCACCTGCTCAGATAATCGCTGTTATAATGTGACACATTTATTTGTTGGGTAAAAGCACTAAAACCACGCTGTAATACAATCATTTCTTTGAAAAGTATCAGGTAGAATCATTATTTCATTTCTATCAGACTGTATAAAATTGTGATTCAAAAGTAAGTTGAAGTCTGCTTACCTTGAAATAAAGCTTCACATTGTTTGTCCAGATGAGACTTTGGACTGTTTGTGACTTTATGATTTTATAACCAGATGAACCATAAGCTGTAGCAGCTGGTTTATGATTTTATATCACCAACTGAAACATTTCATTGTTCAGGCAGATCAACCAACTGCTGAGTTTCTTTTCTGCTCAAACCGGAGCGTGTTTGTGTTTTAGAGCAGTGGTTTTCAAAGTGAGGTCCGGGGGCCCAAAGGGGTCCTTGAGGAGGTTCCAGGGGGTCCCCAGCAAACAGGGGAATAATTTATTTTCACTATAATTACATCCATAAGTAACACAATGACAGAATGTATGACTATTTCAGTCATGGGTTTCATACACTTTCTGTAATCAAACATGTAAAAGCAAAAATCCAATCAGATGGGGACACTCAGACAAAATCTTATCAAATGAGGGTCTGTGGTCTAATTTGTGTCAGTATAGGGTCCCTGATGAGAAAATGTTTGGGAACCACTGTTTTAGAGCATTTACTCTCTTAGAAAACAACAACAATTTACAACAATTAATCTCAGTTTTATTTTTTTAATTAACAAAACACAAATGCAACTAAATATACAAAGGTTTACCAATGAGTATTTTCCCTGAGTATTTTGGAAAATAACACTACAAGAGCAGATCATTATTGTAATTATTATTCAAACGTTTTTTTTTTTTTTTTTACATATTTCGGACATTTTTCGAACTTTTTTTTTTTTTTTTTTTTACATTTTTTGGACATTTTTCAGACTTTTTTTTTCTTTTTTCATTTTTTTAATTTTTAAGATTTTTTTTTTCATTTTTTTTTACATTTTTGGACATTTTTTAAGTTTTTGTGGGACATTTGTCAGACTTTTTTTGGGACATTTTTCAAACTTTTTTTTTTTACATTTTTTGGACATTTTTCAGACTTTTTTTTCTTTTTACACTTTTTGGAACTTTTTAAGTATTTTTTTTTTTTTCATTTTTCGGACATTTTTCAAAAAAATTTCGACATTGTTCATATTTTTTTCAGACTTTTTTTTTTTTTTTTACATTTTTTGAACATTTTGGACACCTCTGACCTCCAGATCAGTGAATGTAAATGGGTTCTATGGGTACCCACGAGTCTCCCCTTTACAGACATGCCCACTTTATGATAATCACATGCAGTTTGGGGCAAGTCATAGTGAAGTCAGCACACTGACACACTGACAGCTGTTGTTGCCTGTTGGGCTGCAGTTTGCCATGTTATGATCTGAGCATATTGTTTTATGCTAAATGCAGTACCTGTGAGGGTTTCTGGACAATATCTGTCATTGTTTTGTGTTGTTAACTTATTTACAATAATAAATATATACATACATTTACATAAAGCAGCATATTTGTCCACTCCCATGTTGATAAGAGGATTAAATACTTGATAAATCTCCCTTTAAGGTTAATTTTGAACAGATAAAAGATGTGCGATTAATTTGCGATTAAATTACAGCCCTTGTTTTCAAGTTTTTTAACTTTAAATTAGAATATAAAGGAGACTTCACATCGGCCTCACTTCAATGTGTTGAATGTCGTGTGACATGATTTTGAACAGACAATATGAAATGGCAAACTTTATTAATACAGTAAATCTGTTGTCTTTACACTACAGCAGACTGTTGGCTTTAAATGTGCACACACACAATGAAGATGTGAAATAAAAAAAAAAACAAGTGTTTTATTATTAAAAACAGGAACAACATATTCAGTAATTAAAAAGAAAACAAAAATATTCAATAAAACACATACAAATACAAACCTTTAAAGTCACTAACAACTATAAGCACACAAACATTTTCACTGCCATGTTTTAATGTCACTTTATTTAAGCTTTTGGTCCCAATAAATCTAAGTTATTGTCCCATCGTCAACATCTAGAAGCCTTCCCACTAAATGCTGAGAATAAACACACAATACATCGTGTGATGTTGTATGTTTAGAGCTCTATGGGTTTGAGATATATTTAATCTCACACAAATGCTAAAAGTCAGAAGTCACAATGAACTAAATGAATTTCAAATCCAGATTACAACCAAATAATGTGAACAGATGCAGCAGCCTCTCACAGAATTAAATGAGAAAATTAATCTGTCTGAATTTCATCCAACAATATTATAGATTAATGGAAAAAAAAAAGCAAAAAGAAAAAGAGAAGTCAGATGTTTGTCCAAGAGGTTTCCTCTTGTTACGACGCTGGACAAACCCAAAAGATAATCATCATATTATTACAGATATTCAAAAGAGAAAAACAGACATGATATTCATTTTATGTATGCCTCCATGTCGCCGACATTTAAGATATTTGTTTTGTTTTCTTCTATTTGTCCCCTCCTCTCTCTGACTCAAGTTTCCTTTGAATCTCTTCCAGTTGTTTCTTCATCTGTTCCTTGTCGTTCTCTACTTTCTTCTTCTTTTCTGTAATTCTGTTAACCTCATCCATTGTCTTCTTCATTAGTTTGTCTATGTTCAGTTGCAGTAGTTGTTGTTCTTGCTTCCTCTCGTTCAGGTTCCATTTGTTCTCTGTTAGGATTTCTTTTAGTTTGGTGAATCCCTGACCTCTGTTAGCTGTTTTATCTCCCTCCGTCTCCACTGAATTAATCTTCTTTTCATTCTCCTCCATCAGGTTCTCTGCCTTCTTTATTTGGTCGGTGAGTTTCTCTTTCTGCTCCTCCAGTTCCTTCGTCAGTTCTTTCAGAATACCAATAACCTGTGTCATATCTTTCTGTTCTTCCTCTTTCTTCTCTAACTCTTCCTCCATTTTCTTGATTTCTGTCATGAGATGCTCTCTGCTTCCTTCTGCTTCCATCAAAGGCTGCTGTGTTGTTGTCTTGATCTCTGGCTGTGAAACTACATCAGACACAGAAGCAGAACAGAATTTTAGTGTTGAAAGTAGAAACATTATTTCATTTAAATGACAGTTAATAAAATCTTCACTGTGCTTCTCTTATGGGAAATATTTCAAAATAAGACGTAAACCATTTAAAACAGGAAGCTCTGATCTGATAGTCAGAAAAAGTGGAGTGCTACATGACAAACTTTGAAAAAACATCTTGAATAATGTAATCAGAATTTTCAATATTGATCAATGAACATTGGGTAAACATCTGCCTAATATCACCATCAACTTAAGAGCTAGAAAATGAATTATTAAAAAAGTTAAATAAATATTTGGCTTACCGATTTTATTTTGTCTCAGTTTCCAGACCAAAAAGACAACCGTGGGAATAAACATGAAGCCCAGCAACACGCTAATGGCAATACAAGGAGTACGACTACATGGAGCCATGAAGAAATCCTCTGAAATAATAACAAAGAACAACAACACTAAAAACTTAAGGTGTGTGTGTGTTTTATGAGTTGGATGCTGAAAGTTGTTACTTTAGAAATGATTTCTACCAGGAACCGGGATGCGTGTCTCTCTGGTCTGGTTGATGTTCTTCTGTTGGACTCTACAGGTGACGCTGTTGCTGTGTCTCTTCTCCACAGTCACTCTGCTGCTGACAGTATAGAGGTCATCAGGACCTCTGACTGTCTCTGGAGGTCCAGCAGAGAGGAGGTTTCCCTCACCATCCAGCCACAACACCTCAGGCTCTGGATACCAGCCTTCAGACCTGCAGTCTAACAGCACTCCTCTGGTGGACTTATCGATGCCCGCTAAGCTGATAGCAGGTGAGGAGACAGCACCTGATCAGATCAAACAGAAATTATTGGTCCAATGCTTGAATGATGTTCAGCATTCTTTGTATCTCAAGCATCACATCTGTGTCCATGTGGCCCATCTTCCAACTGTGGTCCATTCTGATGAGCAGCTTATTCTTCTAAAAATCATGTGCCCATACAAGAGAACTGCATTGTCAGGTATTTTTCAAGGGAAACATGTTTAAAATCGCAAATATGTTTCTAATCATAGTCCACATAGGGAGGAGGTCAGGATGGAAGGTTGAAACAAGCAGAGGTCTTTCACCCAGGAGACCTCTGTTTGTGTCCCGTGTGAAACCAAAAGTCAACGTTTATTTTGTACGTTAAACGTATATGTATATGTAGTCAATCAAACCATTAAACCATGATCTTTTACTGAACATAACCAAATAGTTTTGTTGGGTTCGACAGTCTTGTCTTTGTTTGACCCATCCACCACCCCTCCTGCCCGCCCTTAGTGGACTCTCACGCTATTAGTACTACGTCACTTGCTCCGACCGTCAAATAATGCCGCAAATAGGTTTACATTTGAGTTAGTTGAAAGCCCGGTTCGTCACATATTGTTGTTAAATAGTGCCTCCGGGGGTTGGTCTCCGATGCCGAGGGGGACTGACCAAACGGCAGTATTTTAACGAGTTGGGAGTGAGAACAGGTTGGTTTTGTTTTTCACAACGTAACCTACGTCTTTAAAAATGCGACAATAATCTGGGAGAAAATGTTTCCCTGTAATTGAGAATGCATTTTAGTTGTATGGGAACATCATTTTTAGCACACAGGTTTGTGATGAATGTACAAATTCCACATTTGAACATTTTAGCAACACATTCTTTACAAAATATAAATATATATTATATATATATATATCGGTTTAGGTAACTGAAAATGGGGACTGCACATTGTTCCAATGGCCCGTTATTCTGAAACCCAAATAGTCCAAAAAATGGCCCATTTCTCTGACAGCCCTTTATCCCCAAAACAAATGTCCATTGCTCCGGACCTTCCCGATTTGTTGCCGAAGGCATGACCCACCATTCTGCCTCTTATTACTCGTTGCCTTCGTTGGTTAGGTTGGTTTGGTTTAGGGTAAGCCAACCAGAGGCAGAGTAGGGCGGGTCATGCCTCCGCCAAAAAATATGTTGCAATCGGGAAGGTTATTTTGCATAATAATTAGCCATGTTATTCAAAGTTTTATATGTAGGACAGTGTGGTCAGTTTACTTACCAACAAGAAGCTCAACAAAATATTCTTTATTCAGTTTTGGGGTGAAGCATCTGTACGTCCCTTCATCAGAGATCTTTACTGTGGACAGTGTCAGTGACATGTCTCCATGCTTCAGTTTGCTGATGGAAACTGATGTTCTTCCCTTGTAGGCCTCGTTCTGGTCAGTCAGAAGTTCCTGACCATCATGCCACACATGGACAAATCTGGGGTCCAGGTCTGGTCTCCCCCACTCCAGTGTCATGGAAACAGCATTTGTGGGAGGACCCAGCTGACATGGCAAAACAACGTCATCACCAACCATCGCTGTGATGGCCCGAGGTGGACCGATCTCCTGAGACCGACCTGGGAAGAAGTAGGTTTATTTTTAATTCACATTCACCTACGTGAGGGTGAATATTCACCATAAACATAAGCTGTTGATCGTGGCTTCTGTTGTATCTTTAGAGATTCGTATCTACAAAGAAATGATCGTATGACATAAGCTAAGTGTTAAAGTCTAAAAAAATGGTGATCACTCCTTTTAACACTATCCAGTCCAAAACATGTTCATTGTTGATATGCAGTGAGAATGTAATTCGACATGGACATTAATTCATTCTTACTAAAGTGATGAATTTCTACAGAAGGAAGCTCAGAAAAACCAGAAAACATTGGCTAGTGAAATGTTTTGTTTTATGGCTGGTTCAGACTATACAGCCCATTATAGCCGACACGGACATCATAGGGTGTCGGCTCTGATCGGGAACAACAATGAATGTCTTGCATGACAATCGATCATTTTATCTTGTGTAGTGTGTCATAGTAGACAACAACCAAAGCCTTGTCTAGGTCACCTCAAATGACGTCCCAAAAGTCTAGCATGCTTGATTTTTTTTTTTTTCGACGACCTGTCCGTCATGGCCATGACTTGCTACGCAGGCGCGCACAACTGTAAACAATGGCGAAACGAAAGAGGAACGATGTTGGTGCTGTGAGGTGGAATTGTGAAACACATACTGTACGGAGATGTTTCTAGTGTGTGTAAGTTACCTCCACAAAAGTGTGTCAGGAGAAGGAAGACAGCGATGTTTTGGAAAACACTGACAGGTCCGACAAGTCGGTGAAATCCATCCTTAATGTGAACCATCTCGAAGTGCTGAAAATTCAAATACACTTTTATGAAACATTAATTAGTAGAAAAATAGGTTTTCATTTACTTCATTTTACAGGTCAAATTTCATGGTAGTTAGGTGATAATTAGCAAGTATTTGAAATTTCTTTTGAATTACAGCCAAATTACCCCAATATTTACCTCAAATTTATCTAAAAATACTTTGTTTCAGTTACTTGACTCTGGACTTTTATTATTATTATTTTTTATCTATTATAAACATTATTTAATAATTATATTTAGCTATTTCCCAATAAGCAGTAATATATAGCTGGTAATTTATTTAATCATTTCCAGGAAAAGAATACAAAGTCAATTGATATGCTTTATTTCCATATCTGCTGATAAATAGATAATAATTAGCAAATAACTTATTTGAAATTTCTTAAAAACCTCCCTGAATCATTACATCAGCTACCAGGTTACATTTGTGGAGACAATAAGTCACAATGGTGAGATCAGAAGTGTCTTCTATTAGTTTTGGTTTTCCACCTCCGATGAAGAGCATCCGCTTCTCAAGTCTAAGGGCCCTATTTTAACACTTATATGCTATTTTAGCATATCATTATTAAATAATGTTTATAATAAAGTAATTTTCAATACATTTAGAGGTAAATATTGGGGTAATCAGGCAGTAATTCCAAAGAAATTTAAAATAGGTTACTTGCTAATCATAATCTTATTACCATGAAATTTGCGGACCTGTAAAATGAAGTGTTACCCAATATTTTTATATTGTTAACAATATTAACTGTTTAGCAGCATAATTTGTGTATAAATATTTAGATGTGCAGCATCTGCAATTGGATGCAATAAAGGAAAACCTAATTCCAGATTTTCCTGTCAAAACTTGATTTTTAAGGCCCATTCAGATGGGATTAATATTATAGGAGGAGGAGGGGAATGGAATACACATTTTTAATTTTTCTTTAGCATCAGTAATCCAGTGATAGTTGTGTGGTACATCCACTGCAAACAGGAATTGCTAATAGCTAATTTTTTTGCACTTTTAGTGGCGCCAATTTACCAAAATGTAATTAAATATAAGCTAAAAACAGGACTCAAAAGAGAATACCTGACATTACAACAGAACCAGCTTCTCCTGATGACTTTACTTTTTTTCTGTTGTCATGTTGGTTCCCATATAAGATGTTAGCATGTTAGCATCTATCAGATTAGCAACAACGTTTTTTGACTTCCACCATTTTCACACAAGTCAAGTTTCAAACTGAGCGGATTAAGAAAAAGTCCACAGACAGCAGCTCTTCACTCAGAGATCCACATTAAAATGGACGTCACTTAAACCAGCGAGTTCGCCGAAAAACAGAGGGTAATTGTGGCTTTAATTTTTACAGGGGAGGTGGGGGGGGGGTGGTGACAAATGGCCCAGAAGCACGCTCTGGACATGTAGTCTGAATAGTGCTTAAGTCTATGATCTAGTATCGGTACAACAGTGTCACATTCAGTCAGCTGTGAAGACCTGCTGTCTTTCTATGTGAATATAATGATAATTAACACATTGTAATAACGTTTTCAAAAAGTAGAATTTGAGAATCCCACATACCTGTTGTGTTCGTGTCTCCTCACCTCTCGGTAAGCTGTGTGTTCAAAGTCCTCAAATAAAATGATGTGTACTTTGAACGTGAGCATTTATAATAAGAGGTGTGTTCACTCTGCAGCATTTACATGCAGCTGTGTATGGAAGTCCAATGGGCTTGTTACATTTTTATACTAGTTAGATTTAAAATTTGTTTTTACATATTTACAACAATGTAGAAAACAAAATAAAATACAGTGCAAAGAACATCAGATTCAGGCGGCTGGTTGTTGAACAACACTGACTGGTTAATTTGGCCACTTTGGCCAGTGTCCGTTTATCACCCAACAGCTTTTCATATTCATTGGAATTAATTTTTCATTCAAGACATGAAGGCTTGTTCAAAATGATCACCACCTGCCCCAGTCTGGTCATCTTATTGTTCAAGAGGAAGAAACTAAGTAAAGAGCATCAGCAACACTCTAAACTGACCACAGAGTAGATAATATACAAACACAAGCAGCACACATCCATTGCAAAAAGCATTTTATATAGAAAATGTACACATATTTGAAGATGTTTTAGAAAAGTAAAAAAAACTTGAACCAAAACAGATTTTCTTACAGTTAATGTCAAACAAGTAGCAACTCCACAATCTCACTTAGCCAAGTAAACCTTTTGTTCTCATACACCGTTTGTAACTATACCTACGAAAAGTAATGCACTGTAATTCGGAATTGGGAAAGAAGGAAATATAAAGAGTGACAAGGGTCACCCTTACCCTAACCCTATGAAGGAGGTCAGGGTGGATGGTTGTGTCAAGAATACTGGACTTTCACCCATGAGACCGGCGTTCATGTCTGATGTGAAACTAGAAGTCAACGTTGATTTATTTGTCACGTAACTTAAGCAACACTGCTTCCAGACTTATTTTAAGCCAAACCTCGATCTTCTCCTAACTAATGTTGTAGCCTAAACCTAACCAAGTTGATCTTTTCCTAAACCTAACTAAGTAGTTTTGTCGACTAAACCTAACTAAGTAGTTTTGTTGCCTAAACCTTTGTTTCCTAAACCTAACTGAGTAGTTTTGTTGCTTAAACCTAACTGAGTAGTTTTGTTGCCTAAACCTAACTGAGTAGTTTTGTTGCTTAAACCTAACTGAGTAGTTTTGTTGCTTAAACCTAACTGAGTAGTTTTGTTGCCTAAACCTAACTAAGTAGTTTTGTTGCCTAAATCTAACTAACGAGTTTTGTTGCCTAAACCTAAGGAAGTTGTTTCCTGTGTAGACCTAAGTTTATTTTGAAAAGATTGTATGCATGTAACAAGCTGAAATTGACACATGTTACTGGAAACTCGTAGGAAAACAAAAGAAACATGAGGAATAACTTCTCTGTAAGATATCAAACGAACCGTTGCATGAGAATAAGATAGCTTTCAGCTGCACCTATTTGTAATATATCGGGCATTTTGAAATACTCAGACTTGTAAAGGTATTTTTGTCTTCCAATACTCTGGACTGTTGGTAAATTTAAGTAACACATGTTGACTTTTTTTCCTCCTCTGACAACTCTACCCAAAGTCTACTTCCTTCTTTCTATGTATTCTTGTAACCTGAATCTCTATTGGCTCCAGCAGTCTCTCCGTGTTCAGCAGCTGCCTCTCTTTATCTTTCTTTGTCTCGTCCAGCTTCCACTGGGCTTGCAATAAGTCCTCTTTTTCTCTTAATAATTCCTCCGGTTTGTTAAATGTCACCTCTCTCTGTGTTATTTCTTTCTCCACTGCCTGAAACTTCTGCTTGTTAACTTCCCTCTCCCCCTCCACCTCCTCCAGGAGCTCTTTGAGTCGACCCCTCTGGTTCTCCAGTTCAGTCTTCACCTCCATCAGTGTGGTCACCACATCCTCATGATCTTCCTCTTTCTTTAGTGACTCCTTTTGAAGTTGCATGTTTTTCTTCTCCAAATCTTCTTTCTTGCCTTTTGTAGAAACATAAATGTTATTAAACTTTAAATTATAAACTATTTAGAACTGTTCTGGACAAACTGACGGATGACATGAGAATACTGTTAAGGACATGAAATATCACTTACAATAATGTCATCAAAGGTATTTTCACACATTATTTAGTAATTATAATCATGCTGCATATCACTAAGAGTGAAAGAACTGACTTACGTTTCCATTTGTACATGGCATAAACGGCTAGAATAAAACTAACCAAGTCAACCAGGACACCACCCGGGCTCATGTGGTGAGATACTATGGAAATGGATGCAGCCGCCAAATCAGCTGAAAAGACAGCAGAACAACAATTCACTCACTGGAAGCACTTTTCCAATAAAAGCCATTTTATAAAGATGCATCTTTTTCATGCAGCTGCATGTTCTGGAAACCAAAATGCAAATTTGCTAAAATGATGCTTTGGACAGAAATGTAAATAAATACATAACATGCATTTCAGAAAACACATTTCAAAAGAAGCAACGACATTTCACAAAACACCACATTTTACAAAAGACAACATTTCACAAAATATGATATTTTTTAACAAAATATGATATTTCACAAAACACATTTCACAAAACACATTTCACAAAACACATTTCACAAAACACGACGACTTTCACAAAACATGACAGCATTTCACAAAACGCAACATTTAACAAAACACAACAACATCTAACAAAACACGGCAACATATTATAAAACACAATATTTCACAAAATGTTGACTCTCAGGGCCACCGTATATCAATGTAATTAACATATGACTTTTGGATATAATTACAAATTACAATTTATAAATCTTAGAAGTCGACTTAAAAATCATATATTACATATTATGAGTGACCTTAACTTAATGATTTAAGACAGGTTTCTATAATACAACCCATAAACATGAAAGTAAATACCAAAAGAATACTGAGCTCAATACAAGTTACCTCCACAAGTGTGTATAAGGAGAAGGATGAAAACAGTGTTGAGAGGCATTGATCCACTGACGGCAGTAAATTCAGGTTTAAAGAACAGTTCGTCCTTCAGGCTCGGCTTCGTTGGATTCTGAAACATGAAATGAAAGAGCTGTAAATTTCAGAAAGTAGTCAAGTCCAATCTTGGAACCCATCAGCTATCGGTCTAATGACGATAAATAGGCAATATATTTCTGGGATTCTGGTATATATATATCTATATATATATATAGATATATATATATATATATATATATATACATATATATATATGTATTATGGCAAGCCGTTTAGGAAATTATGATATATATATAATGTGAAATTTGAGAATATGGAATGAAATCCTGAATATATTGAATGAACCCTGAATATATTGAATGAATGCTGAGAATAGAGACCACGGATGAAAAAGTGAATAAACCCTTCATCTGTAGAACGGTATTCAATATGTTTATTAGTATTATTTTGGTCTGTGGTACAAACATTCACCAGAGTGTTAATTATCTCCTCATTACTGAGGATGGCTGATACTAGATTTCGTGCTGACTCGCTCATAGTGACACACACGTCTAACATCACCAAGATCTGAACGGATAATGACCCTAAAACCAAGATGGCAGCAGGGCCTTTATGACGTCAGATTTCATTCAATATATTAAGAGTTCATTCAATATATTCAGAGTTCATTCAATATATTCAGACTTCATTCAATATATTCAGAGTTCATTCAATATATTCAGACTTCATTCAATATATTCAGACTTCATTCAATATATTCAGACTTCATTCAATATATTCAGAGTTCATTCAATATATTCAGGATTCATTCAATATATTCAGACTTCATTCAATATATTCAGAGTTCATTCAATATATTCAGAGTTCATTCAATATATTCAGTGTTCATTCAATATATTCAGAGTTCATTCAATATATTCAGGATTCATTCAATATATTCAGACTTCATTCAATATATTCAGAGTTCATTCAATATATTCAGAGTTCATTCAATATATTCAGGATTTCATTCCATATATTCAGAGTTCATTCAATATTCTCAGGATTTCATTCAATATTCTCAGGATTTCATTCCATATATTCAGAGTTCATTCAATATATTCAGGATTCATTCAATATATTCAGAGTTCATTCAATATTCTCAGGATTTCATTCAATATTCTCAGGATTTCTTTCAATATTCTCAGGATATCATTCCATATATTCAGGATTTCATTCAATATTCTCAAATTTCACATTATATATATAATAATTTCCTAAACGGCTTGCCATAATATATATGTGTATATATATATATATATATATATATATATATATATATATATATATTATATTCACAATCTCTTACCTTTTTACGTTGTATTTTAAGTTTCTCTGCCAGGTTCTTGAGCTCCTCCTGCTTCCACGTAGTAAGCACTTTTCCCCATTCCTTCTCTTTCTTCTGTGACTGTGTTAACAATGAATTTGTCTCATCATGGTCCATTTTGTCATCTTTTTGGGAATAGTCTGAAATCAAATGGCACACAAAAGCAGAACAGCGTTCTAATAGAGAAGCTAAAACAGTGGATCTTTATATGGGCAAGAAAAAAAGCACAGCAGCAACAAGACATTCACTGAATTATTTATATTCAAAGAGCAATATAAACATACAGTAAGCCGACAAAGAGACTTTCATCAGAAGTATTATACATATATTTTATCATCAAGAGTTGTATCTTACATATCCAAGATGTGAACAAAACCACGACAACTGCAACACGAGGCAGGAGGGTAGTCTGCATGACGATGATACAGTAGGTAGAATTGGATGAGAACTGGATAAAACACAAAACAACGTGGCACTTAAAGTCCCAGGAAAACATTAATGCTAAGAATCTAGGCACAACAACGGGTTAAGAGTAATGTTTAATCATAAAACAAACTCTAATTTAAGAGTAAGAGCCTGATTTAGAAATTCAAAACATTAGAGATACTCCAATAAATATTTGATCATGTAGTGCCTTTACAAGAACGTTATAGCCTACAACTTTGATAGAAGGAGCAATAGAGAAGAGGTGAAGAAAGCGTACATACCTGCTATGTGCATTAAAGTGTCGTCGGCTCAGAGTAACATGCTGTGAGCTGCCTGGTCAAAGTCCTCTAATAAAATAACTCATACTCTGATGCCGCTCACCTGTAATCAGGTAAGGTGTGTCGACTTTGTGTTTTTTCCTGCCTGCTTTTACATTAATACATATTAGATCTTTGACAGCAAGAAAACCTTCTCACTTTGCGACACTACAGGTGAATAGGGTAAACATGTGTCTTAAATATGTGCTAATTTGCATACATTTCCAGAACAGAAATCTGAACATTGGATAAAGCCAGGTTCAAAATTCTTGTTTCATGTTGTTGACATATTAAAGTGGCAGTAGGCAACAATTTTTTGGCATAATTTGGCAAAAATTCCATAATAACCTTTCAGCATATTGTAATTCAAGTGTTCTGAGAGAAAACTAGACTTCTGCTCCTCCTCATGTCTCTGTTTTCAGGCTTTAGAAAAAATCTAGCCCGTGATGGCAGATTTTTTACCAATCACAGGTCATTTCAGAGAGAGAGAGCGTTCCTATTGGCTGTGCTCCGGTCATGTGACCAGAACTTGGCTTCCTTCAACAGATTTTACAATGGCGGCCGCGTCACAAACTTTCTCATTTTACAGCTAAACAGTAACTACAAGATGATTCTGAGAACATCTGAGGTGAGAAATAGTCATTACAGTAACAGAATATTGATTCATATCTGATCAGCGCTGCCTAGTTTGACCGTTTGGTCGGAGTTCAGAGTGATTGACAGCCGGCTCTCATAGACGGCAGCTGGACAGCGGACCTTGTTTTCCTCCGGTAAGTGAAATCCTTCAGATGCCGTTAGGAGCACCGGAGGACACAGTAGGACACAGAGGAACAGGATTTAACTCAGGTTACCTGTTTCATGCACTACTGTCATGATATAACGGCCGTTTTCTTAAAAAAACTTTTTTAAATTATATTTGCGCCAATATCACATACTGCAGCTTTAAGAGTCAAAGGTTTTTATTTTTCATTACTCCATAAATCAGAAAATACTGTCAACAGCCATAAAAAAATCAATTTTCACCATGTTTTTAGGAATAAAATGTTGTATAAATCAGGCTATGAATGATATATGAACAAACCCCTATGTAAAAAGTTTCATAATATAGAGAGGAATGAAACTGGAAAGGTTGGTAGATGTAAGTGATACTGAAGTGGAGATTTTTGGCTCAGTCTGAGAAAAAACTAATTTAGAGAAAACAACCTTTAAGGATATGGATTGTTAAATTTCATACATTTTGTACCTCCTGTTTTATAAAGTGATTTATACTGAGAAATATTTTCCGTCGTTTCTCCTTGACAAAGAACTATGAAGGCTGATTTGTGGTCAGTTGGGATTCATGTATTTTACAGTAGAATCAAACAGTGAAAAAAAGACAAACTTTTTTCTTATATAAACATACAAATATGTTAATACAATCCTCAAATATATTATTACACCCGGTCTGTATTCAACTAATTAAATCTAGTTCATTTTATTACATCCATCATAAATGTTGAACTTGTTGTCATTCAGCTTCACCTAATGATAATAAATCCTCCTTTCACACTGTAGCTACACTCTTATATATGACATGAAATTTCAACTTACACTTAATTGTCGGTCTTTTTGTTTAGTCCAAGTAAGCATGCATTCATTAATATGTAGTTTCCAGTGAAATGTTAGTGAACTTTATCTGTTCACCTGTTGGACTTTTGGTAACTTTGATTTGTTCTGATTGTTTTCACCTTGTTGTCTGTTTGGCTGATCTACATAAATTTGAACATCACTCCTTTTTCTTATTCAAGGAAGTTTAAACTCTTATAGCTCCAGTAGTTTCGCCACCTTCAATTTTAGTTTCTCATCATTTTTCTTTGTCTCTTCCAATTTCCACTGGGCCTGTAATAGGTTTTCTTTTTTTCTTATTAATTCCTCCGGTTTGTCAAACATCTTTCCTTTCTCTATTATTTCCGACTCCACCACCTGAAGCTTCTCCTTGTTCTCCTTCTTCTCTGCCTCCACTCTCTCAAGTTGTTCGTTGATTTGATCTCTCATTTCCTCCACTCCCCTAATCTGCTCCTTTAGTGTAATCACCATCTGTCCCTCCTTCTCTGTCTCCACTCTCTCAAGTTGTTTGATGAGTTGATCCCTCATTTCCTCCAGTCTCCTCATCTGCTCCTGTAGTGAAGTCAGCACCTGCTCCATGTTGTCCTGTTCTTCCTTCTTCGTCTTCTGATATTCAGCTCTGTGACCTTTTGTGGAGAAAAGATGTGACATTGAACAACACAGAAACACACAAAAAAGGGACAACAGTATTTCAGTAAATCAAAGTAATAAATCTTTCCCTGATAACATTTTACACCAAAATAAGACATTTAAAATACTGTATGTTTTAGATGAATTGAATGATGAAAGTAAAATAAATGATGTAGTGCTTGATTTGTTCACTTGACTTCATGAAATACGATTTAACATCATCAAAAGTAACAGGTTGGTGTTTTGCAATGAAATTACTGTAACAAGCTGTGACTTACATATGCAATACCAAAAAACAAAGATTACGAAACCAAAAAGAAGAGCCAGGACACCAGAACCAGTCGTGGCCATGAGAATAGAGTCAATAGTAAAATTGGATTGACCCATTTTAGCTGGAATATCACCTGCTGAGGAGGCAGCACCTAAGGGTGAGAGAGAGCAGAGGTCTCATTTATAAAACAGTGCGTAGGATCCATACTAAAAATGTACGTGCGCACAAAAGCCGAAAATGGCGTGCGCCAAAAAAAAAATCAGACTTATAAAACTGTGCTTACTCACACCTGCAGGCAATGTTCCCTTTATAAATCACAGTCCACCTGGAAATGTGCGCACGTGGATCAGCCTCATATCCCGCCCTCGACACGCCCACATTCAGCCATAAATGGTCGATGCAAAGCACCTCATGAATGTTTCTGCATGTAAATGAGCCTGTTGATCAGTGGATCTTTACGGTGAATCACAGTGACTACCGAGAGGAAGACCAAGAAAAGGAGCTTTTCTGACACAGAGATTGAGGTTCTTGTAGGTGAGGAGGTCCGTGAACACTCGTTCACTCCTAATTCTTTCATTCACGTAGTCCTCACAGTGACAGTGCATCCACCATGCAGCATGTTACAAGTCTCACGGCAGTGTTTATATGTTTACATCAATCAGACTGATCGATTCACAACTTGTCAAAATAATCGTGACAATCAGTAATATCCCCCACCTGGATATCATCTGAAAAATGAAGTGTTATAGGTGAACACAATTTATTTATTTAAGTTATGTTTAAGTTAAGTTTAAGTTTATGGCGAACTTGGCCTGTATTCTGATTAGGACTGATAATGATAATGAGGATATGGAGGGTAACGATTGTGCGAGAGCTGTCACTGGCTTTATTTCCACACTTTGCTAATTTACTCCATCCATACTGTATGTGCAGGAGGTGAAGATGTGCTAGGTGGAGGTGAAAGGAGGAAGCTGAGTGTGTGTGGCGCACCGCGGTGGAGCGCTGGAGACAGTCTGATAGTTACATCGGATAGCTGTTTTCCTTTTGTCTATGTATACTGTATCTGTCCCTATAAACCATAAATAAATGAATAAGTCATATCGTGTTCACTGCAGCGATTTAACACACAACAACTTTATAAAAACTACTATCATACTTTGATATTGTAGCGTGAATGGTGCTTGCTACTCTGAGAAGCATCTTATCTCATCCTGCATCTACTGGGATGAGAAAAACACATTCTTGTGTCCAACAAGATTTGGTCACTTACAGATGGAGGTCTCCAAAGAAAGAACAATTTGTTTGGGTAAAGGGCCATAAACTCTTTTATCGACCATCGAGTGTTAGTTTTTGACACTGTCCAGGAGGATAATAACTTTTAAAACTGTGGGAAGGGTTTTCTCCCCACTTAAACCAACAAGAACTGATAACTTTTCCTGACTTCAAAGTGATCCGTTTGGTCAAAAACACACACACACACCCACACTCCCCTGTCCATCTCACATTCCACAGCCTAGGTTTCTTAACCTTTCGGTGACCCAGAGATTCACTCCAGCGGTGAAGCGTCAACCCCACCTAGTTTTCATCTGTGGTAATGTGACCAATAATTAAAGTGTTTAGAAGTCATCTGGTGTTAGATTATTGACTTCTTTATATATAATCATTAAAGGGGCTATATGTAAGAATCAGAAATTGCTTGTTCACAGCGACACCTGTGGCCGCAATGTCAACGAAAGTCAGCGTCCTGTGGCTCGCGCTCGCGCTTGTGCTCGCGCATACATTGACATGAACGAGCACCGGTCTAAACAGTGAGGAGACACACGTCAGCTAACACACAATATCACTCTATATTTCACCTGCTTGGCAGTAATGTTAGCTGACCAGAGGAAGGTCTCTCCATGAATCAATGCTGATCCTAGTGCTGGCTTTTCTAACTAACTCTTCTGCAGTGTGTAGTGTGCACGTGGAGTTGGAGCGAGCCGAGCGGTAACGAGCGCGGTGTGCAAGCAGGCAGCAGGAGGAGCAGCGCTGCTGTGCGCTCGCGTACCCACACGCGAGCGCGCATGGGATTGCGACCCGTTAGGATTTATGCGCATGATAAGTTACAAATAGTCCCTTTAATGAAATTGTAATACGTTTTAATGTTTTATCAGTGATGATCAATAGATGTAATACCTTAAGTTTAAAGTTGTTGAAAATGAGTTATAACTTGAACTTAGAATCCAATTTTGACAATCTTGATACTAATGTTTGATTAAAACATTAGTGGTTTTATAGTTTTTGATATGTGTCTGTCTCGTACAAAAGAAAAGAAAAATTAGTAAAGAGGGAATTCTGATTTTGCGCCTGTAAAGGTTTTTCAATAATGCATCGATCAGAGAAAGAGAGGGTTTCGACCCCTCCCTCCCAGAAAGGGTTAAAGAAGAGGGGACAGAGAGTCAGAAGTTCTGTTGTCTGCAGAAGTTGAGAAAGTTGCTCCGTGGAGCTGATCTCCAAAAGTTATCCGTTTGATACACACATTTCATTTGTGTGTTTGTTTTCTACCTCATGTTAATTTTTCTGAGTCAAGTGACTTCTAAAGGACAGCATTTTTAAAGATCTTTTGTGTATCTCGCGTGATTTAATCGATAAGTGCTCGGCCAGCATTTCGAGTTTTTCCGTGAAATAGATAAATTCTAAAGCTTCAGAAGATAATCCGACTCCAGCTTTTTGATCTCTTTCAACGAGTAATCAGCCAACGGACTTCAACTCCCACATTCAATGTTCTGACGAGAAAGTTGAATGTTCTCCACGCTTTGCTGTTTGGTATCCCGGGCCAGCGGAACCGGTCTCATCAAACCCGTCCAAAGGGCTTGTCTATCCAGACAACGTGTGAGGAAAAGAGACTTTAAAGGAAAACTTTAAGTCAAGAGTATTTGAAATTGAGTGACCCCTCCAGCTACGAAAGGGGGGGGGGTCTGAAGAAATGGCACAGAGATGCTGCACGAGACAGAGAGAGACGGAGATGGAAAAATGCATCGAGGTGACATGCCAGTCGACCATATCCGAGGATGCCCGACAACGCCAAAGAGAGCCACTGAGGAAGAGAAACGACTCGATCCAGGTCGAACCAACTGGATCCAAAAGATCCAAAATGCCATGTTCCAGACAGAATCTGCCATCACTCTACTCCAAACCGCACAACCCTCATCCACCAGCCTACTCAGCGAGGGTGATGTATAGATGCATTTTCAGAAGAGAGAGAGTTTGATGACTAGACTAATAAACACATTTATAGTCAATTAATAAATAAGGTCAGTTTATAAAAATGGATAATCAATATTAAACGCAAGAAGAATTAGGAAATTCATTCATAAATTCTAAACTTGAATTAGACCACGCCTAAATTTACTGCTTCTGCTTCTCAATCTTCCCTGGTGCTTCTTAAACTCTCTGCTGCTGAATGGTACATTAATATCAAAACTAAATTTAGTTGATAGGCAAATGTCAAATCCAATCAGAGGGATATTAGTCACTGAATTGACCTGGTCACATTTAATTTGTTTCTATCCATGAATGTTCATCATTGTATTCCCTGTATTCCTTTAATTATCCTTTATTCATTTCATTCCTTCTCTTTATCTTCTCATTTACTCAATTATATTCTAGTTAGTCAAATAAACACTTCATTTTATAAAGAACTTGGTTATTTGATTTTATGCGTATATAAACAATTCAAATCACTGTCCACTATGCCCAAGAACTCCGTAGCAACTCTGAGATTAAGAGTCTCAATTGATTGATATCAAATTGTGACTTTTTCCCTGTTTTTATAAAACTGGGTGGCGCCTGGGTAAAGTCTGGTATTGAAACTAATATTGTGTGATATTTGAAGCTGAGTGTCCCCACTCTCCGTCACCTTTTATGACAATTCATGGGTTTATGATTTATAGTTTTGGGTTATTAATTATAGATACATATTTTGATATCAATTAATGATTGATTATTAATCTGCTCTATGCAATAACGCTACATAACGCTACAATATCTCCGATGATCATGATTTCAACAGCTACGTTGCTCAACAGCTGAGTGTCGGTAGTTCGGCCCTCTCCTCTGAGCTTCGGAGGTGGGGGGGAGACGTGATGGTGAGACAGAGCTGATGAGATATTGAGCGGAATTTGCTTTGAGATTTGAGTTGGCTGATATATTTTACATTTGTAAGGTGCTTATGAGTTAAGTATGGCTCACTAGGACACTGCTGGTTTAAATATCTATGATAAAGTGGATCTATAAGTAACGTGTGATACGAAGTGACATTAAATGTTTAATTTCTACAATCTGGTTTCAATTCATCACCTCACCATCTGCGTCGCAAGTTTCCCCTACCTCGGTGCCTCCATAATGTGCGTACGCATGGGTCAAAGTTTCCGTACAGGTGCGCACATTCTCCCGTCAAGTTTGTTTTTATAGATCACAACTGTTGCGTGGGAAGTGGCTTACGCACATTTCAGGCCCTGTTTTGTGCGTACGCAACGGTTATAAATGAGACCCCTGAACTGCCAAACTCATCTGGCAGGATCAACACTCATTGGCTGCAGTCGAATAGTCAAAAAAGTGATGTCCTATGTCTTTTCGAAACCACTTCTCCTTGACCTCGATGGAAAATGTCAGGAGGTCAAGAACAGCTGTGAAGCAGAATTCATAAGAACAACTCTGTCATGGTCTGCATAGAGTGTTTCCTGTTTTATTTTGAAATTCGGTCCTCCTGTGTCATGTCTAGTTTTGCTTCCTGCCTTTGTTTGTTTTCCCGCCTTTTTGTGATTGTTTGCCCCGCCCTGATTCGTTCCACCTGTGTGTAATCTCCTTGTGTATTTAAGCCTGTGTGTTCCCCTCGGTCTTTGTCGGTTCGTCGTCGTTGCTTCCCTGTGTTGCGTGTCCCCTGTAAGTAGATATTCTAGTGTGTGTTTTTTGCATTTTTCAAGTTTTTTTCTTTTGGAGATTTTGTAGTTATTGCATGCCTGACCAGCTGCCTTTTTGTTTCGCTGCTTATTTAATTAAATCTTTGAATCATACCTGCGTCATCTCCTCCTCCCTTCTCTGCATTTGGGTCGACAATTTAAAACCTCTAAACCTGACAAACTGTGGTGCTAAGAGAATCAATCTGACTGTTTTTACACTATTCTACATAGTTATGTGATAGCGGATGTTGTTGACGTGAGTTGACCTCAAGGAAGGTATTATCTCCTTTCCTTTCATAAAAGATGGTTCAGTGTTCCGTATGCTAAAGGAGATAAGAAAGGAAGCATCAAAGCTCCTTAACATTTAGGGAACTAGCTAGTTCACTCCGTTGGGAACCTTCCTAAACAAATATTCGACGACAGTCATCAACCTCTGAGACCCAGGATCCCGACCGACTTTACTGTCTTTCAGAGGATGTAGCAGGTTCAGTTTTAGAGCTAGAGTGAAGTTACTGACATCATATGAAGCTAGAAAACCGAAGGAAGTCGGGAAAGAGGAAGAAAAATAACGCCCCAAAGTTGGGCTAAATTTTGACGGGGAAAAACTGGTCTGGTCATTTTCAAAGGGGTCCCTTGACCTCTGACCTCAAGATTTGTGAATGTAAATGGGTTCTATGGGTACCCACGAGTCTCCCCTTTACAGACATGCCCACTTTATGATAATCACATGCAGTTTGGGGGCAAAAATCATTCACTTGTTGCATGTGTTATTTTCGCCTATTCAAAAATGGTGTATTTTAATATTTCTGCATACTAAAGTACTCACTGTCCATCAGATCACGTGGCTGTGGAGGCATACTGGGATTCTGAAAACTGATATTCTGTAAACCAGAAACAAAATTTTCAAATAAGAAACAAGAAGCAAAGCAAGAAAACCAAAATAATAGAAATATTCACAATTATATAGTTTGTTAACCAGCTAATAATATCATAAATTAGAATCTGTACTATAACATATTTATCTTTTAATGCATGTGCATGCAGCATAGCCACTCAAAACTATTAAAAATAACTTTAACTAAGAGAAAATATCCACTTGTGATGCTTTTATTTAACAAATAAGCAACGATGAATGTTTTGTAGGTAAAAGTTAAATAACTAAAATGTTCTTACCTGTCGTGCGTCAACGTGTCAGATCACCTCAGAGTGCAGTGAGCTGCAGGGACAAAGTCCTCAAATAAAACGATCTGTCCTTTCTCGTTGGTCAGCTGTTATCAGGTAAAGGTGTGTTCACCTTGTTTCCTCTCTGCTGCAGATCTTTGATGATGAGTGCAGATCTATTATGTAATAGTTCCTCCTGCTGTTGGCATCAGATAAGAAAACATTTGGCAGTAACGTACTGTGTATTTTTACATTACAAATCAGACAATTTAGAGATAAATGCCCTTTTATCTTCATTTATCTTTGAAATCTTTACGCTGGACAGTTCATCATATGAAGTACAAGTCCACTGACTGACAGCTATGGTTTTAATCTATTTAACCTGACGAACCCGGTAAAACAACACTTCAAGTGTTTTTTGTCAACCAATGTTTGTTTTGCAATAATCTCAATATTTTAGTTACAAAATCAACGCACAAGAAATTGTATTTTTACTTACTACTAATAACTTACCTGTTATGCGTCAATGAGTCAGATCACCTCAGAGTGCAGTGAGCTGCAAGTAAAGTAGAATCTTTACTATAAACCAAAATAATACAAATAATCACAATCATAGTTTGTTAACCAGCTAATAATGACATAAAGTAGAATCTTTACTATAAAACATTTAACTTTTAATGTATTTGTTCATGCGGCATATCCACTCAAAACTATTAAAAATAACTTTTATTAAGAGAATACATCCACTTGTGATGATTTTATTTAACAAATAAGCAACGATGAATTTTTTGTAGGTAAAACTTAAATAACTAAAAGATAATTTTCTAATAACTTACCTGTCGTGCGTCAACGAGTCAGATCACCTCAGAGTGCAGTGAGCTGCAGGGACAAAGTCCTCAAATAAAACCATCTGTCCTTTCTCGTTGGTCAGCTGTTATCAGGTAAAGGTGTGTTCACCTGGTGTCCGTTCTGCTGCAGATCCGTGATGATGAGTGCAGATCTATTAACATTTACCATATAATCACATTGTAAGAGTGTTCGTGCATGTCTGGTCAACATACTATCAATAATAGTTTTGATTGAATGATTGCTTTTGTGCTTTTAGTGGGTCAGCTAAACTGAAATATTCATAACTGTGCATTTTGTAGACTTAAAGTACACTTACAAGTATACTACTAGTACATTGATATTAGTATACTTACTACATAAAGTATACTATGTGAAATAAACTTGAAGTATACTACTTTGTAAGGGTAAATAACAGTTGCCTGCATGTCTGACCCCGTTTTGGTTAAGTTTGTTTTTTGCAGGTTTTATCTACAGGTTTTATCTACCTGCCTGGTTTTGACTACAGTAAAACGTGAACTCTTTGAGTTGTGCTTCCTGGTTCAAGCCTGTTATCCTCTGAGCCTTCACAACATCGCAGCAGCAGGTTGAGCCAGGTTCCCTGTCTGTCTGGCTGCATGAGCTAAACTAGTTAGCATACCAACCTCCAGCTCAACACAGATCTGCTCTGTGTTGCACACAAACCAGAAATAAGCTGCGCAGGAACAGGAAGTTCTCACCTACGTTATATTTTTCTGTCATTCAGTCTGATGTTCAGACAGTCAGCAGCAAGACAACATGGAGGTCACAGCTCTCTGCATCAGACTGAGTGAGTACGGAGTCTCTAAATCTGTTAACATTGAAAATAGAAATCATAATGTTTATGCAAGTAAAAGCATCTACTTTTTCCCTTTGTTATCTCCAGTAATAAATGCCCTGGTGTTTCTGGTTCTAGAAGATCAACATTGTTACTGTGCTGAGAAAGCTGGTAAGTAGAAGTCATTTCAATAAATATGAGGAAAGTGATATTAAAATAAATGATACTTTTCTCTTTTGTCTTATTCTCCAGACGCAGCTTCTCTTCGTATTGTCCCAAACAGACTCCAGCTCTTTGAATATGACTCTATCTCCTTTGAATGTGAGGGATTTGGTGACTTCACCGAGTGGAGACTGATGAAGAGGATCATGGGAGTCGAAACTATATGTGCTACTGACTGGGAGACATCAATGGGACCCTGCTTTATTCAACACAGCTTTTCATCAGACAGTGGAGAATACTGGTGTGAAGCTACAGGAGGAGGCAGAAGCAACTCCGTCAACATCACTGTTACTGGTATGTTCAGCATTGTTCAAAAATAACAACATATAAAATAATACAAACTATTGTAAAGGTGCTGTATAATAAAGTCAGGGTGATGTATGAATATTGATATTTGTGTCATAGTGCCAATTTAACGGCTAAACCGGTACAAAAAGTATTCCGTCCATCAAAATATTAAAAAAAAACAAGTAGTAGTGTTATATGATATGATTTTAATACATACTGTGTACATATATATATATATATATATATATATATATATATATATATATATATATATATATATATATATATATATATATATATATATATATATATATATATATATATATATATATATATATATATATATATATATATATATATATATATATATATATATATATATATATATATATATATATATCCCTGCTTTGACCGGTTCTTTACTTGACTTGGTTCTGGAAGTGACTTTGACTCAGATGGAGAAGCTAAAAAACAGAAGAAAAAAAAGAAAAACTCTTTTGAGGAAAAGATATAAACCTCCTTAATTTTGGCGTCTGATTCCTTCTGTTGGCTCTCCAACTTCTTCTTCAGTGTCTCCACTTCTTCCTTCTTCTGCTGTTCTTCCTTCTTCTGCTGTTCTTCCTTCTTCTGCTGTTCTTCCTGGAGGCGACTCTGAATCATATTAAGATATACAACTGAACATAGGATACAATGACACATTAACCCCAATCATCTGATTTCTGCTGAATAACAAGTGAGAAAGCTCAGCTCTCCATATATTATAAATTCTGCATTTCAGCAGCATGTGGGATATAGTATATGTTTCCCCTCAGTATATACTGTACAGGTTCAGATCCTCTTTCAGGACTGCATAGTTTTATCTGTTCATGAATCCAATCTGATTATCTTTGTATTTGATATTTGATATATATATAAATACTGTATATTATATAAATGTATTGTATATATTGTACCTATATGATGACCACTTACCCAAAAGGGAAAGGATAAGCTGCTTCGGGTGTTTTGAATTCTCTCCAGCTGGGAGGAGGACATGAAGAGACACATGAGAACCACATTAAAACATGAGAGTAATTATACAACCTGATGGTTCAGTTACACTAATATAAAAAAGTAGCTTCATATACAGTCAAGTAGATCTTAGTAAACACTTTGAACATCTAGTGTTCCTCAAACAGCAGAAATACTGAGTTGTGAGTCTGTCTGCAGGTTAGAGGCTCAGATTAGAGAGCTCATTAAACATGATTTATCTCTGTATTTATTATTTACAATAACTACAGACAGGTTAAGATGAAGACATGAACCTGTTTGTTCTTGTTCTCCAGCTCTTCCTTCAGGGTCTGCAGCTCGTCCTCGTTCCTCTTCTTCTCTTCATGGAGCTGCTGCAGCTCAGCTCCTTTAGTTTCTATCTGGAAGGACAGAGAGAAGGTGGAGAGAGACAATGAGAGACATGTTCAATTATTAATTATTAATTAATGTAGATCTGTTCTTGGAATGACTTTATTGTGTAATTAACCTGCACAGACTACTGTAGGTTTGATCTACACTGTGGATGATATACAGTATATTATGTGACTTCAAACTGAAATCAATGTGTTATATTATTAAAGTGAAGATGAACCTCTTTCTTCTTGGTCTCCAGCTCCTCTTTCAGGGTCTGAACCTCCTTCTCAGCTTCCTCCCTCCTCTGCTGATCCTGGAGCTGCTGCTCAGATCTCTTCTTCTTAAACTGAGAGGACAAAGAAGAACAGAGACATGATACAAGACCAGAGATTATTATATTAGTGAAGATACCACAAAACATGTTTTCCTTGTATTTCTGACTCATCTCTCTTATTTCTGTTATTTTAGTCTACTCTAACGTTTGCTTACATCTTCATCTCTTTGTCTGAATCGTGCCTCTTCTGTTTCATTTCTCTTGAACCTCTGAACATCAGTTAAAGTTAACTCTCTCATCGCTGCTCTTGTTCTCTTCTTAGTTCTTTTGGAAACACAGATCCTGTTTGTTCAACTTGCTCAGATCAAACATTATTTTTAGTAATCTCCTGTTTCTTTACTTACAAGTTTGTTCTTCTTCTGTCCGTCTCCCTGCAAAGCCTTCATTTCCACCGTTTCATGTGTCATGAGCTGCTCTCTCTCTCTTTCTTCAGTGACACACTGATCTTCACTTTTATTAATTTCAGAACAGTTTTTCTTTTGTTCTTTTTTAGTTTGATCCCTGCGACTTCTCTTTGTCTCTGTGTGAAAACATAAAGACAGTAGAGTTAAAGTATAAAAGACCTTTTCATATCACAGCATATGATATGAGACATTTGAGTCTACAATGAGGTATGAAATTGGTTTTAAAAATATAACACCTAACAACTTGACTGATTGGAAATAAAAGTAGACATACCACCACATTTACTATCAACACCATAAAACCAGTGAGAATAACTTTTATTATACTACTTTTTATTAATGTGTGACTTACTGATTATGTTTTGTCTCCATTTCCACACAACAAAGAGAAGCAACAGGATAAACATGATGATGAAAACAGCCAAACTAACAGCTAAACCATTGATGATGGGAGAAGAACTGGACTGGAGCTTAAAGAAATCATCTGAAATGATAAAACACAGAATAACATTTATAGAAAGCTGGACCTCTGCTATTTGAAACTAAAACAGTAAATCACATAATAAAAAGTAATATGTTTTACTTGAAATAGAGAAGTGTGTCTCTCTGGTCTGGTTGGTGTTCTTCTGTTGGACTCTACAGGTGAAGCTGTTGCTGTGTCTCTTCTCCACAGTCAGTCTGCTGCTGACAGTATAGAGGTCATCAGGACCTCTGACTGTCTCTGGAGGTCCAGCAGAGAGGAGGTTTCCCTCACCGTCCAGCCACAACACCTCAGGCTCTGGATACCAGCCTTCAGACCTGCAGTCTAACATCACTCCTCTGCTGGCTTCATCAATCCCTGCTAAAGTTATGACCGGTGAGGAAGCAGCACCTGATGGTGAGCAAAAGGAAACATTTAAAAATGGTAAACCTGCTAAACATCAGCATGATAGTATTGACTTTGTGAGTATGTTAGCATGCTGACGTTGGTATTTAGCTTAATGCACCACTATGCCAAACATTCTGTACCTCCATTCAGGAGTGTGGCAGTAGATTCTTAGTCTGGTTTCTTATTCAATGACCATTTGCTAAACTCCTCCCCAAGCAGCGATTGTCCAGTCAAAGCTGAGCAGATGTAACTAGGCTGTCAAGCTTTAGATTTCCCCAAATAAGAAGTGATGTGTATGGAGGCTGTACTAAGACTTCTAGGTATGTAAAGTATGTCCACTTACCAACAACAAGCTCAATAAAAGACTCTGTATTCATATCTGGAATGTAGCATTGGTATCTCCCCTCATCAGAAGGTTTCACTTTGGAGAGTTTCAGTGAAATGTTCCCGTGCTTCAGTCCATCAGTGAACAGTGATGTTCTTCCTCTGTAGGATGGATTTTCTACATTCTCGAGGTTCTGACCATCACGCCACATGTGGACAGATCTGTGGTTCAGGTCGGGTCTCGTCCACATCAATGTCCTGGCAGCAACATCCACTGCAGGTTCCAGATGACATGGCAAAATGACGTCATCGCCAACTGCTGCTTCTATTGACTGAGGTGGACCGATTAACGTGGACTGACCTGGAAAGAAATTGATATGGTTTAATAAACCTCCCAAATTGTGTTTTCTTGATACCTATTGAGAGAAATGGAATAAGCCCCAAATACATTTTTTTATCAATATGAAGAGAAAACTTTTTTAAATGAGCATATCTGCAAAATGTCCACTGCAATGTATTTAGTTGTTTTTCCCTACATTATCTGCTTGTTGCAACTCACCCATAACCCTAAACCCTAAGCCCTAAACCCTAACCTAAGCCCTAAACCCTAAACCCTAAACCCTAAACCCTAACCCTAAGCCCTAAGCCCTAACCCTAACCCTAACCCTAACCCAAACTGCCCAGTCGTTGGACGAAGCAGGGGGAGTCATCGAGATAACTCTCACTTAACCCTAACCCTAACCCAACCCTAACCCTAACCCCTAACCCTAACCCCCAACCCTAACCCTAACCCTAACCCCCAACCCTAACCCTAACCCTAACCCTAACCCCCCCTAACCCCCAACCCTAACCCTAACCCTAACCCCCAACCCTAACCCTAACCCCCCCTAACCCCCAACCCTAACCCTAACCCTAACCCCCAACCCTAACCCTAACCCTAACCCTAACCCTAACCCTAACCCTAACCCCCAACCCTAACCCTAACCCTAACCCTAACCCCCCCTAACCCCCAACCCTAACCCTAACCCAAACCTAACCCTAACCCCTAACTCTAAACCCTAATCCCTCACCCTAAACCCTAACCTAAGCCCTAAACCCTAAACCCTAAACCCTAACCCAAACCTAACCCTAACCCTAAACCCTAACCCTAAACCCTAAGCCCTAAACCCTAACCCTAACACCTAAACCATAACCCTAAACCCTAAACCCTAACCCTAAGCCAAACCATGATCTTTTCCTTAGCCTAACTAAGTAGTTTTGTTGCCTAAACCTAACCAAGTCGAGTTTTTGCTAAACCTAACTACGACGACACTAGGACGTTGAAGTTTGGAAGCTGGAGTGTGGAAGTTTATTTTGAAAAGACTGTAGGCATGTAAAGAGCTGAAATTGACTCATGATGCTTGACATTGGTAGGAAAATGAGGAATAACTTTTTCGTAAGATATCATACGAACCGTTGTATGAGGATACATTATCACCGCAGCACACTCCCTGAGCGTTTAATATTGACATGTAATGGTTTACATTGTAGTTAATGGAGTCATTTACATTTAACAAGTTAGCAGTTTTCAGCCCAACCAGGTCTTTCCTAAACTTAACTGCTGTGGTTTTGTTGCCTAATCCTAAAGTGACGCCAAGGGTAACTATAATGGTTTTGATGGCAAAAATAAAGTGAGGGCAAGGGGCGTGACAAAGCAGCGTTACGTGATGAGTTGAGATGAGAACGTGTTGAACAAAGTGAACAGGAAGAGGAAGCTCAGTCTGATGCTCAGACAGCAACAAGACAACATGGAGGTTACAGCTCTCTGCTTCAGACTGAGTGAGTACTGAGGTTTCTTCTTTTTGAGTTTTACATAATCCTGTATATGTTAGTATATATAGAGAATGAGTCAATGGGTGATGTGTGTTTTTCCTTTGTGTTTCCAGTGATGCTCTTATTCATTCTGCTCAGTGCACATGTTCAGAACAGAGGTAAGTACTCAGTCAATCCTTCATCAAATCTAGGATTATATCATTACATTTAAACTATATCAGCCACATTTACAGATACATGGCTTTGTCTTGATGTTTTGCTTCATAACATGTAAGTTTCATTTGGGAGAAATCGTTTCTTGTCTGTCTTTCTGTCTCAGATGCAGCTTTTCGTATCGTTCCAATCAGACTGCAGTTCTTTGAATACGAGTCGGTCTATTTTCACTGCGAGGGTCTCGATGGCTCCACTCAGCTGAGAGGGATCAGGAACACCGAGGACTTTATTTCAGCGTGCAACGAGAGGACGCTGGTGTTTTCCGGCACCATTCAAAGAGCCTATCCAGCAGATGGTGGAGAGTACTGGTGTGAGACTGACGGAGGAGAGAGGAGCGACGGTGTCAACATCACTGTCACTGGTAGGTTTAAGTTTTTATGAAACGTCTTTACATGAAATCCCAAAACATTGTCATGCCAACTTGTCACACCCCTTTGGCATCACTTTAGGATTAGGCAACGATGCGCCGGTGTGTTTCATACTGGTGCTAAAGGGTGCCGACGGCGGTGACAAATCCTCGGTATTTAACGCGCGAACGGGCTGGAAATCCATGAGATTATCTTCTGAAATTAAACAAAAACAATGTTGAGAGAGAGTTTAAAGAAGACATTAAACTCATATCAGTTTCCCACAAATTGAGCAAACGTGTCAATTACATAACATTTCATGACCAGCTAAAGAACCTTTGTTTTCCAGCTGGCTCAGTGATCCTGGAGAGTCCTGTCCTCCCTGTGATGGAGGGAAACGATGTGACTCTGAGCTGCAGAAACAAGACGACTTCCTCCAACCTCACAGCTGATTTCTATAAAGATGGCCGCCTCATCAGGAGCAGCTCTACAGGAGAGATGACCATCCACAGTGTTTCCTGGTCTGATGAAGGACTCTACAAGTGTGACATCTCCGGAGCTGGAGGATCACCAGAGAGCTGGTTAGGTAAATCATTTTGCCTTCAGTTTGAGGATCAGCTTTCAGTTTTGTGGCAGAGTAAAGCTCCAGAAAGCTCTCAGAGACGACCTGTTACGTCCTGTTAATACTGTCATGGTGTTACAGCAGATGTGTCCTGTTGTCTCTGCAGCACTTCACAGAGAGACGTGTCCCTCCTCAGACCTCTTCATACATGTGGTCCTGGTCTTGAGGACTGTGTTCACCATAGTGATGGTGGCTCTGCTGCTGCTGCTGCTGGGACTACTGCATTGTGGGAAACTCAGAGTCACACAGAAATAACTGATACTCATGTTTACAGGTCAAAGGTAGTTTGGTCATCAAGAAAAGACGTTTTAACATTTAATCATCTGTCTTCACTTTGACCTTTGTTCATGTTGGCTATAAGGTGTCAAACTTCTCTGTTTAACTTGTTCATACTTGCAGTGGCTGTTAGACTTTCTCACACACAGAACAGGTTAAAAACCACAGAGGTACTGATGCATGGACTATTTTTAAAAAGCCAGATGACAGTTTTCTCAGTACATGTTGTTGTTCTATGTTTTCTTTTAGACTCTACAGATGCTGCTGATAATTTGAGCTCCTCAGACACAAACCACATGAGAGAATATATGAATAGAAGAGGCGTTCAAGAGGCTCTGTAGAAACAATAAGAAGCAGCTTAAAGAGTAAATTGTGTCTTCAGTAATTATATCAGGAAATATGAAGTCATCTGCCGTGTTGCTGCATCACCTTTTTGTTTATTCTGTCACAAAAAAGTAACTGACAATAATATAATAAGAATATAATGTAATATTGAATGGTGAACATGGTTAACATTACACCTGCTAGCATGTTAGCATGCTGACTTTAGCATTTAGCTCAAAACACAGCTGCTAGCATGACTGTAGACCAGCTGTTCCCAACATGGAGGTCAAAACCCCCACAAAGGCTTTTTTGTTGTTGTTGTGAAGTACTGGATCATTTTACCTGATCATCTGATTCTGAATTTGAATCTTCCTTCAAAATAAAATTCACTGAGATTTACTGAGATTGATGATCAGCTTTGGTTGACAGCTAATTTTGCTAAACACCAAAGAATGTACAAATATCACTCTATGAATATAAAATTGTAGTTTTATCTCACAGGACAAATATAAAAATAATGCATACTTGGAAGTTGATATATTTGATATACATTTACAGCACCTGGACTTTTGAAAATAAAATATCAAACATGTATTCATTTTTTTTTATCTCTTCATTGGGAATTACATATTATCAGTATAAATCGAATTACAAAAAATACACATAGAATAACAAAGATCTGTGAAGATCTAATATAAATATTCAATCCAGTAAACATACAAAATAAAAGTTCCTGTGTGGTATTAGCTAACATTTCGGTAGTGAGTTGAATTTATTCCATCCTTTGTCTTTAACAGTTCATTACTGAAGAGTTAATTTTTCAGTACAGTCATGTTGTTGATGTTTAATGTTTACATCACTATTTACCATTCAGAGTTCATTCTGGTGTTATGGATGGTAACGTGTTCTCCTCTTTCCAAGCAAAAAGGTAAGATAAGCTAAAAGTGAAAACAAGTATGACAGCTGGCTAATTAATAATCTTGCAGTGAGTATGCATGGAGTTGATATCGGACGCCACTCTTGCTGATGAGGAAGAACTTCAGTTTGTCTTCAGAGCTCCAGGACATGAAGTCGTTCCACCACAGGTCGTAGTGCTGAAGTCGACTACCTGGGACAGCTATCTGTAAAATACAAAGGTCACAGACTTACAAGCAGAATCATTGAATCATTAAAAAAAAAAATCATTAAAAATATTTTGTTATTTTTATTATTATTGTTATTTCCTTTTATTTCGAATGGAACTCAACAACTGTGATGAAAGAAAGAAGAAAAAAGTAAAAATGCATCAACATAAGTTGAGAAATCAACAAAGACTCACAGTGACGGTGCCTCCAGACTTGAGTTTGAATGAATTCTCAAATGTGCGTGTGATGGGTTTTCTGTTGACCTGCATTTCTAACGTCAAGCCTTCCAGCTGTTGGTCCTGTAGGAGGGAAATTAGGCACAAGAGGGAGGATGAGACAAAGAGACTAATAAATGAATATTATGTTGCTTTTACATGATAAGAATGTTCTTCACTCACCGTGAGGTGGTGGTGCACAGTGCAGGTATTATATGTCATCAAAAGGTTTGCAAGGAATGTGATTTACTGTTTCTAGGAAACAACAACAGTTGTAGCTGTTATCTCATTGGTTGCTCTTTGACAGATCAGCAGTAACCGAGGTCAAAGTTGAAACTATGTGAACTTTGAGTGCAGCGCTTGGTGGCAATTTCGAGCGCTGTTCCATGCCAAGGAAAGCGCTTCTGCCGGTTTTACCGCTGATCATGTGTGGGCGGCTTTACAGTTGAATCTTTTGTGCTTATACAGTAAATGTAAATGATTGTATATTATTTCTGTCTTCACATGAAAACAAGAGAAAGTGGATTCTGGGTAAACATCAGGTCATTATCCTGGTTTGTCCCATCAGAATATCCCAGAATACACTTGGTTAACGTACTGCTGAACATATTCTACACACTTATAAAGTACTTATACAGTGTTCATACAGACACAAACAACATTACCTGATGGGACTTGTTTCTGAGACAGATATAATTGCCCTGATGGTGGACTTCAACGACAATGGGAAGTCCTGTAGCTGAGCTCTGACTGGCTGAGCTGCTCTTGTCCTCCATCTCTTTCTTCAGGTTCTCCACTTCTTTCTCAGCTTCCTCCCTTTTAGTCGTCTCATCATGGAGCTGCTTCTCAAACTGGGAGGTAAAGAGAGATGAAGAGAGACATTTAGTTTCATTCAGTACGTTATTTAGTCCACATTATATCCTGATGAACTAGTTTCTGATTGGATGTTGATATAATGTGCACATAGTTAGTCTCAGGTTTAACCTGTTTACTCTGAGCACATCTAGACTGTAAATATCAGGTGGAACAATCAGTGAACGACTTAACTGATGAATTCAACATGTTATTAGAAAATAAGAACTTTACATTTGATCACAGATTAGATTGAATGTGAATAAATAGATTTACTGTTTCACTTCTTTGTGTTTCAGTGAGTCCAGTTTCAGTTATTTAGTTTCTCAGATTTGCTCTCATGGTTAGTTTAATAATCTTGGTCTCAGCAACAAATCATGTGTGATGAAACCCGTTCAGACAGTTTGACTCAGTTTACTCTGACTGGATTAATACTGGAAACTTAACACTGATTTTTCATCTGTTACATCAACAATACTGAATACAGAGATGCTTCTGCTTTAGATTTATAAAATACCAAACCTACTACCTGCAGGAAGAATGTAACTGAATACTTATACAGATGTGTTACTAGAACAGAGTCTATCTAAAACATGTCTGTTCTCAACAGGCTGAATGTTTGACCTGTGGTGTTGCTGCTTTCTAGAGAACTGATCATATAAACAACTAAACACTCAACATGTTGGGTCCTCAGTAATACATCTGATATAGTTGAGTCACAGTCACAACTACTCAGAAACACCTGTAGAATAAACTCTAGTTCACAGGAGAAAACACACCCAGGTCTGGCTACTAGTGGTCAGAAACACAGATGAAATACGCTTATCTGATGTATTAATTACCAAATAGACATATTAATCACTTTCTTTGACATAACCTGTAGAGTAGATCATGGATTTAATTAGTGGAGGTATTTTACTGATGGTAACATTATAAGTTATTATGTTAAAAACATACAGAAGTTGAGTTGCAGTGTCTGAGTGGTGCTGTCCCTGTAGACTATCCACTCAGACTAGTTTGGTTGTAACGTTGTTATATGTTATATGTTTATATTAATACTTTTGAGTTTTTAATTTTAAATACATATTTTGATATGAATTAATGATTGATTATTAATCTGCTCTATGCAATCATGCTACAGACAGATAAAAAGCTCAGTAATGTTGTTGTTTTTTTCAAAACCATAATGTTCTAATTTTAGAAGAGAAACCTTAATTGGAGAAAACAAACACTAACCTCCCTGTCCTTAATCTGCAGCTTCTCCTCCAGGATCTGAACTCTGTTCTCAGCTTCCTCCCTCCTCTGCTGCTCATCCTGGAGCTTCTGTCTGGAAAATATCGGCCACTTAAACTGAAATAGAGAGAGGAGACAGAGGTTAGAGACAAGATGGGAGACATGTCTCTTATTAGGGAAAGTGATGATGAATATTAAGTACATCTCATGGTGTCATTTGTGTGAATTTTTCATTTTAAGTACAGTTGAGATCACTCAGCTGTTCCTGTTAGAAACTCAGTTCCACAGTTTAACCAGAAAAACACATGATATAAAAACTACCACTTACCACAGAGGAAGAAGAGCTGACTGCAGTAGCTCGGCTTCTTTCCAACTGGAGAGAAATGGAGAGGTTAAGAGAAAACATGACAACCGTCACTACATAAGACGTGAAAAACATCATTAACATAACATGCAGAACAAAACACCGGTCTGGAACACCGGTCTCTCGTTTCAGTCCTGTGTTGTTGGACCCACCAACCTCTCCACCCGCCCAACATAAGTGGTCTTTCTCTCTTTATATACTACATAACTAGCTCTGATGTTAGACACTACACAACATGTGACAAACTCCACGTTACAACCGTCACTACAAAACACTGCTCCTTCATGCAGGTGTGTAATATTAACGTCTCTTTGAGACAAAGCGTGACACTGACAGGCTGTCCTCCGGTAGACAGACGGGTCTATTACACGCTTTACCGTGAGACTGAGCTGCCCCGAGTAATACTAGGAGACAGAGATGCAGCCGCTTAGCTCGGGAGAGAAAGTTAACAAACTCCAGAGTTACTACACATCTTTGAACTGAACAAAATGATTCTATTTAGTTAAGTGATTTGTGATTTCTGCCTCCACAGTGAACCAGCCTGTCCAACACTGAACTTTCACATGTTGACAGTGGTTCGTCTTCACTAGAGTTAGACTAGAAATATCAATAGATACAGTAGAAAGATCAACCTCCATGTTGTTGGACTCCATCTTCTGAATCTGATCCTGGAGCTGAGAGGAAAGAGAAGATGAGAGACAATATATACTGTATATATATATATATATATATATATATATATATCCCTGCTTCGACCGCTTCTTTACTTGACTTGGTTCTGGAAGTGACTTAGACTCAGGAGAAAAAAAAAGATAAAATCTTTTGAGGAAAAGATATAAACCTCCTTAATTTTGGTGTCTGATTCCTTCTGTTGGTTCTCCAACTTCTCCTTCAGTGTCTCCACTTCTTCCTTCTTCTGCGGTTCTTCCTTCTTCTGCTGTTCTTCCTTCTTCTGCTGTTCTTCCTGGAGGCGACTCTGAATCATATTAAGACATACAACTGAACATAGGATACAATGACACATTAACCCCAATCATCTGATTTCTGCTGAATAACAAGTGAGAAAGCTCAGCTCTCTATATATTATAGATTCTGCATTTCAGCAGCATGTGGGATGTAGGATATGTTTCCCCTCAGTATACAGTATACTGTACAAGTTCAGATCCTCTTTCAGAACTGCACAGTTTTATCTGTTCATGAATCCAATCTGACTATCTTTGTAATTGATATTTGATATATATATAAATACTGTATATTATATAAATGTATTGTATATATTGTACCTATATGATGACAACTTACCCTAAAGGGAAAGGAAAAGCTGCTTTGGGTGTTTTGAATTCTCTCCAGCTGGGAGGAGGACATGAAGAGACACATGAGAACCACATTAAATCATGAGAGTTATTATACAACCTGATGGTTCAGTTACACTATGAGTACAGTATGAAAAAGTAGCTTCATATACAGTCAAGTAGATCTTAGTAAACACTTTGAACATCTAGTGTTCCTCAAACAGCAGAAACACTGAGTTGTGAGTCTGTCTGCAGGTTAGAGGCTCAGATTAGAGAGCTCATCTAACCTGATCTATCTCTGTATTTATTATTAGTTACAATAAATACAGAGAGATGAAGATGAAGACATGAACCTCTTTGTTCTTGTTCTCCAGCTCTTCCTTCAGGGTCTGCAGCTCGTTGTCGTTCCTCTTCTTCTCTTCATGGAGCTGCTGCAGCTCAGCTCCTTTAGTTTCTATCTGGAAGGACAGAGAGAAAGTGGAGAGAGACAATGAGAGACATGTTGAATTATTAATTATTAATTAATGTAGATCTGTTCTTGGAATGAATTTATTTTATAAGTAACCTGCACAAACTACTGTAGATTTAATCTACACTATGGATAACAAAATGTGACTTCAAACTGAAATCAGTGTGTTATATTATTAAAGTGAAGATGAACCTCGTTCTTCTTGGTCTCCAGCTCATCTTTCAGGGTCTGAACCTCCTTCTCAGCTTCCTCCCTCCTCTGTTGCTCCTGGAGCTGCTGCTTGGATCTCTTTTTTTTAAACTAAGGGAAGAGAGAAGAACAGAAACATGATACAAGACAAGATTTTATCTCATCTCTCTTATTTCTGTATTTTAATCTCCTCTAACATTTGCTTACATCTTCATCTCTTTGTCTGAATTGTGCCTCTTCTGTTTAATTACTGCTGAACCTCTGAACATCAGTTAAATTTAACTCTCGGTTATCGCTGCTCTTGTTCTTTCCTTAGTTATTTTGAAAACATAGATCCTGTTTCTTGCTCAACTTGATCAGATCAAACTTTATTTATAATAATATCCTGTTTCTTTACTTACATGTTTTCTCTTCTTCTGTCCGTCTCCCTGCAAAGCCTCCATTTCCACCGTTTCATTTGTCCTGAGCGGCTCTCTCTCTCTTTCTTCAGTGACAGACTGAGCTTCAGTTTTATTAGTTTCATAGTTTTTCTTTTGTCCTTTTTCAGTTTGATCCCCACGACTTCTCTTGATCTCTGTGTGAAAACATAAAGGCAGTAGAGTTAAAGTATAAAAGACATGCACATATTACAGCATATCAGACATTTGAGTCTACAATGATGTATAAAATGGGTTATAAAAATAAAACACTTAACAATTTCACTGATTGGAAATAAAAGTAGACATACCACCACATTTTCTATCAACACCATAAAACCTGTCAGAATAACTTCTATTCATTAATGTGTGACTTACTGATTATGTTTCGTCTCCATTTCCACACAACAAAGAGAA
Source organism: Sebastolobus alascanus (assembly GCA_916701645.2). NCBI lineage: Eukaryota > Metazoa > Chordata > Actinopteri > Perciformes > Sebastidae > Sebastolobus > Sebastolobus alascanus. Next base: position 141,265 of record CAKAOJ020000001.1, on the reverse strand, counting down.
GCAACAGGATAAACATGATGATGAAAACAGCCAAACTAACAGCTAAACCAGTGTTGACAGTAACAGAACTGGACTGGAGCTTAAAGAAATCATCTGAAATGATAAAACACAGAATAAACATTTATAGAAAACTGGACCTTTGCTATTCGAAAGTGAAACTGCAATCATATTTTATAAAAATATATATGATTTCTACCTGGAACATGGAAGTGTGTCTCTCTGGTCTGGTTGGTGTTCTTCTGTTGGACTCTACAGGTGAAGCTGTTGTTGTGTCTCTTCTCCACAGTCACTCTGCTGCTGACAGTATAGAGGTCATCAGGACCTCTGACTGTCTCTGGAGGTCCAGCAGAGAGGAGGTTTCCCTCACCGTCCAGCCACAACACCTCAGGCTCTGGATACCAGCCTTCAGACCTGCAGTCTAACATCACTCCTCTGCTGGCTTCATCAATTCCTGCTAAAGTGAGGACCGGTGAGGAAGCAACACCTGATGCTGAGTAAAAGGAAAAAGTAAAACAGTGGAAGTGGAACGCTTACATAGTGCATCGCCAAATTAAAATTACTTGAATATCCTGAAAAGTGGCTATCTAATGACTCAAGGAGGCTTAAAAAAGAGCAAAACATGCACCCTAAACATACATATCATGCACTTACCAACAACTAGTTCAACAAAAGATTGCCTGTCCAGTCCTGGAATAAAACATCTGTATCTTCCCCGATCAGCGATTTTCACTTTGGACAGTTTCAGTGAAATGTTTCCAGTCTTCAGCTCATCAAGGAACAGTGATGTTCTTCCCTCGAAGGATTTGTGTTTTTTACTCACGAGTTCTTGACCAGAACGCCACACATGGACAAATCTGGGGTTCAGGTCAGGCCTCGTCCACTCCAACGTCAAGCCAGTAGCATCTTCCGCAGGTACCAGATGACATGGCAAAATGATGTCATCGCCAAGTGTTGCTACTATTGGCTGAGATGAGCCTGGAAAGACAAATGTCTAATTTAATAAAGGAAGTAAGTAAGATGTTATCAACTCTAATAGAGAGGCAAAGTCCCGCCCCTTCCGGTTGACCACTATTGGATATTATTTTGGAAAAAATATGAACGGTAGTCAACAAGACATATTTTGGGAGTCACGATAGACCAGTGCAATGAGTTGGGTCAAAGTTCTTTTGACATTGTATTAGAACCAAAACATAATATTTCTAGCATTTTAGCCTTTACTGATAGTAGACAGTAGAGACAATCTAGCTCTGGTGGTCACCCCATAGTATTGACTTGTTAGTGACAAAAAAGTGACCCATTAAGATTGTATTTGTGTGTAAGTTACCTTTACAGAAGTGTTTTAGGAGAAGGAGGAAGACCAAAACAGGGAGTGTTCTGAGATTAGTTTTAAGGGTCTTTCCATCTGTGCTGAAAAGCATCATGGAGCCCTGAAAATGAACAGAAACCAGTGATAACAATGTTAACTTACAGGGAGAAGGGCTTTTTAAGAGTAATTTTTGTAAAACTTCAGCCAATAATGAAGTAATTCCTAAACATGCTTAAAAGAAAGAATGCCTGAGTTATAAACAATCCAATCTCATGGGAAGGTATTCAGCACTTTAGCCTTTTCGTGTGTCAAAACTATGGTAACGACTGCAGATAGTTTGAGGCAAAACATCAAGGTTGGGCTTAAAATAAGTATGTAAGCAAAGTAAAATACGCACATAAAAAAACATAACAGAAGTACGGAAAACACATCACTAAAAAACAGGTCACTAACGTAACTTCAAAATAACTCAATAACATGACACGCCAAAAGTAAGAACAGCGTTCTTATTGCACGTGATATGTCATATTCTGTGCTCTACTAGTAAGTTACACATATTATATGTCATCATATTATATCCTCTGTTTGATTCACACAAACTCTGCAGATGCCAACTCTTCTACAAATATTAACAAAGTGTCGCGACATTATACTTTCACTTTTATTGCTTAAGAATTTAAAGCATCCCATAGTGAACATAAAATGTGTTTTGAAGCTCATTTAGTTACACTTGAACCCTTTCCATGTTACAAAGTTAAATATCTCATTACTATAATCACAATAAAGACTGTCAGAGTAAGCAGCTTGGTGTTAAAACTAACTAACTAAAATCCTCAAAATTCAAATAACATTCAACAATTCAACTATAATTGACTTACATTTGAAATTCATTTTGCGTCTGCATGCAATTTTCCCTCTGACACAAAGGCTATAAAACTGTATTATCTGCTCTAATGTGAAGTTGTAGTTGAGAGAGACAATAACTCAGAATGCAGACACAGTTTTTCTGAAAGTTTCTAATATATTTTAAATTAAATGTTAGACAAACCTGTTAAATGTTGCTCGTCTCAGTCCGCTCATCTGACTGTGTGGCAAAGTCTGTAAATCATTGATAGGTTCCCGACCTTTAGTTTGATTGTTATCACCTGATTCATTTGCAAATCCAGTAACGGCTCAGTCATTCCTTCCTCTTAACTTCTATAAGTACTTATTCAATACATTTATTTCTGTTACAATGTTTCATCAACAAACTCACCATTAAAGCCACATTAATATGCAGACTTCTGCACTTAAAATTACAATTAATACAGATATATAAAAACATGCAGTGTCAAGGTTCAAACCAGTCATGACTGGTTGGTGACACTGACTAGCAAAAGGCTAAAGCTTAAAATTAATTAAGTTAAAGTTTAGTCAAAATGAGATATAGTACGGTTGTTGTCTGTTTCACTTTTAGTGCCTTGGTTTACTCCTGAACTTTGGCCTCAGTTGCCAGGTAACCGGTTATAAAATAATATAACAAATAACATAAATTAGTTGGTATCATAGTAACACTAGCAACGTTTCTTTGTTTTGGCAGTTTAGGAGAAGCAGATGTTCATTAAGGCAGATTACAGGCCTACAGTTTTACTGCAGGAGGCAGGATAGGACTTTTCAATTCTCATAACATCTTCAGTATCAGCTATGTTTTTATTCAGTGTTTGTGGCTGGAAAATAGACTGGAAGCTGTGATGGAATTTTCTACTATTCCTCTCTCCTTGTTAGAGAGGTCAGGGTGTCCCTCTGTTGACGTTATTGGGTTGGAGTCCTATCTAGGAGCTCCACCATTATCTGTACAGCTGTGTCTGTAGTAGGGACCATGGAGCCAGTCTTTGTGGCATCCAGGGTCAGAGATGCCAGAGGAGCCAAGTAAGTCAAAACATGATAAGGGGGTAAAACACTGAGCACCAGGGGGAAAGGGCAGAGTTGTGAGACCTTCACGCAGAGAGCACATCTATGGTGGAGACCTGACAATTGCTCCTTGATCAAGCTTCAATAAACCTTCTTTGTAAGACATCAGCAGCTTCGGGGCCTCTTCCTTCCTATTGACTAAGTTAACCTGAGTATTCAGAAATTCCACAACAAAGTGGCGTCACGAACAGGATCTCAAAACAACAACAGAACTGGTAAGTGCAAATTATCAGTTTTGCCTTACCATGTCTGTGTTTGACGAGATCAAAAAGAATCTGCAAATTTGAAAATTTAGCTTCAAAATAACGCTCCATTCTTAAGGGAGTAAAATAATAACAAGGTTGAGTAATTTCTGAAATTTGGAACATTATGGAACAAACAGGAAAATTGTTAATGAATAACCGGGGAATGAAAATAAGGTTTACCACTATGTTTATGGTAAAATGGTAATATTAAGAAGGTAATATTACACTTCCAGCAGGGTGGGTGGGTTTGAAGATAAAAATCTGTGAGTTGCGGTCAATTGGGACTACCACAGTACCACCAACAGGGGTGGTTGAGTTTCCGGGTCAAGCTTCGGGCAAGACTCAACCAGGGGTGAGACTCCCATGAGGTCTGGTTCTAGGGGGAAAGACGTTTCCGGGGTAGTATTAGTAGGACTACCTCGGCCAGACCAAGATTGGCGACTATCTCCCTCTGTGTCCTGGGGGAAACAGGGAAGCTCCGGGGGAGACCCCGGGAGCCTAGGTGCCGATATTGTTTGTGTACACGAGGCGTAGGGCTTGCGGAGCCCCGTCTTAAAAGAGTTCCGAACCAACACCGCTGCTGGAAGGGAAGGGAAGGGATAAAAGGAGGAGAAGCTGTTGATGCTGATAAGTGTTATTGATGTGCATGCGCCCTTTTTGTATGTCAATGCTGTTGAATATTTGCTGCTGCTTGTTTACTGAGGTGCAACTGCTTTGCTGGCTATGCTGCTGAATTTTGCTGAATAACTGTATTAGATCAAGTGCTGAATAAAAATGGGTGACCAAACGTCCAAAGCAGCAAAGGAACCAGAAAATTTAAACATAAGACCGACTTTAACACAGCAAAGGTTTGAGAGGTCAAACCAGTCAAATGACCGAGAGAGTAAAAAAGCAGTAGAAAGAAGACAACATGTCTTTGATAAACACCATACTAACACCAAATCTCACATAAAGCCAGAAAATCCAACCACATTTTTTGAAAAGATGTATATGCCCTCTGGGCCCGCTGGGATAGTGGGCAGACAGGCCGGATGGAAGTATGTAGCTCCGTTCACGGCATTGATGTGTGATTGGACGGATGGTGCATGGCCGCATGGAGGCTCACTTGAGACGGAGAAACTGCAGCTGGCTGAGATAAATGGCCATGGCGACATTGGAAATCCAGAATGGGATTTTTCATACATGAGAAAGTGTGTGACGGTGTGAGAAAAAGTCGCTGCTCTGCAGAGCCGTGGTGGGAAAGTGAGTGAGAATGGCTATGAATGGGGTTTGGATGCATTCAGGAAAATGGTGGATGAATGCGTACCAATTATTGCAACATGTCACATGCCTCTGTTAGAGCTCATATTGCAGACCAAAGCGACTGAGATAGTGAGAATCAGACAGTAAAAAAAAAATGTGCAAAGGCGATGGGTATGATAGGATTAAACGCCATGGTAAAACTCCGTCCCCTCAGTGTTTGATGTCTGTTGACGGAAGCTAAAATCCCACTTTAAGAGCAATTGAATTGAATTTAACAAATTCACTGTTTCACTTTACCCCAAGATAACAATAAGGCAGAAGCTTCAGAGGCAAAGTTAGTGAGAAAGCAGACAGAAGAGTTGATGTTTTTTTATCACTGCCGCAGTTGAAAGGGAGATACACGGAGAGGAGCAGAAGTGGCCGCCCTGCAAAGAGTTAGCAGAGCATCTGGCTCAGAATTCATTGATGATCCACCCAGAGGGGCGGGGCCAAGAAACACACCAAGACACTGACACAGACACACACGGCTACAGGCTGCAGGGTTTGTGTCCAGAGTAAGGGGGAGAGGCCGAAGGATGGCTAATTCAGCTAACTCATTTACTAATTTTGATGGGCCAATGGGTTATTATACGAAGGTGAATTATAACGTTATCATGAAGTGTTCAAATGTAATCTTGTAGAATGTAGTTTTGGTGAAGAGACTTGAATAAATTCAGTTGTTTGAATGAGATGTGTTCACAGCAATATAAAATAGATAATAGAGAGGGTTGTTTAACAGTAGCTCTAAGCAGCTTATAATACATACTTCAAATTACGAATGCCAAGATTCTGTAGAAAGCAACCAGAGATGGTAATTGTTGCAAGACTGACTAAGACAGTTTTGATGAATTTTTATATGTTTTCTGTCAGTTTGAAAAAGTGTGTTTATAATGATCAGTGGGTAAAATACTGTTTCTGTCAATAGTCTGGTGGCTTTGAGGAGAGCATATTAATTGTATGTTTTGTATACCTATGAATTATAACAATTGTGCAACTCCCTGTTGATTTTATTTATTTGTTGACCATAACCTGATGTTAAATCATAGGCCTACTTAATAATACATGTAGCTAAGTGTTGATTTATATAACCTTAACTTGATACAGGCTACAACAAGTTTTACAACAATTTAGAAATTGGCTAGATTTGTCAGAAGATCCCACGCTATCAATTTAAGTAAATTGAAACAACAGTTGAAGGCTCGGATGTATTGCACTCATTTTTGATCTCTGAAAAATGTCCGATTAATTTGATGGGGAGAGATTTGCTTTGTAAACTTCATGCATCTATTCATTGCACTCCGGACGGGTTATATTTAACTATTCCAGAGGACAAGGCCGTGCAGGCAATGCAGTTTTTACAATCAACAGTTGATCAATTGTACTGCTGGACATTGCCAAATTTTCAGATGAGGGACACATTCACTGTGTCTAACTTTCAGAAAATCGCAAAGATATCACCAACTTGCGCTACATTGATGTCTGCTATGAGGCCTCTCTTACGTTGTGAATGCACAGCTGCTTTTAACACTTCACAAGAATTAATTCAATTGGCTGGTACCCATTTAGACAAAAAAGAAAAATTAGAATGCGAGCAAATTTTGTTTGTAGGCCCAGAGGGGAGCGCTCTTCCAATGCTGTTGACAGAGAAACAAAGTGAATTATTTGATGATAACGATTCTTGTCCTCTCATTGCAGTGGCAGTCACACCTGGACATGAGGCTAGGGAACTTGGGAAAATGGTGGCTCGGTGCCAGACATTGAGAGCCAGTAATGAGGGCTCTCCATCCCAAATGGTAACTACATTAGGTTATGATTTGTATATGATCAACATGTCAGCACGCATTGAGTTACCGGACAGCACCTTTATCGTGCAGCAGCCTCCCCTGGCGACAGAATATGGACCTCCGTCAGAACTCGCTGAGGTTCCAGCTATTTTATGGGCTAGACATAAAAATCATGTGGGTTTTGTAAATTCGGCTCCGCCTCACCTAGTGACGCTTAAGGCTAATGCTAAGCTACCTATGATTCGGCAGTACAGCCTCCCCCCTAAAGCAATTGCAGGAATTGAAGGAGTGATCCAGTCTCTGTTGGATCAATGCGTGCTTGTTTACACAAACAGCCCATGTAACACGTCCATTTTGCCAATTCCTAAGCCTGGTAGACCAGACGAATGGCGCTTTGTGCAAGATTTGCAAGCAATTAACAACATTGTGGTTCCAAGACTCCACTAGTCCCTGACACCAACTCCATCTTAGCTTCATTACCAGCAAACTTAACGCACTACACAGTCATTGATCTATGTTCAGCTTTCTTTTCCATTCCACTGCATCCAGACAGCCAGTATCTGTTTGCGTTTACTTTTAAAGGTCAACAGCTGACCTGGCGAAGACTAGTCCAGGGGTACTCCCAATCCCCGAGCGTGTACGCAGCAGCGGTGAGACGCGATCTGGAAGATCTTGATCTGCCAGGAGGATCAAGCCTCCTTCAATATGCAGATGACCTTTTGGTGGCATCCCCATCATTAGGCGCGTGTCGCTCCGACTCCATCTTGTTGCTCAAAAGACTGGCGGAGTGTGGCCACAGGGCGTCACTCACCAAACTGCAGTTCTGCCTGCCGGAGGTCACGGATCTGACATGTGTTGAAGAACGGCCAGCGGCTGTTATCGCCAGAAAGAGTGAGACTGTTGGTGGACATGCCTCCTCCGAGGACTAAGAAAGAAATGCATTCATTCATTGGGATGGCTAATTATTGCAGGCACTGGGTTTTGAGTATGCAGCCTTGGACTCTGTTTTGCGAGCCACTACATCGGCTCCATCCATTGTGGAATGGACTGAAGCTATGTTAAAAGCTTTCCAGGATCTGAAACACGCGTTGTTACAGGCCCCAGCATTGGGCCTGCCGGATTACAACTTGCCGTTCCATCTACACGTGCATGAAAAGGAGGGCTATACTACCGGTATCCTGGTACAGAAACATGGTTCGCATTACCGTCCTGTTGCGTACTATTCGGCTCGATTGGGACCCGTGGTGTTAGGCATGCCAGGGTGTTTGAGAGCTGTGGCCTCTGTAGCTATGATGATTGATAAAATAAGAACCCATAGTACTGGCTCATGACTGTGTAGTCCACGTTCCACATGCAGTTTTACACATTTTGAACACCGCACCAACACAACACATGACAGCAGCGCGTCGCTCAGGTTATGAGGCTATCATTTTGTCCAGCCCACACATTACACTAAAACGCTCAGCACCGCTAAATCCAGCCACTCTCCTTCCACTGATCGAAACTGATGATGATCATGATTGCGATACCGTTATTGCAACATGTTCCTCTCCAAGGCCAGACCTCCAGCAGACACCAATCCCAAATTCAGATGAAAATTTTTACACTGATGGTTCCGCTAGCAGACCATCTGACGTTACACGGTTGGTTGGCTATGCCATACTTAAATATTGATTTACTGAAATATAATGATCATACAAAAACGATAGAATTTGTTAATGTTATGTTTAGCTTAATTTCTATCCGTTAATTTTTTAAAGCCAAGTAGAATAACAAAGGATAGTTTAACATTGATTGATAATATTTTCATTAAAGTAATTGATGGGGAGATAATTAGTGGACTGTTAGTGACTGATTTAAGTGATTATTTGCCTGTTTTTACAGTATTGGAGATTAACAATAAGAAACAGAACAATTTGATTAGAATAAAATCACCAGAGGTAATTATAGCTTTTAAGACAGAACTCTTGAATTATGACTGGCAAGAAGTTTATGTAGATTATATTAATGAATCATATGAAGCATTTTTAGAGACATTCTTGACAATTTATGACTGACATTGTCCATTGAAAGAGTATATCAAACAAAATTCCTGGGAGTGATTATAGATCAGAAACTTTGTTGGAATCCACATATAGAATTGTGGATAGGTTGTGTATTTTTGAAACAGATAAAGTGAGAAACAATGTTAAATATAGTCTCAGTTTTTGAGAGTTAAATTATGGAACAGGCTTAGTGATGAGTTGACATTTTGTAGCTCTCTGTTGAGCTGCAAAAAAGCCTTAAAATGTGAAATAAGTAAGGATTACAATTTAGAGTAAATTTGATTTTTTCTTTCCTTTGTAATGCTGATATTCTGGTTAATTTATTGATTGTATAGGAGAGGCAACAATAAGCCTTGGGGCTTCAGCCTATTCCTTTTTCGGTCTTTGAGTATATGAACGTTGTTGTGTGAAATGGATACAGTGTTGGTTTATATTCACTATTAATTAATTCATTCATTCATTCATTCATAGTGAATGACTGAGACGTGATTAATAAAAACATATTGATTTCTGTTAAGAACAGAGTTTCTGAGCCACTTATTAAAATTACCATGAAAGCCATATCTGTCCTCGTTCTCTCCTACATGGGCTAGCACATGTGGCACATGGACCTGCACATGTAGGAAGAGGGGGGATGAATGAGGTAATTTGTTCACAATGGTTTGTGCCAGGCATCACACAGGTCTCACAAACACTTGGAGAAAGGTGCACGACATGCCAACAAACCAGGAGAAAGAACAGTTCGATAAAACATGACCATCCACCGCCACAATCGGGCGCTTTTGTAAATATACAGATCGATTTTGTACATATGCCAAATTCAAAAGTTTTCAAATACTTGTTGACAACAACAGGTCTGAAATGGACTGACGAATTGTGTTGTACTCCATTCGCAGTACACCAAGTGCTACGACAGGGCGAAGCCCACACGAGGTGCTCATGGGAAGAGCAATGTCAACAGGGTCAAGTCCCCCGTTGACACCAAATAAAACTTCGCTGCTTTGGACTGAGGAATCCCTGGTTGATTATGTTAAAGCACTAACCAAAGTTTTAAGAAGGTATCAATTACAGGTGGCAGAACGGCTCCCAAAACCCTCGGACGAGAGAAATGTACCCTTTTCAAAGTTGGTGATAAAGTACTAATTAAGTCTTTGGACAAGGTGTGTTCTCTGTTTGTCTCCCAGTTGGAAAAGCCCATACCAGGTGCTGTTGGTGACCAGAACAGCAGTAAAGGTCAAAGTCAGAGCGGAATGGGTGCATGCTACAAGGTGCAGAGCAGCACCTCCGGCTGCTGCAGAGGTAATGCAGGGAGATGGCACGTGACAAGACGGTCACTCCTTCTCCTCTTACTGCTGAGTGGGCTCGGTCAGGGGACCGAGCAACCTAGTCTGAGGACATCGGAGCATGGGGGACCCCATGTTCCAGGCGCCGAGCGGAGCTTTGAGCTCGGTAGAACAACAAGCAATCCGGTGCTTGCAACCGTTAAAAGAAACAGAGCATCGATCACCTTTGACTGTCCAAGCGACAGATGTGAACCAGGTAACTGTTTTTTGGCCCACCCCCAGAGTTATACAGGAGGTAAATGGTGGTGGGCGACGGAGGATGGGCGACAGGTGGAGACAGAGAGGGGGAGCCCAGGACGGTCACGAGTAAAGTACACCCCTCTCTCCCCTGGGTCCAGGCCTCTTGAATTGTGGTGTTTTACAAAACAACAGCTCAAGCTCCACCCAGTTTGTTATGACTGGGACGCGAGCTATCAAGAGGTCAAAGGTCACGTAGAGGGCTGTTACCTCACTGTTCTGAGAGAAGATATACGAGACTATCTCTTCCCACCAACAGGTTTTGAATCCACTAACAACATAGGTGAACAAGAAGAACTAATTACAGGAAAAACGTCACTTAGAGACCAGAGACCACTCCAACAGGAAACAAACACGGCCATTAGCTTAATGATTGATTACGCAAGAGAGAGAAATCTTAGTAACTGCTGGTTGTGTCAGAATATGCCTTCTTCCATGCATGCTCCAATGTTTAATCCAATCCCATTTACAAAAGCTGATTATAAGGTGCTTAATTGGAATGATTTAGCATCCAGGATGGAAAAAGAAGCAGACTCCTGTTACACTCCAACTTATCCAATGGAGCCCGCTCAGTCACCACTCAACAAAAATCTCGCTGATTATGTCACCAAACTAGTAAATGAAAAATATCTACCAATTGGATTTAATTACTCGGTTCTGTTCCATATTGCACACATTGAGGCGTACATAAAAGTCAGCTTTGAGTACAGAGTCCAAATTATTCTTGTCCAAACTAATTGTTCAAACCCTCCAGGAGGTCAGGTGTGTGTACCTCAGCCACACACCGCCACTGCTTTAGTCGAAGCATTAGTGTACATACAACCATGGTTTGGCACGAGAAACGTAGGATCAATTAAGATAAGAACACGCGAGTGCAACGCACCGTTACAGGAACAACCAACACCCCTACGAGATTGTTCACCATATCTGCCCCCAGTGGCCATTCATGAGTTACAGAATGTTTCTCTTTGCTTCCGAGGAGTAGGAACAGGTCATGATGAGCTAGGAGACAGTAGTTGTCATAATGTGGTGAACGTCACTCTAAAACAATCCGCGCTACCTGAGAGAGTGTTTCTAGTGTGTGCTGACAGAGCCTACCGCTGCGTACCAGAAGAGGGCCCCCATGGAGTCTGCTACTTAGCATATTTGATTCCCCTAATTCGAGAAGTAGAGTCCAAGGAAATAGCTTCTTTGTACACCCCATTACATAGGCATAAACGAGGAATTTCCACCGGTCAGAAAATAGCCAGCATCTTCCTACCCTGGTATGGTATTTATGTCAGCCAACAGGAGCTTGCCTCCTTGTCAAAAGTCTTAGAGAGTCACCTCAACGCTTCCAGTAGGGCAATGTTGGCCGAACACAAAGAACTACAAGAGGTCAAGACGGTGGCTTTACAGAACCGCATGGCACTTGATATGCCACTAGCAGCTCAAGGTGGAACTTGTAAGCTCATAGGCACCGAGTGTTGTTCCTACATTTCTGACGCCACCACCGATGTAATGAATATGGCACATGACACCGCCTTAGGTATCAAAGAATTACATCTTGAACACGGTTTTAATATTGGAGATTTTTCAGGGCTGTTTGGTTCCTGGGGTTCAGGGCCGGTCAGATTCCTAGCTACTCTGATGGCGACCATTATCCTTCTCCTCCTCCTCTTCACATGTTTAGGGGCAATAATCAGAGTTGTTGTCCAGAAAACTGCTAGAACCGTGGTACAAGCCCCCCAGGTCCGTATAAGTGTGGGAGGCCAAGCTCTCCATCATGTAGAGACCGTGCATTATGATAATGAGGAGGAGTTTGAAGATTGGGTTCAGCGTTTGGGGTTAGAAGACCTTAGTCTGGAGGAGGAGGGAGAAGAGGAGGGGGAAACAGAGGATCTGTAATCTCACATTTCTCCAACTGTGATCAGGCAGTCAGATAAGCTGCCGTCTGTTTTTATTTTTCATGATTGTGTTTAAATTGATATTTGATTTTGCCAGCAAGGAAGACACCCACGTCACTGTGCATCGTATGTCTTGAGAGCTTCTCCACAGTGATGGCTCTGTGGTGCGCAAAGCACCTGAGCTGAAGAAGAAGACTTAATCAGTTAGAAATAATCATTTAAAAGGAAAAAAATGTGTGTTAATCTAATATAATCAACCTTATTCATTATTTGACAAGTGGTATTGATTCCTATGATTCTGTGTTTTTAAATCAAAGCAATATTACAACATATTATTATGTCATGAAACACACACCCATACAGTACTTATCTTGCAGTACTAAAACATACATGTCACATTAACTCACACATCTCAGTACACACTCACAACACTTTCTATAAAGACACTGCATACACATTACACTCATCACATGGAGGACAGTAAACACGGAGAATGAGTTGGATCTGTTCCTGATATCAAAGGTTGTAAGGATTAATAGTAAAAGTGTTTACTCTTTAAGATGAACTTGGATCCTACATGAGTGATTTAGAAAACTGAAGGATTTGGGGAGGGGGTGTCCGAGCTGCATTGATGGTGTCCGAAAGGAGGGTGAAATTGCATCCTCATTCCGGGTACCTCTGTGGGTAAGGATATCCCCATCTCAAAGAAAAAAATGAAATGATTTATGATTTATGATTTATGATTTACTTCTTTACTTAAATTTTGTTCCATTTATTTCTTGTTCTATTATCTATCTTGTTTAAGAATGAAGATTGACTTTATATTAAGTTTAAAATTTAGTGTGTGATGTCATTTAATCAAGTGTGTTGGATTATATTTGAAACTTAATCAGGTAAATCACCCTACATCACCCTGAAGAGAATCGGGTTGACGGATCGGACAATGTGGGTTTTCCCTCTTTTGTCATCTGAGGTTTTACCTTTGTCCTGTCCAGATAGAGCAGTTAGCGCATCTGGTCTTTTTGCTCTATCTCCTGTAAAACGGAGGCAGAGTTTTTGGCCTTTTGTCAGAAGAGGCATGTGACCTGCGACCTCTGTCAAAGCTCTATAAACCTTTACAGGGTTTTGGAGGTCTACAGGTAATTTTCCTGGCTAGGCCTTAATGGGCTTGAGGATGGAACTCATAGGTCATTGCTAGAGGTTAAGGGTGAACCTTTTGATAATTATGTATGATTCATGTTTTATTATCTTCATTATATGCAACTAAAATAATACTTAACAAATGCCTAAAGGGAAGGGTTTTCGATTTGAATTAAATTCATCATATGTTTGTATGTTATTCCACTTGTTCCATCTGACATTTAGCATAAATATCATGTTATGTTACGGTTTGGGATTTTGACTGTAAAATTAGGCATTACTGCGTGAAGTGGATCAACCGTGACAATGCTCTGGTGCTCAATTGTCAAATTAATAGGACACACTGGGGGGGGTAATTAGTGTTGATCTGTCGATCAAAAAGGAGGGGTTGTGATGGAATTTTCTACTATTCCTCTCTCCTTGTTAGAGAGGTCAGGGTGTCCCTCTGTTGACGTTATTGGAGTGGAGTCCTATCTAGGAGCTCCACCATTATCTGTACAGCTGTGTCTGTAGTAGGGACCATGGAGCCAGTCTTTGTGGCATCCAGGGTCAGAGATGCCAGAGGAGCCAAGTAAGTCAAAACATGATAAGGGGGTAAAACACTGAGCACCAGGGGGAAAGGGCAGAGTTGTGAGACCTTCACGCAGAGAGCACATCTATGGTGGAGACCTGACAATTGCTCCTTGATCAAGCTTCAATAAACCTTCTTTGTAAGACATCAGCAGCTTCGGGGCCTCTTCCTTCCTATTGACTGAGTTAACCTGAGTATTCAGAAATTCCACAACAGAAGCGAAATACATTTGATATCTGTAAACACTGTAGTTGCCATGCAGGATGTTGGATGTCATGTAGCTGTTTCTTCTCTAAAGCCCCACACTGTGTTTGTACATCTCTTCAGCAGTTTGGCACTGATTAAACCCGACCATCTCCATCAAAGTGATAGATAGATGGATGGATGGATGGACTTTATTGATCCCTGAAGGGAATTTGAGGTGTTACAGCAGCAATTTAAATACTCTCACAAATGACACAAGGTAAGTACAAAAAACGCTGTATTTACAAATCTCTATATACATACTCTACTTTAAACTAGATAAAAGAAATAAAAAATACAGTAAAACAGAGTAGAATAAAAGATATATCTCTGCTTTGCAAATTGGAAGTAAAACTCTGACCTTAGGTTATAACAACTATGAGATGTCATTTATTTCAACATTCAATAGGTGGAAACCTACTGCATCAAAGGGAACTGCACTAACAGCAGCACACTGGTCAGTATGCATGACTCTGCTGCTTGTGATGTGACACCCGGCCAACAGGAAACCGAGGTTTAGTTTGGTGGGTTAATTCATACCATTATTAAATGCTAGTATTTTTGATTAAAGTACTTTGGTACCCACATGAGTGTTTAGGTAATCAGCCACATGTTAAGTGATGAGGCTTCATCATCACCTTGAACCAAAAAGGTTTCTGACTAAATGAGAGATGAGAGGTGTTGTTGCCTTAATCATTTTTTTAACTGCTGTAAAACCCAAACACCTGTCATCTGTTTCATCAACACATCCCTTCTTCCATAAAGAAATGTTATTGCTCTTGTTTTAGTGAAGAAATATACTGAAATAATTCATTAATCATAATTATTTTGAACTTCCTGCTGATAATACAGACACAGTTTTCTGTATGTGTGTGTTTGATACCATTTACATGTGATTACAATACAACACAGTAGTATCGACAAAGATCTGACAGAGAGTGAGTGAAAAACTGGAGTTGATATACTGCAGTGATGATGAGTAGATTGATTACAGGTGTGCAGCTTGTAACAGGTGAATCAGCTCTGCAGTAATCAGGGAGCAGAGAGAGAGACAGAGGCTGAGGTTGAAAAGTATTTTTCTCTTAGGAAGGTTCCTAACGGAGTGAAATGACCAGGAAGTATCTCAGTAGCAGCCATGATAAGAGCTGTTTGAATCCTCTAAATGTTGAGAAAAGGAGCTTCAATGCTTCTTTTAAGGAGATAATAAAGGAAGCATTGAAGCTCCTTTCCTCAACATTTAGAGGATTCAAACAGCTCTTATCACGGCTGCTACTGAGATACTGAGAGGGTCATTTCACTCCGTTAGGAACCCTCCTCAGAGAAAAAGACTTTTTGACTGCAGACCTGATCTATAAGCAGCAACAAAGAGAGTTTAACACCAGTGACCAAGACACAGAGAGTGAGTGAAGAACTGGAGTTGATCTACTGTTGATGAGTAGATTGATTACAGGTGTGCAGCTTGTAACAGGTGAATCAGCTCTGCAGTAATCAGGGAGCCTGCAGAGAGAGAGAGACAGAATCTCACTTCTTACTTAACTGTGAGAAATATAAAGATTTAAGAGAAGTTTCTTTGAAAAATAAATAACATATATCCTGAGTTTATCCATCTCTCCTCAGAAACTGACATATTTATGTGGGGAGAAAAATCAATGTGCAATAATTTCTGCTAAATATGATGACTGTTAAGAGATATATTAAGACACAACACAAGCTCTGGACATGTTTCTGATTACATATATAAATGAGTGTGTTTGTTATGTTGTCATTATCTATTTAGTGGTCTTGTATAAAATGTAATTCTTCAATAATAACTGCAGGACAGACAGGGATCTTTGGGTTTATTTCATAAAGGACATACAGTACAGATGAGGATTCACTGGAGGATTAAGGGGAAGGAGTCATCACACTGAAACAACATATGAAAAACTGGCAATAAAAAGACAATTTAGAAATTTAACACGATGCTGAAATTTTTTTTTTTAAAAAAGCTATAAATGACATTTCTTTTTGTCAGTGCAGTCGAAGCCTCCTCCACAACATCTTTATTTACAGTGAACTCAGACCATGAAACATCATAACATCCAAAATTATGAATAAAAAACGTCATGCACTCTTAGTTTTGCATTTTGCCTTTGGTTTGTACTGTAAGGCAGCTGGAATATTATGTGTTTCCTCTACAAGCAGACAACGTATATTATAATTAAGGATGCCAATCGATTAAAATATAGTTAATCGTGATTAATTGCATGATTGTACAGTTAATTGCAAATTAATCGTGCATTTTTTATCTGTTCAAAATGTCCCTTAAAGAGAGAATTATCAAGTATTTAATACTCTTATCAACATGGGAGTGGACAAATATGCTGCTTTATGCAAATGTATGTATATATTTATTATTGGAAATCAATTAACAACACAAAACAATGACAGATATTGTCCAGAAACCCTCACAGGTACTGCATTTAGCATGAAAACAATATGCTCAAATCATAACATGGCAAACTGCAGCCCAACAGGCAACAACAGCTGTCAGTGTGTCAGTGTGCTGACTTGACTATGACTTGCCCCAAACTGCATGTGATTATCATAAAGTGGGCATTTCTGTAAAGGGGAGACTCGTGGGTACCCATAGAACCCATTTACATTCACATGTCTTGATTATCTATATTACCTCTTTTTCTGCTTTAAATTGCTCTTCATGTTTTTCACTCCATCATCAAACACTAAAGTGATGTTTCATCACCTTTGTGTCGTCAGCGCTCTGTTGCCTGTCTGCCTGATTCACCTGCTTCTCTGGCTGTTGCCTTTCATGTGTTTCTCCCTCTGTTTTCTCTGTTTCTTCCTCTGTATTCTCCCCATCACTGTGTACGTCTCCAGCTGGGGGCTGGTCTGTTATTGTGTCTTCTTTTCTGGATGTTATACCGTCCTCTCCATCTCTGCTGTCGGGACTCTTCTCTAACTGTTCTTCAGTTGGCTGCTCTGTTTTTGGTGAACATGGATGTTCTGTTTCAGTGTTTTTCTCGTCCTCAGTGTTTCTCTCTGCTCCTGCCTGGAGTTTATTATTTGTAGATTCAGTTTCCTCGTCTTTATCTTCCTTGTCTGAATCACTCTGTACTTCAGCTTTAGGAAGCTCATCTGATTGTCCATCAGCTGGAGACAGAGGTGTTGTGTTGTCCACTCCATCTTTCCTGTCTCTATTATTGTCTTGGTGTCCTTCTCCCTCTATTGGACATTGAGTGGCGTCACTCTTCCCCGTCTGTCCTCCTGTCTGGTCCAAATCATTATTTTCTCCATCAGTTGGATCCTGACCTGCTGCTTTGTTTTTAGCAGATTTTTTCATGACCTGCTGTTGTTGTCCATCTTCATCCATCTGACCCTCAGCTGCTCCTTCAGTATTTGGTTGCTCTTGATATGTTTCTCCCTCTGCTGGACCTGGAGCTGGTGTTTCTTCACTTACTGACTTGGCCTCTTCATCCCTGTTGTCCAAATGATGCTTTGCTTCTCCTTCTGCCATGACCGGCTGTTGTTTTCCATCTCCATCCACCTGACCCTCAGCTGCTCTTTCAGTATTTGGTTGCTCTGGTTGTGTTTCTCCCTCTGCTGGACCTGGATGTGGTGTTTCAGTATTTACAGACTTTGTTTCCTCTGGTTGTGTTTCTCTCTCTGCTTGACCTGGAGCTGATGTTTCTTTAGTTATTGACTTGGTCTCTTCCGCTTTGTTGTCCGAATCAGTCTTTGCTTCCCTTTCTACCCTGACCTGTTGTTGTTGTCTATCTCCATCCATCTGACCCTCAGGTGCTCTTTCAGTATTTGGTTGCTCTGGTTGTGTTTCTCCCTCTGCTGGAGTATTGTTAGTTTCTCCTTCTGCCTTCTCCTGCTGTGTTTCCTCCTCTGTTTGACATAAACGTCCTCTTTCGTCACTTAAACATTCAGTGTTATTTTCTCCTTCCATCTTGTCCTTATTCTTCATTGTCTCTCTCTCTGCAGTGTCTGGTTCTCTTTCCATCAGAAACTTCTGTTCTGAATCATTGCTTAAATAGTTGTTCTTCCTCTCTCCTCCTCCCCTTGTTTCTTCATCCTCATGGTTCTTCTTGGTCTCTGTGTGCAGAAACAGTAACAGATATAAGACAGACATTAACTGTAAAAGCACAACAAGCGTATCAACAAGAAGCTAAAACATCTTTTGCATTAAAATGGCTGAAAACAAAGAACCCTGCTAAATGATAATAATATACACATGGAATGTGCTGTAAAAATGACTGCATGGAAATGGTGTATTTCACCAAAATCAAAGGTGTAAAACCTCTTCCTTATGTCACTATAATAAGTAAAAATTAATATGTTTATACAATGGTTCATATGATATCTTACAAAAATGTATCCCTCATTTTTCCTACGAATGGCATATGAATTGATTGTGTGGGATATATAAGAATTGCAGTGCCTTACTTTTCGTAGGTATAGCTACGAACGGTGTATGAGACCAGCCTGAACCATCTCAGGGTTGTATTAACAGATTACTGACTTACTGATTTTGTTTTGTCTCCATTTCCACACAACGAAGGCGACCACAAGAATACACAAGATGCCAACGACCGAACCAATGATGATATAAGCAGAAGAACCAGAACCAGACGAGTCCGTGAAGAAATCATCTGAGAGGATAAAACAACATGATATTTGTTTAAAAATCAGCGGTTTAAAGCTAAAACAGTGATCATAAATGAATAACTCATACCTGGAACTTGGAAGTGTGTCTCTCTTGTCTGGTTGGTGTTCTTCTGTTGGACTCTACAGGTGAAGCTGTTGTTGTGTCTCTTCTCCACAGTCACTCTGCTGCTGACAGTATAGCGGTCATCAGGACCTCTGACTGTCTCTGGAGGTCCAGCAGAGAGGAGGTTTCCCTCACCGTCCAGCCACAACACCTCAGGCTCTGGATACCAGCCTTTAGACTCACACTGTAACACTCCACTGCTGACTTTGGTTATCTCGATGGTGCCTGTTACTGAGAGAGAGAGAAAATCCAGAGAATAATGAAAATCGATGATTGAAATTGATGATTGAAGGGATGAATAATTGCAAAAAGGATGCTCCATCAACAAGTATGCTCACTTACCAACAACTAGCTGAACACTAGATTCTGTTTTTAACCCTGGAACGAAACATCTGTACGTTCCCTCATCAGAGAGTTTCACTTTGGACAGCGTCAGTGACATGTCTCCCTGTTTCAGTCTGTCGATGGACGCTGATGTTCTTCCTTTGTAAGATGGATTCTGATCAACCAGTCGGTCTTCACCGAACCGCCTCACATGGACAAATCTGGGGTTCAGGTCAGGTCTCGACCACTCCAGCATCTGCTGAACGGCATCCGTGGCAGGTTTCACGTGGCATGGCAAAGTGATGTCATCACCGACCATTGCCACTATTGGCTGAGTTTGACCAATCGCCTGAGACTGACCTGATGAAAAAAGTTGTGTTTTTTTTTTATGTTGACAAAGACCATCAAGAATCCAGAGATCACTGTGTTGTTTTCCAACATTTAGATTGGAAATGGAAATTGAAGTGCATGTTAAGGCTTCATCATTTTCCATGCATGATGTTGTTCAGGGTTCAGAAGAGACAGAACAAGAATAGATGAAAGAGCAAGACCGAAGCAATGTCTATGATGTGCTTTGAGCTAAATGCTACTATCAACATGCTAGCATGCTGATGCTAAGCAGATATACTTGCTGTGTCTCAATTTGCGTACTTCCTTACTTACACTTGCTATTTTTAGTGCATAAGTGCATTCACACTGAGAAGTGTGGCAAAATGCAATTCACTACGAGTACCCGGATGTTGTATTCATAACGCCGGACACTTCTCACCTTCATTGGTCACCATCTTTGCTACGTAGTGGAAGGGGAGGGACCACCAACCTATTTCAAACTCGTGAAAATGGCGGGCGCGGAAGCTGCAGCAGTTGCGATTAAAAATGCAAACACCGAACTATACAAATTTTAGTTATACATGTGCTATACTGTAGTCGAATAGATGCCAATATTGGGTTTATGTATCCGTCTGATCTGAATTACTGCCGTTACACTTTCCTGTCAAAATACACGCACTACGCAAATAAGTATATAGTGTGTAGTGTATGGAAGTGTATATGGAAGTATCCGAATTGAGACACAGCTAATGTTTACCATGTTCACCATCCTACAACCATCTTGCTATTTAGCACAAATCACAGTGCAGCAGAGGCTGATGGGTATGCATTTATTTGGTCATAAACCAAAGTATTGGATACATTAAAATGTTGACTTGATGATGGCGCTAGACGAAAAGTCAGAGGATCACCAAAGTTATTACAATTCACATGAATGTTTGTACAAAAGTTTGTGCAAATCTTTCAAATAAATGTAAAGATATCTCCTAGGTTAAGTGACAACTTTGACCGGCTGGTGGCACAAGATGTAAAATCAGAGGATCAACAATGTCATTAGGATGCATCCTTTGGGCACCATGGGTATATGTACCAAATGTCATGGCAATCCATCCAATAGTTGTTGAGATATTTTAGTCTGGACCAAAATGGTGGACCAATCAACTGGCCAATAGACGGACATTGCCATCCCTCAAGTCACGCTGCTAGCACGGCTAAAAACACAACTCTGAAAACATAATTTGTTTGCAAGAATGACTTACAGTATGTATTTAACACTGGACTACATCTATCTATAAGCCAGCAGCACTTCAATAAACTCTGCACAATGTTAATGATAAACCAACATGATGATCCAGACATTATCTAGGTCAACTGTTTATCTAACTGACCTTCCAAAGTCAAACAACCCTTATCAGTCTAACAAACACAAGAGACACTTTTACTTTCATTTTTACCACAGAGGTTTTCTGAGGTGACAATATTTCTGCTCTGCCTGGCAATGATTTTGCATGGTGCAAAGTACTGAGCAAATCAGCATATCTTTAATGTTGTAAATGATAATAAAAAGCAGACAGTGATCTGGTGGGTACAAAGTCTAAAGGCAGTGTTGTATCCATATAAATCCAAATGCAAAACATGAAACATTAAAGTTAATGCCATGGTGCTGGCTTACATCATGCACAGTACAATACAGAGCACTCAGCAGCATGTCTTTAACTTGTAAATAATTAAACAAACAGCCAGTAATATGGTGGGTATGAAGTATTAATATTTACCATTCAGTATTCAATGACAGTAATAAAAATAAGGATTTGGTTTTGTGCATACTTTGCCAGTAATAATAACATATGAATTCAAAAGGCAGTGGTGATATCCATTAAAATCCAAATGTCCTTAGATATGACCATCTGCTCTGATTATTATAGTATTTGTGGAACAGCAGTTGTCCATAAATTAATAGCATTTATAAGTATAATTTTATTTGTACAGTCTAATGTAATCCAATACAACCGCTCTCCTATAAAGCAGCTTTACAAAACTCAAAATGTCCAGTTCCTTAACAAAAAGAAGTTAATTCAAGTGTGCTATTAGTATACTTCTATTAAATTTAAATTAAGAGAGTATACTTTCAGTTTACTTTTTATGTACTTATCCGAGATATACTTAACAAAAGTATACTTAAGTTTACTTAGCTTAAACTAACAGAAATGTCTAAGTATAGGTGGCTTATACTGATAAGTATACAGACAAGTCTAAGTATACTTGGCTCATACTAACAAGTATACAGAAAAGTCTAAGTATACTTGGCTTATACTGACAAGTATACAGAAAAGTCTAATGGTACGTGTCCACAGGGGCGTTTTTTAACGCGAGGGGACGCGACGCTTCCCAAGATCGGACGCTTGGTGGGCGTGCTACTAGGCGGTGACACGATAGATGATTGACCAATTGGGCGGTGACGTTTTCCCAGCTTTATTTTAAATTCTTCCGGCTGCACCTGATTGGACAAACGCTTTCCCTCCGTAGGCTGCTCTGCTGCTCCCAGCTTTCAAACCGGAACCAGTATGGAGGCTCGTTTGGAAACTTTCTTCTCTTATTTCACGAAAGTAGTTCACCGAAATGTGTTTCTGAAAACATTTGAGGCGAGAAATAAGCCACGCAGTTGCTAAATCTGTCTTTATTTTGGATCGGCAACGTTTATTTTAAAAGATTTTCGGGAGTTTCGAGAGGCGGCGGGTCGCGTCGGACGCCTGCGATTTGCATAAAGTAGACTAGCCCTCAACTTTATGCAAATCAGGAGCGGGCGTCGCGACGCTCCGTTTCTCGAATCGCGACGCCACGCTACCAGAATGCATTGCGCGGCCGTTCACATAGACAATGAATGGCAAGCGTGGAAACGACAGAGCCTGTGGACACGTACCATAAGTATACTTGACTTATATTTTTCCTTTCTTAAAAATAAATTTTTGGCTAAGTACTATCAGTATACCTATAGTGTAATCAAAGTTTACTATTCTTACACTCAAAGTACACTTTTATAAACTAAAAAGTGGGCCAATTTAGTCCCAAGAAGTATTGAAGTAGTACACTTTTAATTATACCACTAGTACATTGATATTAGTATACTTACTACATAAAATATACTTGGGGGAAATATGCTTGAACTTTACTAAAACGTATTTATTATAAGTATGCTACTTTTTCATAGATGTTAATTCAACTTTATTACTGAGGTCATAGTTAGTGGTAGGTTTGTATTCCATTGCATTTTATTGACATTGTTTTGTCCACCCTATTTAGCACATACATGAGGTAGTAATACAATAAATTCTACAATAATGCACTTCATCATCATATTTATGTATACGTTACCTCCGTGGGAGTGTGTCAGGAGAAGGAAGGCAACAGCTTGGTGGAAAATCAAAGAGCTGGAAACCCTGAGTTGAGATTTACAGGACAGTCTGTCCATCCGGTCAGGCATCATGCAGAGCTGGGGATTAAATTAAACCACAAAATAAATTCACAGGAAGATCATGTGGACAAAAATGGTTTGATATTCTGGAAAAATAAATATATTGATCTCTTAATACAGTCAGAAATTAAGTGTTTGCATGTATGGTATGGTACTTAACTCTTCCTTTGAAGACATATACATGATGAAGA
This sequence comes from Sebastolobus alascanus, assembly GCA_916701645.2. NCBI lineage: Eukaryota > Metazoa > Chordata > Actinopteri > Perciformes > Sebastidae > Sebastolobus > Sebastolobus alascanus. The sequence goes on along the minus strand of CAKAOJ020000001.1, from coordinate 118,143 downwards.
AGTTTAAAAGACATTTTCAGAACATTTTTGAGTGCATATGTCTGCCCGCTCAGGCTATAAAAAATGAGTCATGTTCGATAAAAAAACAACTGTGACGGCAAACTTGCTTTCATTCCAAGAAAAGGTGTATTTTCCTCCGAATTAAAAATCAAATCTTAGCAGCAAAAGTTTGATCTAAAAATGATTTCTTACCTTTTGCATGTTTTCTCAGTCAGCGAGCTGCACGGGGTCCAGAGTCTTTAAATCAAACAAATATACGGCGCCTGCTCTGCGTTATCTACTGCAGTCCCTCTGCTCAGCCTATTAGATCCAGATCTGTATGACCTGTTGTAAAAAACGTTGATGTATTAATAGTTTCTTAAACCCAGACCTCCAAGTGTTCAGAAAACCACTTAAAAAGATTAAATACAAGAAGGCCTATAAGAGTAGTAAACTTTGAGTACACAACTAGTTTACATCTAACATTTATTTTGTACTGCAACTACTGTATATTATGAAGTGAACTATACTACAAGTGAACTTATATGTATGCTGATAGTTTACTAGTTTTATACTTGTAGCCCACGTTTTAGTTTATGAAAGTACACTTTAAAGTATACTCTCAGTAAACTACTAGTTTATTAGTTTTTACTGCAAGTATAGTTGTAAGTTTTCTTTAACTTGTAATACTTAGCCAATGTTTTATGTGTTACAGACATTTGCTATTTGACTCGATATTTTGCAAAAAGAAATTACATTATTTTGCGCAAAAACATAGAACATTTTTGACTATTTTAAGTAAATTAATATCAAAACATACATTTACAAACTCTCACACCCTCTAATAGGCTACTCTATAAAAAAAAAAAAAAAGCATAAGCCAAGTATACTTAGACTTTTCTGTATACTTGTCAGTAGAAGCTAAGTACACTTAATTATAATTTTGTTAAGTATATCTCTGACAAGTACATAAAAAGTAAAGTGTCAAACCAGTGAGTTTTGACTATAAATGTCTCTGTGCTGCAAGCTTTAGCTGATCTTTTTAGTTAATGTGTTACATATAAATTAGAGGCTGAACTTTGATCCAGTTGCCAGGTAGCTGATAACTACTACTCTATCATAAAATACTACACTTAATAAAATCTGAAGCCAATGCAACTGGAGCAATGACAACATGCAACCTATTATAACGCGTGAGATAGACAACAGGTCTGCAGGGGGCAGAGTGGGACTTCTTATTCATGTTCACACTATCTACCTCAGATAAATGGAGCTCAACAGCTCAACCAGGGAGATACTTGACTCGTTAACCCTTCACTCATATGCAAAGTTGAACTCTAGCTCTTTTCCCTCTCTCCTCCTTCTTATTAAATCAGTAAAACTTTGATTTGAATCATCCAATCAAAATGCATAATTTTCCCTCTCATTTTGTCCCAAGTTTTAGAAATACTAGCAGCATAGTTCTAACTGAAAAGTCTGAGTATATTTGGCTCATAGGCCTACTTATACTTAAGATCAAGATACATTTAAGAAAAGTATGATTAAGTATTCTTGACAAGCAGACTTGAATCTCTGCTAAAAAGTGGACTACAAGTATACTTGCAGTATAAAAACTATTAAAAAAGTAGTTTACTGAGAGTATACTTTAAAGTGCACTTTCTAGTGTGTCTAGAGCACACTATAAGTGATTTGTTATGCACCTTTTGCCCAAATCTAAGATCACTTGAAGTATTTTTAAAACCAGAGCTGCAGCCGGCTTAATGCCGGAAATAATGTGCACAGGAAGAGGAAGTTCTCAACTGCATCATTCTGTATTTAGCTTTGATTCAGTCTGACGCTCAGACAGTCAGCAGCAAGACATCATGGAGGTTACAGCTCTCTGCATCAGACTGTGTGAGTACTGCATTTGTCTTCTTTCTCCATGCCTTGTTCCTCTATATAAATAACAATAAACTAAATACAAACAATGGCAACATATAAGTTTTAGAGAAAAACGACTAAGTTATCCCTTTTATTGTGTGGTGTCTGGATCTATGTAGTTATTCTTGTGGAACTACAGAAGTTCCTCTGTAAGAATAAACATATGGAACAGATATTTAATTTCAACAGCAAATTATAAATATGTCTATATCTTTGTGTCAGGTGTCCTTTATGGAAGCTTTATGCCAAATCATTTTAAGTTTTGCAAAAGATTTGAAGGCATTTCATTAAATTCTTCAGTGTTCAAAAATATCTGAACTTTCCAAACTTTTAATTAACATTTGAGGTGTTTCACAGCTGCACAAGCTTTTTGCATAAAGATGTCTCTGCAATAATTGTATGTTTTAGTGATTAAATATTAATTCTACATACTGTATGAAAGCATCTATTTACACAACTCTCCTCTTTTGTCTCTCCAGCGATGAATGTGATGATGCTGCTGGTTGCACATGCTCAGCAAAGTTATTCTAAGCCACCTGGTAAGTAGTAGTTGTTCCCAACCCGAACCCGAACCCTAAAACTTGAACCCTAACTCTAAAGCCAGCTTGATATAACACCTGAATAACAAAATACCATCTCAAGTTTGTGGTTTGGGTTTCAAGAAGTTTAAATCTGCTTTTTTCTGCAAAAGGAAGAGAAAAAATGGAGTCAATGAAGTTACTTTTTTAATTATTGTGAGCACTGACCAGGAACTCGCTATTATGCTGATGACACTCCGCTAACGTAACCGTAGAACCTTTCTGCAGACGTTTTTCTGAAGATTTCTTTTTTTTATTATAGCATGAACCTGGTGTCTTTCTGGGAACCAACTTCTTCATGCATGTTGTTCTCTATCTGTTTCAGATGCAGCTTTTCGTATCGTTCCAACCCGACTGCAGCTCTTTGAATACGGGTCAGTCAATTTTACCTGTGAGGGCGTCAATGTCTCAGCTGGGTGGAAAGTGAGGAACTTCAACCAATCCATTCCAAAATGTTCAAATTGCACAGTGGCGTCAACTGTGATCTGGACCATTGACTTTGCCTTTGCATCAGACAGTGGAGAATACTGGTGTGAAGGTGGAGGAGGAGAGAGAAGCAACACCGTCAACATCACTGTCACTGGTAGGTGGATTTCACCTATAAACTCACAAATCAATGACAAAAATGTCACCTCTAGCCCTCTAAAGTATTCTGTTTATTGCACTTCTGCTTCCAAACATTTTGTAATGTTGTTCAGCTGGTTCAGTGATCCTGGAGAGTCCCGTCCTCCCTGTGATGGAGGGAGACAATGTGACTCTAAGCTGCAGAACCAAGATGGCTTCCTCCTCCAACCTCACAGCTGATTTCTATAAAGATGGCCGCCTCATCAGGAGCAGCTCTACAGGAAACACGACCATCCACAGTGTTTCAAAATCTGATGAAGGACTCTACAAGTGTAACGTCTCTGGAGCTGGAGAATCTCCAGAGAGCCGGCTGACTGTCAGAGGTGAGACAATATTTTACTATTTTAATGCAGACACTGATGGTTAGTTGTGTTAACTGCTATAATCTCCGAAACAGCTCTCTGGGCAAGTGGGTGAGTCAGCACAAACTCATGTAATGCAGCCAAACACTGAACTCACTGAATTTAAATTCTAGAAGAGAAGTATAATGGCCCAGTGACACAAAGTGAGGACTCAAACACACAACGCGCAGGCAGAACAGGTAAGATAAAAGCAAAGTTTACCAGGCCGTTGATCATAATAGTGTTTAGCAAAAGGCACGCAGTCAGAGCAGGCAATGAAAACAAATCTAAAACTAATCTAAAACAGTCATACTACGAACTAGTCCATTTCAAGCAGATTAAATAAGAGAGTTGAAAAGATGGACATCAAATATGTCCGGAATAAATTTTGGGGAAATGTTTAGAATTTTATTTAGAATTTTCCCAACAAATATGATACTGTGACACCGTGTGCAATGAGATGATTTTAACAGTCTTAAAGTTGCTTAAGGGGAAACATGTTTAAGGGGTTAAGAAGTATCAAGTCAGTCGGCAGAAAAAATGTTGGCATTGGACGTTTCTGCAAACAACAGGATACGTTGAATGGTGACGTTTCTGGACCGAAAACACGTTTAATATCAGCCTTGTGTCACGCTTGCAGAAACGTATTGCCACGTGGTTAACATTGTGAAATGATTGGATTGGTTTAGGCAACAAAAATACTTGGTTAAGGTTCGAAAAGATCATGGTTTGTTTTCAAATAACAATGTAACAACGTAACGTAACAACGTAACGTAACAACGTAACGTAACAACGTAACGTAACAACGTAACGTAACAACGTAACGTAACAACGTAACGTAACAACGTAACGTAACAACGTAACGTAACAACGTAACGTAACAACGTAACGTAACAACATAACGTAACAACCTAACGTAACAACCTAACGTAACAACCTAACGTAACAACCTAACGTAGTTTTAGGAAAGAAAAACTACATGGTTTGGGCTTAAAACGACTATGTTTGTACAGTGAAAATGACGCTGAACATTGTGTCTCTTTTCGCTCTTTAAACTACGTCACTTGCTCTGTCCGAATGCGACCCGAATGCAATGCATATACCTGGTTTGCAGAAACATCCAATGCCAACAATTTTTCCTGGCGACTTTAAAATGCGTTGCTTAAAGCGACAATGTGCAAGTTGGGACCAGTAAGGGGCGGAACAATTCCAACAAAAACTCAGACCTGCAGTATTGTATCGTCTTTTTTAAAATAAAGTACTTTCTGTTATCTTTCCAGCATCTGACAAAGACATTCATTTTTCCCGGCATTACTACATCCTGCTGTGGACCGTTGTCACTGTCGTACTGTTCCTGCAGCTGCTGGTGATGGGACTACTTTACTGGAAGAAACAGCTAGGTACTAAAATGATATACTAAGGTTTGATAATTCTGGTGATTGACTGTCGCTAATTAACGTTAATCCTGTGACAGTCTGTACTCTTTGTTTAGGAGGTAAAAGATGCATCACTCTGTAACAACCACAAGTTTTTGTAGTTGCACCTTCAGTATTTAGATCAAGTAGCTTGTGAAAAATATTGTTTGTCGAATTTATTTCTGACATTTGCTTTTAATCAGCTCTTGTTTCAATGTTTCAGAAACATATTTCTAAAAATCACAAATTGCATTAATGCGTTCAAGAAATTAGAGGAGTTAAAACAAATTTGCGTTAACACGTTAACTTTGACAGCCCTAATGTAAATATAAGTATCACATTGGACTCAGTATTAGCAGATACTCAATATTTAAGGACTCACATCAGGTGAATAATCACCTGATGTTGTCCACTGCTTCACCTGATTATAAGATTAGTCCACTCAAAGTGAAACAAGTTGGGTTGGATCAGTGAAATTATTAAATTTAACATTTAACATATGTAGAAACAAGTTATATTTTCATACCTGTGTATGTCTGCCTAACTACCTCACTTGATAATAAACATGTTCCTTTATGTTTCAGTCTTATTAGAGGCAAAGCTGAATGATCCAAACAAGGACCTGTATGCTGTCGTCAAAAACTACAAGAAGAAGAAGAAGAGAGGTAATTAATGCACTTTGAAGTAAAGTGTCTGCATTCAATGTTCAAACAGTAACTAGATGTTACTTTGGGGTTGTGACCAGAAATGTTTGATGAGAACTTCTGTTTCTCACGTTCACATCAGCTAAGTATGTCATACATGGTGTTTTGTTTTAGACGCTGCAGATAATTTGAGCCTCGGACTCAACACAAACCACAGACAGAAAAAAGATAAGATAGGCCCTTCAGTGACCCCTCGAGTCTGCAGCAGGACCAAAGTAGCATTCTGATATTAGCTCGTAAAACAACCTGTGTTTATTTTAGGGCTGTCAAAGATAACATGATAATAACACGTTAATGCAAATTCATTTTAACGCCACTCATTTCTGTAATGCATGAACACAATTTGCAATTTTTAGGTTGTAGCTTGCTCAGTTTTAAATTTAGAGTGAAGATACTGGCATCTGTTTTGAGGTAATTGTACTTAAATTGACACATAACTGGCATATTAAACATTTTGGACAGATAAAAAAAATGGGCGATTAATTTGCGTTTAATTGCGATAAATATTCTAAGCGATTGACAGCCCTAGTTAATATGAAGGATTAACATGTGAATGTGATGTTGATTTGTCTGTCTTACTGACTGTTTCTCTTTTTCAGATAAGGATGAACCTTCTCCTCAATCTTTTCACTCCACGTTCAGGGTCGATGACACTTCGCCAGCTCTCCAAAATGGTTATTATGTTATTTTAATCATGCTTACAAACTACTTAGTTAGGTTTAAGAAAAGATGGTAGTTTGGGTTAAAATAACTCTGTAAGTGTCTTAACTTAAGTACGGAAGTTACGTAACAAATCAATGTTGATTCGTGGTTTCACACGGGGCACCAATAACGGTCTCCTGGGTGAAAGTCCTGTGTTTTTTGACCCACCCATCCACGCTGACCTCCTCCCTACACGACGTTCACCGCTCTCTATACTTCCTGGTTCACAATTACATGGATCACACATGAATTGATTTCGTGTTGACCATCACGAAAGGAAATGTGAAATTTGTGTCTATATACGCACATCAATACATTACAATTGTGTTACTATTTCACGACCTGCAGTGCGACTGGGCTGATATTGACACACCATTATTTTCCTCAGGTTGACAGACAAAGTAATGGGACAGAGACAATGACAGAAAATAAAGGATAACTTTTGAATTTTTGGTAACTTTGATGAACAATTCTCACAAATGGCTGACACGGTTTTATTTGTGTCCATATTTACAGAACCAGGAGTATCCAGCTTCACAGTGACCTCAGACCGACCTTTAACAGATCAGGATCCCCAATATGATTTCATCCAGGAGGTAGGACTGACTAACAATGGCCTGATCTTTATATTGCTAACAAATAAGTGAAAGGAGGACAGAGAAGGTAACTTGATGCTCCAACATGTTCTCACTCCCAACTCATACCAACTAGAAAAATAGGCTAGACCTCGAATCACTAGAAGAGACGCAGCTGACATGCAGCCGAACATGGATGACGAAATAAAAACTAGTAAGTCAGCATCAATGCAGACTTGCTGTTGGAGGGTTATATAACTCACTTTGGAAGTGCGTAGGAGGCAATTCTGCATTGTCAGTCCCCCTATTGTACAGCATACGGGATGTGGACAGAGCATGTAGTAACCACCAGATGGTAGCATAAGCAGAATTAATATCCTGGGTGTAGTTACTCTTTAAAATATTGTCCTGTGCATGAATATGTTTCATCTGTGTGTTACAGATCACTGAGGAAGAAACGCCTAACTGAAGGAGATGGAGGAACTGCTTACGACATGCTATGTGTTCACCCTTACCAAATAGAAGTTTATTCAAGTCTGCTATTAGTGTACTTAGTATTATACTATTATACTATTACTATTATTATAGTAGTATACTTTAAACTTAAAATAAGAGAGTATACTTTCAGTTTACTGTTTATGTACTTAGAGATATACTCAAATATACTTAAGTGTGTGAGAGTTTGTAAATGAATGTTTTGAAATGAATTTACTTCAATTCATCAACAATTGTCTACATTATACCATAGAGGCATATGAGACGTTTTATTTATTTTTTTATCATCACAAAACATCCAGTCAAATATAAGTGTCTCAAAAATCAGTCTCTTTATGTAATACATAAATCCTTGCCTAAGTACTATAAGTTAAAGTATACAAAGTGTACGTTCATAAATTAAAAAGTGGGCTACACGAATATAACTATTAAACTAACAGTACACCTATAAGTTCAATTGTAGTATAGTTAATAGTATACTTGCAGTACAAAATACAACTTAGATGTAAAGTAGTTATGTACTCAAAGTTTACTATTCTTTCACTTAAAGTATACTTAAAGTACACTTTTATCAACTAAAAAGTGGGCCAATTTAGTCCCAAGAAGTATTGAATTAGTACACTTACAAGTATACTACTAGCACATTGATATTAGTATACTTAATACATAAAGTATACTTCGGGGAAATATACTTGAACTTTACTTGAGTATACTTCATAAATTAAACTTGAAGTATTCCACTTTTTCGTATGGACAAAGAAGTTTAGAGACTTTAAAATAAACTTTACTTGAAATAACTGTTAGTATTCAGTATGTATTTGGTATTCACTAGTATGTACCATGTTTAGTCAAGTATTATACCAGGTTGTCAGTACATTTAATAGGAGTACTGTTTTTTTTTTGCTTTTTTTATCTCTTCATTAACACTGCATCATATACTATATTCCAAATTTCGTTGTACCATGTACAATGACAATAAAGCTTTCTATCTATATCTTTACATCATTGTATCTGTCTGGTACACTGATAGCAAGACAAATTGTCAGTTTTTTGTAATAAATCAAGTAAATAAAGTGATAACTGAGCTGTGGGGCTCTACAAAGTGCATAAACTGTCAGTTTAAATAATGTTTGTCTGTCTAATGTCTGTTTCTTTCTGTATGGTCATGTTAATAATAGAGGTTTGTTTTTTTATTAAATACATTTTTACATAATGATTCACATGGAACCTTCATTGTTTGCTTAATATATTAGTATAAACAATAAAGGGCTTTTCAAAGTGTCTTGAAATAGACTCCTGTCCTCTCCCCGCTCTGATCACCTGTCAGCTAGCTGCAGACTGCTAAAGACCATGCATTTAAAGTGATAAGAAAAGCATAAAAAAACAAGTTTAACTTTTCTTTCGTTAAATAAAAATAACGACATGTTACAAAGGTCCCCAGCTGGAATAAAACCACCAACCTTGCAGCTATGAGGCATGTCATATAACCATTCAGCTACCAATTAGCTTCAAGACTTCATTTTTCAGTCAAATTCAAGGCTTCGTCCAAAATTGAGTTTATGGGTAAATAAATAATATTATTCTGTTTTTAGACAGATTCCTGAGGCTCATTAAAGACAGGCTTTACACAGAATGAAACACTTTCATGAAACATCCCTCTGAGAGGAAAACACAAAGAGATCTGGAGGGATTTGAATCCACAACCTTCAGACTGTGGAGCAGACTCTCTACCAGCTGAACCATCAGGACTCACATTGACTTACCTTTTCTCTGTTTCCTCCTCGTTGGTAGATGTTGGAAATTCCGCGTCGATTTCAACTTGTGAATTTCCGAATTTCCACCAACTTGCGAATTTACGAATTTCCATCAACTTGCGAATTTACGAATTTCCATCAACTTGCGAATTTCCAACATCTACCAACGAGGAGGAAACAGAGAAAAGGTAAGTCAATGTGAGTCCAGGGTGTTGAGCTACCTAGCTTCGTAAGCTAACTAGCTTGACGGGCAAACACTTTTTTTTTTTTTTAAATTGAAAATGTACAAAATAACATTAAAGGTAATTAAACTTTCATTTGTATGCTAAAGGACCTGAAGTTTTCAATTAAGATGCAAATTTGATGTTAATTAATGGATAAATTAATTTGTAAAAACTGTTCATACACCAGGAATTAAACCCAGACCACCTGGGTATGAACCAGGACTCCTGACCACTAGACCATCTGGGACAACATGACATTCACAGCATGCACATCCTGCCTAGAGTAGCTATTTCAGCTAGCTAGTTAGCTGCCTTATTTTCTAACATTAATGACTCTAAACACAAAAAACCTGGCATCACAAATATAAATAAACTTCACAAAAATGTATTTGGTACTTGTGCACTCTTCTCACCTGCAAACAGACACTATTGTTTTGTTCCTGGATGTAAAGATGAGTTTTACAAAGTTAAAACAAAGAACAAAACAGTCCATTTCAGAAACTGACGCTGAAACGGAGATCAGTAAGTTACTGCAGCGCTGGCTAGTGGCCCTGAAAAAGCCCTCCGACAGGCACCGAGTCCAGCTGCTGCTGACTGTCTCCCCATCTCCTGTCCTCTACCCTCTCTGATCACCTGTCTCTCCTTCTCTGCTGTCTCATTCTCACTTAACTTGCAGCTAGTTTCTGCTAGCTAGCTGCAGACTGCTAAAGACCATGCATTTAAAGTGATAAGAAAAGCATAAAAACATGTTTAACTTTTTTTCCATTAAATAAAAATAGGGAAATGTTACAAAAGTCCCCGGCTGGAATCAAACCACCAACCTTGCAGCTATGAGGCATGTCATATAACCATTCAGCTACCAATTAGCTTCAAGACTTCATTTTTCAGTCAAATTCAAGGCTTCGTCCAAAATTGAGTTTATGGGTAAATAAATAATATTATTCTGTTTTTAGACAGATTCCTGAGGCTCATTAAAGACAGGCTTTACACAGAATGAAACACTTTCATGAAACATCCCTCTGAGAGGAAAACACAAAGAGATCTGGAGGGATTTGAACCCACAACCTTCAGACTATGGAGCAGACTCTCTACCAGCTGAACCATCAGGACTCTGATGGGAGAAGTGACTCTCACAGAGCAGAATAGACGTTGACAGTTTGTCAGTTTGAACACGTCTCAGTATGAACATGATTCAGTGTCGACAGGTTTCAGTCTGTAAACTTTGTTTCTCTGAAGGTTGATGAGGGTGAACTTTCTGCAGCTTCAGTCTCATCTTCTTTCTCTCTCTGCCTCTTGGTGATTATCGGCGCCGGAGATGGTCCAGTGGTTAAGGACGCCGACCGCCAACGTTCCGGAAGTTTCATCGCGGGTTCAATCCCCGCCACAGGTACGCCACACAGCAGTGAATGTGATGAATGTGTGTATGGGTTAATTTCTCCGTCTCAAACGTCGTCCGTTGCGATTCCGCGTCGATTTCAACTTGCGAATTTCCGAATTTCCACCAACTTGCGAATTTACGAATTTCCATCAACTTGCGAATTTACGAATTTCCATCAACTTGCGAATTTCCAACATCTACCAACGAGGAGGAAACAGAGAAAAGGTAAGTCAATGTGAGTCCAGGGTGTTGAGCTACCTATCTTCGTAAGCTAACTAGCTTGACGGGCAAACACTTTTTTTTTTTTTTAAATTGAAAATGTACAAAATAACATTAAAGGTAATTAAACTTTCATTTGTATGCTAAAGGACCTGAAGTTTTCAATTAAGATGCAAATTTGATGTTAATTAATGGATAAATTAATTTGTAAAAACTGTTCATACACCAGGAATTAAACCCAGACCACCTGGGTATGAACCAGGACTCCTGACCACTAGACCATCTGGGACAACATGACATACACAGCATGCACATCCTGCCTAGAGTAGCTATTTCAGCTAGCTAGTTAGCTGCCTTATTTTCTAACATTAATGACTCTAAACACAAAAAACCTGGCATCACAAATATAAATAAACTTCACAAAAATGTATTTGGTACTTGTGCACTCTTCTCACCTGCAAACAGACACTATTGTTTTGTTCCTGGATGTAAAGATGAGTTTTACAAAGTTAAAACAAAGAACAAAACAGTCCATTTCAGAAACTGACGCTGAAACGGAGATCAGTAAGTTACTGCAGCGCTGGCTAGTGGCCCTGAAAGAGTCCTCCGATAGGCATCGAGTCCAGCTGCTGCTGACTGTCTCCCCATCTCCTGTCCTCTCCCCTCTCTGATCACCTGTCTCTCCTCCTCTGCTGTCTCATTCTCACTTAACTTGCAGCTAGTTTCTGCTAGCTAGCTGCAGACTGCTAAAGACCATGCATTTAAAGTGATAAGAAAAGCATAAATTTTTTTTTAACTTTTCTTCCATTAAATAAAAATAAGGAAATGTTACAAAGATCCCCAGCTGGAATCAAACCACCAACCTTGCAGCTATGAGGCATGTCATATAAGCATTCAGCTACAAATTAGCTTCAAGACTTCATTTTTCAGTCAAATTCAAGGCTTCGCCCAAAATTGAGTTTATGGGTAAATAAATAATATTATTCTGTTTTTAGACAGATTCCTGAGGCTCATTAAAGACAGGCTTTACACAGAATGAAACACTTTCATGAAACATCCCTCTGAGAGGAAAACACAAAGAGATCTGGAGAGATTAGAACCCACAACCTTCAGACTGTGGAGCAGACTCTCTACCAGCTGAGCTGTCAGGACTTTGGAAAACAACCTCAGTTTTTCATTTCAGGTGGTTGCTCTACGTTCGTGGGGCTTCACAGTTTAATGTATTTTATATAATATTTTTCAGGCTTTTAATTAGAGCCAATCCTCTCTTTCTTGTTGAGGGTTTTTGATGTATTGTTTGCATAGTTTAAGGGGTTTCAGAAGGAAAAAAAAAAGTGTGTAGGAGGTGTTTGAACCCACAACCTTCAGACTGTGAAGCAGTCTCTCTACCAGCTGAACTATCGGGACTCTGATGGGAGAAGTGACTCTCACAGAGTAGAAATAGATGTTGACAGTTTGTCAGTTTGAACACGTCTCAGTATGAACATGATTCAGTGTCGACAGGTTTCAGTCTGTAAACTTTGTTTCTCTGCACGTTGATGAAGGTGAACTTTCTACAGCTTCAGTCTCATCTTCTTTCTCTCTCTGCCTCTTGGTGATTATCGGCGCCGGAGATGGTCCAGTGGTTAAGGACGCCGACCGCCAACGTTCCGGAAGTTTCATCGCGGGTTCAATCCCCGCCACAGGTACGCCACACAGCAGTGAATGTGATGAATGTGTGTATGGGTTCATTTCTCCGTCTCAAACGTCGTCCGTTGCGATTCCGCGTCGATTTCAACTTGCGAATTTCCGAATTTCCACCAACTTGCGAATTTACGAATTTCCATCAACTTGCGAATTTACGAATTTCCCTCAACTTGCGAATTTCCATCATCTACCAACGAGGAGGAAACAGAGAAAAGGTAAGTCAATGTGAGTCCAGGGTGTTGAGCTACCTAGCTTCGTAAGCTAACTAGCTTGACGGGCAAACATTTTTTTTTTTTTTTTAAATATGAAAATGTACAAAAAAACATTTGTATCTTAAAGGACCTGAAATTTTCAATTAAGATTCAAATTTGATGTTAATTGATGGATAAGTTAATTTGTAAAAACTGTTCATACACAAGGAATTAAACCCAGACAACCTGGGTATGAACCAGGACTCCTGACCACTAGACCATCTGGGACAACATGACATACACAGCATGCACATCCTGCCTAGAGTAGCTATTTCAGCTAGCTAGTTAGCTGCCTTATTTTCTAACATTAATGACTCTAAACATAAAAAACATGGCACCACAAATAGAAATAAACTGAACATAAATGTATTTGGCACTTGTGCACTTTTCTCACCTGCAAACAGACACTTTTGTTTTGTTCCTGGATGTAAAGATTAGTTTTACAAAGTTAAAACCAAGAACAAAACAGTCTATTTCAAAAACTGACGCTGAAACGGAGATCAGTAAGTTACTGCAGCGCTGGCTAGTGGCCCTGAAAGAGTCCTCCGATAGGCACCGAGTCCAGCTGCTGCTGACTGTCTCTCCATCTCCTGTCCTCTCCACTCTCTGATCACCTGTCTCTCCTTCTCTGCTGTCTCATTCTCACTTAACTTGCAGCTAGTTTCTGCTAGCTAGCTGCAGACTGCTAAAGACCATGCATTTAAAGTGATAAGAAAAGCATAAAAAAATGTTTAACTTTTCTTCCATTAAATAAAAATAAGGAAATGTTACAAAGGTCCCCAGCTGGAATCAAACCACCAACCTTGCAGCTATGAGGCATGTCATATAAGCATTCAGCTACCAATTAGCTTCAAGACTTCATTTTTCAGTCAAATTCAAGGCTTCGCCCAAAATTGAGTTTATGGGTAAATAAATAATATTATTCTGTTTTTAGACAGATTCCTGAGGCTCATTAAAGACAGGCTTTACACAGAATGAAACACTTTCATGAAACATCCCTCTGAGAGGAAAACACTAAGAGATCTGGAGGGATTTGAACCCACAACCTTAAGACTGTGGAGCAGACTCTCTACCAGCTGAGCTGTCAGGACTTTGGAAAACAACCTCAGTTTTTCATTTCAGGTGGTTGCTCTACGTTCTTGGGGCTTCACAGTTTAATGTATTTTATATAATATTTTTTCAGGCTTTTAATTAGAGCCAATCCTCTCTTTCCTATTGAGGGTTTTTAATGTATTGTCTTCATAGTTTAAGGGGTTTCAGAAAGAAAAAACAAAGTGTACAGGAGGGGTTTGAACCCACAACCTTCAGACTGTGAAGCAGTCTCTCTACCAGCTGAACTATCAGGACTCTGATGGGAGAAGTGACTCTCACAGAGCAGAAATAGACGTTGACAGTTTGTCAGTGTGAACACGTCTCAGTATGAACATGATTCAGTGTCGACAGGTTTCAGTCAGTAAACTTTGTTTCTCTGCACGTTGATGAAGGTGAACTTTCTGCGGCTTCAGTCTCATCTTCTTTCTCTCTCTGCCTCTTGGTGATTATCGGCGCCGGAGATGGTCCAGTGGTTAAGGACGCCGACCGCCAACGTTCCGGAAGTTTCATCGCGGGTTCAATCCCCGCCACAGGTATGCCACACAGCAGTGAATGTGATGAATGTGTGTATGGGTTCATTTCTCCGTCTCAAACGTCATCCGTTGCGATTCCGCGTCGATTTCAACTTGCGAATTTCCGAATTTCCACCAACTTGCGAATTTACGAATTTCCATGAACTTGCGAATTTACGAATTTCCATCAACTTGCGAATTTCCAACATCTACCAACGAGGAGAAAACAGAGAACAGGTAAGTCAATGTAAGTCCAGGGTGTTGAGCTACCTAGCTTCGTAAGCTAACTAGCTTGACGGGCAAACTTTTTTTTTTTTTTTTTAAATATGAAAATGTACAAAATAACATTAAAGGTAATACAACTTTCATTTGTATCTTAAAGCACCTGACGTTTTCAATTAAGATGCAAATTTGATGTTAATTAATGGATAAGGTAATTTGTAAAAGCTGTTCATACTCCAGGAATTAAACCCAGACCACCTGGGTATGAACCAGGACTCCTGACCACTAGACCATCTGGGACAGCATGCACATCCTGCCTAGAGTAGCTATTTCAGCTAGCTAGTTAGCTGCCTTATTTTCTAACATAAATTACTCTCTAAACATAAAAAAAAATATTGTACCACAAACATAAATGTATTTGGCACTTGTCATATTAATATGTTCATTACTTACATGATTTTATTCATTTTTCAAAATAGCTGTGATATTATTTATCTGTCTTTTCTGTATGGAAAAAATATATACTAGTATCAAGAGTCCACGTTGTCTTGGCTTTTTCTAAGGGTCTATAATTCATTGAATATTCTCAGAAGTCAAATAAAGGCATTTGAAAAGTTATTGTATGTATGTATTTTTAAAGATCATTCATTCAATTACATTTACATATACACACATTTTAAAAAAGCAACATATACAGTTACAAAAATGACACAAAAAGTCTTTATTTCTCACCTGCAAAACATCAACAACCGCAACTGCAAAAAGTCTTATTTGCACATTTTGGTTATAATTAGATTTTTTGTTGACTTGGAAGTGTTGGGAGGAAACTCTGCTGAACGACTGATAATGCTGCAGAGTTTTCTCTATCTCTCATTTCAGTTTTGAGCTGATCTCACCACCAGAGGGCGGTGTTTACGCTAATCTTAAGGAAACAGAACAACTTCATAATGACCGATATAACATACCACACATTATTCAGGATTATTTAATCACTTGTTCAAAGCATTATTTATGTCAGTGAAGGGACAGCATCATATGATTATAAAAAAACAGGCAACATTATGCAACACAATGATGAGAGAAAAAAACATTCCTATAGAACAAATTCAAGCACTGGGTCATTGCAGCATTGTTTTATGTATTGCCATATGTTAATGTTGCTTTAGTCACGTGACCATCAGGATGTGAGCAGAAAATACACCAAAGTTCACTGTGGTCACATCTTGTTTGGAACAGCCAGGTAGATTGCTTAAACCGATGACACTAGGCATCTAAAATGAATCAATCAGATTTTATAAATGTTTAAAAATTATGTGATTTTCACTAAATATCAAGTAAAACAATCATAAAAGATCATTGGATGATGGATTATTTTTGTCCTCTTCTCTCTCTGACTGCTCCAGCTGAAGTTTCCTCTGAATCTCCTCTCTCTGTCTCTCCGTCTCTTTCAGGTGTTTATTTATTTGCTCTTTATCTCTCTCTAGTTTCCCCTTCCTTTCTGTCATTTTAATTATCATCTTGTCTGTTGTCTTCAGTAGTTTATCTGTGTTCTGTAACAGTTCGTCATGTTCTGTCTCTCTCCTCTTGAGATCCTGTTTGGTCTTTTCACGCTTTTGCATTTTTTTTCCTTTGTCCAATGTTGGGGTGTTCCCCAGCTTCTTCTTGTTCTCATCAATCTGTGACTGGTCTTTCTGTTGGAGTGAGGTGAGTTTCTCTCTCTGATTCTGCAGATCTTTCTTCTGGCTCATAAATGTTGTAATCACCTGTAGTACATGTTGCAATTCTCCCTCATTCCTCCGCAAGTCCTCATCAAGTTTTGCCTTTGTGTTGTCCAAATATGTAATTTTCTCACTTTTTGTCATGAGCTTCACTCTGTCTCCTCCCTCATTCAGAAGCTGAAGTTCTATGCTGCTGTTTGTGGTTGCTGTGTGAGCAGAAAAGGTGTTTAGTTTGAAGTTAAAACCTGTTTTGTTTATGCAGTGTTGCCCTTTGCCTGAGAACTCCTGACTCAGCCTCGTGAACTTCTTTGTGTTTAGCTTGATGTGAGATCAGAATTATATGAGTAAAATGTATTTTGAATACGAGGACATGTTACATTTTGTTGGCAAGTGGCCACTGTATAAGTGGGATAATACCCAACAAGTTGTATGTTCCATGATTGCAATGGATTATGTGAAGGTTAAGATCACATCAGGTTTCAAAAGAACAATGAAGTTGCGACTTACTGGTTTTGTTTAGTCCCCATTTCCACACAATGAAGACAACTGCAAATATAGTCACAATGCACGCAGCCAAGATGATGGTGATGCGAACAGCAGAACTTAACTGAACCATAAAGAGATCATCTGAAATTATAAAACAAATAAAATGTGTCTTTATAAAACTCAACTTCAACTATCTTTAACAAAGTGATAACATCAATAACTCATAAAAAAAAAAATCTACCTGGAACCTGGATGCGTGCCTCTCTGGTCTGGTTGGTGTTCCTCTGTTGGACTTGACAGGTGAAGCTGTTGCTGTGTCTCTTCTCCACAGTCACTCTGCTGCTGACAGTATAGAGGTCATCAGGACCTCTGACTGTCCCTGTAGGTCCAGCAGAGAGGATTTTTCCCTCACTGTCCAGCCACAACACCTCAGGCTCTGGATACCAGCCTTTAGATTTACACTCTAACAGCACTCCATTGCTGACTTTGAAAATATCTATGTCAAGTGAGGAGACGGAACCTAATAAATGTAAAAAAAAAAATAGTCTGAATGTAAAGTTGCCACAAGAATGGAAGTATAGCACCTCTTCAGCTTAGACACTGCACACAATATTCAGTCTATAAGTCTGAAAAACCTCTTAGTTGGGATAAATGTTTGCACTTTTGAGGTGATCCTTATAAAGCCCCTTTTGACAATACTTCACAATGGCACCCTGACACTTTAGTCGGCCCAAATTTCCCTTTGGTCAGTCCAAGAACCCTTCAGTTGGCCCAAATGCCTTTCTGGTGGGCTTAAATGCCTCTGTGATCACTTTAAGTGCCCTATGGTATTCCCAAGCACTGGTCTGATCAGTCCAAATGTCCGTCACCTCTGTTTTTCCAAGTGCACCTCTGGTCAGGAAAAGTGCCATTCTGCTAAGTTCAAGTGTCCCCTGGTTGGCATAAATGCCCTCCAGTGGGCCAAAATGTCCCTATGGTCATTCCAACTGTCCTTGTTGTTAGTCCATCCAAGTGTCCATCTGGTCAGTCCAAATGTCTTTCAAATCACCCCAGTTGGCCCTGATCAGCTAAAGTGCCATTCTAGCTGGCCCACATAGCTTTTTGTTCAACCCAAATGCCTCTGTGGGTAATCCAGGTCCCCTTTTGGTCAACCTAATTGGCTCAAGTAGCCCTCTGGTCAGCACAAGTGCTCCCTTGGTTGGCCCAAATACTTTTGTGGGGCCAGAATGCCCCTGTAGTTATCCCTAATACCCTTCTTGTCAGTCTAATTGCCCAAATTTCCATGTAACCACCCTTCTTGGCCAAATTGCTCTGGTCAGCCCATGTACAGTACCCTTCTTGCCAGCATAAGAATCCTTCTTGTTGGCCAAAAACTCCTTTTTAACAGTATAGTCTGTGCAAAGTAGTCTCTGCAGGCATCAGATCTAGTGTGCTTTTACTGATCCAGGAGGTCTGCCAACTCAATGTTTGAGGGCTTAATAAAAACACGATAACCTCTTTCATGTTGCTGCCCTCATTCCTCTGTATGTAGGTGTGAAAAGAAGCCCAGATGTCCTTATCCATAAATGTCCCTTCTAACATTTCTTCACATTTTGGGTAGTACAGTAGAGTCTCTGACTGTCATAAATGTACAACTATATAATGCATTTAGACATTTTCAGTTGCCAACTTACCTACAGTAAGCTCGACCACAAATTCTGTAGATTTGGGAACAAGGCATATGTAGCTTCCTGCATCAGAGAGTTTCACGTTAGAGAGTTTCAGTGAAATGTCTCCACACTTTAGGTTGTTGGTGGACAGTGATGTTCTCCCCATGTACAATGGATGCTCCTCAAGCTGAAGCTCCACACTGTCTCGCCTCAAATGGACAAATCTGGGATCTAGGTCAGGTCTCGCCCACTCCACAGTCAGGTCAGTTGCATCCACAGCAGTTTCCAGGTGACATGGCAAAATTATGTCATCGCCAACCATTGCCACTATTGGCTGAGATGTACCAATCACCTGTGACTGACCTAAGAGAAAAAAAAAATGTTTTGTCTGTTTGTTGGTTTTTAGACTCCTATAGGATCTATGACCCAAATATAAAGTTTAAAAATAACATTATACTGGGTAAAAGTAACCACCCTTTTTGGTCTAATTTTTGACCCAACAAAAATGTAAATATGACATTGTTACTGGCTCAAAATAACCACATATTGGTATGGCTAAATAACACTAAAACTGGGTCAAAATAACCCTGTGTTTTGGGAGTATTGTTGACCCAGTGGTTTTTATACTCATTGGTACTGGGTAAACTTTACACAGTTCTGGGTCGGTGCTAGGTTGACCTGTTACTGGGTACCACGACTGACTCAAATTGGATTAAAATTGATACAGTATTTTTTTAGTGTGTACTTATACTCCTTTTTAAAGTTGTGAGTTCCCCTTTTGTCATATTGAACTTAAAAGTACGAGCATGTGGCTATTCCTGGAGGCAGCATACCTCTAGCTTCTGGTCATACCAGACCAAGTAATAAAACCACTAGATGTAGTTAACTAAGCAATGGTGTGTTTTATTGGGTTGTAAAATATATTGTGTGTTTGTAATTCTCTGGCCTCACATGATCATATTAAATTATATTATATCCAAAGTCTTGATCATGATTTACCATCTGTTTGTGTGTAATTTACCTCCACAAGAGTGGGTTAAGAGAAGGAGTACAACACTGTAATACAAGACCAGTTCACTGAAGTCACTGAGCTGAGGTTTCAAGAGGACTCTGTCCTTCATGTGAATCATCCTGGAGTTCTGAAAATGAAAATAAGTCAACTGTAAGACCAATTAAATCTATAATATCTCTCAAACCACCCTGAGGTGAAGCCCTCTGAGCAGACTTATACACTGTAACTGAAGGCAGTGCAATCACTCAAATGGTTTAGACTTGTTTTAACAATCCTATCAATCAGTGTGATTTAATATTTTATTGGTAACTCAAATAATACCAGACTGTTCTCATACAACGTTCGTAGCTATACCTACAAAAAAGTAATGCACTGTAATGCATATATATCTCACAAAATCAATTTGAATGTAATCCACGTAATCGTGAACCACGAAGTATAAGGAGCTGAAAACGTCGCATATAGGGAGGAGGTCGTTGGTGACTGGTGTTTCGTGTCCCGTGTGAAACCAATTCAGCATTGTTTTATTTATCACGTAACTTCCGTATTTAAGTTACGCTACTTCGGTAGTTATTTTAACCCAAACCACGATCTTTTCCTAAACCTAACCAAGTAGATTTGTTGCCTAAACCTAACCAAATTGTTTCCTAGACAAGACAAGACAGAGGTTTATTTTGAAAAGACTGTATTTTACATTCGTAGTGTGACGGCCTTGTCAATATGATTCTCTGTCTTGGCCTGCCTGTTTGCCTCTGTCAGTTCCCCTAATTGCCTGGCCCCTCCCTTCTCATTAGGAGATTGGCCTCACCTGCTGAGAGCAGATAAAAACAGGGTAATTCCAAGATGGCCTCTCTCTCTCTCCCACATGGAAGGCTGGTGCCTTGCAGGCTCCCAGCTTGGCTTGGTATGGTTTGCTTATCTTTAGTTATCCTTCATGCTACAGGGATTTTAGGTTAGCCTTATAGTTTCACAGCACCCATCACCCACACCTCACTACTGACTACTGACTTCTGACTTAACACCCTTATTGACCTTATTTTGATTCAGTTGAATTATCTTTAATACATTTACCCGCTTACTTTTACTGTTACTGTGTGGACTTGCCTTTTTTGTTATGCTCTTGAAAGAGCTGGGCATAACAGTAGGAAAACACACGGAAAATGAGGAATAACTTTTCTTAAGATATCATACGAACCGTTGTATGAGGATATGTTGATAATACAGGTGGTCGAACATGGCACTTACAGGAGAAAAGCTAGGACTCAATGGATTTTCAGGAGACAAAATATGTGGAAACACCCTAACTTTACCCTAACCACTTATGTTCCATTTATGTTCGATTTTTTATTCTGTGTTTTTTTTTTTATATATTCTCTTTTATTCTCATATACACTATGGCTCAGTTTATTTAGCCATGCATTGTATTCATTATACAGTCAATCATTCATTTCTTTTTTTTGTAAATGACTTATGCTTTTCCATATGCGGGCTCGTCAACCTCATTTCATGTGTTATAAGCAACAGATTGGTGCTTCAAAACCCACGGATATGTATTTTAAAGGATTACAGAAGAAGATTACACTTTGACTTCCAGTCTAGAAACAGGCTATACATAATAACAATGGTGAAAAATGTCACTGGAACAATGTATTAAAACATTTGTGTTTTATGTAAAAAAATCCTACGTACCTGTTGCTTGTGTGTCAAAAGAGTCGCCTCACCTCAAAGGAAAGTATACAGCATGGTCATAGTCCAGAATGAAACAGCCTGATATAAAACCATATGTACTTTCACCCCACCCACTCTGTAAATAGATAACTTGTGCTATGACTTTATTGTTCCCTTCCATTAAACTCAAATGAATGTGACTTTTAGAGTTTTAGACTACATGCACAATGTTCTACATCTGCGTGTCTATTTGCTTTTAAACCTAAAACACCAAAGGTGCAGAGTTTTTGTGTTGATATGTCTGCAGGCTTGAGATTACCTTCGCTAACCACTCGCAATTCACTTACTGTCATATTTCCAGTGTTTGCCAGATGAAGGTGTGGCACCTCCCAACGCTTCTGCTTTTCAGAGAGAAATACTATTACTTAAACCACTGTGTATTTTCATACGTGTAAAGTGTAGTCATTAGAATTACAGTTATTTTTCCTTTTTTTTTAACTTATCAAGGATTATTATTATTATTATTTTATATAATACTTTTTCAGGCTTTTAATTAGAGCCAATCCTCTCTTTCCTATTGAGGGTTTTTAATGTATTGTCTTCATAGTTTAAGGGGTTTCAGAACGAAAAAACAAAGTGTGCAGGAGGGGTTTGAACCCACAACCTTCAGACTGTGAAGCAGTCTCTCTACCGGCTGAACTATCAGGACTCTGATGGGAGAAGTGAGTCTCACAGAGCAGAAATAGACGTTGACAGTTTGTCAGTGTGAACACGTCTCAGTATGAACATGATTCAGTGTCGACAGGTTTCAGTCTGTAAACTTTGTTTCTCTGCAGGTTGATGAAGGTGAACTTTTGCAGCTTCAGTCTCATCTTCTTTCTCTTCCTGCTTCTTGGTGATGATCAGCGCCGGAGATGGTCCAGTGGTTAAGGACGCCGACCGCCAACGTTCCAGGAGTTGCATCGCGGGTTCGATCCCCGCCACAGGTACGCCACACAGCAGTGAATGTGATGAATGTGTGTATGGGTTCATTTCTCCGTCTCAAACGTCGTCCGTTGCGATTCCGCGTCGATTTCAACTTGCGAATTTCCGAATTTCCACCAACTTGCGAATTTCCGAATTTCCACCAACTTGCGAATTTACGAATTTCCACCAACTTGCGAATTTACGAATTTCCATCAACTTGCGAATTTCCATCATCTACCAACAAGGAGGAAACAGAGAAAAGGTAAGTCAATGTGAGTCCAGGGTGTTGAGCTACCTAGCTTTGTAAGCTAACTAGCTTGATGGGCAAACATTTTTATTTATTTTTTTAAATATGAAAATGTACAAAATGACATTAAAGGTAATTAAACTTTCATTTGTATCTTAAAGGACCTGAAGTTTTCCATTAAGATGCAAATTTGATGTTAATTCATGGATAAATTAATTTGTAAAAACTGTTCATACACCAGGAATTAAACCCAGACCACCCGGGTATGAACCAGGACTCCTGACCACTAGACCATCTGGGACAACATGACATACACAGCATGCACATCCTGCCTAGAGTAGCTAGCAAGTTAGCTGCCTTATATTCTAACATTAATGACTCTAAACATAAAAAAACATGGCACCACAAATATGATTTGAACCCACAACCTTCAGACTGTGGAGCAGACTCTCTACCAGCTGAGCTGTCAGGACTCTGGAAAACAACCTCAGTTTTTCATTTCAGGTGGTTGAACATGGACTTACCTGTTCTCTGTTCCCTCCTCGTTGGTAGATGGTGGAAATTTGAAAATTCGCAAGTTGAAATTGATGCGAAATCGCAACGAAAGACGTTTGTGAAGCGGAGGATCGAACCCACCAAGGAAAATAATATTAAAATAAATAATACTTTTCATAATCAAAAAACATAACTTTTATTTCATCACAAAGTAATAAAATCTGACTCCGCAAATGTTTTTCAAAGTTATAGTTTAATATTACATTAGTGTCTCCTGTTGCTTTACTTGTGTTGTTCTCTCCTGTTTAATCAGTCTGATGTCTAACAGTTCATCTTGACTCCACTGCATGTGAGCTGTTGGTTTGTTTTTTCCTGAACTGAATGTTTCTCCTGCTGGACTGTATGTAACTTTTTACATATACAGTACATGTACACCTGGTTTCAAGATTGTGGTACTTATCACAAAGGTGTTTCCATGAATACATGAAGACAAACTGAAAATACAGATTATCAGTATCATGACTTTCTCTTTTCTTTCTTTTAATGTTTCTCTTTTCTGTTCCTTCATTTCTTTATCTTTAGTTCTCACACACAAACACATTAGATTCACAAGTCCTACTCTGCCCCCTGCAGTACATCATTCACAGTATATCAAAAACATGTTATTATATAGTTCAACAAATAATGTTTGGCAATTGCCAAAAAATTTAAAATGTAAAAATATATTGACAAATTATAGAATTTAAAACTAAAATTAAATAGTAAAAAGTATGTATTCTGAATCCCATCCACAAATTAATGTTTAAGCCTTGTATTGTTACATAAGGACTTTAAAATATTTAATAATAAAAATGATAATTCCAATAAAAATAAAGTGGTCAACAAAAATAATAAAATAATATAATTTTAATATAAAAATAAAATAAAATCTGCTTCACAAAAAAATATAATATAAAAAAGACAGTAGATTTAATTTAGCCTCCAATTGTTCATCAAAAAAATCTATTTAAAAATATATGTTTTAAGAAATACAAATCAAAAATTGAAATATATAAAATAATTTAATTTAAATTTAAATTGTAAAAAAATATGTATTCTGAATCCCACCCACAAATCATTTTTTATTTTAAAATAAAATTTTTTGGTCAACAAAAAATCATATAATTTTAATATAAAATAAAATAAACTCTGCTTCACAAAAATTAAAAGATAAAAAGACAATTTATTATATATATAAAATATATTAAGTATAGTTAGATACATGTGGCTGATATTGGCCTTTTACTTTAAAAATAATGTTTCATTTTCTATCCAAATGTTACAGAGCAATATGGCCATGATACAATAACAATTGTTTAATTTCATTTTATTTGTTCCTTTTTAGATAGTAGAAAATACAAGCAGAAAGTGAGACTTGACGCTCTGAGGTGAATTTCATTGCTCATCATTGCATGGCACATTTCACAATCAAAGTGTGTTCATTGAGGTGCAGAGATGCTGTGGTCGCTCTACAGAGGGTTTGTTAGAGTAGATTATTAAATGTAGACGCTCATGAAAATAAAGCTTCTGTTTGCAGACTGTCTTCAACTGATTTCTGAGAATCTTAATGTCTCGATACAGTGACACGATGCATCAGCTTCTACAAAACATGAATTCATCAATCAATCAATGACAAATATGTCTTAGGCTGGAGATATATTTGCTGTTAAGGCATGACGTTGCCTTGCATATCCTGACAAAGTAAGTCAACGTTACTTTTAGTTTCACACAGGACATGAACCCCGGTCTCTTGGTTGAAAGTCTTGTTTGTTGTTGTTGTTCTTGATTGGTGGATGTTGTATCTTCAGCCAGAAACTGCAGACAGTCCACTACACACTGTAAAAAAACAAACATTTATTATCATTATTATAATTTATATATATACATATATATACGTATATATATATATATATATGTGTTGTTTTTGTAAGGCTGAATGCCAACAAATATGGATTGAAGCAGAATATTTAGTTAGATTTTGCTACTAAGTAGCAAAAATATAAATATTTTTAAATTGTTTCATAAACAGACTTTTGTATAAATTATCCAGTAAGTGTGTTATTTAGGGCTGTCAAAGTTAACGCGATAATGCGTTCACAAAAATTTGTTTTAACGCCACTAATTTCTTTAACGCAATAACACAACTTGAGATTTTTAGGTTGTAGCGGCTCAGTTTTAAAGCTAGAGTGAAGATACTGGCATCATATGAAACTAGAAAACCTAAATAATCCATCGGTACCAACCATGTCATACTAGCTTGTCGTAAAGGAGGTTAAATAACGCTCCAAACTTACATTAAATTTTGGTGAGGAAAAACTGGCATGGCCATCTTCGAAGGGGTCCCTTGACCTCTGACCTCCAGATATGTGAATGAAAATGTGTTCTATGGTTACCCACGAGTCTCCTGCTACATGCAGTTTGGGGCAAGTTATAGTCAAGTCAGCACACTGACACACTAACAGCTGTTGTTGCCTGTTGGGCTGCAGTTTGCCATGTTATGATTTGAGCATATTGTTTATGCTAAATGCAGTACCTGTGAGGGTTTCTGGACAATATCTGTCATTGTTTTGTGTTGTTAATTGATTTCCAATAATAAATATATACATACATTTGCATGAAGCAGCATATTTGTCCACTCCCATGTTGATAAGAGAATTAAATAATTGACAAATCTCCCTTTAAAGGTAGCTTAAAGCTTTAAGGTACATTTTGAACAGATAAAAAATGTGCGATTTATCACGATTAAATATTTCAATCGACTGACAGGCCTACTACATTTCCACCTAAGTGGACATGAGTCATTGTTGTTAACCTCTGAGTTTCCCACAGTGAAGTAGTCCCAGCAGCAGCAGCAGTGGAATCATCATCACAAGGGGTAGAACGGTTCTCAGGATGAGGAACGTTTGGTCTGAGGAGGGATCAGTCTCTGTCTGAAGTGTGATCTCTGTGTGAAGTGCTGCAAAGCCAACAGAAAGTATCTGCTGTGATGTCGTGAGACACAGAGGTTACTCAGTGCGTTATACAGTATGTTACCTTTTATTCACTTTAAGATAATAAGTGTCTATAGCAGCTTGAAATTCTATGTTCCAGTTGCAAAATTGTGGTTAACATGTTTGGCAGGAGACTCGGTTGTTTTAAAAATAGAAGATAAAAGAACGTCACTATTGCTGCTATTTTTTTTAAGCAAGAAGATAAAAATCTGTTACAAAGGTAACTACAATTAACTAGATTATACCTCCTTTCGGATAAACACACTTCATCAATCTGCCGAGCATCAAACATTCAATTTAATTTGTTTTATAAACCTTCAGTGTCTCACCTCTGACAGTCAGCCAGCTCTCTGGTGATTCTCCAGCTCCAGAGATGTCACACTTGTAGAGTCCTTCATCAAACATGGAAACACTGTGGATGGTCATCTCTCCTGTAGAGCTGCTCCTGATGATGCGGCCATCTTTATAGAAATCAGCTGTGAGGTTGGGGGACGTCTGCTCATCTCTACAGCTCAGAGTCACAGCGTCTCCCTCCATCACAGGGAGGACAGGACTCTCCAGCATCACTGAGCCAACTGATAAACATATGTTTAGAAAAATATGTTAATTACACAGTTTGAAAGCCCACACATAGTTTCCTGTGTTTTAATTTTTTTATATAAGTCGTATTTTATTGAACATATTAGCTCAGTTGTGCCAACACATAACAAATATATCAACTGACCATAGACTAAAATGTGATGACTTTTGCATACTGAGTGTTTTAGTATTGACATACCAATGACAGTGATGTTGACAGTGTTACTTTTCATTGTTCCTCCGATTTCACACCAGTATTCTCCGCTGTCAATCGCTGTAAAGGCATCTTTAATTTCGCAGGGTCCTGTTGATGTCGACCAGGTAGCAGCACATGTTATAACAACTCCTTTAATCTTCCTCATCACTCTCCATCCAGTCAGTCCCTCCAGTCCCTCACAGCTGACAACAATGGTCTCATATTGGAAGTGCTGCTGTCTGTTTGGTACAACCTGAGGGAAAGCTGCATCTAAGACAGAGACACAAAGAATGAGATGAATTAAATCAAACATTCAATGGGACACCCTGATCAGCTATCTGAAGCTTGAGAATAGGCACCCAGACACTAACCAGATAGTAAATATAGATTTAAAATACCAATATGTTGTCTAGATTCGCTGCTATGCAGACGATATCCAACTCTTCCCATCATTCCCGCCAGATGACAGTCTTGGCACGGATCTCGTCATGCCTTGCCAATATCTTTAAATGGATGAAAGAACGCCACCTTGAGCTCAACCTATCTAAGACTGAGATCCTTGTTATCCCAGCAAGCCCATCTATACAACCACAGATCAATATCCAGCTTGGACCAACCAAACTCGTGCTTTGCTTCTGTCCACCCTGCGCACTGCCTGTCGGCACCTTGTGTCCGATCGGACTTGAAGCTGTTGTTGTCACTTACTGACGTTGTTCCCTCCTATCTAGATCCTTGCTTGTATTGTACGAACTCTCACATGTACGTCGCTTTGGACAAAAGCGTCTGCTAAATAAAATTGTAGAATTGTAGAATTGTAGAATTGAACAAGGCAAAAGTGAGCATGGCTCACATACCCCCGCTCACTCCTTGACCCCTACTAAAGTAGGGCCAATCATCATACCACATTTGAAGTTCCTAAGTTAAATAGTTTTTGACTTCTGCGCCGGAAAGTGTGACATGCGAATGGACAGACGGACACGCGTAGCGCTATATACCCCAACTACGTTGTCGCGGGGGTATAAAAAAGTTCATGTTTTATACAGTAACATTTACAACCTACAAAACACCTAAGACTAACCAAAGACCCTAAGAACTAACTACTCTAAGTGCCAAATGATTCAAAAACATATATTTCATCAGTCTAAGCATTGGTTAAATATGTATGATATATATAGACATATTGCAAATAGATAAAACATTTAGGCCTACAATTAAAATGGATTCCAGAGTGGAGTAAGTAGTTTAGAAGTCCTCGGGGTTTAGGGAATTCAAACTTTAACATATGTTTGTAGCAACTGCTGCCTTAAGCTCTTTTTAAAAAACAGAAATAGATAGACATTTTTATAGTGTTATCAATTTCATTCCATACATGTGGACCTCTGCAAATCACACCAAAACTTGTATATATAGATAGATGCTTTTACCTATAGTCTTATATACGTGCAAATGTTGGCTCATGTTATAGTGAAACATGAAAGAATAAATATTTGTATCTTTGGCTTTTTTTTACTGGTATGTTATTTTCCTACATACAATTATTTAAGTAGTTTGAAATGTTAAGCTTTACAACCTGTCAAATTGGGGATTATGTGATTTTGAAGCATACATAACATTTTTATCTTGTTTGTTTGACTGATTATTAAACTGCTACTTACCAGCTTTTTGTGAATAACTGAAGGCAACTTGGACGACCAGCAGCAGCAACAACACAGTCATCACTGGAAAGACAATACAGCTGTGACTGTATCACATGTAACATCTAACATATATAACATAACAACATGCAAATATTTGCTCCATCATCAGTAAGCAAATTACAACTCTCTATATTATGTGTTACCCTAAGAAACTCTTCAGTTCCTCATGTTATTTCATAATGATTGTCTCAATAATATTTCTGTGAATATAAGACAGACTCAGTACTCACACAGTCTGATGCAGAGAGCTGTAACCTCCATGTTGTCTTGCTGCTGACTGTCTGAATATCAGACTGAATTTATGATATCATGTAAGTCAGAACCTCCTCCTCCTCTTCCTGTTTCTCTTGTGCAAAACCGTGGTAACGCCAGCCGCCATCTGAAGCACGTTGTGCCTAAAGTAGGGTTCTTATGGTAAGGATGGCCTCTGAGCAAGGCGAAGGTCCTGAAAGATACATATACGCCTTTTCTTTCATAATCTTTCTTTTATTTTAACCTTAAATAAATACTAATATAATTAATATGTTTTGAACTGTGCGGCTCACATTATTGTAGTGTTTAATGGTGACGTCTGTGGTGTGATGAAGTTGATACAACATTGGAAAGTGAAGCAATGTGGTCCCTTGACAAAAAAAGAAATTAAAAGTTTTTTTCTCGTAAATTTTTCAGTTTACGTTCTATTAAACATTTTAAGTCCGTCCATTTTTACACAATTCACACATTGTTGACAATAAGGGGATTTCTGAGCAGTTTACACAACAGAAGTCTCCAAATGTTAAAAGTTTTTGATCCCAAATCACAGCATTTTCTATGGTGTTCCTTAAGGTCTTGGTGTCTTAATGTGGTATTTTGGAGGGATTATTGATCATTTTTATCAATTCTCCAGTGGTGAAAAATGGTCAAATTTAGCACCAAATCTGTGTTACAAATGGTATCAACCCAAAAATTGTGGCAACAACTTATGAGACACAATAGAGCATGGGGATGGACATCATATACATATACACACAGTGTTGAGCTGCACCTCAAATTAATCTCCAGGTTTCCAGCTTTCAGATGATGTACACCACTTCTATTTGAAATCTACTGTTGACCTGCTATCTCCCCCTAAAGACCCCCTGTACCCCCCTACAGAAGACAAAAACTGGTCTATTGTGGGTCTCAGAGGGTTAAATTCATTTGATTTAAAATTGATCAAATGTATCCATTTCTACAAAATGAAAACAATAATTAACACGCATACCAACAGCTATTTGGGAACCATCTTAATTCTTTGGCAAGTTATCCAAAATTAACAATTTAGTTTCCATTAAAAGTGATGCTTATCATTTGTCACAGTGTCAATGTGTCTCTATGGTTTTAGGTCAAACGGATGTAATTATGTTACCACAGTGAGTGTATTAGAATCTATAGCTGCTCTGTTCTTGTAAACAGCGTCTCAGACGTGTGAACAGACAGAGCAGATACAACAATGTGGTTTAACTGTGACAGACTGATACCGCTTAAAATAGACACTGATGCTGTGAGTTAGCTGAAGCTCTCAGATGATGATGATGATGAAGAATCGTATCTGTTCAGGTCATTACCACTTCATAATAAGTCACACATTGTCGTTAATTTAGAATCATCACATTAACTCTCCTTACAATTGTACATAACTTGCAATATCTATAATTGTTTCTCAGTATATTTCTTACATGTATAAGCACAGACATATTGTCTTCTAATGAACATACACAGCTCTCCCAACTGACACTGCTAATTACATACAATTTGTATGACAAACAGTTGCATTTAGAGAAACTGCTGCTGACTATAACAGACTACAAAACTCAGTCTGCAATGGAGGTGATTAAAAATGTAACAGATCAAAATAGTTTGGTTGACATATTACAAAAGCATTAAACAGCTCTGTGTGGTCCTATGACCTGCACACATTACAGAACTTTAAATAGTTTCTCCTCCCTTCTTCAGCCACGTGTCTCGGGTCTCAGTAACCTGCAAGACACACAAGGGACAAGAAGGTTAAACTCTTAAACCAACACTTATGTTTGTGCTGATCCATTTGAACTTAGACTTGAACAAATCAGATCAATTAAGATGTAAGCAATTATTATTATATAATATTTAGGATGTAGTGGAGGGTTAATGCACATACCACCTTTTTCAAATATCAATTATATACTGTTCTTGATGCATTCTTGGTTTTCATAGCGCCTTCAATCTAACTAATCTAAACTGGTGCAGGTGGTTGTTTCTTGACTTAAACCAAGAGGTTGGGTAGTATAGAAATGCAAGAATTTGTTTTGAATTACTTTTTTTTCTGGGGTTGTATCCCTATATCCCCCACCAATTATGTATCTTTCCAAATTTGCTCCCCCATTTTAAAACATAACCAGGCGCCCATGTTCAGTAGTGTTACCTTTCCACGGTGGACGTAATTGTTTGTCAAGCCATCTCCAGGCTTATGGTGTGGTAAACAGGCATAAACATGGACTCTCCATTATCTGACAGAGAGACAAATTCAGAGGGCCTGAGACATACATAAATACATGATTGAACAATTATTTAAATACACAAGACCATGCACACAGAATGGCAGAAATATGCGGTACCACAAGGCTCAATTATTAGCCCGTTTCTTTTTCTGAAAATAATACTTTTTTCCAGAGATACAACATCCACCGGTTTGATTGTGTTCTTATATCTTTATTATGCAGATGATACCCAACTTAACATCTGTGTTAAACAATAATAACAATCCATTCGATGACTGCTTGGTACAGTTAAGGAGGACAATACTAGCAATTCCTAAAACAAAAACTTACCCTGTTATTAAAAAAATCAGAATGTCAGAATTGTTTGGTCATTTGATCTTGAGAAAACAAGTCAACATATACAATATCTTGTCATTACACTTGCGTATTAGAGTCAAATCTTTGATTTTAATGTAATTTATATTAAATTTAAAATAAGTGTGGCCCTATTCCATCTCACAGTTTGGACGGACACACTTAGTATCTATCTGTGTTATTTACCGCAATACAGGTACATCTAGAACAAAATGTATCTGTGAAAATAAGGGTCCAAATTTACAACATGAGTCTTCTGGTTACTGGCCCCATTGTTTATTTATACAATACTGACCACCTATTCACTTACCCACACAACACATGAGGCTGAAGGTGGCTTAAAGTACTTGGTGTTCTGATGAAAAAATAAATCTAACGCATGCATCGCCATGTAGTATTTTAAAGAACAGTGAAGTGAAGGGCCCATCTACCTTTTTCTGTCTGTGGGTTTCTCGTGTGGTTTTTGTCTGAGATGCTAAAAAAGAAGCTCTAACTATCAATAGAGCCTGAAGCTGCTGCCGTATACAGTTTAAAATGAATGAACTTTCAAACATATTCGATGAAGGTCAGATTAGTGATTCAGTGGTTGTGACACTAAAGTAATGTTTGTTCTCAA
This sequence comes from Sebastolobus alascanus, assembly GCA_916701645.2. Lineage (NCBI taxonomy): Eukaryota > Metazoa > Chordata > Actinopteri > Perciformes > Sebastidae > Sebastolobus > Sebastolobus alascanus. The sequence continues at coordinate 86,262 of CAKAOJ020000001.1, read as the reverse complement.
GCACTGCTGCAAAGTCTGAAAGAAGGTCAACATTAATACTAATATACTGCATAATATAATAATATATTTATATTTACTAGCTTTTTTTTTTTTTACCTGATTATAGATATTACATGTTACAGTCTGTGTTTCTCAGTGTCAAGTTAATTACCTTCCTCCCTCCTGGATTTTGTGATGACAGAATATGTTGCCTGGATCGGAACAGCTACACTGGTCTCTTCAAACACTGAAACATAATAAAGAAGGAGGCAAATACTGTATAAAGGCAGACCTAATATTAATAAAATAATAATAATAATAATAATAATAATAATAATAATAATAACAATAATAATAATAATAATTATAAGGAATAGATTCATATAATTTCTTTAAAAAAGTTAATTTCCTTTGGAAGCATATTTATTTATTTTGAGCTATGTCTAATTTTTGTAAATCATTATTTATTAATATTATTATATCTGCGAATGTTTGCACATTACTCTAATATACTAACATTTGTTTCAACCCCCATGTTTTGTTTGTGGTTCTCAAGATCTTGGACTCTTTAACATACAGTTTTAACAGCTTGACGCATCATGACTTTTTATAATTGTATGCAAATGTGTTGTGCAAATATTTATAAACATGGTTTGGACATTATATGTTTCACAACTCTGCTTCAAAAAAGTTCTTGTTGGTGTCTCGTGTAACACATATGTAAAAAATGGATTAAATGAGTTTTCATACTGTATGCTTTGAATCTATAATTGGCGTTGATCTACTTTTTACTCAGTGCTACCCTTCCTAGATCCAAAATAAGTGTGAACACACACACTTGCCCATGTGCACATATTAATGTGTGTGCATGAAACACACACATAGGACATTTAGTCATTTTTCATGACATTTTGTTTTGCTATATTTACATCACAGCGCTACGATTCATTCACCACACCATCTCATATGCCCCAGAATAATATATGTAAAGGTCGGCAGAAGACAATGGCTGTATTCAAAACTAAAAGAATCTAAAGATATAAATTAATTAACTTAGGCCCAACTTTGTATGTCCCTCTTACTGGGTGGAAGTCATTTTAGGCTTAAGAAGTTGATATAACTGCAATGCATGTTCTCCCCTTGTTAGCGTGGGTTTACTTCGGGTGCTCAGGTTTCCCCCCACAGGCCAAAGACATGGAGGTTCACTAATGACTCTAAATGTCCCGTAGGTGTGAATGTGAGTGTGAATGGTTGTCTGTCTCTATTTGTCAGCCCTGTGATAGTCTGGAGACCTGTCCAGGGTGTACCCTGCCTTCACCCAATGTCAGCTGGGATCAGCTCCATAGATTGTAAGATAAATATAAATCTGGGGTAATTATCTCAGCCCACCTTCTTACCTGGGATAATTCCCATAGTGACAAAATACATATATATACAGTATGTTGAAAGGAGGTTGGTGTTCCTCACCTGTTGGTGGAGAAGAGAAAGACTGGAAGAAGGAGGGAGAAGTCGGGGTATCTGTTTGAATGAAAAGGTTCCACCTTTAGCACACTTTGTGTCAATAATTGAAGTGGTTTCTTTATTTCTATTCTCTGTACCTCTGGTGATTGTTGGACGTTTCCTACATCGCAGTGATCCCACCAACAGCAGCAGAACCATCAAGAAAACACCGACACCGATGCAGAGCAGCAGTGAGAGCTGAGGGCCATCAGCAGCTACTGGAGAGATTATGGGATGTGCTGCACATGAGACATGATCTATACACTGTGAAAGGCATGCTATTAGATATTAACATAGGCTTCGTCTGAAATCATATACTACGCACTACATACTCAATATGTGTACTATCGTTCAACATACTTTAGTGTGAATAAACAGTAGTATGGATCTTTTCAGACGCACTGAACAGTAATTTACGTCATCACTTCCTGAGAGCCTCTTTGCTGGTTGGAGACGTGTAACCATGGTAACCTGTACCAACCTCATGAGACCAAAACGATGGTTTTTGAGAATCAAAGTCTAAACTAATTTAAAATATATTTTACGCCTAGGAAAGTGAAATCTTATACTTGCAGTTAAATTGAAACGTTATTGATGTTCGTATCCCACACAATATCCCACAATGCAATGCGTTAGTGACATCAACGTCCGTTACGAACGTTGACGTCACTACCGCATTGCATTGTGGGATATTTATGCAGCTGTAGTGTCCAGCGCTGCATACCCTTACCAAAAACAAGTTTATTCAAGTGTGCTATTAGTGTACTTCTTTTTAACTTAAAATAAGAGAGTATACTTTCAGTTTACTTTTTATGTACTTATCAGAGATATACTTAACAAAAATATACTTAAGTATACTTGGCACATACTGACGTATGAAGTATACAGAAAAGTCTAAGAATATTTGGCTTATAGGCCTACTTTTTACTTCATCTTTTGATCGAGATACACTTAAGAAAAGTATTATTGAGAAGCAGACTCGAATCTCTGCTAAAAAGTGGTCCACAAGTGTACTTGCAGTATAAAAATTATTAACTAGTAGTTTACTGAATATACGTTAAAGTGCACTTTCATAAACAAGAAAGTGGGCTACAAGTATATACATGTATACATGCAGTAAAACAACCATTAAACTAGTAGTTTACTGAGAGTATACTTTAAAGTGTACTTTCATAAACTATAAAGTGGACTACATGTATAAAACTAGTAAACTACCAGTATACTTATATAGTTGCAGTACAAAATTAAACTTAGGTGTAAACTAGTTGTGTACTCAATGTTTATTATTCTTTCACTTAAAGTACACTTAAAAGTATTCTTTTATAAACTAAAAAGTGGGCCAATTTAGTCCCAAGAAGTATTAAAGTAGTACACTTACAAGTATACTACTAGTACATTGAAATGAGTATACTTACTAAAGTATACTTGGGAAATATATACTTAAACTTTACTTACATATACATCATAAAATAAACTTGCAGTATATTACTTTTCGTAAGGGAACTGTAATATTTCACCAGAAATAGTATGCAATTTGCGTACTATTGGTTTCATACTAAGGTTTCAGACATACTAAAATGTCACACATATTGTTTTGGCGTACTAAATAGCATGATAGTATGGAATTTCGGATGCAACCATAATACAACCATTTTTAATACTTCTATTAAGCTTTAAAACATGAAACTTGACATAGGTTAGGTACAAAGCATCAATGGAAAATAACTGGGCAGTAAAAAGCCATTTGAACACTGTTCTGTCTCACCTCTGACAGTCAGCCAGCTCTCTGGTGATTCTCCAGCTCCGGAGATGTCACACTTGTAGAGTCCTTCATCAAACATGGAAACATTGTGGATGGTCATCTCTCCTGTAGAGTTGCTCCTGATGAGGTGGCCATCTTTATAGAAATCAGCTGTGAGGTTGGAGGACGCCTGTTTATCTCTACAGCTCAGAGTCACAGCGTCTCCCTCCATCACAGGGAGGACAGGACTCTCCAGGATCACTGAACCAGCTGGAAAACATATGTTTAGAAAAATATGTTAATTACACAGTTTGAAAGCCCACACATAGTTTCCTGTGTTTCAATATTTTAATAAGTCGTATTTTATTGAACATATTAGCTCAGTTGCGCCAACACATAACAAACTAGAAGTGCACTCGGAGAGCGCAGACCTCTGCCAACGCCTGACTTTAAAAACAGATCACAGCTCACAGCTGGCGGTACCGTGAGGTGGTCGGCTTATTATTAACACGGTGTGTTTCCGTGTAACGTATCGGCGGATGCCTCTCTCATTAAGCAGACTTGTTATGTCTGTATAGCGTTACACTACGTTGTCTATCATCCCGTCATCTACAGCTTTATTCTTTGTTCTTTGTTCTTAAATCTAATGGAGTGTTCATTGTGCCACACCCCACCCCTCCAAAAAAATTCATTCAAATCCATCGCGATCTTTTGGAGTAATCGTGATAACGGACAAACAAACAAACAAACCAACGCCGGTGAAAACATTACCTCCTTCCTAGGCCTTCGGCCTTGGCGGAGGTAATAAATCACCTGAACACAGACTAAAATGTGACAACTTTTATCGTGTTTTAGTATTGACATACCAGTGACAGTGATGTTGACAGTGTTACTTGTCAATTTGCCGATTTGACACCAGTATTCTCCACTGTCAATCACTGTTAAGGCATTTTTAATTTCGCAGGGTCCTATTGATGTCGGCCAGGTAGCAGCACATGTTTTAACAACTCTTTTAATCTTCTTCATCACTCTCCATCCAGTCAGTCCTTCCAGTCCCTCACAGCTGACAACAATGGTCTCATATTGGAAGTGCTGCTGTCTGTTTGGTACAACCTGAGGGAATGCTGCATCTAACACAGAGACAGAAAGAATGAGATGAATTAAACCAAATATTTGTTAAATGTAATGTCGTCTAATCCAACAAAAATAATTTCAAATTAGAGGCGACCTTGTCAACGAAAATGCAGTGACATCAAATCACAAATGTTTGCAACAAAGATATTAAAACAATTTTACAGTGTCCTGTTGTTGAGCTTAAATTTGGCCACAATGACACACTCTTCAAATGTTTTGGTAGTCATCCTTAACCCTCTGAGACCCTCGATCCCGACCGACTTTACTGTCTTTCAGAGGTTGCAGCAGGTTCAGTCTTGCCCAGTACTGCAGTACTAGAAAACCTCAGTAATCTATTGGTACCAACCATGTCATACTAGGTATATATACTGGCAGTATGTGTACTTCATACTGTATCTGTGTGTCTATTTATATCTCTGATTCGCCAATATGCTGATGACATCCGCCTAATTTTGGCAGAAAAAATAACCAAAAAAGGGAGTGAGGATGCCATCACTAACTGACTCAATAACCTGTTATGTAGCTTGTCATGAAGGAGGTTAAATAACGCTCAAAACTTATACACTAAATTTAGGCAAAGAAAAATTGGCATGACCATTTTCAAAGGGGTCCCTTGACCTCTGACCTCCAGATATGGGAATGAAAATGGGTTCTATGGGTACCCACGAGTCTCCCCTTTACAGACATGCCCACTTTATGATAATCACATGCATTTTAAGCATGCAGTATAAATGTTATTTCCGCCTATTCTAAAATGGTGTATCTGAATATTTCTGCATACTGGGGTCCCAACTGAGCCCAACTGTATTCATGTGTGATGATGTTAGTCCCCAAAGGACCCATTTCATTGACCTCACTGTATAAAAAGACCTGTGGTGACCTCTATGATAATCACAGCCTCATGAAACTTTACAGCCACAAATTAGAGACCTAGAGCATTCAGAGGATGGATGGCTTTCCTAGCTAGATTGACAATAAGGGGGTTTCTGAGCAGTTTACACAACAGAAGTGCTCGACATCTAATCGCCAGAAAAATGCAATTCTTGCAGAAATCTCCAAATGTCAAAAGTTTTTGATCCCAAATCACAGCATGTCTGTATTTTGGAGGGATTATTGATCATTTTTATCAATTCTCCAGTGGTAAAAAATGGTTAAATTTAGCACCAAATCTGTGTAACAAATGTGATCAATCCAAAAAATTGCTGCAAACATTTATGAGACTAAAGTGAGCATGAGAATGGAAATCATATACTTTGATAATAATATTCTAAACCCTTTAGAAGTTATTGTAATTAATTAATTAATTCACGTTTATTTCTTATTTATGACTAGAAACACTTGACACACAGTGCTGAGCAGCATCTCAAATTAATCTCCAGGTTCCAGCTTTCAGATGATGTACACCACTTCTCTGTGACATCTACTGTTGACCTGCTATCTCCCCCTAGAGACCCCCCGGACCCCCTAGAGAAGACTAAAATTACTCTATTGTGGGTCTCAGAGGGTTGAATGCAAATTTTGGCTCATGTTCGAGTGAAACATGAATGAATAAATGCATGTGTTCTTTAAGGTATTACTGGCATGTTATTTTAATACATACTGGTATTGAAATATTATCACTTGAGATACAAAAGTTTAAAGTTTAAAATGTTAAGCTTTTGCAACCTGTCAAATTGGAGATTATGTGATTTGAAGCCTTTTAAAGATATCGTTGTTAGAAAAGATATCCGCACACTTAGATCTATGCAGTGTTTCAATTTATTCTGAGCTTTCGGTCTGTCAGACCTTCATCAGAGCATAAAGATATCGTTGTTAAAACTACACCAATTATACATAACATTTTGACTTTGTTTGTTTGATTATTAAACTACCTACCGTGTTTTTGAGAATAACTGAAGTCAACTTGTGCGACCAGCAGCAACAACACAGTCATCACTGGAGAGACAATACAGCTGTTACTGTATCACATCTAACATACAGTATATAACATAACTGTAATATTTGCTCCATAATCAGTGAGCAGATTACAACTCTTTATATTACCTGTGCTTTTTTTAACCTAAGAAACTATTCAGGTCCACATGTTATTTCATAATGATTGTCTCAAAAATATTTCTGTGAATATAAGACAGACTCAGTACTCACACAGTCTGATGCAGAGAGCTGTAACCTCCATGTTGTCTTGCTGCTGACTGTCTGAACATCAGACTGAATTTAAAATATCATGAAAGTCAGAACCTCCTCTTCCTCTTCCTGTTTCTCTGCTAGTGAGGAAACAGCAGGTCTGGGGTTTCTGACAGTCAGAGCTGCTCTGACTTTTAAAACAAGAAAGAAAGTACAGTCTCAACAGGTGGCAGCAGAGACCTAGTTTTAAGCAAGGCAATGACTTTTGTGACCCTTATACAGTAACTTCACCTCCTACAGACAGACATTTTTATTGGACATTTGGATATTGTTAGGCCTGAAGTGAAAAAAAATAATCATATAAATAGATAATACTACTAACAATGTTAGGATATCACTTCCAGCCTAGTTTCCCCCAGTGTTTTCTCTTTGTTTCTCTGCTACTTACCTGCCTTCTCACTCTCCAACGCCATTCATCTTCCTTGGAACACAATTCAATTAAACTTACCCTCGTGTGGATTCCCGGAGCCCTCTTCCTCGTGCCTCGTCTGCCTCCCTCCTCCCCTCGAAGATACAAGCTGTGTCAAGCGAGTGGTTGGCCAAGGTGATCTCAAGCCTGCAGACATATCAATACAAAAACTCTAAACATTTGGTGTTTTAAGTTTAAAAGCAAATAGACACACAGATGTAGAACATTGTGCATGTAGTCTAAAACTCTAAAAGTCACATTCATTTGAGTTTAATGGAAAGGAACAATAAAGTCATAGCACAAGTTATCTATTTACAGAGTGGCTGGGGTGAAAGAACACATGGTTTTATATCAGGCTGTTTTATTCTGGACTATGACCATGCTGTATATTTTCCTTTGAGGTGAGGCGACTCTTTTGACACACAAGAAACAGGTATGTAGGATTTTTACATAAAACACAAATGTTTAATTTATTCCAGTGACATTGTTCACCATTGTAATTATTTTTAGCCTGTTTCTGGACTGGAAGTCAAAGTGTAATCTTCTTCTGTAATCTTTTAAAATACATATCCGTGGGTTTTGAAGCACCAATCTATTGCTTATAACATAAAATGAGGTTGACGAACCCGCATATGGAAAAGCAGAAGTCATTTACAAATAAAAAGAAATGAATGAATGACTGTATAATGAATACAATGCATGGCTAAATAAACTGAGCCATAGTGTATATGAGAATAAAAGAAAGAATATATTAAAAAACACAATAAAATGGAACAAAAATGGATAATCTGCTTTTTTGTGAGTGGTTAGGGTAATCCAGGACGAAAACTTGTGTTTCCACATATTTAGTCTCTTGAAAATCCATTGAGTCCTAGCTTTTCTCCTGCAAGTGCCATGTTGGACCACCTGTATTATCAACATATCCTCAAACAACGGTTCGTATGATATCTTAAGAAAAGTGTTATGGCCTGGCTCGGAGACCACAACAAATAAGGAAGCTTACGTCAGGGAGTCACAATCAAACAAAGATTTATTTAACAAAAATGAGTGATGTTAACACGATCACATAAAGATGAAGGATAAACAAATAAACTAACAGAAAACAGGCTATTCCAGAAATGTAAATCAACACGCAACGCTGACATAGCACCCCGTGGTGCCAGGGGAAAGAAGTCCAAATACTGCGAGGATTGGGGCGGGTCTTATAGACTGGAGAAACAGTGGCCAGCTGTGTTCAATCACTCCATTTGGACCTTCACCTCCATCTCCAACCAACCAGGAACCAGGAACACTGCAACACAGAGGATCATCACAGCACCACACAGCACACTAGCACTGGAAGAGGCCCTGGGGTCGTCACAAAAGTTATTCCTCATTTTCCGTTCTTTTTCCTACGAATGTCCAGCAACACGTGTCAATATATGCTCGTTACATGCATACAGTCTTTTCAAAATAAACTTCTGTCTTGTCTTGTCTAGGAAACAATTTGGTTTAGGCAAAAAATCAACTTGGTTAGGTTTAGGAAAAGATTGTGGTTTGGGTTAAAATACTACTGAAGTGGCGTTACTCAAGTATGGAAGTTCCATGAAAAATAAGTCAATGTTTGGGTTAAAATAACTATCGAAGTGGCGTAACTTAAATACGGAAGTTACGTGATAAATAAATCAGTGTTGAATTGGTTTCACAAGGGACAAGAACACCAGTCACCAACGACCTCCTCCCTATATGCGAGGTTCGTGGCTCCTTATACTTCCTGGTTCCTGATTATGTGGATTACATTCAAATTGATTTTGTGGAATATATATGTATTACAGTGCATTACTTTTTTGTCGGTATAGCTACGAACGTTGTATGGGAACAGTCTGGTATTATTTGAGTTACCAATACAATATTAAATCACACTGATTGATAGGATTGTTAAAACAAGTCTAAACCATTTGAGTGATTGCACTGCCTTCAGTTACAGTGTATAAGTCTGCTCAGTGGGCTTCACCTCAGAGGGATTTGAGAGATATTATAGATTTAATTGGTCTTACAATTGACTTATTTTCATTTTCAGAACTCCAGGATGATTCACATGAAGGACAGACTCCTCTTGAAACCTCAGCTCAGTGACTTCAGTGAACTGGTCTTGTATTACATTGTTGTACTCCTTCTCTTAACCCACTCTTGTGGAGGTAAATTACACACAAACAGATGGTAAATCATGATTAAGAGTTTGGATATAACATCATTTAATATGATCATGTGAGGCCAGAGTATTACAAACACACAATACATTTTACAACCCAATAAAACACACCATTGCTTAGTTAACCACACCTAGTGGTTTTATTACTTGGTCTGGTATGACCAGAAGCTAGAGGTATGCTGCCTCCAGGAATAACCACATGCTTGTACTCTAAAGGTCAATATGAAAAAATAGTAGAAGAATAGTAGAAGAATAGAATCTTGGGAAATAATGGAAAATTCACTGGTCCTGTATTTTGTAATTGTAGCCACAATGGCCACTGTTCACCAACTTTAATATAGTTGTGTTAAAGCAGAACATGCTATGGTTGTATTGATATTATATGGAACTCACAACTTTAAAAGGGAGTATAAGTACACACTAAAAAAATACTGTGTCAATTTTAACCCAATTTGAGACAATCGTGGTACCCAGTACCAGGTAAACCTAGCACCGATCCAGTACTTGGTAAAGTTTACCCAGTACCAATGAGTATAAAAACCACTGGGTCAACAATACTCCCAAAACACGGGGTTATTTTGACCCTGTTTTAGTATCATATGTTATATGTTAATATTAACATTTGGTTATTCAGCCATACCAATATGTGATTATTTTGACCCAGTAACAAAGTTATATTTACATTTTTGTTGGGTCAAAAATTAGACCAAAAAGGGTGGTTACTTTTATCAAGTATAATGTTATTTTTAAACTCTATATTTGGGTCATAGATCACACCAAAAGGGTGGTTACTTTTACCCAGTGCTATGTTATTTTTAATTTGTATATTAGGTGATGAATCCAAAAGGAATTTAAAAAAACAAAGAGACAAAACATGTTTTGTTTTTTCTCTTAGGTAAGTCTCAGGTGATTGGTACATATCAGCCAATAGTGGCAATGGTTGGCGATGACATCATTTTGCCATGTCACCTGGATACTGCTGTGGATGCTACTGGCCTGACTGTGGAGTGGGCGAGACCTGACCTAGATCCCAGATTTGTCCATTTGAGGCGAGACAGTGTGAAGTTTCAGCTTGTGGAGCATCCATTGTACATGGGGAGAACATCACTGTCCACCAACAACCTAAAGTGTGGAGACATTTCACTGAAACTCTCTAAAGTGAAACTCTCTGATGCAGGAAGCTACAGATGCCTTGTTCCCAAATCTACAGAATTTATGGTCGAGCTTACTGTAGGTAAGTTGGCAACTGAAAATGTATAAATGCATCATATAGTTATACATTCATGACAGTCAGAGACTCTACTGTACTACCCAAAATGTGAAGAAATGTTAGAAGGGACATTTATGGATAAGGACATTTGGGCTTCTTTTCTTACCCACCTACAGAGGAATGAGGGCAGCAACATGAAAGAGGTTATCGTGTTTTTATTAAGCCCTCAAACATTGAGTTGGCAGACCTGCTTGATCAGTAAAAGCACACTAAATCTGATGCCTGCAGAGACTACTTTGCACAGACTATATTGTTTAAAAGGAGTTTTTGCAAACCAGAAGGATTCTTAGGCTGGCAAGAAGGGTACTGTACATGGGCTGACCAGAGGGGTATTTGAACCAACCAAAGAGACACCTAGGTCAGCCACAGGGGCATTTGGCCTGAGCGTAGAGACATTTCAGCCAACCAGAATGACACTTTGGCTGACCAGATTATTCGGGCAAAGTGGTGACTAGAGGGACATTTGGAGAGACCCAATGGGCACTTGACTGACAAGAAGGGTGTTTGGACAGACAACAGAGACAATAAGGCCAACAGGAGCATTTGGCCAACAAGATGGGTTCTTGTACTGACAAGAAAGATGCTGTATGTGGGCTGACCAAAAAGGCATCAGGTTGGCCAGAGGTACTTTTGGACAGACCTAAAGGGTACTTTGGATGACCACAGGGGTAGTGTTTCCCACCTAAAGGCATTTTGGCCAACAAAATGGTACTTGAGCTGTAAAGAATGTCATTATGGCTGACCTGAGAAGCACTTGGGCCAACTAGGTTGGGACATTTGAACTGACCAGTCTGGCTCTTGGACTGACAAGAGGGGTACATGGACAGACCAGAAGGGTGTTTGGACTGACCCTATTAAGGCCAACCCCAGGGGAATTTCGGTCAACAAGATGGGTTCTTGTGTTGACAAGAAAGGTGCTGTACGAGGTCTGACCAAAAGGGCATTTGGGCCAACCACAAATGAGGGGTACTTGAGATAACTACAGGGGCATTCTGGGCCCACAAAAGTATTCGGGCCAATCAAAGGGGCACTTGTGCTAACCAGAGGGCTACTTGAGTCAACTAGGTTGACCAGAAGGGGACCTGGATTACCCACAGAGGCATTTAGTATAGTAAGTATAGACTGTATATTATGTGCAGTGTCTAAGCAACTTTACATTCAGACTATTTTTTACATTTATTAGGTTCCATCTCCTCACTTGACATTGATATTTCCAAAGTCAGCAATGGAGTGATGTTAGACTGCAGGTCTGAAGGCTGGTATCCAGAGCCTGAGATGTTGTGGCTGGACGGTGAGGGAAACCTCCTCTCTGCTGGACCTCCAGAGACAGTCAGAGGTCCTGATGACCTCTATACTGTCAGCAGCAGAGTGACTGTGGAGAAGAGACACAGCAACAGCTTCACCTGTAGAGTCCACCAGAAGAACATCAACCAGACCAGAGAGGCACGCATCCAGGTTCCAGGTAGAATTTTTTTTTTATGAGTTATTGATGTTATCACTTTGTTAAAGATAGTTTACGTTTTATAAACACATCTATTATTTGTTTTATAATTTCAGCTGATCTCTTTATGGGTCAGTTAAGTTCTGCTGTTCGCACCACCATCATCTTGGCTGTGTGCATTGTGCCTATTGTTGCAGTTGTCTTCATTGTGTGGAAATGGGGACTAAACAAAACCAGTAAGTCCAACTTCATTGTTCTTTTGAAACCTGATGTGATCTTAACCTTCAAGTAATTCATTGCAGACATGGAACATACAACTTGTTGGGTATTATCCCACTTATACAGTGGCCACTTGCCAACAAAATGCCACATGTCCTCAGATTCAAAATATACTTTACTCATATAATTTTGATCTCACATCAAGCTAAACACAAAGAAGTTCACGAGTTAGGAGTTCTTAACACCTTTTCTGTTCACACAGAAACCACAAACAGCAGCATAGAACTTCATCTTCTGAATGAGGGAGGAGAAAGAGTGAAGCTCATGACAAAAAGTGAGAACTTTACATATTTGGACAACACAAAGGCAAAACTTGATGAGGACTTGCGGAGGAAAGAGGGAGAATTGCAACATGTACAACAGGTGATTATAACACTTATGAACCAGAAGAAAGTTATGAAGAATCAGAGAGAGAAACTCATCTCACTACAGCAGAAAGACAGGACACAGATTGATGAGAAGAAGAGGAAGCTGGACAACCACCCAACATTGGACAAAGAAAGAAAAATGCAAAAGCGTGAAAAGACCAAAGAGGATCTCAAGAGGAGAAAGACAGAACATGAGGAACTGTTACAGAACACAGAAAAACTACTGGAGACAACAGAAGACATGATTATTAAAATGACAGAAAGGAAGGGGAAACTCGAGAGAGATAAAGAGCAAATAAATAAACAACTGAAAGAGACGGAGAGACAGAGAGAGGAGATTCAGAGGAAACTTTCGCTTGAGCAGTCAGAGAGAGAAGAGGAAAAAAATAATCCATGAGCCAATGATCCTTTATGATTATTGTACTTGATTGATATGGTTTTGGTAGGTAGCTGGCTTAGGAAACACTATGTGAGGCAGGTATCTCTTTCTCAGATTTATTGCAGGAATACTTATGTAAAGGGTATAGGAAGATGCATCATCGGTAAGTGTGGTCTATCAAAAGCAGAATGAAGTCAGACTTTAAACAGTGAATATTCACAATAACAAGGCCACTAATAAATACTGGTAATACTGGTATTACATTAATAATGATAATAATAATATCACTACTGATAATAACAACAAGGTGGAAAGAATACACCAGTAACGAACAACAGAGCAACTGGAAAACAAAACTACAACTTCTTTAGGTTTAGACAACAAAACTACAACTTCTTAGGTTTAGGCAACAAAACTACAACTTCTTTAGGTTTAGGCAACCAAACTACAACTTCTTTAGGTTTAGACAACAAAACTACAACTTCTTAAGGTTTAGACAACAAAACTACAGCTTCTTTAGGTTTAGGCAACAAAACTACAACTTATTTAGGTTTAGACAACAAAACTACAACTTCTTTAGGTTTAGCAAACAAAACTACAACTTCTTTAGGTTTAGACAATAAAACTACAACTCCTTTAGGTTTAGGCAACGAAAAACACTTAAGTTAAGTTTAGGGAAAAACATCATGTTTTGTGTTAAAATAACTTCGAACACAAAGACAACTACACGTTGTTGGTTACACACAGGGTGCAGACTCCGGTCTGCTGGGTGAAAACTCTGTGTTTTTTTTCCCATTAATCGTCCCAAACTTCCACCCCTTATGGAGTTTCACGTTGTCTATACTACAGCGCCTGACTTCCACTTCTGCTCCTGTCATAATTACTACGGTCGCTAGAGGTCGCTGTCGTGTTCTTTTATACCTTCTTTTGGTGATCTAACATGTGAATTGATGATAAAAACCTACTAGCGGGTGTAGTAGGCCCCTATTGACCCACATCTATGGGGCTTATAGCGACTGATAACGCCTCTTTAATAGCCTTCCAAAACAGATGTGACCACCGTGTGTTGCATAATGTTGCCTGTTTTGAATGTATTGTTCTATAATATCCTTCTGTTTGTTCTTCTGGTGTATTCGTTGCTTTTTTAAAATGTTTGTAAAGAAATGAATGAATAAACCTCTATCATGATGTACAGACCATATATCTACTTAAAGACATTTTACACCTCTAAGTGTATTATAAATATTGTTCACTAATGATTATAATAACTCTACAAATGACTTCTTAGAGACTTTATTTCTTCATACAATGAAAAAAAAAACAGTACAGTACATTTATTGAATAAAACACCACAAAAGGATCAGTGAGGATCATGTATGCACTGAGAGGGACATGACTCATCTTGGTTAACAATAACTGATCTCTATTTCTTTTGTTTATGCTGATATTGACTCCTCAAAAAACATGATGAGTTTCTCTACTAGCAGGAATGTTTTGTTGCTGCTATGGAGCCTTGTAAGGGGCCCATCAGCCTTGTATGTCTGATAGTTTGTGTGTGGTTTACGTCTAAGAAGTGTAAATTATCACCAGCTAAAAACAAAACATAGAACAAGATATAAAGCACGCAAGCCTTTTCAAAATAGGTCATACATTCATCTGTGGCTTTCAGCCTTTTCTGCTTGTAACGAAGTCTGATAACCACTGCAAGTGGTAACAGAACTGCGAAACCTTTTCTAGCTATTTCATCTTATGAAGGCTGCCACATTTGTTTGTGTTGCTCAAAATTGTACTGAAATGTCCAAATAAAACTGTTAAATAACAGGTACACAGGCCATTGACTGAAAGAAATACCAAAGTCATTCATTAAACTCATTATTCTCTGTCAGTTACTCTTTTGTTTTTTTCAGGTTGACAGTTACACTCACATATGACTGGTTAATTCTGTGCAACTCTGACTTTCCCACAGTGAAGTAGTCCCACCAGCAGCAGCAGCAGAGCCACCATTAAAATGGTGAAAACGGTCCTTAGGATGAGGTAAATATGACAGGAGTGATCTGAGGTGGGACGAGTCTCTCTGTGAACTGCTGCAAAGACACAGAAAAACAGGTGTTTCAATGCATTATGTGTTACTTTTAACATAGAATGAATTGTTTGATAGAAGCTAATAAAGTACTAATAAAGTATCACTTTTTATAACAACAAGGACACATAAATAGTCCATCTGCACCAAGATACTACAGTATTAAATAGTGTTATAATGTGGTGAAAATATCCCATCAATTACTGTGACTTAAGATAGAGAAATCACACTTTATAAGGAAGTTTTTTTTGCTCTAAAACATGTTGAAAAGTAAGCAAATGAAATCAGTGAATGTTAAAGCTACTGTATATTTGCATGCAGTATACCCAGCTGGAATATCAAGCGGTTATGTTAAACTGAAAAATGAACAATGAGGCTCACACCATCATCTATCATACCGCACCAAATATTTTAATGCTAAAAAACAAATATTTGTATTACATGGTTTCTTACGGAAGCCCTGAAATGCAAGCGAGAACATTTTTGTTCTGGTGATCCATTTATTAAGTCTGATCTAAATTATTTGTGTTGTTATCATTGTGTTTATGACTGAAGAACAGGTGGAACTTTTTTTTGCCTCTCTAAGTTCCTTTTTCCTGTCTGAAATGAAGTGAAAAAAAAAAAAATAGCAGATTTTTCTATGTTACTTTTTTTTGCCTTTCAAGGTCTTCCATAGTATTCCCTAATGCCCGGTTGAGACTACACGATATCAGCCCGATTACAGCCCGACATGGCTGCCGTAGGGTGTCGACTCAGATCAGGAACGATAAACGAGTGTCGTGTGCAACAATCGATGGTTTTATCTTGTGTAGTTTGTCATAGTACACGACAACCGACGCCACTTCTGGGATGCCTCACGACGTCCCGACAGAAAGTCTAGTATGTTTGATGTTCCTAAGCTAACTAACTAACTAAGCTTGTTTTAGCACAAATCTGGTGTACAAGGATCAATTTTAGAGCCCTTTTTGTTTCTAATTTATATGAATTATCTGCCAATATTTATTATTTTTTGCAGATGATACTAGTATATTTTTTTGTCACAGCTAATTTGAAAAATGAATAAAATCATGTAAATAATGAACATATTAATATGACTATTTTTTTTAAAAAGCAAAAATAATAGGGATTATTGGGGAAATAACATACATGCCAAATTACAGCTCATCATAATGTTTATTCTGTGATTTAATCCTGTTAAAATTGCTGCACTATATACAAAAAAAAAAAAAAAAAGAACTTTGAAGATATTTATATTTCTTACAATTGTTTAAATTTGTTCAGATTTTACATCATTTAAAAAACACTTGATTATTTCGGAAGACATCGCAACGCCTTCTACAACTACAAAACCAGTCATAGTCTTTCAAGTTTAAAGTTTTTCTCACCTTTGATAATCAGCCAGCTCTGTGGTGACTCCCCAAACTCAGAGATGCTGCACTTGTAAAGTCCTTCGTTAGACTTAGAAACACCATGGATGGTCATCTCTCTTGTGCAGCCGGTGCCGATGTGGAGGTCATCTTTATAGAAATCAGCTTTGACGGCAGAGGAGGTCATTTTGCTTCTACAGCTCAGAGTCACATCGTCTCCCTCCATCACAGGAAGAGCAGGACTCTCCAGGATCACTGAACCAGCTGAACAACAACAAAGGTTTTGACAATTATTTTGTGCCATTATTCATTTATAATGATTTTTTTCTATCATGTGGAAGAGAACAAGGAATATAAGGTTCTAGCTTAGCATATAAAAATAGAAGAGCCACAAAAATTCAACCATAAGGCATATATGATATTTTTTTCTCTCAAGTTCAAGATACTTAATTGACCCGCAGGGAAATTTGTCTTGGGCTCCAAGCAATGCACGTACAAGAATAGAATATATATTATACATATTCTCATGCATAAACGTGCTTAAATTCACATGTTGAGTGAGACAGACAGTGAAATAATAAAAGGTAATAAAATATTAAAAAAATAATATAAAATAAAAATACTAATAAAACCAGGTATAATGAAACCAGATAATAAATAATTAAGTCATCATATCATATCATATAACACAAGTCATCATATCATATCATATAACACTACTAATAATACTTTAATACACTATTATAATAATACTTTATTAAACAGCACCCTTTCAATGGCAGACTATGTTGAATGTACATTAAAAATCATTGAAATTACTGTTTGTATTATTTTATATGTTGTTATTTTTTAACAATGCTGAACATACCAGTAACAGTGATGTTGACGGAGTTGCTTCTGCCTCCTCCTGTAGCTTCACACCAGTATTCTCCACTGTCTGCTGAAAAGCTATGTTGAATAAAGCAGGGTCCCATTGATGTCTCCCAGTCAGTAGCACATATAGTTTTGACTCCCATGATCCTCTTCATCACTCTCCAACCACATCCCTCACATTCAAAGGAGATAGAGTCATATTCAAAGAGCTGGAGTCTGTTTGGGACAATACGAAGAGAAGCTGCATCTGGAGAATAAGACACAGAGAAGAGTATTATTTATTTTAATATCACTTTCCTCATATTTATTGAAATGATTTCTACCTACCAGCTTTCTCAGCACAGTAACAATGTTGATCTTCTAGAACCAGAAGCACCAGGGCATTTATTACTGGAGATAACAAAGGGAAAAAGTAGATGCTTTTATTTGCATAAACATTATGATTTCTATTTTCAATGTCAACAGATTTAGAGACTCCGTACTCACTCAGTCTGATGCAGAGAGCTGTGACCTCCATGTTGTCTTGCTGCTGACTGTCTGAACATCAGACTGAATGACAGATAAATATAACGTAGGTGAGAACTTCCTGTTCCTGTGCAGCTTATTTCTGGTTTGTGTGCAACACAGAGCAGATCTGTGTTGAGCTGGAGGTTGGTAAGCTAACTAGTTTAGCTCATGAACTCTGTCTGAACAGGGCCTTAGCCTGGCTAACCTGCTGCTGCGATGTTGTGAAGGCTCAGAGGATAACAGGCTTGAACCAGGAAGCACAACTCAAAGAGTTCACGTTTTACTGCAGTCAAAACCAGGCAGGTAGATAAAACAGGCAAACTTAACCAAAACAGGGTCAGACATGCAGGCAAAGTCAGGCATGCAGAACAAAAGGCTGGAAAGGTGTAAACACACTAAACAATCTGGCAAGGACATGGGCCAGTGTATATACACCGATCAGCCATAACATTAGGTCAGCACGGGCACCCTGACCGGTCCCCATACACAACAAACTGAGATGCTCTGTGTGTTCTGACACCTTTCTATCAGAACCAGCATTAACTTTTTCATCAGTTTGAGCTCCAGGAGCTCTTCTATTGGATCGGACAACACGGGCCAGCCTTCGCTCCCCATGTGCATCAATGAGCCTCGGGTCTGACCCTGTCGCCGGTTCACCTCACTGCTTCCATTGAGAACACTTTAATTTCTCATTTAGATCCAGAGTGATATTAATTTGTGAACCATTTAAATGGACTCTATGTAAGAATGATGAATTGCTTGTTAACAGCGACACCTGTGGCCGTTAAGTCAACGACAGTCAGCGTCCTGTTGCTCGCGCTCGCACTACGTAGACACGAAAGAGACTGAATGTGATTGACAGCTAAAACCATAATTTCACTTTATATTTCACATGCTTGACAGTAATCTTAGCTCACCAAACAAAGGTCTCTCCATGAATCGAAGGCCCGGCCGATGTTGATCCTAGTATTAACCTCTCCTGCTTCAGCCTCCCGACGGTGGTCAGATGGAACAGGGGAGACACCGGAGTTTTGGTCTCCTGGGCGGGAGTCGAAAACGTTCCTCACTCCGGAGTTAACTCCCGCCGTCACTCCACTCAGCAGCAGGGAAACAAGACACGGGAAATCTCTGTTGGTCTGCAGAAGCTGCAGCATTTATTTCTGCACAAACTGCAACTTCCACTGAACATTCACTTGATATTCTCAAAGCTAAACTAACTCTCTTCTGCTCTGCTGCTCGCTCGTTTTGCCGCCGCTCGTGCACACACACTCCCATAACACTAGTCTTCGCCCGATGTTGGTCACATTCCTGTTTTGCTAGACGGGCTTCACTTGATATAACTTTATTTTGTTGTGCTTACGTTGAGTTTGTGTTGGAGTCTGAGTTGTGGTGGGGCCAGGTCGTTTGTTTGTGTTAGCGGACTCCATTTCTATCCAACTGTTCCAGCCAACTGCTATCCCTGTAGCTGCGATGAAGATAGTAGCCACACGCAAGTACACATGACTTCACATCCGCTGGGAAACCGACCCGAGTCCTTCACATTAAAAGCAGTCTACAAGCTGATAACGGAAACACAGAAAGTCGCAGAGGGTCAAATTTTTTAGGTTAGGGTAAAAAAACGATTCATACAATATCTGCATCATTAAGCTTCAAAATAAAAAATAAACAGACAGAGGTATGTTACAGGTTTTTCGTTTACACAAGACAATGATATCAGTATACTTCCCAGGAGACTCCCGTTTTTCCTTACCCTCTCCCGGTTTCCTCCCGGGGTCACAATTCTCCTGTATTTCGTCTGATGCCTCGTCTTTTAGAAACAATTCAGAAAAAACACCACCACAGCAATTTATGATTTTTTTTAAAGGCAGTGTTTTAACACAAAGCTCAGCCGAACCAAATGGTACCGGGTCCGTTGGGTAAAAGAGGTTACAGACGCTTTAGTCAAATTTGTATCACGATGGCTCTGTCAGATGTTTTTATGTTGCTCAGTCTCCATCCACTTCTTACTTCCCACAGGCCCATGCATTTCCATTTCCGTCCACCAGATGGCCTCAGACTTTCCCACCAGTCTCTGTCACCTGACTCCAACATCCACCTGCTCACCTGTTCCTCATTCCCCAATTAACCCCCCACAGTATTTATACCAGCCCAGCCCCAATCCTGTTTACCTGGGCATACTCACCTGTTTCTATCTGTTGCTGTCTGCCTGGTTGTCTGCATCCTTTTCCTTGCTGCCTCCTACCCACCCACTGGATCTTTCAACCACTACTGGGATCAAGCCCCAAAGGGGCAGAACTGGCCCATGTCCCTGCCAGATTGTTTAGTGTGTTTACACCTTTCCAGCCTTTTGTTCTGCATGTCTGACCCCGTTTTGGTTAAGTTCGCCCGATTTATCTACCTGCCTAGTTTTGACTACAGTAAAACGTGAACTCTTTGAGTTGTGCTTCCTGGTTCAAGCCTGTTATCCTCTGAGCCTTCACAACATCGCAGCAGTAGGTTAGCCAGGCTAAGGCCCTGTTCAGACAGAGTTCATGAGCTAAACTAGTTAGCTTACCAACCTCCAGCTCAACACAGATCTGCTCTGTGTTGCACACAAACCAGAAATAAGCTGCACAGGAACAGGAAGTTCTCACCTACGTTATATTTATCTGTCATTCAGTCTGATGTTCAGACAGTCAGCAGCAAGACAACATGGAGGTCACAGCTCTCTGCATCAGACTGAGTGAGTACGGAGTCTCTAAAGCTGTTAACATTGAAAATAGAAATCATAATGTTTATGCAAATAAAAGCATCTACTTTTTTCCTTTGTTATCTCCAGTAATAAATGTCCTGGTGCTTATGGTTCTAGAAGATCAACATTGTTACTGTGCTGAGAAAGCTGGTAAGTAGAAGTCATTTCAATAAATATGAGGAAAATGATATTAAAATAAATGATACTTTTCTCTTTTGTCTTATTCTCCAGATGCAGCTTCTCTTCGTATTGTCCCAAACAGACTCCAGCTCTTTGAATATGACTCTATCTCCTTTGAATGTGAGGGATTTGGTGACTTCACCGAGTGGAGAGTGATGAGGAGGATCATGGGAGTCGAAACTATATGTGCTGCTCACTGGGAGACATCAAGAGGACCCTGCTTTATTCAACATAGCTATTCATCAGACAGTGGAGAATACTGGTGTGAAGCTACAGGAGGAGGCAGAAGCAACTCCGTCAACATCACTGTTACTGGTATGTTTAGCATTGTTCAAAAATAACAACATATAAAATAATACAAACAGTAATTTCAGTGATTTTTAATGTACATTCAACATAGTCTGCCATTGAAAGGGTGCTGTAAAGTCAGGGGATGTATGAATATTGATATTTGTGTTCAGAGTGCATAGTTAACAGCTAAACCGGTACAAAAATTATTCCGTCCATAAAATTATAAAATAAAAACAAGTAGTGGTATTATCTGATATGATTTTATTGGGGACTAATGTATTGTAACTTGATTTTTTATTATCTGGTTTGATGATACTTGGTTTTATTATTATTATTATTATTATTATTATTATTATTATTACTATATTATTTTATATTATTTTTGTAATACTTTATTACCTTTTATTATTTCACAGTACTGTCTCATTCAACATGTGAATTTAAGCACGTTTATGCATGAGTATATGTATGATATATGTTCTATGCGTGTACGTGCATTGCTTGGAGCCCAAGACAAATTTAGTATATCTTATCTTGTCTATATTATTTAAAGGGAACTTGAGAGGAAAAAAATACCATATATTTCTTATGGTTGTATTTTCTTTTGGCTCTTGTATCTTTATACGCTGAGTTAGAAACTTATTTTCCTTGTTCTCTTCCACATGATAGAAAGAAAATCATTATAAATGAATCATGGCATAAAATAATTTTCAAAACCTTTGTTGTTGTTCAGCTGGTCCTGTGATCCTGGAGAGTCCTGCTCTTCCTGTGATGGAGGGAGACGATGTGACTCTGAGCTGCAGGAACAAGGCGATGTCCTCTGTCCTTATAGCTGACTTCTATAAAGATGGCACTCTAATAGGGAGTGACTATGAAGGAAACATGACCATCCGCAATGTTTCTAAGTCTGCTGAAGGACTCTACAAGTGTATCATCAGTGATGTTGGAGAATCAGCAGATAGCTGGCTGGCTGTCGGAGGTGAGAAACAACAAATACCCTGATTGATGCATCATTTTTAAACACTTTTCCTGCACAAATTAATAACAAAAGCTCATACTTTAACACACCCTCCGTCACTTGATGAAGAGACACATCCCCCCCACCATCACTCCCCTAAGCTCTTTCTCCTGTGGATCACGGTGCTCATGTTTTTGGTGGCTCTGCCGCTGGTGGTGGGACTTTGTCTTTGTGGAAAACGCAGAGGTACTGTATGTGGAAACAGAAGGAAAAGGTTGAGTAAATGAAAAAGTGTGTTTGCTTTCCATTTTTCCTAATGATGCCATTAAGACAGAAGTTTTCTTTTCTGTGCTCCAGGGTTGGTCTGCACTTCCTCAAAGACGTCAACACCAAGATCACACTCAGGTGAAGCAGGTGAAGAACACAAAGCAGACATGAAATGGTTAGGGGTGGGGGAAAAAAATCAATTCATCTGTGAATCCAAAACAAAAGTATAAAACGTTGAAGGGTCGTCGTGGATATGACCTGCACCCTCACATGTTAAATCCAAAGTGGTAAACACTACACATCCAGTAAAGGATGGAAACACTTTGGGTTTCACACATTGACAGGAAAAGCAGAGCTAGACATTACGGCTAAAGCTGCATGCTAACTCTGTCACGGACAGGAAACGTTATCGTATCGCGGTAACGTGCGGTCCAGCCGGCCGTTGCTCTCGTCTCCGTGGTCAAATGGGCCGATGCTACAACTGTAGAGCACCCATATACTGACATTTATGTTAAATGCATTGAAACGGCCCCGATGGATTTGACCATGGATGGATAAAGAGAACGGAGCTGCTTCACCACTTCTATGTGACATCTACTGTTGACCTGCTATCTCCCCATAAAGACCCCATTTACCGAAAGCTTTTCACTTGTTTCCAAAGCAGAAGCAGGAGTATCAAGCTTGACAGCGACACCAGTCATCGACACTCCCTCAGCAGGTACCGAGGAACGTACAACAATTGAAAACTCCTTCTATTATACGATCGATTAGGTAAGAATCAGAGTAACTCACCTCCTCTCTTTTTATTACCGTTTTTAGAGAACCTCTTGTGGCTGCTAGTTGATCAGATAATTACATGAACCAAGGTCTTTTGAAAATGCACAATTCTAACAATTACAATATTGCAACAAGTGTTTAAACACAATGCATTGATGTGCACTGATATAGTCTATCGCCAACAGTACAGTATGAAACTGGAGGAGGAGTTCTTGTAGTTTAAGTTAACAAATAAAATAATTATGATAATAATGTTAATTCTTGATAATTGTTTTGTATGAATCCAAAAAAGTGCAAAAAAAATGACTGTAAATTGTACTGTAAAAATAACAATAACTTGTTAGCATGGACAACTTTTGTAATAGATCCCCTTTTTGTATCGATCCTGTGTGTCTTCCAGGTCACTGAGAGCAGAGACGTCCGACTGAAGTCTTTAATATTTTGATATTGATATATTATGTTTTATATATATTTTATAATTGTGATAACATTAGTTGGAGTGTTGTGTATATACTCTACTATAATAAAAATATAAAATATGCTTGCTGGAAATATGTGGATTCATAATCAACAGTGTATAAAATTAGTTAAGATTCATGAGCACAGCTGTGGCTGTTCAAAGCATGTCTATAAATGAAGTGGTTCTAAGCTGTCTCGCAGTCAGGGGTCTAATTTTAAGAGTGAGCTGTTAACTGTGGTTACTAACAGTTAAACCACATCGTTCTATCTGCTCACGTATGAAGACGCTGTTTATAAGAACAGAGCTGCTGCAGCTTTTAAATACACTCACTGTGGTCAGCTGCTGACATTTAGTCAGTTAGATCTGAAGCAGCTTGTAATGACTTCACATGAACATATTGAACCATTAATATAGAGTACAGAAGCTACTGATCTGTATCAAAATGTATCTTTGGTATGTAAAAATCACAATATATACTTTTCACTGTCTAAACCGGTTAACATCCTACAATCACAGAACTGTAACAGAGGCCAAGATATCCTAATTTTTAGTCCCTACCATGTGTCACGCTTCGAAAATGCTGGATCCTGCATTTCCCATGATGCAACTCAATAGCATCTTTCATTAGACCTTCATTAATTGCCTGTTACAAGCCCATGCTTTCAAACTCACAAATTGTAATGGTTGCTTTCTGTTAAGGTGAAACACAACAGGCATGCACTCATCAATTTTGAGAGTTTGGGTTATTTTGCTTCTAAGAAAACATCCAAAATACAGTTAGTTGTTTATTTTACTACTTTGTCTCATTTGCGTCTGTAGATTTCTCCTAAATTCTCCAAAAGTTAACATTAGATAATGCCTCTTTTGTATATTCAAACATAACATTTCAGAAAACATGTACTACGAGTTTAGAGAGTCACCGCAAAGCTGGCTTGCTGTCAAAGGTGAGACATATTAGGGTTTCATAACAAGTATTGTTTGGTTGTTGGCACAATATCACATAAAAAAAAGTCCCAGCAAAATTATTAAAAACTCAAGAGGCTTATTATGCGGCTACTCTTGAAGAGAAAATATCAAATCTTGGGAACGAAACAAGTACAGGCATCACTCATGCAATCCTCAATCATGATAAAGGTTTATTCATTCATTTCTTTACAAACATTTTAAAAAGGAAACATATGCAGTTATGATAAAAAAAAATGTATGTCTCAACTATAAAACATTAGCAAATGTGGCTGAAAAAATAAACTGAAAATGTGATGTATAATTTGTAATGATTTGATTAGCAGAGTTTGAGCTGATCTCACCACCACCACCAGAGGGAGGTGTTTACTGTAATCTGAAGGAAACAGAACAACTCAGCAAGTTGAACCATTATGGTTACATCATGATCGAGGGTCACTGATGCTTGTCTGAACTGAAAAACTAATTCAATATCCAGGTTTCAAAAGTATTCTCCCATCATGCAACACTGCGGGGACAACGACGAAAGGGAAGTTTGAATCATTTCATTCTTCTTTTTGGCCCAAAACTATTTCACATAGTATTATATACATTCTCAACTTGGAATAAAAAACAATCATCACAATAATATAACACAATGTAAAACAATGATAGAAAAAAAAACATACCTTTTATATTATCACAAAGCATCAAAATCTGACGACGCAAATGTTTTTTCGAAGTTATAGTTTAATGTTACATTAGTGTCTCCTGTTGCTTTACTTGTGTTGTTCATCATCTCTCCTGTTTAATCAGTCTTCTGTCTAACATTTTGACTAGTACGATTCAAACTACTTTTGACAGTTAGGGATAGTCAAAATGTGATTACAGATATCTAGAATTAGAGTTTTGACTAGTCAGAATGAAGCTGTAGATATCTGGAATAAGAACTCTGACTAGTCACAATGTTATTACAACTAGTCAAAAAGCAGTTGTGGATATCTCTAATGTTAATTACGGATAGTTAAGCTTAGCTATTAACTGTTAAAACGGCCTGCCGTATCCTGCTGGACTGTAACAGAAATACAGTAGTTCTGAAGTCAATGTCGGTTTAAATGGTTCTCAAATTAATATCACTCACTGGATCTAAATGAGAGATTAAAGTGTTCTCAATGTCATTTGAGTGGATGTGAGGAATGACCCTCTGTGGATGTTAATGGATCAGTATTTGTGTTTGTTTCCTCCTTTCTCTCTAACTGCTCTGACTGCTGTCTCAACTGAATCTTTTCACTCTCTCTCCATCTCTTTGTTTCCTCAGGTTGTTTCTTAATTTGCTCAATCTGGTGTTCTACTTTGTTCTTCCTTTCTGTCATTCTTGTAATCATATCCTCTGTTTTCTGTAGTATTTCCACAATTATCTGTAAAGATTTCTCATATTCTCTCTTTTTTTTGTCAAGTTTCAGTTTGTCCTCTAATAGAGTGTTCTTTTTGCCATCTTTGTCCCAACTGTATTTAGTCTTTGCTTTATCAAGTTTCTTGTCATTCTTTCTCCAGTCTTCCTCCACCTTCTCCAGCTGTGATATCTGTTCATTTCTAAAGATCTCCAGTTCTATCTTCTGTTCCATCAATACTGAAATCACATGTAGCATGTATTTATGTTCTTCCTCTTTGTCCTGTAACTTCTCCTCATCTAAATCCTTTGTTTTTGTTCTTCCTTCGACGAGCTGATCTCTTTCTCCTGTTCCATCTTTAGTTTCATTGTCACGGTGCACCTTGTTATCTGCATACCAACAGAAGAAGGAAAGTTGATGCATGTATGATGTATTTATGCAGCATTGTCATTAAAAAGTAAAGTGTGACTTCAACAAGATACAGCAGCACAACAGAGAAATTGTGCTAAAACTAAAACAGAACTAAATTCTGAGGTAAAACCTGGTATTTAAATAATAACCTGTACAAACAAATAGAGGCAGGTCCTATTCATGAAACCTGTTCATTCATTGTTTTATTAAAACCTACTTTGTGAGGAGGAGCTGTGATTTGAACATTAAGAAACACCATGAGGAATGGAGCAATGTGCAAAGTTTAGAATAAAATAGACAAAATACTGTGTGTTGGTAATGCAGTGATCACAACATCATCCCCAGGAATTCTGAAAAGACCTTTGCTACAACAATCAATAAAGTGTGATGGTTGTTTATATTTAAAAATAAATAAATCAACTTTGTAACTTACGGCGTTTGTTTTGTCTTTGTTTCCCAAAAACAAAGAAAGCTGCAGAAATGCAGGAAAACAGGAGGCAAACGGACGAGACCACGATGATACGAACAGCAGAACAAGACGCGGCCGTGCATACATCCTCTGAAATGACAAACAAAATAAAAACAACATGTCAATTATATATGTTACGGCTGTGTGTGTTTTCCGTACTGTTGTCCCTTTTCTCTCTCCAGTAGCTCTGTCCAGGTGTGCTGCACTGCTCAGTAAGCACAGTAACCTGTGTATGTGGTTGGACGACCACATGGTGTCCAATTTTGTGTTGCGGTAGTGGCAGTTTACATTTGTTGGATCCTGATCCATTTGGTTTGTGGCTGTTGCACTCCACTTTTTGTGTTGGTCACCTGTGCTACTGTTTTTGTGTTGGTAAACGCAGTAACTTTGGGAGAGGCTTCTGGTGTTGGGACTGCTGATTCTGCTGCCTCTCAGCTTATGACTTTATATTGTCTTTTTTTCATATGTCTTTGTTAATAAATCCTATGGATTTTGAGAGTTTTAAAAGTGTCTTTTGTGGTTGGTTTGGGTCAGTGTGTTGGAGTGTTGTTCGCCCCAATAGGGCTGCCCATGGGTGGGGCGTAACAAATGGGGGCTCGTCCGGGATCCTAGAAAAGTCTAGAGCACAGGAGGTTTTAAGCACTTCCTTCCCAACCTCGTTAACCAATGCAGCACACCTGGGCAGAGCTAATGGAGAGGGAAAAGGGACAACAGCACAGAAAACACACACAGCCGTAACAATATACAAGCAGATTTCCATCATTAAAGGGACTATTTGTAACTTATCACGCGCATAAATCTTAAATCTGCCAAGCAGGTGAAATACAGAGTGATATTGTGTGTTAGCTGACGTGTGTCGTCTCACTGTTTTGACGGACGCTCGCTCACATTCAGGTAGCGCGTGCACACGGGCGAGCGCGAGCCACAGGACGCTGACTTTCATTGACATTGCGGCCACAGGTGTCGCTGTGAACAAGCAATTTCTGATTCTTACATATAGCCTCTTTAAAAGATGAAAAAGTAAGTAAGAAACCATTTTTTTTCACCTAGAATGCGAATTTCTGTCTCTCTGGTCTGGTTGATGTTCTTCTGTTGGACTCTACAGGTGAAGCTGTTGCTGTGTCTCTTCTCCACAGTCACTCTGCTGCTGACAGTATAGAGGTCATCAGGACCTCTGACTGTCTCTGTAGGTCCAGCAGAGAGGAGGTTTCCCTCACCGTCCAGCCACAACACCTCAGGCTCTGGATACCAGCCTTTAGACTCACACTGTAGAACCACTCTCCTGAAGGGTTTATCAAGCTCTGCTATGATCACAACAGGAGATGAAAGAGCACCTAAAGACAAAAGAGAGGACAATATTCATACAGCTGTTTTTAATATTATCACAGTAACTAAAATTACAGTGCTGATTTACCGAACTGAAATTCAGATACTCAGACTATCTACTGTAAAGGCTGGCCCACGTTTAAAGATTTTTCAATTGATGAAGTCATGGAGACACGTTAAATAAACACTTGTGTTGTTGCCACAAATTAACAAATTGCTCCTCCATTTCTGATCGGTGGATGTAAAAAGCACTCTTAACATACCTCACACCACAGGAACATCTGGAATCTTTAGAACCATCAAAAAATCTAGGCTTTGCTGACAATTGTCAGGAGGAGGGGAATCGGGTCCAAATTCGGCTTGATTCTCGTGTAGTGAGTGCCCTGCATAAGAAGCTGTCAAAGGAAGGTGATGTCCACTTACCAACAACAAGATCAACTGCAGATGTACCCAGTGCTGGAATGTGGCATCTGTATTTTCCGACATCAGAGACTTTGACTTTGGAGAGTTTCAGAGAAATGTCTCCGTGTTTCAGTCTGTCGGTGGACACTGATGTTCTCCCCATGTATGATGGGTTCTGATTAACCAAAAGCGCCACACCATCACGCCTCACGTGGACGAACCTGGGGTTCAGGTCGAGTCTCGACCACTCCAGTGTCTTAGCAACAACATTGGTGGCAGGCTCCAGGTGACATGGCAACATGATGTCATCATCAACCATCGCGAGTATTGGCTTAGAAGGGCCAACCATCTGAGACTGACCTGAGGAAGAGACAGATGTATTTTTTTAACTGCTGCCGATTTCCCTTCATGTGGCTTCCTTTTCCAGTTTCACAAGATAAAGTGAATGTGCTGTTTATCTACTGAAAATGAAGTGTTTAAATTTGGGTTTGGGGTATACCTACAAAATATTCTTGGTGGCTGCACAAGTTTACGGTTCCATGGGTGGCACGCCTATGTCCCCACGCCTGGGTGGTGGCCCACACAGGGCGGAGGTTCCATGTGATTCTTTCAGCCCGTACCCAACCAGGCCTCTTGGCTTAAGGCTTCACTATTCTGATTCATTCAGGGTCTACATTTCAACCTACACCTACATGATGACGGTCCTGAGCTTTGGGTAGTGATTGAAAGAATGAGATCTCAAGCAGCCGAAATGTGGCCGGGCTCACGGTTAGAGATAGAGTAAGGACTTCGGACATGCCTGCTGGATGAAGGTCTTCTGGGCACGTCCCTCTGGTAGGGGACCCCGGGGTAGATCCAAGACACACATAGAGATTATATATCTCATCTGGTTTGGGAATGCCTTGGGATCTCCCAGGAGGAGTTGGCAGACATTCCTGGGGAAAGGGACGACTGGACTTCCTTACTTTGGATAAGCGGAATATAATGGATGGGTGAATGGATATTCTTGGTGACACAATTTGCTTCCTTGAGCTCAGAGACAAATGGAAGAATTTTGAAAGTGTTTCTGCTTTTATATTTTACTTTTATATTTTGGATGTTTGGTTCCACCTGCTGAGGTTTTAACACATCAGGTCATTTAAAACTTCAACCAACCCGCAGAGAACTGCCATCTTATTGCAGTGAAGAGGTCTGAGTGTCGCTGATTTATGATTTATGTTGTTTTTTGTGTGTGTGTGTAACTTACCTCCACAACAGTGTGCCAGGAGAAGGAAGGCAGCAGTATGATAAAAAAACAAAGTACTGATGGCACTGAGATGAGATTTAGAGACCCGTCCAATCCACAGGTGAACCATACTGAAAACTGAAACAATTTTAAAATGGAAAAGATGTTTGTGCAAAATATCTTGATAAAATGTCTTTTTCACCTACTCACTGCACCTTGCGCCGGCTTCACAGCGACCATAAACCAGGCTTTAGTTGTCACTATGGTGTCAAGTGCTGGCTGAAGCATTGACATCTAAAACTGCTTAGTTGCTCAAATTCACAACCTATGTTATCACAAAATCAAACAGGAGTCAAATAGAATAACAAAATGTAAAATGAAATGAATTCCATGAACTAAAGATTCATTAATTTAGTCTTAATTTGAAAGTACATGTTGACTCAAATAACTGCTCAGAAACAAAAGACTTTGTGACAACCTGCTAAGTAATTAAAAACGGTTCTTATTAGCAGTTAAATACTCGTCATTGTTGCATTTGACATTGAGTGCAACAAGTCCTATAAAAATAGACACCTCGGATGAAAGACAACCACTGATTTTAGATTTGCTCTTGTTCTGAAAGCAGGGCATTATGAATTTGAATTAGAAGTTAGGGGGAAACATTACTAAAATCAGCTATTAATACTTCTTTTGTTGTTTAAAAAGCTACATACCTGTGTTTCAAAGAATCACCTCCGCTGCACGGGCAAAGTCCTCAAATAAAAAAATGTGTACTTTGACTGTGTGTGTGTGTGTGTGTGTGTGTGTGTGTGTGTGTGTGTGTGTGTGTGTGTGTGTTTGCAGTCTTTGTGCTGCAGCCAGTAGCACCAGCATGTCTGGAAATGTGCATGTCTCTTTCTTTGTATTTTTACATTCATATTGTCTACCAACATGGGAAATTCTTCAGTAGAGTTGCAGTAGATGTTGTAGTAGTTCCATCATATCACAGTGAATGACACTGACTTGAATCCTGTATATTAAGACTCAACATGTCTGTTTGCAACACATGACTCTTTCAAATCACAAGGTTTTTGTTCCGTTTATGAATCCGTTTCTTATCTGTGAACTACTTAAAGATTAACAGTTGAAACTGGACTTTGACACTAACACTACAGCAGCACATAAATCAACATTTTAGAGGAAGTCGAATCAAAAAGCAGCGTGTGTCTTACCAAATAGAAGTTTATTCAAGTGTGAAGAGAGTATACTTTCAGGTTACTGTTTATGTACTTATCAGAGATATAACTTAGCTTATAGTGACAAGTATACAGAAAAGTCTAAGTATACTTGGCTTATAATTATAATTAATCTTTTGATTGAGATGTATTTAAGAAAGGTATAATTAAATATTCTTGCCTTATAGGCGTACAGTAGGTATATACTTGGCTTGTAGTTGTGCTTACTTTTTGATAGAGTAGCCAATTAAAGTGCCTCACCCACCTGCTCACCTGATTGCCATTTCTCTCATCAGCCCAGCAGTAAATATTGACCCATGTCCCTGCCAGATTGTTTAATGTGTTTACACCTTCCCAGCTCTTTGTTCTGCATGCCTGACTTTGCCTTCATGTCTGACCCCGTTTTGGTTAAGTTTGCCTGTTTTATCTACCTGCCTAGTTTTGACTACAGTAAAACGTTGTACTTCTTGGTTCAAGCCTGTTATCCTCTGAGCCTTCACAACATCGCAGCAGCAAGTTGAGCCAGGTTCCCTGTCTGTCTGAACAGAGCCTTAGCCTGGCTAACCTGCTGGCTGCATGAGCTAAACTAGTTAGCTTACCAACCTCCAGCTCAACACAGATCTGCTCTGTGTTGCACACAAACCAGAAATAAGCTGCGCAGGAACAGGAAGTTCTCACCTACGTTATATTTATCTGTCATTCAGTCTGATGTTCAGACAGTCAGCAGCAAGACAACATGGTGGTCTCAGCTCTCTGATCAGACTGTGTGAGTACTGAGTCTGTCTGTCTCTGTTAACATTGAAAATATGAATCTTAATGTATATGCAAATAAAAGCATCTACTCTTTCCCTTGTTTCTCCAAAGAAATATTAGAAATATATTATTAGAAATAACGTGTTTCAGAGCTCAGTGGTGGCGTTGTCGCGTTGTGTCTGGAAGAACCTTAAGTGAGTGAGAGAAGGAGAGAGAAATGGAGAGAACTAAGAGAAAGAAATACTCGAGCAGGGGTAAAAAAATGACTAAAAACTGATGAATATTAGTTTATGCCAGAGATTCAAATGCCAAGTTCACACCAGAGGGACGAATTATTCAGTTTCCTTTCCTGAGAATTAAAGATTGGAGTTTAACAAAAAATGCTGCTGCAGTGTACTTCATTTATTATTTTGTTATTTACATTTACATGGGTTTACTCCGGGTACTCAGGTTTCCTCCCGCAGTCCAAAGACATACAGGTTAGGTTCATTGTAGACTCTAAATTGTCCCATAGGTGTGAATGTGAGCGGGAACGGTTGTCTGAGCCCTGTGATAGTCTCGCGACCTGTCCAGGGTGTACCTCGCCTTCACCCAATGGCAGCTGGGATTGGCTCCAGCCCCCCCCAGTCCAGTGAAACACCTATAAATAGATAGGTGGGAAAACCCATATTTCCCCTGTAAGATACAATACCTGAAAAGTGCCACGTTCCATGATAGTAAAGGGTGACAGTGCTTCTTTGCCTCTCTGGAAACCATTACCACCATGTAACGTACAAACATAGAGAGTATTATCTTACCTTATTACAAGGCCACGAAAATGCCATACGCAACATCTAATTAAAAAATACCATTTGTTCATTTAAAACAACTGACTTTTCTGTTTTAACCATCATGACATAAAGTTCCTGAGCCTCAGAATTAAGTAGCCTTCGTTCTTTAGCTCCACCCACTGAGGCTATTTCTACCACGACAGCAGCTCTGTCTCTGAGACGAGGTTTTCAATCTAATCTAAAGCACAACATTATTGTTGTGCATCACCAGCAGAAATAAATAAGCCACACAGGAAGAGACCACCTGCTTTTTATACTTCATGTGTGACGCTCAGACAGTCAGCAGCGAGACATAATGGAGGTCACAGCTCTCTGCATCAGACTGAGTGAGTACGGAGTCCGTCTTCATTTCCTGTAACATTTATAAAATCCAGATGATAAAAAGAGATCATTTAATTCAGAAACATGAAGATGGCATCAATAACAAGAAGGTCATGTTTTACAGTTTTCATTTAGAGGAACAGATCAGATCATAAATTTGTGTTTTTACTTTATACATCTAACCGTGGCTGAATCCTTTATTTCTCACTGTTCCTACAATGATGACGTCTGATGAAGTGTCTTTGTGATGTCTAACTCTTTTCCCTTGTCTCTCCAGTGATGACTGTGTTTCTGCAGCTGGGTGCACATGCTCAGAAAGTTGGTAAGTAGCTTTGTTTATGCACAAAAACTAAAAAAGAAGACTCAACAAACAGTAGAGTCATAAGTTTATTCCCTCCGCCAAAGAGGTTATGTTTTCGGTTTGTTTGTGTGATTGTCGGCAGGATTACGATAAAAACTACTGGCCCGATTGTCATAAAACTTGGTGGAACGTGTAGCATTTAGCACACAAATAATGTTTTGCTTTTATTATTAATGCAAGAAGGGCGAGATCGGATAGGTCTGCTCTCTCCGAGTGCCCTTCTAGTTCCGGTAGTGTTTATTTAATTCTTCTTAACTTCATCTCTTTGTATCTGTGTGGTTTTCTGTGTCAGATGCAGCGTTTTGGATCAGGCCAACCAGACTGCAACTCTTTGAATACGAGCCTGTCTCTTTTAAATGCGTGAGCTCCGATGGCTCGACTGGATGGAGCATTTTAAGGAGGATCAAAACTGAAATATCAACTTGTGGTTCAAAGTGGGGGGTGTCACACGAGTCGTCCTGCACCATTAAAAATCCTTATTTAGACGACAGTGGAGAGTACTGGTGCGAGACTGGAGGGGGGAAGAAAAGCAACATCGTCAGCGTCAACGTCACCGGTATGTTTACATTGAAACAGGAAGATTTGTTCTAACTTGTGTAAATAAATATTAAACACTTGTTTCCAGCTGGGTCAGTGATCCTGGAGATTTCTGCTCTTCCTTTGATGGAGGGAAACGATGTGACTCTGAGCTGCAGAAACAAGATGGCTTCCTCCAACCTCACAGCTGATTTCTATAAAGATGGCCGCCTCATCAGGCAGCAGCTCTACAGGAAACATGACCATCGACAGCGTTTCCTGGTCTGATGAAGGACTCTACAAGTGTAACATCTCCGGAGCTGGAGGATCTCCAGAGAGCTGGTTGGCTGTCAGAGGTGAGACATAGCAGTGTTTCAAAATAATTAGGGCTGTCAAAGTTAACGCGTTAACGCAAAATCGTTTTAACACCACTAACTTCTTTAACGCATTCATATTTCTAATAATGAATATATACATACATTTGCATAAAGAAAGCATATTTGCCCACTCCCATGTTGATAAGAGTATTAAATACTTGACAAATCTCCCTTTAAGGTACATTTTGAACAGATAAAAAATATGTGCGATTAATCGTGATTAAATATTTTAATCGATTGACAGCCCTAAAAATAATATCTATACATACATGTGATATAAATTACTATTGTGTGCTCCTTAGACTTAAAGTTGGGTTTAATCATTCTCTTTCTGTTTTCACTGAAGAGCATATTCCCACCTCCTGCGATCCTTCCTCCTCCGATCCTTCCTCCTCCAGTTCTACCCCATGGATCGTCGTCAGTGTTTTATTGATGGTTCTGCTGTTGGCGTTGGGACTACTTCACCTTTGCAAAGGTTACTGGCACAGAGGTACGGAATCATTTCACTAACAACTAGGGGTGTAAAAAAATATCCATACATGAGTATCGCGATATTATGTTTGGCGATACTGTATTGATTCTCCAAAGTGGTCCAAAACTCCACAGGGAACCTTTATTTAGGTTTAGACAGGTTTATATGAATAAACCGTTCTATATGCGTCAGCATTTAACAGCAAGTTATTTTTACCGCTTTATAAATGAATCCATTCTATGTAATATTTTATGTCACAAATGAAGCACAGAAACAGGACAAATGCGAACTGTGAAAGTTTCTATATCATATCTGACATACTGTTATCTTCTGTTCGTGGTTGTCTATTGATGCTGGTATGTTTCCGTTCTTGTACTGTAGTATTGCTCTACCTGTCCACACTAACACCTGGATCAGGCTCAGCTGAGGATCAAACAGGTGAGAACGCAAGAATGTGAACAGGTGTATCTCCCAACATGCCAAACATTCATGGCTCCAAACAGATATTCCAACTCAACCTTACTTTTATCCAGAGTATCATTACTGATGTTGATACATTCATCTATCACTGTATCTCTCCATCAGTTGAGCATGAATTGTCGTCTAGACCTATTTACTACACCTTGGGCCTGGATGTCCCTCAACACCTGGGTGAGGCTCATTCTCATTAAAAAGCCATTTGAATGGTAACTGATTTGGGGATTATCCAACATCATAATAAATATTTTGGCAACACGCTGAAATAATGTCTGTCTATTTTCCCAGCAGGCTCAGCGGGTACAACCCCATCTTTAACAGAGACCGCCTTATATTCTGTGATCCAGAAGGTAAGACCGAGGGCAATACTGGCTTTTGTGCCGCATTCATGTCATATCTGATGGATGGTATAGAGATTGGAAAGATTCCCATATTTAAAACTTGCGTCATTGGACAACTCAAGGCGGTTGTATGATTGCAGAGTTGGGGGTACGAGGGTTGTAAAATACTGTTCATGGACGTTATTAGGGCTGTCAAAGTTAACTCGATAACGCATTAACGCAATCGATCTTTCGCAGGTTGTAGCGGGCTCAGTTTTAAAACTAGAGTGAAGATACTGGTATCATATGAAACTAGAAAACCTAATGAATCCATTGGTACCATCTCATACTAGCTATATATACTAGCAGTATGTGTACTTCATACTGTATATGTGTGTCTATTTATATCTCTGATTCGCCAATATGCTGATGACATCCGCCTAATTTTGGCAGAAAAAATAACCAGATATGTGAATGTAAATGGGTTCTATGGGTACCCACGAGTCTCCCCTTAACAGACATGCTCACTTTATGATAATCACATGCAGTTTGGGGCAAGTCATAGTCAAGTCAGCACACTGACACACTGACAGCTGTTGTTGCCTGTTGGGCTGCAGTTTGCCATGTTATGATTTGAGCATATTTTTGATGCTAAATGCAGTATCTGTGAGGGTTTCTGGACAATATCTGTCATTGTTCTGTGTTGTTAATTGATTTCCAATAATAAATATATACATACATTTGCATAAAGCAGTATATTTGCCCACTCCCATGTTGATAAGAGTATTAAATACTTGACAAATCTCCCTTTACGGTACATTTTGAAGAGATAAAAAATATGTAATTAATTGCGATTAAATATTTGAATCGCTTGACAGCCCTAAAAACTATATATGAATTTGGATTCAAGTGGGATATATCGGAGCTTCTGAGACATAATTATGACTCAGATGACGATGTGAACATTATTTACCTGAATGCATCACCACTTCCAACAGCATTTCCTTGCACTCTTTTTGTCAAAACTTTGATTTTCAATGCTTTTCAAAATGAGAAAACTAATGTTTAATATCAAAAATGTTTCACACCAATTTGGGAATTGTCGTATGAAGTCAATATTTCTAGATGCAACCTAATTGTAATCATCAATATGTTTCTCACCACCTTCATTTATACGTCCTCTATATTTTAATATTATCATTATTTGCTCTGTACATCTTGTATGTGTCTTACAGGTTGCTGAGTGACATCTGACTGAAGGAGGAGCTTTAAAAGACGTGTTCACAGTTTCACACCGTGTACGTAAATTAGCAATGCCATGATATGAGTGATGTGTGTTTAATAAATTACAAAAAACACATTCATATCTGTACAAAAAAAACAGTAAACATTGTGTATATTTACATTTAGTAATGTGACGCAATTTATTTTATGAGCTTGACTGACTTGGTTAAAATGGACTAATGTCATCATGCAGTCTTCTTCATGCAGAGTTCGTTGGCGAACTAAAGCGTCCGTGTCTATTTTTAAGAAGTTTATTAACAGTTAAACTAACTTGTTCCATCTCCGTCTCATGTGTGAGAACTGTGTTCACAGCTTGTAATATACACTCACTGTGGTCAACTGCTTCCTTTCAATGGTGGTGCATCACTTTTCTTCTGAAGCAGACACAAGTTTGTGGTTAACAACGTCTTCTGTTCGCAACCTTGTGAAAATAGTACGTGTTTCATGATAGTGTAAAGGTTTCCGATGAGAAGACGTGGAATAAATAACTACTGTTACAGTATAGAAAGGTCACGTTGTAGCCTACACGTCAATTTGTGTTTGTTCTGTGATACAAAACATCACTGTTAGTCTGTTCTTGCATGAATGAATCTTCTCAATTTCAGCCCCCGTTATATTTTCATAGTGTTCTCAACACTCGTCTTTAGCTTCTGTTAGCATCTGTCAGTTAGCAAGCTTATTAGCTCTGTCGCTAATTGATCAGTTCACACAGTTTATTCAAGAGACATATTTGTATCACTGGTCTCACAACTGTCTGTAAATCAAATGTATTTTGCCCCTATACGACTGAATTCACTGAACACAGAGATTCTATTAAAATTAGATGATTTATGGTCGAAGTGTCCTTGAGCGAGACACTTAACCACTCAAGGTGCACTCTGGGCGCTTTACAACAGCTCACTGCTCCTTAATGGTTTGTGTCCACAGCCTCCGTCCTCTCCACGCTTCCCATTCATTGTCTACGTAAGCAGCCGTGCAATGCATTCTGGTAGTATGACGGCGCGATTCCAGAGACGTTGGGGTGTCACGTTGGCCGCTCCTCATTTGCATAAAGTTGAGGTACGGGCTACTTTATGCAAATCAGGGACCTAGAAACTTTTAAACTTAAGTGCTGTTGATCTAAAATAAAGACAGATTCATCAACTGCAGGATTATTTCTGTGAACTATTTTCGTGATATAAGAGAAGAAAGTTTCTAAACGCCCCTGTGGACATGTACCATAAAATGGGTTAAATGCAGAGGTCAAATGGGGGGTAATGCTCTGAGAAAAAACTCAGAATTGGAAGTATAACTGTGTAAATGACAAGCATGGGGTTAGCAAAGGAAGTCCAAGATGACTCAATAATAGAAATGAGGTTTTATGTATTTTCTCCTTTCACTTCATGTTTTGGGGCGGGATTACTAGGAGATGAGACGACACACACTCATGCTGATGATGGTGGTGTTGAGTTATAGCTTTTACTGATCATGAGACCTGACAGGTTATTCTGGAAAACCTGATGTGCTGATGCATAATAAGTACACAGACCAAACCCTAATTCTAAATAAAAAAGAAAAGAAAAACGTCATGCCACTTACAGTAAAGCTGGTCAGAAAAATCCCCAGAAAGAAATGTACGTATATAAAAGGCCACAATTTTACTTCAGGTTACTCCAACTGCTGATGTTGATATCTAAGCTATTTGAAAGGTAAGAATCTGTCATTTTTTTGCAGTATTTTACACATTTTTTGCATACAAATATATTGTAGTATTTTATCTACAACTATAAATTTGTTCAAATATGTATACATATATATATATAGATGGTGAAAATTGCATACTGTATACAGTTAACTTAAAGGGAAAAATATTTTAAATACATATATATTTTAAAATTTTCCCTTTAAGTTAACTGTATACAATATGCAATTTTCACCATCTATTCTTTTTTAAATATATTTTGTTATATATATATATATAAAATATTTCAAATGTAAACTGTATTTATTTATATATATATAACAAAATATATTTAAAAAAGAATAGATTGTGAATATATATATATATATATATATATATGTGTGTGTGTGTGTGTGTTTGTATATATATATATATATTGATATGTGTATCTATCTATATATATATATATATATATATATATATATATATATATAAATTAAAAAAACAGTGTACATTAAAAATATATTATTTTATTAGGATTCAAAGTTAC
Organism: Sebastolobus alascanus; assembly: GCA_916701645.2. Classification (NCBI taxonomy): domain Eukaryota; kingdom Metazoa; phylum Chordata; class Actinopteri; order Perciformes; family Sebastidae; genus Sebastolobus; species Sebastolobus alascanus. The sequence continues at coordinate 47,595 of CAKAOJ020000001.1, read as the reverse complement.
AGAATGTGTACATTTCATCAAACTTGATGATTTACAGTCAGAATCGCATGATTATATTTTTCTTAAGAGTTCCTTATATCAAGTTTTCTGTTGTTGAATTCATTCTGTATTTGTTTGAATGATATCATCAGCAAATTGCATTAAATATAAATGAAGAATTGATTCACTGAGACACGGCTGTGTCAGACGGAGAAGTCAGGACTTTCCAGGATTGAAACAAGTTGTCTATACAGTCTCTTCCTCTTTATCTTCTTCATCACCAAAGAGGGAAAGAAACACTTAATAACTGGAGATGGATCTGCATGAGGCAAAATGGAAATTATGTGAGTATTTTCAAGTAAAAATAAAATTGAAAATATGTTTTTAACTCTCCTTGAAACCCTTTATTTTGTGATGATGTGAACAAAGTGATGCACAGGCCAAGAGCAGGACACTAGTTTTACTAAACAACCTCTACTGTGAGTTGGGTGATTATAACACATGCTGAAAGTCCACACTTCATCTGCTGAGTTCCCTAATTCATTCCCTATTTGAAAATCAAAGTTGTAGTTCTGCTATTTCAGGTTTACACTGATGTCATTACTGCATAATGAAAGGAGGAGAGGTCATTTCTTTGCTGGATTTTACTGGAATGTTGACACACAATGTCTAGACGAATTAGAAAACGAAACTCCTGCAAGAAGAGAGACTTTACTGTCTATTGGACTTTTTCTGAGTATTTCTTCATGACACCATTAGGTATGTGTTAGTAAATGTGATGCAAACAAGGTCAAGTATAGTGAAGTGTCTCTATAAAACTGTCACACTTTTGAAAAATATTTCAAATAAAAGTTCCCTGTGTTTTTAGTTGCCCTCAGTGTGCTGCTGCTGCTCACGTTCTACCACAGCAACACTGCTGCTGTCAGCATGAAGGAACACCTGGCTGATTGTCTGGAGGATAAAGACTACGATGAGCTGTTACACACCGTGAAGATCGGCCTCGCTCGCATAAATACATCTCATCATGTTGTTATTGTCGGAGCTGGCATGGCCGGACTGACGGCTGCCAAGCTACTGCAAGACGCCGGACACAAGGTACATTCTGCACAGTGATATTAGTACACTCTAAGAAAATTCCGTAAAAATACAGGTCAAGTTTTACCCGTATTTTAAAATACGCATTGCATTGTGGGAACAATAACCTCAGCTAGCGCAATAGTTGGAAGAAGCAGAGACCATCACACATGGCAAAGTTTAGTTCAAATTACGGATTTGGAGATGGTCATGCTTAACTATTAAATGTTAAAACAGCTTGCCATTGGCCTCATGTGTATTCATCTGTTTGTATTAATCTGTTCTGACTAGGTAACCATATTAGAGGCTGATAGTCGTGTCGGAGGACGAGTGGAGACCTACAGGAATGAAAAAGAGGGCTGGTATGCTGAACTGGGAGCCATGAGGATCCCAAGTTTTCACCAGTAAGTTTTTTAAGTTGTTTTTTTTCAGTTGAGGATTTAACATGTGCATGAAACCCTTCCCCTCTCACAGACTGATATGATTGTGTAAAAGAAATGTTTATGAAGCTACCAGCTTTTTATGGGGTTGATTCACAAGGATACCATCCAGACCTGGAAACTACCAAATCATTTAAAACACTAAAGGAAAGATGAAAATGAAACTTGGCCCTTAAATGAATAGTTAAGCTATTGTAAAGGTCACACCATTGGTACAGTGGAATTGACTCAAAGTTGTTGTTCCGGCCAGTGGAGGCTGCCAGTGTTGTTGCTGTCTTGTTGGTTACTTAAAGGAATAGTTTGGGTGTTTTGAAGCGGAATACACCTACTATTGATGAGTACCTCATGCAACCCCACTTTAAACCACCCGAACAATCCCTTTAACTAAAATCTCAAAAATTATGTAGGAACGTTACATGTGCCACCATGTGTCTTGCCTACACATCTAAAGTGCCACCATCAACTCCTCTGTCAACAGAATCGTCCACTGGTATGTGAAAAATCTGGGGGTGAAGCTGAATGAATTCATCATGGATGACCCCAACACCTTTTACTTGGTTAACGGGTTGCTGAGGAGGACGGAGATGGTGCAAAGAAACCCCAACGTCCTGAAGTACAACGTGCGGAAAAGTGAGAAAGGGAAATCAGCCGACGAGCTGCTACAACAAGCTTTGCAGAAGGTACTTAAGACAGAGGAAAGGAAGGAGGGATGGAAATAATGTTGCACAAATCCACACATCCCTGGAAAACAGTTGGTGCAGGACATTCAGTGGAGTTACACATTCATGGTTCATTATAGACAAATCAAAGCTCATTGTGAATACACATGGTAACACCATCAGCTCAATAGATGACTTTTTTCTTTTTTTGTAGGTGAAAGATGAAGTGGAGGCCAATGGCTGCAGGGCTGCGCTGCTAAAATATGACCGTTATTCTGTGGAGGTAAAAAACAATATGAAATGTTGCAAATTGAGAAAACTCTTTAGCATAATTTAGCATAAATTGGGTGTGCGCCATTACCAGCGGTTTTCCCATTCGAAACAGATTGTTGAAACTTCCCACCAACTCTACGAGTGTAAATAAATTGTATATATAAATGAATGCATGACGTCAAACTATGTTTATCTAACAGGAGTATCTGAAAGAAGAAGGAGGTCTGAGTTCAGAAGCGGTGAGGATGCTTGGAGACCTGCTTAACCAACAGAGCCTCATGTACACAGCGCTGAGTGAGATGATCTATGACCAGACTGACATCAATGATGACGTGAAGTGAGGCCCTACAGTACATCCCACTCTTTCAACTATTATAACGATGGGAATATTTTATTTGCACTGTAGAATTAAACATTATTAAACCCCTAGCCAGAAAAAGTGACAGAAATCAAATAGTCGTCATAAAAGGAAACTGAAGTTGTACACTTCTTTGCAGATGACACAATTGTATACAATGTTGTGTGCAAAGTTTAGTTTTCCACTTTATGTGTAGATCAGCTGTTCACTGACTTCTAGATGAGAACTAAAAGACATATTAATCTATGGAGGGAGTCGTGGGTACCAATAGAACCCATTTTTATACACATATTTTGAGGTCAGGGGTCGAAGGGACCCCTGTGAAAATTGCCTTGCCAGTTTTTCTTCGCCAAAATTTAGCGCAATTTTGGAGCGTTATATATCCTCCTTCGTGACAAGCTAGTATGATAGTATGGTTTTATTGGAGTTGTGTTTCTGGCCACCTAACAAATCTACATCAATTTTCAACAAAATATTCAGCTCTTTTGATGCTAAATGCTTCACTGTGTTCACCAACAAGTCACTAACTTTGTTGGAGCTGGGCAGGTAGTGTACAGAAGGTTTACCAAACCAGAAAATGAAGGCAATACTGTGACTAATGGAGTTATTATTAGCTTGTCTTAGATTTGTAGTATGATAGATATTAGCTTCCAGCTATGAATCTGACCTTGACTCTGATGTTGGCTGCCTAGATTTAATTTCAATACATGCAAATAACTGCAAGTTGCTCTCCCAGTTTGCATCATAATCTATATATTCAATAAGAGTATCTATTTGTGTTATTGTTTTTAAGGTACTCTGAAGTGACTGGTGGGTCGGACCTTCTCCCGAAAGCTTTTGTCGATGTCCTCGATGTCCCTATTCTCCTCAACTCCAAGGTCAAACGTATCAGACAGTCAGATAAAGGTGTAATCGTATCATACGAGAAAAGCCAACAGTGTTCTTTGACGGACCTTAACGCTGACGTTGTACTGGTAACAACCACAACCAAAGCAGCCCTTTTCATGGACTTTCATCCAGTTCTCTCCATTAAAAAGATGGAGGCACTGAGGGCAGCCCACTATGACAGCTCGACTAAAATCCTCCTCACCTTCAGCCAGAGGTTCTGGGAGAAGGACGGCATCCGAGGAGGAAAGAGCATCACCGACGGGCCCTGTCGTTACATCTACTACCCCAGCCACAGTTTCCCCAAAAATAAGACCATGGGTGTCCTCCTGGCTTCCTACACCTGGTCTGACGACTCCCTCCTCTTCTTAGGTGCGAGCGATGAAGACCTGAAAGAGCTAGCTCTGAGAGATTTGGTGCAAATCCACGGCGAGCACGTCAGGTCTCTCTGCACAGGGGTGTTGGTGAAGAAGTGGAGCATGGATCCTTACAGCTTGGGCGCCTTCGCTCTCTTCACACCGTACCAGCATTTAAAGTATGCTAAGGAGCTCTTCAGAAAGGAAGGCAGGGTTCACTTTGCTGGTGAACACACCGCCTTCCCTCACGCTTGGATCGAGACATCTATGAAATCTGCAATCAGGGCTGCTACCAACATCAACAAAGTGGCGCTCTTGAATTCAGAGTCAGCTAATTGTCCAGTGCGAGATGAGCTCTAGAGTCTGGAGAATCAAGTTTAGGCAACTGAGTATTATATAATTAGTAAAAACAATACCAAAAGGTGCAATATATCTAGCTAATGTCACAGAAATGTATTATATGTTGAACTTTAATATCAATAAAACCTGTGCAATATGAAGAGTTTGTTTCATAATCATTTGAGTGTACACAAAAAATAAAAGTGTTTCATAAAGACCAGGTCTAATTGCATGATCTTGGTCTCTATGGATAGGTAAGACCTCAGAGAATTCATCCCCAGTGTCAGTAACATTGTGACTGTTACTATGTCTTAGTAAACTGTGATGAACTAAAGGAAGAATTGACATTTTTATCCTGTCCTAAAATGTTGTCTAGATTAGACAGTGGACAACACCATTATAGCAGTGATGCCATGCACAGAGATGCCACTGAATTCATTCAGCAACTCCTTGACTACAACTGTGCCAAAGCAGATATAAATAACACAAAGCACATAGATTCTACAAAGATTTTAGTCAGGATAGCACCAGGAGGACTCTCCATTTGGACCACTTGGATACCCAAAGTGTGCCAAATGTTTTTTTTTTACCTCGTGAAAGTGAATCTGGCTCTAAAATACTACTGATATCCACTACAGGAGGCTATGTGCACACACTGGAGCCTTTGGCCATGACATTTACCCTGTGCATCATCACATTCTAGCATTGTGCACAGTAGAAAATCAATAAAAAAAACAACTAGATTGTATAATTGTGACTCCAGATGGAGCAGTTTTATTATAATAATGAAATATGATCAAGCAAAACTGAGATAATAACAATAAAGATCAATAACAATGTAAATAAGATAAAAAAAAAGAATCCAAAGTCAATACATTCAATATAAAAACGGTCAAAAATATTATAAAGTCAAAATACAATTTCTCGTACTAGAATACGGTATCGGGTCCATTGGGTAAAGCAGGTTAAGACTGTCCCAGTCTCCAGCCTCTTCTCACTTCCCACAGGCCCATGAATTTCCATTTCAGTCCACCAGATGGCCTCAGACTTTCCCACCAGTCTCTGTCACCTGACTCCAACATCCACCTGCTCACCTGTTCCTCATTCCTAAATTAACCCCCCCACAGTATTTATACCAGCCCAGCCCCAACCCTGTTTACCTGGGGATACTCACCTGTTTCTATCTGTTGCTGTCTGCTTGGTTGTCTGCATTTCGGTCCTTGTCATTGCTGCCTCCTACCCACCCACTGGTTCTTTCAACCACTACTTTTAGCTAATTATTTTACCTGTTTATCCATAACCTTGAGTACTTCATCTGCTGGATGTTTATAAACAGTTTCTCCATTGACCCTAAAAATGTGTTTTATGAACACCAGAATGTACAGCAATGGATCTGATATTTAAAGGGACTGTTTGTAACTTTTTACATGTGGTTGTAACCTAACCTAAAAAAATGAGTGACTTCCTGTGTTTCCTCTATCAGCCTGTGGACTGCTTTTTATGTGAAGATGTGACGTCATGCGTGCTCGAGTGTGGTTACAGCTACAGGGATAGCTAACGATAGCTAACTGTTGATTAGAAATGGAGTTCGCTAACGCAAACAAACGACCAGCCTCCAACACAACTCAGACTCTGACACAAAGTACAAAAAAAACAAAGTTATATCTAGTGAAGCCCGTCTTGCAAAACAGAAATATGACCGACGTCGTTGGGGGGGGGGGGGGAACTAGGATAAACATCGACCGGACCTTCGATTCATGGAGGGACCTTCCTTTGGTTTTGGGTATCAAGACAGACCCTGAGGCAAACAGGTAAGCTAACTTTACTGCCCTTACCAAAAAGACGTTTATTCACGTGTGCTATTAGTGTATTTCTATTAAATTTAAAATAAGAGAGTATGCTTTCAGTTTACTTTTTATGCACTTATCAGAGATATACTTTACAAAAGTATACTTAAGTTCACTAAGCTTATACTGACAAGTATACAGCAAAGTCTAAGTATACTTGGTTTATACTGACAAATATACAGAAAAGTCTAAGTATACTTGGCTTATATTTGTATTTGTATTTAATCGTTTGATCAAGATATATTTTATAAAAGTATAATTAAGTAGTCTTGCCTTATAGGCCTACAGAAGGGTATACTCGGCTTGTAGTTGTGCTTACTTTTTGATAGAGTAGCCAATTAAAGTGCCTCGCCCACCTGCTCACCTGATTGCCATTTCTCTCATCAGCCCAGCAGTAAATATTGACCCATGTCCCTGCCAGATTGTTTAATGTGTTTACACCTTCCCAGCTCTTTGTTCTGCATGCCTGACTTTGCCTGCATGTCTGACCCCGTTTTGGTTAAGTTTGCCTGTTTTATCTACCTGCCTAGTTTTGACTACAGTAAAACGTTGTACTTCCTGGTTCAAGCCTGTTATCCTCTGAGCCTTCACAACATCGCAGCAGCAGGTTGAGCCAGGTTCCCTGTCTGTCTGAACAGAGCCTTAGCCTGGCTAACCTGCTGGCTGCATGAGCTAAACTAGTTAGCTTACCAACCTTCAGCTCAACACAGATCTGCTCTGTGTTGCACACAAACCACAAATAAGCTGCACAGGAACAGGAAGTTCACACCTACGTTATATTTATCTGTCATTCAGTCTGATGTTCAGACAGTCAGCAGCAAGACAACATGGTGGTCTCAGCTCTCTGATCAGACTGTGTGAGTACTGAGTCTGTCTGTCTCTGTTAACATTGAAAATATGAATCTTAAGGTATATGCAAATAAAAGCATCTACACTTTTCCTTTGTATCTCCGTTGGGGGGGGGGGGGGGAACTAGGATAAACATCGACCGGACCTTCGATTCATGGAGGGACCTTCCTTTGGTGTTGGGTATCAAAACAGACCCTGAGGCAAACAGGTAAGCTAACTTTACTGCCCTTACCAAAAAGACGTTTATTCACGTGTGCTATTAGTGTATTTCTATTAAATTTAAAATAAGAGAGTATGCTTTCAGTTTACTTTTTATGCACTTATCAGAGATATACTTTACAAAAGTATACTTAAGTTCACTAAGCATATACTGACAAGTATACAGCAAAGTCTAAGTATACTTGGTTTATACTGACAAATATACAGAAAAGTCTAAGTATACTTGGCTTATATTTGTATTTGTATTTAATCGTTTGATCAAGATATATTTTATAAAAGTATAATTAAGTATTCTTGCCTTATAGGCCTACAGAAGGGTATACTCGGCTTGTAGTTGTGCTTACTTTTTGATAGAGTAGCCTATTAGGTTAGTAGCCTTATTTGTATGAGCCTATTAGAGTGTGTGAGAGTTTGTAAAAGGATGTTTTGATATAAATTCAAAATTCAATCATCAAGAATTTTCTACGTTATTTTAGTTGAAAAACTAATTTTATTTGTATTTTCTAATATCACAAAACGTCACGTCAAACAGCAAAAGGAGCAAGTTTCTTCATGTATTGCATAAATCATTGGCTAAGTACTATCAATATACCTATAGTATAGTTTGGTACAAAATAAAACTCAGATGTAAACTAGTAGTTTAGTTGAAGCTTACTATTCTTACGCTTAAAGTATACTTAGAAGTATATATTTATTAACTTAAAAAGTGGGCCAATTTAGTCTCTAGTCTCGTTAGTATACTTGGGGAAATATACTTGAACTTTACTTAAGTATACTTCATAAAATACACTTGAAGTATGCTACTTTTTTGTAAGGGTGTCAAGCATGTGAACTAAACAGTGATATTGTGGTTTTAGCTGTCAATCGCGAGCAACAGGAAGCCGACTCTCGTTGACTTTATGGCCACAGACGGTTAACAAGAAATTTCTGAATCTTCCATTGAGTCCATTTACTTTTGAGTACTTTCCATACTTCCTTAAAGACTACCCAGTTAAAGATGTCATTCCTCTGTCTAGCACACACTGGGAAACTTGTGACAAACGTGGTTGGCACATGAAATCTAAGATGAATGACTCATTAAGACATTCTTGTTCAGTTTCCTTATTGCGGTCATATTTTTGACAAGATTCCCATGAGATTAGTCACCTTGTTGATGATGTTGAGTCATAGTACTTTTTATTCTGATCATAAGATCTGAGAGCTTGTTAAATATGAAACTGAAAACCAAACCCTGACAATAACATAAACAAAACACACACAAAGTCATGCCATTTGTGGTCATTCCGGTCAGATGAGAGAAAAATCCCAGCTTCCAGCAGGTTATATAAGAAGCTATGATTCCACATCAGGTCACCGTAACATCAGATTTTGTTGATTAAGCTCCTCAAAAAGGTAGGAATCATTTCATTTGATAGAACTAATATTAAAATGAATATATCATCTTAAAAAAATATCTGCTAATTGTTTCTTCTACTTCTTAAGTGAGGTTAATTTCAGTTTAATTTACAAAACATTTCATACTATAGTCTATATACTATGTATAGTCTATACAAGAGTTGAGTTGAGTTGTAAAGTTGCATCACTGCAACAGCAACTTCTTAGAAAATAGAAAGAAAATAAAAGATAAAAAATAATATGAAACGGTGCAAATTGAAATATGCGTGAGTATAAATATGTAAAAATTAAAATAAATATATATAAGACAGCATCAGCAGAGACAAAGTAAAATGATAATATACTTAAAATACAAACTATCTGCAATAGTAGAAATATAAAATTAAAAAACACACATGTAAACTTAAACAAAATACTATACATATAAAATGTGCATCTCAAGACGAAGTGTAGTTATTGTAAAATACTAGAGACCCTACTAATAATACTGTAGTTTTAGCTGTTTAGTGTGTTTTTTATTAACTGTCATATCACTTTGAATAAGATCATGAGCTAAATGCACACAAATTAAATATAAAAGATTAAAAGCAATATCACAATATTAAACGGTTCAAATTGAAATAAATGTGAGTACAAAAATGTAAAAATTAAAAAAATATATAAGACAACATCAGCAGAGATGAAAGGATAATTAATGTAAAATGAAAATATACTTCAAATACAAACTGCTATAGTAGAAATATAAAATACTGTACTTAGAAATTTTGCATGACAATTTATAGTATTAAAAGGTGTAAAAGTGTAAAGTACTACCCTACTAGTATTACTGCAGTTTTAGCTGTTTACTGTGTATTTTATTAACTGTCATACCACTTTGAATACGATCATGAGCCTAATGCAGACAAACTAAATATAACACTAAAGACAACACACTGTAACTGTCTGAGAGGTAACTTTCGTTTCTCAGGATTTAAATATGCTTCTGTTTCTGTTCCTCTTCCTCGTGTCACAAAAGACACAAGAAAGAGTAAGAAGACAAGAAGGAAGACAAACTTCCAAACGGAGATGGATCCACATGTGTTGACATGGGAATTATGTGAGTATTTTGCAGCATATATTGTGTTTTCATTTAGTCAAAGTATTGTCTAAATACATATTTTATAATTCCCAAAATCCCCTCTGCCTTGTTGGTATTCAATCGTACAGACTTGAGGAGGCTTAAAGGTGTTTATAATTTGGTTTTAATTTTACAGTTATTATATTTTGCTTTCAAATATGTGACGTATGTGTGGTTAATTCCTTGATCTGCGTCCTTCTGACCCACTGAGGATATGAGTGATGATATGAGATATTTCATGGTTTCAGTTTCAATTTCATCACTGCTTGATGACATGAGGACAGGGTCTTTATTGGACTGTACAGGTATATATACTGTATGTCACATACTGAATAGATGAAGTGGTGTTTGACGACGTAAATTCTTAATGCATACTATTATTTCATATTTAATCATAGAACATAACCCTCTGAGACCCAGAATAGGGCTGTTTTTGTAGTTTTTAGGGGGGTCAAGGGGGTCTTTAGGGTGAGATAGCAGGTCAACAGTAGATGTCACATAGAAGTGGTGTACATCATCTGAAAGCTGGGAACCTGAAGATTAATTTGAGATGCAGCTCATCACTATGTGTCGAATTGTACAGGTCATAAATTAATTAATTAATTAAAATTAATTGTGAAAGTGTTTAAGGGTTTAGAACATTATGATAGAAGTATATAATGGTCATCCCCATGCTCTATTAAGTCTCATAAGTTGTTGCAGCAAACTTTGGATTGATGCCATTTGTTACACAGATTTGGTGCTAAATTTAACCATTTTCTAATCACTCGAGAATTGATAAAAATGATCAATAATCCCTCCAAAATACCACATTAAGACACCAAGAACTTGAAAACCATGTCGTACTAGCTTGTCGCTAAATAACGCTCCAAACTTGTGCTAAATTTTGTCGAGGCAAATACTTTCATGACCATTTTCAAAGGGGTCCCTTGACCTCTGACCTCCAGATATGTGAATGAAAATGGGTTCTATGGGTACCCACGATTCTCCCCTTTACACACATGCCCACTTTATGATAATCAAATGCCATGTTAGGATTTGAGCATAATTTTTTATGCTAAAGTCAGTACCTGTGAGGGTCTCTGGACAATATCTGTCATTGTTTTGTGTTGTTAATTGATTTACAATAATAAATATATACATATATTTGCATAAAGCAGCAGATTTTTCCACTCCCATGTTGATAAGACTATTAAATACTGGAAAAAAAATCTCATTTTAAGGTACATTTTGAACAGATAAAAAATGTGCCATTAATTAAATAACTAAATCAACTGACAGCCCCTATAATACATCAAATTCAGCATCAGAGCATAACTTTACTCAACAGTAAACATGTTTGGATAAGGACAGTAATGATCTTATATTTCTTTTCTGTTTTTAATAAACACCATTTTTTGCTTTAGCTTTTAGACCGTCACAAGTTTAAATCTGACGGCTGAACAAAAGAGGCGAGTGAAGGGGTCACAGTTCAGACAGAGAGGACCCGAACCCCGTTGAAGTTCTTAGACAGCAGAGATTACAGCTAAAGCGTTTGGGGGAAATTAACTGAATATGACAGATATGGATGAAACCGAGTTACGATGACGCAAGTGTCCGCGTTGATACGTTCTCGCAGGAGCTGTTTTTACTATTACTTTGTGAGCTTTCAGCTACTATTAGCAGCTACTCCAGTGGAGCCAATTAGTCTTTGGATATGGAAAGTAAACCTCAGGAACACACTTATTTAGAAAGAAATTGCATTGAGTTAGAGAAGCTAGTGATCCCAGACGTCATGACTTTTTTGCTTTTTAAAGGTAAGTAAAGCACAAATTACTCAACCTGACTTTGGCTTTATTTTCTCGATTTGCTGAATAAAATATCCCAGGTTAATAAGCTGATATGAGTTCCCTGTTGAGAGTTAAGAGGGTGTGTTTTTCTCTCTGTGTGTTTCCAGTTGCTGCCAGCGTGATGCTGCTCACATTGTACCACAGCAACACTGCTGCTGTCAGCATGAAGGAACACCTGGCTGATTGTCTGGAGGACAAAGACTACGATAAGCTGTTACACACTGTGAAGACCGGCCTCCCTCGCATAAATACATCTCATCATGTTGTTATTGTGGGAGCTGGCGTGGCCGGACTGACGGCTGCCAAGCTGCTGCAAGACGCCGGACACAAGGTACATTCACCAGTACTTTAAAGTTAACTGTTTTGTTTGTTAGCCACCAGGGGGCAGAGAGGGATTTAAACAAGCTGACAGGTGTGCAGCCAACACAACCCTTACAAAAAGTAGTGTTCTTCAAGTATATTTTATGAAGTATACTTAGTATATTTCCCAAATATACTTTATGTAGTAAGTATATCAATGTACTAGTAGTATACTTATAAACTTAGCTTTAATAATTCTTGGGACTAAATTGGCCCACTTTTTAGTTGATAAAAGTATTCCTTTAAGTGTACTTTAAGCGTGAGAAAAGTAAACATTGAGTACACAACTAGTTTACATCAAAGTCTTATTTTGTACTGCAACTACAGTATACTACGCATAAGTATACAGATATTGTACTAGTTTTATACTTGTACGTGTACTACTTCAATACTTCTTGGGACTAAATTGGCCCACTTTTTAGTTTATAAAAGTATACTTTCAAGTGTATAAGTGTAAGAATAGTAAACGTTAACGTACACAACTAGTTTACATCCAAGTCTTATTTTGTACTGCAACTATACTATAAGTATACAGATAGTGTACTACTTTTATACTTGTAAGTGTACTACTTCAATACTTTTTGGGACTAAAACGACCCACCTTTTAGTTTATAAAAGTATACTTTAGGTGTAAGTATTGTACTGATAGTTTACTAGTTATATACTTGTAGCCCACTTTTTAGTTTATGAAAGTACACTTTAAAGTATACTCTAAGTAAACTACTAGTTTAATAGTTTAATACTGCAAGTATGCTTGTATATACTTGTAGCCCACTTTTTAGTTTATGAAAGTGCACTTTAAAGTATATTCAGTAAACTACTAGTTAAATAGTGTTTAAGTATACGTACGTATACCTTTCTAAAGTACATCTTGATCAAAATATTAAGTACAAGTATAAGCCAAGTATACTTAGACATTTCTGTATACTTGTCAGTATGAGCCAAGTGTACTTAAGTATACTTTTGTTAAGTATATCTTTAATAAGTACATCCACTTCTGTGGATAATAAAATGTATTTATCATAGAATAAATATTCCTTGCTTAAATTTAATTATACTTTGTACAAATATAATGTAATTAGCTTCTTTCTTTCAAATCAGGAATCAGACACCGATGGTTAAGCACTTTATTTAATTGTTCTGACAAGGTAACCATATTAGAGGCTAGTGGTCGTGTCGGAGGACGAGTGGAGACCTACAGGAATGAAAAAGAGGGCTGGTATGCTGAACTGGGAGCCATGAGGATCCCCAGTTTTCACCAGTGAGTAAAAACGAGTCGTAAATGTCCAAAACAACAGTGTTTGACCCCTTTAGCTCGTCAGAAATGTTCCTTATTTGGTAGTTAGCATAGTTGTTCATGAAAAAGTAGAATACTTCGAGTTTATTTGATGAAGTAAACTAAAGTTCAAGTATTTATTTACTTTATGTAGTAAGTATACTAATATCACTAGTTGTATACTTGTAAGTGTACAACTTATACTTCTTTGGACTAAATTGGCCCACGTTTTAGTTTATAAATAAAATAAAAAATACTTTAAGTATAAGAATAGTAAACTTTGAGTTCAGAAATAGTTTACACCTAAGTTTTATTTTGTACTGCAACTATACTATAAATATACTGATAGTTTAATAGTTTTATACTTGTAGCCCACGTTTTAGTTAATGAAAGTACACTTTAAAGTATACTCTCAGTACACAACTAGTTTAATAGTTTTTATACTGCAAGTATACTTGTAGCTCACTTTTTGGTTTATGAAAGTAAACTTTAAAGTATACTCTGTATACATATTTTAAGTTTAAAAGAAGTATCCTAATAGCACACTTGTAAAAACTTCTTTTTGGTAAGGTTTTGTCAAAATTGGAGAAATATAATTAAGTGGTGTACAAAGTTTTCGAATTTAATTGCAAATGTCTTATTTGCCTTACCTAAAATATCAAAAGTTGATATGGAAATGCTACAAGTGTCTCATCTCTTTGCAGCATCGTCCACTGGTTTGCTAAAGAACTGGGAGTCAAGCTGAATAAATTTGTCATGGAGGACATCAACACCTTTTACCTGGTCCATGGGCTGCGGAGGAGGACGTACGCAGTGAAAGCAAATCCTGACATCCTGAAGTATGATCTGCCGAAAAGGGAGAGGGGGAAGTCAGCTGACCAGCTCCTACAGCAAGCTCTGCAGAAGGTACTTTATGTTGTACTACACAGTACACAGTCTATTCTTTGGTTATCTGATACCAGTATGTGTTTAAAGATATTATTAGCTGTTTAGATAGATAGATTCTAACTTACTGATATTTCTGTCATGGTCTGCATAGAGTGTTTCTTGTTTTATTTTGTAATGCGGTCCTCCTGTGTCTTGTCTAGTTTTGCTTCCTGCCTTTGTTTGTTTTCCCGCCTTTTTGTGATTGTTTGCCCCGCCGCTTATTCGTTCCACCTGTGTGTAATCTCCTAGTGTATTTAAGCCTGTGTGTTCCCCTATGTCTTTGTCGGTTCGTCGTCGTTGCTTCCCTGTGTTGCGTGTCAGTAGGTAATTCCAGTGTGTGTTGTTGCATTTTTCAAGTTTTGTTATTTTGGAGATTTTGTGGATGGCATGCCGGACCAGCTGCCTTTTTTGTTTCTCTGCTAGTTTAAATTAAATCCTTGGATCATACCTGTTGTCATTTCCTCCTCCTCTCTCTGCATTTGCGTCCACCACCTTAAAACCCAGTAAACCTGACAATTTCAGAGCCATGGTCGGGGCAATAGATTCTAACTTACTGATATTTCAGAGCCATGGTCGGGGCAATAGATTCTAACTTACTGATATTTCAGAGCCATGGTCGGGGCAATAGATTCTAACTTACTGATATTTCAGAGCCATGGTCGGGGCAATAGATTCTAACTTACTGATATTTCAGAGCCATGGTCGGGGCCATAGTTTCTAACATATTGAATTTTCAGAGCCGTGGTCGGGGCCATAGATTTTAACTTACTGATATGTCAGCGCCACGGTCTGTGTGCAGAGGCACCATTGTAAATATCAGCCTCATGTAAATTATTTTTTCTGTAGGTGAAAGATGAAGTGGAGGCACATGGCTGCAGAGCTGCACTACGGAAGTACGACCACTATTCTGTGAAGGTAAACCACGACGTGAATCTCATGAAACTCCACAAAATGAGTCTGAAACACAAGAGTTTGCCGCAGAAAGAAGTTATATGAATGTTGTATGTTCTTCCAACACAAATTGGGACGAGGGCATGGGACAGTAGAACACATTTTCAGATGTTCGGTTTTTCAAAAAGTTAGCTGAAAGAAAGAACGATTTAAGATTATGTTTAAATGAGGGATTGAACACCGAATGTAGTAAAACATTTGTGTGTTGTTTCACAGGAGTATCTGAAAGAAGAAGGTGGCATGAGTCCAGAAGCGGTGAGGATGATCGGAGACTTACTCAATGAACAGAGCCTCATGCACCTGGCACTGACTGAGATGATCTACATCCAGAGCGACGTCAGCGACAACACCACGTACGATTGGTTGATTTAACACATTTGTACATTTATATTTAGACATTTGTACATTAAGATTTATAATCTTTACTACGACTAGGTCCTGTGTTTATTTATTAATCCTTACTGGAGCAAAGGTAGACAGTGGCAGGTATGTCAATCTGTAGCTTGACTTTAACAACCTGCTTTTATTGCTCCTTTATTATGTCTGCCAGGAAGCAAAGGAAGTGGCTGGCAGGGATATCATACTGTTAGGTGACATGGTGTAGTTGGCTCTTGCCAAACAAATAAGAATGTCCATAGGTCAGATCTGCTGAATGGATTATCAATCAGCATTGATATCACATAATACCTGCAAACATTTTGTCACATTTGTGCCCAATACAATAGGAGTAAAGTGTGTCCTTTTGATTTGAAGGTATGATGAAGTGACTGGTGGGTCAGATCTCCTGACCAAGGCTTTTCTCACCGTCCTTGACGTCCCCATCTTCCTCGACTCGAAGGTCAAACGTATCAGTCAATCACATAAGGGTGTAATTGTATCGTATCAGACAGGCCACGAGTCCTCTTTGACAGACCTTTCTGCCGACATCGTTTTGGTAACAACCACAGCCAAAGCAGCCCTTTACATGGACTTTGATCCCCCTCTCTCCATCAGAAAGATGGAAGTCCTGAGGGGGGTCCACTACGAAAGTTCCACTAAAATCATCCTCACCTTCAGCAAGAGGTTCTGGGAGAACGACGGCATCCGAGGAGGAAAGAGCATCACGGACGGGCCCTGTCGTTACATCTACTACCCCAGCCACAGTTTCCCAACTAATAACACCATCGGCGTCCTCCTGGCTTCCTACACCTGGTCTGACGACTCCCTCCTCTTCTTAGGTGCGAGCGATGAAGACCTGAAAGAGCTAGCTCTGAGAGATTTGGTGCAAATCCACGGCGAGCAGGTAAGGTCTTACTGCACAGGGGTGTTGGTGAAGAAGTGGAGCATGGATCCTTACAGCTTGGGCGCCTTCGCTCTCTTCACACCGTACCAGCATTTAGAGTATGCTAAGGAGCTCTTCAGAAGCGAAGGCAGGGTTCACTTTGCTGGTGAGCACACCGCCTTCCCTCACGCTTGGATCGAGACATCGATGAAATCTGCAATCAGGGCTGCTACCAACATCAACAAAGATAGAAGTCAACACCATGACGAGCTCTAGGTTCTTAAATCTGGCACTTTTGCTTGGTTGCCTTAGGAGTGGGGCTCATCGTGATTGTCCTTCCACCATGCAGCTCTAATCCGCATCAAACTGCTGGATTTTTGGCAGTGGGCCTGATGTCGCTTGGGAAAAGTCTATCACACACTTGTGCAGCGGCTTTAGCAATAACTGCCGCTCGTAACAATCAATAGTATGTGCATCAGTAATGTTCCTCCAAGCTTGATGTGTCTGTCGTGGTCATTTCTGTCTGTGTGATCAAATAGGTGCTAGATAACAATACTAACTTTCCTTTGAACAAAACTCATGGTGCTGAGAGTGCTCCTTCAAAATCACCAGACTCCAAAATAATGTGAAGAGCATACCCAATGCACAAAATATCACCTGCTGTTAAAAGCATGCCCGGTATGACTGCCCCTCAGTAAAGAGGTTATACTGCACATTATTAAAGGGTAACAAGCACTCTGTGATCTTTGTCGACCTCAACTGATGACCTGTAGGCATTGCAGTAACAGTAAATACAGCTTCGTCATTTTCAAACCTGACCATAAACTCCTGATAAAACTTTTCCGTCATAAATGATCAGTTGAGGGACACATATCTTCATGTGTTGAGAAATGTCATGATCTGTGACTCAGGATCAAACTTTGGGAAAATACACTGATACATTCCAATAAACATAATCTTCAAAAACCAAACCACAACAAATTGCTTCCAAACCTTTTATTTTGATGATTGTATATAATAATAGGCAGTTCATGACAATGGACAGTATTGACAAATGGTAAATACAAAGAGATAAAGAGCAGGCAAGTGACACTGAAAGAAACTGATCTGTAATTTAAATTAGGGCTGTCAATCAAATGAAATACTTCATCGCGATTAATCGCATGATTGTCCATTTTTTATCAGTTCAAAATGTACCGTAAATAGAGATTTGCCAAGTATTTAATACTCTTATCAACATGGGATTGGACAAATATGCTGCTTTATGCAAATGTATGTATATATTTATTATTGGAAATCAATTAACAACACAAAACAATAACAAATATGCTGTTTTATGCAAATATAATATATCATACAGTATATATATACAAATATATATTTATTATTGGAAATCAATTAACAACACAAAACAATGACAAATATGCTGTTGTATGCAAATATAATATATCATATAGTATATATATACAAATATATATTTATTATTGGAAATCAATTAACAACACAAAACAATGACAAATATGCTGCTTTATGCAAATATAATATATCATACAGTATATATATATAGGAGGTCAGGAACCCCTTTGAAAATGACCGTGCCAGCTTTTCCTCGCCAAAATTAAGTGCAAATTTGGAGCGTTATTTAGCGTTCATCCCGACATTCTAGTATGACATGGTTGGTACAGATGGATTCCTTAGGTTTTCTAGTTTCATATGATGATGATGATGTATCTTCACTCTACTCTACTATTTGCGTTAACGCGTCATCAAATTTCTTCATACAAGTTTGCAAGTTTGTAATCTTGAATAGGGTGATTGGTGTTCTCATATTTGTTCATTTGTACACTTTAAATGTTTAATTTGTGCTCAAAATCTGTAGTTGATACTCTGAATGATTGAATTCACATTCTTAACTTAGTTAATTCACAAACACAAACTAGTACTTTGACTTACTGTTATCCTTTGGTTGCTAGTGCAAATATACAGTGAAAGTTGCCAGGCTATGGACAAATGTTTTAAATGAGCCACAGGTTTTTGACCAGTGCCAATGTCGAGATGCATGTTTTGTCCATCATTGATTAGAGCGGCCGCATCTGAGGGAGTATGTGCATCGCATTACGTTGGCTAGCTAGCTACGCTATAGTCTCCCCAGCAAACACTTCCATCTATAATCACAATGTTAACATTTCAAGTCAAGTCAATTTTATTTGTATAGCCCAAAATCACAAATTTGCCTCAGGGGGCTTTACAATCTGTACAGGATACGACACCCTCTGTCCTCTAGAGTACGACCCTCCCATGCATGGGGAAAATCTCTCCCCCCCAAAAAAAACTTTTCACAGGAAAAAAAAGAAAAAATGGAAGAAACCTCAGGTACATCAGGTTTCCAAGGTTTCCGCCCGACAGCGATGGGGTTGGTTTTATGATATTTATGCGGATATGTGTGGATATAAACAATACTGTTTTATCGAGACATCCTGTTAATATAATTAAAATGTTCGTGTCATTTGTGAGTCATTAAACTCGATGGTTAAATTAATATATTGATTATTGTTTTAAGAGAAAAAAATACTAATTTGTGTGCACAAGTTAATGAATTGCTAAAAACGAATTAGTGTGCGTTGGTGAAAAAATATAACCCGTTTAAATCACATCACAGTTTTTGAGGAAAGCTGCTGTTAACCCAGTAATTCTGGGCCAAAATAATCACAACATAACCTGGGGGGATTACTCTATATGCAGACGATATAACCTGCTCTATTTCCTTTTTTTACGATTTCGAATCTAAACTTCTAGGGTTGAACTTATGGTCTAAAGATAAATTACAATGATTAACTCATTTAATAGAGTTCCCTTCTGATCCTATCCAGTAATTGTCTTTACACATTGCTTTGATGGCAACAGGGCAGTTTTCCTGCTCCGTGTAGAAACAGCAGAGGTAAAACCAAACTGCTGGGCAGACTAAACCAGGTTCCAGAATTCACCACCAAACACCCGTCACTGTGGCTCAGCAGTTGTGAGTAATCAAGAGCAACACAAACAAGGAACCCTACAAACCAAAACCACAGCACTCCCGTTATGGCCGTGATGGTATGGAAAGCCCTCCGCTTTACCTGATCAACCCGCTCCCCGCCCACTTCCCCCGGCCCTGGACGAATCAGAACACAGAGAACAGAAAGGCTGCAGAAAGTTACGACAATTAAAGAGAAGACCAATGAGCAGAACAATAGGAAGAAGGGAAGATGAGGGACGGGCAGAATTGTTACACCACTCCATCCGAAGCTCAGCAGCCAAACAAATACAATGCTGATATTTCGTATCTTGTCCCCTCCTGAATGTCTCAGTCCCAGGTAGATGAAGGGGTGAACAACAGCCAGGTATCGTTCCACACAGGTCAGGATGTGAAAGCACATCTGACCAGTTAGAACCACATAGAACACATAAAACCCCACTAACATCACCTCTGAGAGACCAGTGTATACACCACAAATGAAGGCTGTGAACCCAAATCCATAGGTCAGCTCCATAGCAGCCATGTGGAAGGTGAAGATGTCGGAGTGGCTCGTTGTTGCAAAGGAGCGCTGCCGCCGCCATTTTTGGTAACCCAGGTAGAGGACGAGGATGTAGAGAGGGACGAGGAGCAACATCTTAGTGACCATGGAGGCAATGAAGATGAAAAGTGCGGTTCTTGGGTCTGAGCAGTGGTAAGGATGGGAGGAAGAGGAGTTGACTGACATATTGGTTGGCATGGTCCTGCTTTTATGGAGAAAAAGGAGAAAGAAGGAACAGAAATAAATTAACTGAGACAATCAGAAAACATTCACCTTCATTTCAAAGATGGTTAAAGTGATTCAAAACTACAACACATCATTTTAGCCATTCATTGTACAGTTATTTTGTGACTGCAGCATCCCCAAGTCCCTATCCCCTGCTTTTTTCCCTGCTCCGCCTCTGCCCTGCCCCCCGGCCGTCCACCTGAGATTCCCTGTTCCACCCCTATCCAGTCTCCATTCCTCAGTTCACTGCCCACTTTTTACAAAAATGAAAATACCCTCGGTGTCGAGAGGGTTGGTATCCACTTCTTTATAAAAATACGTCTTTGTTCCTTGATGGCACATTATAAAAGGCAATTGTTTTTGTATTCAATACAAATGTTGCATAAAAAAGATTTGCCATAGTAAGTAAAAATTCTGAGAAAATATCTTCAATATCTTGAGTTTCAAGTTAAATTGTTGTTATTCCTTATTGGTTACGCTAAAAAGCAGGAACTAAATATAATGCCCCTGAGGGCCATAGTGTCTCAGTCCCTTAAAAAGTAGTATACTACAAGTTATAATTATGAAGTAAACTTAAGTAAAGTTCAAGTATATTTCCCAAGTATACATTATGTAGTAAGTATACTAATATTAATGTACTAGTAGTATACTTGTAAGTGTACTACTTGTGTGTATACTTGTGTATATACTTTTTCAAAACACATGTTGGTTTTGAAAAGCTGACTTTTCAGAATGAAACGGATCACTTTGTATACTTACAGTGTAAACTTGTAAGTGTACTACTGCAATACTTCTTGGGACAAAATTGGCCCACTTTTTAGTTTCTAAAAGTATACTTTTAAGTGTACTTTAAGTGTAAGAATAGTATTCTTTGAGTGCACAACTAGTTTATATCTAAGTTGTATTTTGCAAAGCATGCTATACTATAATGTGAACTATATTACAAGTGGACTTCTAGGTATACTGTTAGTTTACTAGTTATATATGTGTAGCCCATGTTTTAGTTTATGAAAGTACACTTTAGAGTATACTCTCAGTAAACTACTAGTTTAATAGTTTTTACTGCAAGTATACTTGTAAGTTTTCTTTAACTTATAGTACTTATCCAATGATTTTGCATTACATAAAGAGACTATTTGACTTGATGTTTTATGATGAAAATGAGAATGGAAAAACATAGAAAATTATTGATGAATTGAAGTAAATTCGTATCAAAACATACGTTTACAAACTCTCACACACTCTAATAGGCTACTCTATCAAAAAGTAATCATGAGCCAAATATACTTTTCTGTATACTCATCAGTATCATCAAAGTATACTTAGACTTTTCTGTATACTTGTCAGTATAAGCCAAGTATATTTAAAGTTTTATGTATACTTGTCAGTATAAGCCAAGTATATTTAAACTTGTATGTATACTTGTTAGTTTAAGCCAAGTATACTTAGACTTTTCTATAGTATAGTTTAAGTATATCCCTGATAAGAACATACAAAGTAAACTGAAAGCATACTCATATATTTAAAGTTTAAAATAAATATACTAATAGCACACTTGATTAAATTTGTTTTTGGTAAGGGTTGTTGAGTTTTAAGTTAATAAAAATGACAAAAAATGGTAATAATGATAATTTTTACAGACATGGACACAGTGTTGGATAATAACCATGTAAAAGCAGTCATTTAATAATATTAACTAAAAATTGTTGTGTAATTAAAGGACACCCACCTTGTCATTTTGTTTGTTTCTGATCTTCAGCACGTCCAAACTCACTGACTAGTACCTAGTACTAGTACCTGATGCTAACTTATATTAATGCTTCTGTGTGTATTAATGGCACCCGTGTATAACAGACAGCAGCAGGACTGTGGGGTATTTTTGCATATTGCCAACCAAACAGTGGATTTCGTGCCACTCTGTAATTAGGCAGGCAAATTCTCTTTCCACATTATTCTTCCACAGTGAGGTCAGAGCGTAGAGTCGGCCACTGATAAGCATCACTGGTAGTGATCTAGAGTCTTGCTTGAGGATATTTCAGTCGTTCCATTGAAATGGAATAACTGGTTAGATTTGTGGGTTTTCGTGTTGTCTTAATGCAGGAGATGTAAATTTAAAATGAATGTATTTTTTTTTTTAGATGACGTTTGTCAGGATTCAAATGGCCTGCAAACAAAGACTGGTGTTTATTCAAATTAAATATTGAACTGAAGCCTCTGTGTGTACAGACAGTTTGGTGGAAATGTTCTGTCAGGTACTTCATAATCACCATGAATACATAACAATTGTGTTCTACAAATGAAACTTTTATTATTAATTGTAATAAAGTGTGACCACGACCAGGTGTGACTTAATCATCATCATTTTCCACTCTATTAGTTAAAAGATTCAATGCACAGCCTCTGTCAACAGAATTGTCAACTGTATATATATATGCAGATATTTCTTTCCACAATGGAAAGGTGAAACCTGCGTGCGAGAGAGACTACAGCCTGCCCTACCCTGTTGGCTCTGGACCAAGATGTCTGAATCAGAATTTCTTCATTAAAATTAATTGTCACACTTTCACCTACCTACCATGATGGCAATGACAGACAGGTTGCTGTGCACGCCACAACTCAGAGGGCATGGTGGATGTTAAAATATGGGCCTAATAACTATTATTCTGAAATGGGCCATTCTGCATAATGTGCAGCCTACTTTTGCTTTTGGTACTTTAAGTACCCTTACCAAAAAGAGGTTTATTCAAGTGTGCTATTAGTGTACTTCTTTTGAACTTAAAATAAGAGAGTATACTTTCAGAGAGATATACTCAACAAAAGTATACGTAAGTATACTTGGCTCATACTGACAGGTATACGGAAAAGTCAAAGTATATTTGGAGTAAAGGCCTACTTATACTGAATCTTTTGATTGAGATACTCATAAGAAAAGTATAATTAAATATTATTGGGTAGCAGACTTGAATCTCTGCTAAAAAAGTGGGCTACAAGTGTACTTGCAGTATAAAAACTATTAAACTAGTAGTTTACTGAGAGTATACTTTAAAGTACACTTTCATAAACTAAAAACAGGGCTACCAGAATATACAAGTATACTTGTAGTATAAAACCTATTAAACTAATAGTTTACTGAGAGTATACTTTAAAGTGCACCTTCATAAACTATAAAGTGGGCTACAAATATTAAACTAGTAAACTACCAGTATACTTATGGTATAGTTGCAGTACAAAATACAACTTTAAACTAGTTGTGCACTCAATGATTATTATTCTTACAATTGAAGTATACTTAAAAGTACACTTTTATAAACTAAAAAAGTGGGACAATTTAGTCCCAAGACGTATTAAAGTAGTACACTTACAAGTATACTACTAGTACATTGAAATTAGTATACTTACAACATAAAGTATAGATGGAAATATATTCTTAAACTTTACATATGTATAATTCATAAAATAAACCTGAAGTATACTACTTTTCTTGATGGATATTTTGATGCTAATACTATTGTACTTTGATGCGAAGTGGAAGGGTCTCTCATCGCCCTGAAGGGGTTCTTTCACAACAATGACCCGCTAGCTTTAGCTTTTTATTATTATTAAGTTTTATTTTGTACTTCAACTATACTATAAATATACTGATAGTTTACTAGTTTTAAACTTGTAGCTGTCATGGTGTGCATAGAGTGTTTCCTGTTTTATTTTGTAATTCGGTCCTCCTGTGTCTTGTCTAGTTTTGCTTCCTGCCTTTGTTTGTTTTCCCGCCTTTTTGTGATTGTTTGCCCCGCCCTGATTCGTTCCACCTGTGTGTAATCTCCTAGTATTTAAACCTGTGTGTTCCCCTCTGTCTTGGTCGGTTCGTCGTCGTTGCTTCCCCGCGTTGAGTGTCATCAGTTTCGTCGTTGCTTCCCTGTGTTGCGTGTCCCCTGTAAGTAAAAATTCTAGTGTATGTTTTTGCATTTTTCGAGTTTTGTTCTTTTGGAGATTTTGTAGTTGTTGCATGCCTGACCAGCTGCCTTTTTGTTTCGCTGCTTATTATATTAAATCTTTGAATTATACCTGCGTCATCTCCTCCTCCTCTCTCTGCATTTGCGTCCACCATCTAAAATCTTCTTAGTCCTGACACAACCTGACAGTACGAACCGACCAAATAATTGACGCAGCAGAGAGTCTTTATGCATTTCTGGGCATCAGGCTTCGGCCTCCGCCTCAGTCCTTGCCCCAGCAGCCAGCCAGGCCCAAGCCGGCTTCAGCCCCAAATCCGTTCATTGGAACCCGCCTTGCCCTGGGAGGTCCTCGGAGTTTTCAGTCTGCTTCTCGGCAGGCTAGCACCCAGCATGCTTCTAGCCTCCAGCCGGATTTCAGTCTAGGGGTTGGAGCCCCTAGAGGGAAGCGTGGGTCTAGGAGGTGGCATCCTCCTAAGCTGTCCAGTGTCTCAGCCGACTCCAGGCACACTCCTGTGTCAGTGGTCCTGACCGACTCCAGACCTGCTCCTGTGTCGGGGGTTCGGTCAACCCCTGTTCCATGTCTCCTGTCGGCGGTCCGACCGATTCCTGCTCCACGGGTCCTGTCGGCGGTCCTGCCGACTTCTGTTCCACGTGTCCTGTCGGCGGTCCGACCGATTCCTGCTCCAAGGATCCTGTCGGGGGTCCGGTCGACCCCTGCTCCAAGTATCCTGTCGGGGGTCCGGTCGACCCCTGTTCCGGATGGGCCGCAACCACCTGCTGTTCCGGTTGGGCCGCAACCACCTTTTGTTCCGGTTGGGCCGCAACCACCTCCTGTTCCGGTTGGGTCGCAACCACCTGCTGTTCCGGTTGGGCCGCAACCACCTTCTGATCCGGTTGGGTCGTAACCACCTGCTGTTTCGGTTGGGCCGCAACCACCTGCTGTTTCGGTTGGGTCGCAACCACCTGCTGTTTCGGTAGGGTCGCAATCGCCTTCTGATCCGGTTGGGCTGCAACAACCTGCTGTTCCGGTTGGGTCGCAACCACCTTCTGCTCCGGTTGGGCCGCAACCACCTGCTGTTCCGGTTGGGCCGCAACCACCTTCTGATCCGGTTGGGTCTCAACCACCTTCTGCTCCGGTTGGATCGCAACCACCTGCTGTTCCGGTTGGGTCGCAACCACCTTCTGCTCCGGTTGGGCCGCAACCACCTGCTGTTCCGGTTGGGCCGCAACCACCTGCTGATCCGGTTGGGTCGCAACCACCTTCTGATCCGGTTGGGCCGCAACCACCTGCTGTTCCGGCTGGGTCGCAACCACCTTCTGCTCCGGTTGGGCCGCAACCACCTGCTGTTCCGGTTGGGCCGCAACCACCTTCTGATCCGGTTGGGTCGCAACCACCTTCTGCTCCGGTTTGATCGCAACCACCTGCTTCTGTTCCGGCTGGGTCGCCGTCGCCATCGCAGCCGCCTTCTGTTCCGGCTGGGTCGCCGTCGCCACCGCAGCCGCCTTCTATTCAGGCTGGGTCGCCGTCGCCACCGCAGCCGCCTTCTGTTCCGGCTGGGTCGCCGTCGCCACCGCAGCCGCCTTCTGTTCCAGCTGGGTCGCCGTCGCCATCGCAGCCGCCTTCTGTTCCGGCTGGGTCGCCGTCGCCACCGCAGCCGCCTTCTGTTCCGGCTGGGTCGCCGCCGCCACCGCAGCCATCACCTGTTCCGGCTGGGTCGCCGTCGCCACCGCAGCCGCCTTCTGATCCGGTTGGACCGCAACCACCTGCTGTTCCGGATGGGCCGCAACCACCTGCTGTTCCGGTTGGGCCGCAACCACCTTCTGTTCCGGTTGGGCCGCAACCACCTGCTGTTCCGGTTGGGTCGCAACCACCTTCTGCTCCGGTTGGGCCGCAACCACCTGCTGTTCCGGTTGGGCCGCAACCACCTTCTGATCCGGTTGGGTCGCAACCACCTTCTGCTCCGGTTTGATCGCAACCACCTGCTGTTCCGGTTGGGTCGCAACCACCTTCTGCTCCGGTTGGGCCGCAACCACCTGCTGTTCCGGTTGGGCCGCAACCACCTGCTGATCCGGCTGGGTCGCAACCACCTTCTGATCCGGTTGGGCCGCAACCACCTGCTGTTCCGGCTGGGTCGCCGTCGCCACCGCAGCCGCCTTCTGTTCCGGCTGGGTCGCCGTCGCCACCGCAGCCGCCTTTTGTTCCGGCTGGGTCGCAACCATCACCTGCTGTTCCGGTTGGATCGTAACCATCACCTGCGGTTCCGGTTGGGCCGCAGCCGCCTTCTCTACCGGCTGGGTCGCCGTCGCCACCGCAGCAGCCTTCTGTTCCGGCTGGGTCGCCGTCGCCACCGCAGTCACCTTCTGTTCCGTATGGGTCGCAGACGCCACCGCAGCCGCCTTCTGTTCGGCTGGGTCGCCGTCGCCACCGCAGCCGCCTTCTGTTCCGGCTCGGTCGCCGTCGCCACCGCAGCCGCCTTTTGTTCCGGCTGGGTCGCCGTCACCACCGCAGCCGCCTTCTGTTCCGGCTGGGTCGCCGTCGCCACCGCAGCCATCGCCTGTTCCTGCTTGGTCGCCGCCGCCACCGCAGCCATCACCCGGCTGGGTCGCCGCCACCACCGCAGCCATCACCTGTTCCGGCTGGGTCGCCGCCGCCACGGCAGCCATCACCTGTTCCGGCTGGGTCGCCGTCGCCACCGCAGCCGCCTTCTGATCCGGTTGGACCGCAACCACCTGCTGTTCCGGTTGGGTCGCAACCATCACCTTCTGTTCCGGTTGGGTCGCAACCATCACCTGCTGTTCCGGTTGGGTCGCAACCACCTTCTGCTCCGGTTGGGCCGCAACCACCTTTTGCTCCGGTTGGGCCGCAACCACCTGCTATTCCGGTTGGGCCGCAACCACCTTCTGATCCGGTTGGGTCGCAACCACCTGCTGTTTCGGTTGGGCCGCAACCACCTGCTGTTTCGATTGGGTCGCAACCACCTTCTGCTCCGGTTGGGCCGCAACCACCTTTTGCTCCGGTTGGGCCGCAACCACCTGCTGTTCCGGTTGGGTCGCAAACATCACCTTCTGTTCCGGTTGGGTCGCAACCATCACCTGCTGTTCCGGTTGGGTCGCAACCACCTTCTGCTCCGGTTGGGCCGCAACCACCTTTTGCTCCGGTTGGGCCGCAACCACCTGCTATTCCGGTTGGGCCGCAACCACCTTCTGATCCGGTTGGGTCGCAACCACCTGCTGTTTCGGTTGGGCCGCAACCACCTGCTGTTTCGATTGGGTCGCAACCACCTTCTGATCCGGTTGGGCCGCAACCACCTGCTGTTCCGGTTGGGTCGCAACCATCACCTTCTGTTCCGGTTGGGTCGCAACCATCACCTGCTGTTCCGGTTGGGCCGCAACCGCCTTCTGTTTTTGCATTTTTCGAGTTTGGTTCTTTTGGAGATTTTTTAGTTGTTGCATGCCTGACCAGCTGCCTTTTTGTTTCGCTGCTTATTATATTAAATCTTTGAATTATACCTGCGTCATCTCCTCCTCCTCTCTCTGCATTTGCGTCCACCATCTAAAATCTTCTTAGTCCTGACATAACCTGACAGTAGCCCACTTTTTAGTTCATGAAAGTACACTTTAAAGTATACTCTCAGAACACAACTAGTTTAATAGTTTTGATACTGCAAGTATACTTGTAGCTCACTTTTTGGTTTATGAAAGTAAACTTTAAAGTATACTCTGTATACATATTTTAAGTTTAAAAGAAGTATCCTAATAGCACACTTGTAAAAACTTCTTTTTGGTAAGGTTTTGTCAAAATTGGCGAAATATAATTAAGTGGTGTACAAAGTTTTCGAATCTACTTGCAAATGTCTTATTTGCCTTACCTAAAATATCAAAAGTTGATATGGAAATGCTACAAGTGTCTCATCTCTTTGCAGCATCGTCCACTGGTTTGCTAAAGAACCGGGAGTCAAGCTGAATAAATTTGTCATGGAGGACATCAACACCTTTTACCTGGTCCATGGGCTGCGGAGGAGGACGTACGCAGTGAAAGCAAATCCTGACATCCTGAAGTATGAACTGCCGAAAAGGGAGAGGGGGAAGTCAGCTGACCAGCTGCTACAGCAAGCTCTGCAGAAGGTACTTTATGTTGTACTACACAGTACACAGTCTATTCTTTGGTTATCTGATACCAGTATGTGTTTAAAGATATTATTAGCTGTTTAGATAGATAGAATCTAACTTACTGATATTTCAGAGCCGTGGTCGGGGCCATAGTTTCTAACTTATTGATTTTTCAGAGCCATGGTCGGGGCCATAGATTTTAACTTACTGATATTTCAGCGCCACGGTGTGTGTGCAGAGGCACCATTGTAAATATCAGCCTCATGTAAATTATTGTTTCTCTAGGTGAAAGATGAAGTGGAGGCACATGGCTGCAGAGCTGCACTACGGAAGTACGACCACTATTCTGTGAAGGTAAACCAGGACGTGAATCTCATGAAACTCCACAAAATGAGTCTGAAACACAAGAGTTTGCCGCAGAAAGAAGTTATATGAATGTTATATGTTCTTCCAACACAAATTGGGACGAGGGCATGGGACAGTAGAACACATTTTCAGATGTTCGGTTTTTCAAAAAGTTAGCTGAAAGAAAGAATGATTTAAGATTATGTTTAAATGAGGGATTGAACACCGAATGTAGTAAAACATTTGTGTGTTGTTTCACAGGAGTATCTGAAAGAAGAAGGTGGCATGAGTCCAGAAGCGGTGAGGATGATCGGAGACTTACTCAATGAACAGAGCCTCATGCACCTGGCGCTGACTGAGATGATCTACATCCAGAGCGACGTCAGCGACAACACCACGTACGATTGGTTGATTTAACACATTTGTACATTTATATTTAGACATTTGTACATTAAGATTTATAATCTTTACTACGACTAGGTCCTGTGTTTATTTATTAATCCTTACTGGAGCAAAGGTAGACAGTGGCAGGTATGTCAATCTGTAGCTTGACTTTAACAACCTGCTTTTTATTGCTCCTTTATTATGTCTGCCAGGAAGCAAAGGAAGTGGCTGGCAGGGATATCATACTGTTAGGTGACATGGTGTAGTTCGCTCATGCCAAACGAATAAGAATGTCCATAGGTCAGATCTGCTGAATGGATTATCAATCAGCATTGATATCAAATAATACCTGCAAACATTTTGTCACATTTGTGCCCAATACAATAGGAGTAAAGTGTGTCCTTTTGATTTGAAGGTATGATGAAGTGACTGGTGGGTCAGATCTCCTGACCAAGGCTTTTCTCACCGTCCTTGACGTCCCCATCTTCCTCGACTCGAAGGTCAAACGTATCAGTCAATCACATAAGGGTGTAATTGTATCGTATCAGACAGGCCACGAGTCCTCTTTGTCAGACCTTTCTGCCGACATCGTTTTGGTAACAACCACAGCCAAAGCAGCCCTTTACATGGACTTTGATCCCCCTCTCTCCATCAGAAAGATGGAGGTCCTGAGGGGGGCCCACTACGAAAGTTCCACTAAAATCATCCTCACCTTCAGCAAGAGGTTCTGGGAGAACGACGGCATCCGAGGAGGAAAGAGCATCACGGACGGGCCCTGTCGTTACATCTACTACCCCAGCCACAGTTTCCCAACTAATAACACCATCGGCGTCCTCCTGGCTTCCTACACCTGGTCTGACGACTCCCTCCTCTTCTTAGGTGCGAGCGATGAAGACCTGAAAGAGCTAGCTCTGAGAGATTTGGTGCAAATCCACGGCGAGCAGGTAAGGTCTTACTGCACAGGGGTGTTGGTGAAGAAGTGGAGCATGGATCCTTACAGCTTGGGCGCCTTCGCTCTCTTCACACCGTACCAGCATTTAGAGTATGCTAAGGAGCTCTTCAGAAGCGAAGGCAGGGTTCACTTTGCTGGTGAGCACACCGCCTTCCCTCACGCTTGGATCGAGACATCGATGAAATCTGCAATCAGGGCTGCTACCAACATTAACAGAGATAGAAGTCAACACCATGACGAGCTCTAGGTTCTTAAATCTGGCACTTTTGCTTGGTTGCCTTAGGAGTGGGGCTCATCGTGATTGTCCTTCCACCATGCAGCTCTAATCCGCATCAAACTGGTGGATTTTTGGCAGTGGGCCTGATGTCGCTTGGGAAAAGTATATCACACACTTGTGCAGCGGCTTTAGCAATAACTGCCGCTCGTAACAATCAATAGTATGTGCATCAGTAATGTTCCTCCAAGCTTGATGTGTCTGTCGTGGTCATTTCTGTCTGTGTGATCAAATAGGTGCTAGATAACAATACTAACTTTCCTTTGAACAAAACTCATGGTGCTGAGAGTGCTCCTTCAAAATCACCAGACTCCAAAATTATGAGTAAAAATAAGAGCATACCCAATCCAGAAAATATCACCTGCTGTTAAAAGCATGCCCGGTATGACTGCCTCTCAGTAAAGAGGTTATACTGCACATTATTAAAGGGTAACAAGCACTCTGTGACCTGTAGGCATTGCAGTAACAAAAACCAAACCACAACAAATTGCTTCCAAACCTTTTATTTTGATGATTGTATATAATAATAGGCAGTTCATGACAATGGACAGTATTGACAAATGGTAAATACAAAGAGATAAAGAGCAGGCAAGTGACACTGAAATAAACTGATCTGTAATTTAAATTAGGGCTGTCAATCAAATGAAATACTTCATCGCGATTAATCGCATGATTGTCCATTTTTTATCAGTTCAAAATGTACCGTAAATAGAGATTTGCCAAGTATTTAATACTCTTATCAACATGGGATTGGACAAATATGCTGCTTTATGCAAATGTATGTATATATTTATTATTGGAAATCAATTAACAACACAAAACAATGACAAATATGCTCCTTTATGCAAATATAATATATCATACAGTATATATATATACAAATATATATTAATTATTGGAAATCAATTAACAACACAAAACAATGACAAATATGCTGTTTTATGCAAATATAATATATCATATAGTATATATATATACAAATATATATTTATTATCGGAAATCAATGAACAACACAAAACAATGACAAATATGCTGCTTTATGCAAATATAATATATCATACAGTATATATATATAGGAGGTCAGGAACCCCTTTGAAAATGACCGTGCCAGCTTTTCCTCGCCAAAATTAAGCGCAAATTTTTACAAAAATGAAAAATACCCTCGGTGTCGAGAGGGTCGGTGTCCATTTCTTTATAAAAATACGTCTTTGTTCCTTGATGGCACATTATAAAAGGCAATTGTTTTTGTATTCAATACAAATGTTGCATAATTCTTCAAAACGCAATAAAAAAGCGCAAATTTGGAGCGTTATTTAGCTTTCATCCCGACATTCTAGTATGACATGGTTGGTACAGATGGATTCCTTAGGTTTTCTGGTTTCATATGATGATGATGATGTATCTTCACTCTACTCTACTATTTGCGTTAACGCGTCATCAAATTTCTTCATACAAGTTTGCAAGTTTGTAATCTTGAATAGGGTGATTGGTGTTCTCATATTAGTTCATTTGTACACTTTACATTTTTAATTTGTGGTCCTAATCTATAGTTGATGCTCTGAATGATTGAATTCACATTCTTAACTTAGTTAATTCACAAACACAAACTAGTAGTTTGAGTTACTGTTATCCTTGTCCTCTCAATACTCTTTGGTTGCACGGTCAGCATTTCTGGCCAACTTTGGCTGCTATTAGTGCAAATATACAGTGAAAGTTGCCAGGCAATGGACAAATGTTTTAAATGAGCCACAGGTTTTCGACCAGTGCCAATGTCGAGATGCATGTTTTGTCCATCATTGATTAGAGCGGCCGCATCTGAGGGAGTATGTGCATCGCATTACGTTGGCTAGCTAGCTACGCTATAGTCTCCCCAGCAAACACTTCCATCTATAATCACAATGTTAACATGTCAAGTCAAGTCAATTTTATTTGTATAGCCCAAAATCACAAATTTGCCTCAGGGGGCTTTACAATCTGTACAGGATACGACCTCTAGAGTACGACCCTCCCATGCATGAGGAAAATCTCTCCCCCCAAAAAAAACTTTTCACAGGAAAAAAAAAGAAAAAATGGAAGAAACCTCAGGTACATCAGGTTTCCAAGGTTTCCGCCCGACAGCGATGGGGTTGGTTTTATGATATTTTTGCAGATATGTGTGGATATAAACAATACTGTTTTATCCTGACACCCTGTTAATATAATTAAAATGTTCGTGTCATTTGTGAGTCATTAAACTCGATGGCTAAATTAATATATTGATTATTGTTTTAAGAGAAAAAAATACTAATTTGTGTGCACAAGTTAATGAATTGCTAAAAACAAATTAGTGTGCGTTGGTGAAAAAATATAACCCGTTTAAATCACATCACAGTTTTTGAGGAAAGCTGCTGTAAACCGAGTAGTTCTGGGCCACAATAATCACAATAAAACCTGGTGGGATTACTCTATATGCTCTACTCTATATTCTAGGCTTCAACTTATTGCCTAAAGATAAATTACAATGATTAACTAATTTAATAGAGTTCCCCTCTGATCCTATCCAGTAATTGTCTTTACACATTGCTTTGACGGCAAC
Source organism: Sebastolobus alascanus (assembly GCA_916701645.2). Classification (NCBI taxonomy): domain Eukaryota; kingdom Metazoa; phylum Chordata; class Actinopteri; order Perciformes; family Sebastidae; genus Sebastolobus; species Sebastolobus alascanus. The sequence goes on along the minus strand of CAKAOJ020000001.1, from coordinate 14,837 downwards.
AGGGCAGTTTTCCTGCTCCGTGTAGAAACAGCAGAGGTAAAACCAAATTGCTGGGCAGACCAAACCAGTATCCAAATATCGCCACCAAACAGCTGTGACCGTGGCTCTGCAGTAGAGCGTAATCAAGAGCAACACAAACAAGGACCCCTGCAAACCCAAACAACATCACTCCCGTTATGGCCGTGATGGTGTGGAAAGCCCTCCGCTTTACCTGATCAACCCGCTCCCCGCTCACTTCCCCCGGCCCTGGACGAATCAGAACACAGAGAACAGAAAGGCTGCAGAAAGATACGACAATTAAAGTGAAGATCGATGAGCAGAACAATAGGATGATAGTAAGATGACGGACGGGCAGAATTCTTAGACCAGTCCATCCGAAGGACAGCAGCCAAACAAATACAATGCTGATATTTCGTATCTTGTCCCCTCCTGAATGTCTCAGTCCCAGGTAGATGAAGGGGTGAACAACAGCCAGGTATCGTTCCACACAGGTCAGGATGTGAAAGCACATCTGTCCAGATACAACCACATAGAACACAAAAGACCCCACAAACATCACCTCAAATAGACCACTGTATACACCACACATGGCGGCTGTGCACCCAAATGCATAGATCAGCTCCATAGCAGCCATGTGGAAGGTGAAGATGTCGGAGTGGCTCGTTGTTGCAAAGGAGCGCTGCCGCCGCCATCGTTGGTAACCCAGGTAGAGGACGAGGATGGAGAGAGGGACGTGGAGCAACATCTTAGTGACCAAGAAGGCAATGAAGATGAAACCTACGGTTTCTGGGTCTGGGCAGTGGTAAAAGGAGGAGGAAGAGGAGTTGACTGACATATTGGTTGACATGGTCCTGCTTTTATGGAGAAAAACGAGAAAGAGGGAACAGAAATAAATTAACTGAGACAGTCAGAAAACATTCACTTTCTTTTCAAAGATGGTTAAAGTGATTCAAAACTACAACACATTATTTTAGCCATTCGTTGTACAGACATGTTGTGACTGCAGCATCCTCAAGTCCCCATCCCCTGCTTTTTTCCCGGCTCCGCACCTGCCCTGCCCCCGGCCTTCTGCCTGAGTTCCCTGCTCCGCCTCTGCCCTGCCCCCCGGCCGTCCGCCTGAGATTCCCTGTTCCACCCCTATCCAGTCTCCATTCCTCAGTTCACTGCCCACTTTTTACAAAAATGAAAATACCCTCGGTGTCGAGAGGGTCGGTGTCCATTTCTTTCTTAAAATACGTCTTTGTTCCTTGATGGCACATTATAAAAGGCAATTGTTTTTGTATTCAATACAAATGTTGCATAATTCTTCAAAATACAATAAAAAACGGTTTAAAATATAGAAAGAAAATTTGCCATAGTAAGTAAAAATTCTGAGAAAATATCTTCAATATCTTAAGTTTCAAGTTAAATTGTTGTTATTCCTTATTGGTTACGCTAAAAAGCAGAACTAAATATAGTGCTCCTGAGAGCCATAGTTTCTCAGTCCCTTAAAAAGTAGTATACTACAAGTTATAATTATGAAGTAAACTTAAGTAAAGTTCAAGTATATTTCCCAAGTATACATTATGTAGTAAGTATACTAATATTAATGTACTAGTAGTATACTTGTAAGTGTACTACTTGTGTGTATACTTGTGTATATACTTTTTCAAAACACATGTTGGTTTTGAAAAGCTGACTTTTCAGAATGAAACGGATCACTTTGTATACTTACAGTGTACACTTGTAAGTGTACTACTGCAATACTTCTTGGGACAAAATTGGCCCACTTTTGAGTTTCTAAAAGTATACTTTTAAGTGTACTTTAAGTGTAAGAATAGTATTCTTTGAGTGCACAACTAGTTTATATCTAAGTTGTATTTTGTAAAGCATGCTATACTATAATGTGAACTATATTACAAGTGGACTTCTAGGTATACTGTTAGTTTACTAGTTATATATGTGTAGCCCATGTTTTAGTTTATGAAAGTACACTTTAGAGTATACTCTCAGTAAACTACTAGTTTAATAGTTTTTACTACAAGTATACTTGTAAGTTTTCTTTAACTTATAGTACTTATCCAATGATTTTGCATTACATAAAGAGACTATTTGACTTGATGTTTTATGATGAAAATGAGTGAAAATTAATTGCGAATGGAAAAACAGAAAATTATTGATGAATTGAAGTAAATTCGTATCAAAACATACGTTTACAAACTCTCACACACTCTAATAGGCTACTCTATCAGAAAGTAATCATGAGCCAAATATACTTTTCTTATACTCGTCAGTATCAGCAAAGTATACTTAGACTTTACTGTATACTTGTCAGTATAAGCCAAGTATATTTAAAGTTTTATGTATACTTGTCAGTATAAGCCAAGTATATTTAAACTTGTATGTATACTTGTTAGTTTAAGCCAAGTATACTTAGACTTTTCTATAGTATAGGTTAAGTATATCCCTGATAAGTACATACAAAGTAAACTGAAAGCATACTCATATATTTAAAGTTTAAAAGAAATATACTAATAGCACACTTGATTAAACTTTTTTTTGGTAAGGGTTGTTGAGTTTTAAGTTCATAAATTTACAAAAAATGGTAATAATGATAATTTTTACATACATGAACACAGTGTTGGACAATATCCATGTAAAAGCAGTCATTTAATAATATTAACTAAAAATTGTTGTGTAATTAAAGGACACCCACCTTGTCAGCAGTGTTTGTTTCTGATCTTCAGCACGTCCAAACTCACTGACTGCTATTCACTAGTACCTGATGCTAACTTATATTAATGCTTCTGTGTGTATTAATGGCACCCGTGTATAACAGACAGCAGCAGGACTATGGGGTATTTTTGCATATTGCCAACCAAACAGTGGATTTCGTGCCACTCTGTAATTAGGCAGGCAAATTATCTTTCCACATTATTCTTCCACAGTGAGGTCAGAGCGTAGGGTCGGCCACTGATAAGCATCACTGGTAGTGATCTAGAGTCTTGCTTGGGGATATTTCAGTCGTTCCATTGAAATGGAATAACTGGTTAGATTTGTGGGTTTTCGTGTTTTCTTAATGCAGGAGATGTAAATTTAAAATGAATGTATTTTTTTTTTTAGATGACGTTTGTCAGGATTCAAATGGCCTGCAAACAAAGACTGGTGTTTATTCAAATTCAATATTGAACTGAAGCCTCTGTGTGTACAGACAGTTTGGTGGAAATGTTCTGTCAGGTACTTCATAATCACCATGAATACATAACAATTGTGTTCTACAAATGAAACTTTTATTATAATTGTAGTAAAGTGTGACCACGACCAGGTGTGACTTAATCATCATCATTTTTCACTCTATTAGTTAAAAGATTCAATGCACAGCCTCTGTCAACAGAATTGTCCACTGTATATATATATGCAGATATTTCTTTCCACCATGGAAAGGTGAAACCTGCGTGCGAGAGAGACTACAGCCTGCCCTACCCTGTTGGCTCTGGACGAAGATGTCTGAATCAGAATTTCTTCATTAAAATTAATTGTCACACTTTCACCTACCTACCATGATGGCAATGACAGACAGGTTGCTGTGCACGCCACAACTCAGAGGGCATGGTGGATGTTAAAATATGGGCCTAATAACTATTATTCTGAAATGGGCCATTCTGCATAATGTGCAGCCTACTTTTGCTTTTGGTACTTTAAGTACCCTTACCAAAAAGAAGTTTATTCAAGAGTGCTATTAGTGTACTTCTTTTGAACTTAAAATAAGAGAGTATACTTTCAGAGAGATATACTCGACAAAAGTATACTTAAGTATACTTGGCTCATACTGACAGGTATACGGAAAAGTCAAAGTATATTTGGAGTAAAGGCCTACTTATACTGAATCTTTTGATTGAGATACTCTTAAGAAAAGTATAATTAAATATTCTTGGGTAGCAGACTCGAATCTCTGCTAAAAAGTGGGCTACAAGTGTACTTGCAGTATAAAAACTATTAAACTAGTAGTTTACTGAGAGTATACTTTAAAGTACACTTTCATAAACTAAAAACAGGGCTACCAGTATATACAAGTATACTTGTAATATAAAACCTATTAAACTAATAGTTTACTGAGAGTATACTTTAAAGTGCACCTTCATAAACTATAAAGTGGGCTACAAATATTAAACTAGTAAACTACCAGTATACTTATGTTATAGTTGCAGTAAAAAATACAACTTTAAACTAGTTGTGCACTCAATGTGTATTATTCTTAAAATTAAAGTATACTTAAAAGTACACTTTTATAAACTAAAAAAGTGGGACAATTTAGTCCCAAGAAGTATTAAAGTAGTACACTTACAAGTATACTACTAGTACATTGAAATTAGTATACTTACAACATAAAGTATAGATGGAAATATATTCTTGAACTTTACATATGTATAATTCATAAAATAAACCTGAAGTATACTACTTTTCTTGATCGATATTTCGATGTTAATACTATTGTACTTTGATGCGAAGTGGAAGGGTCTCTCATCGCCCTGAAGGGGTTCTTTCACAACAATGACCCGCTAGCTTTAGCTTTTTATTATTATTAAGTTTTATTTTGTACTGCAACTATACTATAAATATACTGATAGTTTACTAGTTTTATACTTGTAGCCCACTTTTTAGTTCATGAAAGTACACTGTAGAGTATACTCTCAGTAAACTACTAGTTTAATAGTTTTTACTACAAGTATACTTGTAAGTTTTCTTTAACTTATAGTACTTATCCAATGATTTTGCATTACATAAAGAGACTATTTGACTTGATGTTTTATGATGAAAATGAGTGAAAATTAATTGCGAATGGAAAAACAGAAAATTATTGATGAATTGAAGTAAATTCATATCAAAACATACGTTTACAAACTCTCACACACTCTAATAGGCTACTCTATCAAAAAGTAATCATGAGCCAAATATACTTTTCTGTATACTCGTCAGTATCAGCAAAGTATACTTAGACTTTTCTGTATACTTGTCAGTATAAGCCAAGTATATTTAAAGTTTTATGTATACTTGTCAGTATAAGCCAAGTATATTTAAACTTGTATGTATACTTGTTAGTTTAAGCCAAGTATACTTAGACTTTTCTATAGTATAGTTTAAGTATATCCCTGATAAGTACATACAAAGTAAACTGAAAGCATACTCATATATTTAAAGTTTAAAAGAAATATACTAATAGCACACTTGATTAAACTTTTTTTTGGTAAGGGTTGTTGAGTTTTAAGTTCATAAAAAATAAAAAAAATGGTAATGGTGAGTGATAATTTTTACAGACATGAACACAGTGTTGGACAATATCCATGTAAAAGCAATCATTTAATAATATTAACTGAAAATTGTTGTGTAATTAAAGGACACCCACCTTGTCAGTGTTTGTTTCTGATCTTCAGCACGTCCAAACTCACTGACTGCTATTCACTAGTACCTGATGCTAACTTATATTAATAATTCTGTGTGTATTAATGGCACCCGTGTATAACAGACAGCAGCAGGACTATGGGGTATTTTTGCATATTGCCAACCAAACAGTGGATTTCGTGCCACTCTGTAATTAGGCAGGCAAATTATCTTTCCACATTATTCTTACACAGTGAGGTCAGAGCGTAGGGTCGGCCACTGATAAGCATCACTGGTAGTGATCTAGAGTCTTGCTTGAGGATATTTCAGTCGTTCCATTGAAATGGAATAACTGGTTAGATTTGTGGGTTTTCATGTTGTCTTAATGCAGGAGATGTAAATTTAAAATGAATGTATTTTTTTTTTTAGATGACGTTTGTCAGGATTCAAATGGCCTGCAAACAAAGACTGGTGTTTATACAAATTAAATATTGAACTGAAGCCTCTGTGTGTACAGACAGTTTGGTGGAAATGTTCTGTCAGGTACTTCATAATCACCATGAATACATAACAATTGTGTTCTACAAATGAAACTTTTATTATAATTGTAATAAAGTGTGACCACGACCAGGTGTGACTTAATCATCATCATTTTTCACTCTATTAGTTAAAAGATTCAATGCACAGCCTCTGTCAACAGAATTGTCCACTGTATATATATATGCAGATATTTCTTTCCACAATGGAAAGGTGAAACCTGCGTGCGAGAGAGACTACAGCCTGCCCTACCCTGTTGGATCTGGACCAAGATGTCTGAATCAGAATTTCTTAATTAAAATGAATTGGCACACTTTCACCTACCTACCATGATGGCAATGACAGACAGGTTGCTGTGCACGCCACAACTCAGAGGGCATGGTGGATGTTAAAATATAGGCCTAATAACTATTATTCTGAAATGGGCCATTCTGCATAATATGCAGCCTACTTTTGCTTTTGGTACTTTAAGTACCCTTACCAAAAAGAGGTTTATTCAAGTGTGCTATTAGTGTACTTCTTTTGAACTTAAAATAAGAGAGTATACTTACAGAGATATATACTCGACAAAAGTATACTTAAGTATACTTGGCTCATACTGACAGGTATACGGAAAAGTCAAAGTATATTTGGAGTAAAGGCCTACTTATACTGAATCTTTTGATTGAGATACTCTTAAGAAAAGTATAATTAAATATTCTTGGGTAGCAGACTCGAATCTCTGCTAAAAAGTGGGCTACAAGTGTACTTGCAGTATAAAAACTATTAAACTAGTAGTTTACTGAGAGTATACTTTAAAGTACACTTTCATAAACTAAAAACAGGGCTACCAGTATATACAAGTATACTTGTAGTAGAAAACCTATTAAACTAATAGTTTACTGAGAGTATACTTTAAAGTGCACCTTCATAAACTATAAAGTGGGCTATAAATATTAAACTAGTAAACTACCAGTATACTTATGGTATAGTTGCAGTACAAAATACAACTTTAAACTAGTTGTGCACTCAATGTTTATTATTCTTACAATTAAAGTATACTTAAAAGTACACTTTTCTAAACTAAAAAAGTGGGACAATTTAGTCCCAAGAAGTATTAAAGTAGTACACTTACAAGTATACTACTAGTACATTGAAATTAGTATACTTACAACATAAAGTATAGATGGAAATATATTCTTGAACTTTACATATGTATAATTCATAAAATAAACCTGAAGTATACTACTTTTCTTGATGGATATTTTGATGCTAATACTATTGTACTTTGATGCGAAGTGGAAGGGTCTCTCATCGCCCTGAAGGGGTTCTTTCACAACAATGACCCGCTAGCTTTAGCTTTTTATTATTATTAAGTTTTATTTTGTACTGCAACTATACTATAAATATACTGATAGTTTACTAGTTTTATTCTTGTAGCTGTCATGGTCTGCATAGAGTGTTTCCTGTTTTATTTTGTAATTCGGTCCTCCTGTGTCTTGTCTAATTTTGCTTCCTGCCTTTGTTTGTTTTCCCGCCTTTTTGTGATTGTTTGCCCCGCCCTGATTCGTTCCACCTGTGTGTAATCTCCTAGTGTATTTAAACCTGTGTGTTCCCCTCTGTCTTGGTCGGTTCGTCGTCGTTGCTTCCCCGCGTTGAGTGTCACCAGTTTCGTCGTTGCTTCCCTGTGTTGCGTGTCCCCTGTAAGTAGAAATTCTAGTGTATGTTTTTGCATTTTTCGAGTTTTGTTCTTTTGGAGATTTTGTAGTTGTTGCATGCCTGACCAGCTGCCTTTTTGTTTCGCTGCTTATTATATTAAATCTTTGAATTATACCTGCGTCATCTCCTCCTCCTCTCTCTGCATTTGCGTCCACCATCTAAAATCTTCTTAGTCCTGACATAACCTGACAGTACGAACCGACCAAATAATGTACGCAGCAGAGAGTCTTTATGCATTTCTGGGCATCAGGCTTCGGCCTCCGCCTCAGTCCATGCCCCAGCAGCCAGCCAGGCCCAAGCCGGCTTCAGCCCCAAATCCGTTCATTGGATCCCGCCTTGCCCTGGGAGGTCCTCGGAGTTTTCAGTCTGCTTCTCGGCAGGCTAGCACCCAGCATGCTTCGAGCTTCCAGTCGGTTTTCAGTCTAGGGGTTGGAGCCCCTAGAGGGAAGCGTAGGTCTAGGAGGTTGCGTCCTCCTAAGCTGTCCAGTGTCTCAGCCGACTCCAGGCTCACTCCTGTGTCAGTGGTCCTGACCGACTCCAGACCTGCTCCTGTGTCGGGGGTTCGGTCAACCCCTGTTCCATGTCTCCTGTCGGAGGTCCGACCGATTCCTGCTCCACGGGTCCTGTCGGCGGTCCTGCCGATTTCTGTTCCACGTGTCCTGTCGGCGGGCCGACCAATTCCTGCTCCAAGGATCCTATCGGGGGTCCGGTCGACCCCTGTTCCGGTTGGGCCGCAACCACCTGCTATTCCGGTTGGGCCGCAACCACCTTCTGTTCCGGTTGGGCCGCAACCACCTCCTGTTCCGGTTGGGTCGCAATCACCTGCTGTTCCGTTTGGGTCGCAACCACCTTCTGCTCCGGCTGGGCCGCAACCACCTTTTGCTCCGGTTGGGGCGCAACCACCTGCTGTTCCGGTTGGGCCGCAACCACCTTCTGATCCGGTTGGGTCGCAACCACCTGCTGTTTCGGTTGGGCCACAACCACCTGCTGTTTCGGTTGGACCGCAACCACCTGCTGTTTCGGTTGGGTCGCAACCACCTTCTGCTCCGGTTGGGCCGCAACCACCTGCTGTTCCGGTTGGGCAGCAACCACCTTCTGATCCGGTTGGGCAGCAACCACCTTCTGATCCGGTTGGGTCGCAACCACCTTCTGCTCCGGTTGGACCGCAACCACCTGCTGTTCCGGTTGGGCCGCAACCACCTTCTGCTCCGGATGGGCCGCAACCACCTGCTGTTCCGGTTTGTTCGCAACCACCTGCTGTTCCGGTTGGGTCGCAACCACCTTCTGCTCCGGTTGGGCCGCAACCACCTGCTGTTCCGGTTGGGTCGCAACCACCTTCTGCTCCGATTGGGCCGCAACCACCTGCTGTTCCGGTTGGGCCGCAACCACCTGCGGTTTCGGTTGGGTCGCAACCACCTTCTGTACCGGTTGGGACGCAACCATCACCTTCTGTTCCGGTTGGGTTGCAACCATCACCTGCTGTTCCGGTTGGGTCGAGACCATCACCTGTTGTTCCGGTCGGATCGAGACCATCACCTGCTGTTCCGGTTGGATCGCAACCATCACCTGCGTTTCCAGTTGGGCCGCAACCGCCTTCTGTACCGGCTGGGTCGCCGTCGCCACCGCAGCCGCTTTCTGTTCCGGCTGGGTCGCTGTCGCCACCGCAGCCGCCTTCTGTTCCGGCTGGGTCGCCGTCGCCACCGCAGCCGCCTTTTGTTACGGCTGGGCCGCAACCATCACCTGCTGTTCCGGTTGGATCGTAACCATCACCTGCGGTTCCGGGGGCCGCAACCGCCTTCTGTACCGGCTGGGTCGCCGTCGCCGTCGCCACCGCAGCCGCCTTCTGTTCCGGCTCAGTCGCCGTCGCCACCGCAGCCGCCTTCTGTTCCGGCTGGGTCGCCGTCGCCACCGCAGCCGCCTTCTGTACCGGCTGGGTCGCCGCCGCCACCGCAGCCATCACCTGTTCCGGCTGGATCGCCGCCGCCTCCGCAGCCATCACCTTTCCCGGCTGTGTCGCCGCCGCCTCCGTAGCCATCACCTGTTCCGCCTGGACTTCGGTCACGCCCGCTTCCGCCTGGGCTTCAGCCACGCCCGGTTCCGCCTGGGTTTCACTCACGGCTGGTTCCGCCTGGGATTCAGCAACAATCTATCCCTGCTCTGCCCCCGGGCCGTCCGCCCGGGTTTCGTGACTCTGTCCCTGCTCTGCCCCCGGGCCGTCCGCCCGAGTTTCCCGGCTCTTTCCCTGCTCTGACCCCGGGTCGTCCGCCCGAGTTTCCCGGCTCTTTCCCTGCTCTGACCCCGGAACGTCCGCCTGAGGTCCTCTACGCCCTCCTCCTCTTGTCCCAAAATTGGCGAAATATAATTAAGTGGTGTACAAAGTTTTCAAATCTACTTGCAAATGTCTTATTTGCCTTACCTAAAATATCAAAAGTTGATATGGAAATGCTACAAGTGTCTCAGCTCTTTGCAGCATCGTCCACTGGTTTGCTAAAGAACTGGGAGTCAAGCTGAATAAATGTGTCATGGAGGACATCAACACCTTTTACCTGGTCCATGGGCTGCGGAGGAGGACGTACGCAGTGAAAGCAAATCCTGACATCCTGAAGTATGAACTGCCAAAAAGGGAGAGGGGGAAGTCAGCTGACCAGCTGCTACAGCAAGCTCTGCAGAAGGTACTTTATGTTGTACTACACAATACACAGTCTATTCTTTGGTTATCTGATACCAGTATGTGTTTAAAGATATTATTAGCTGTTTAGATAGATACATTCTCACTTACTGATATTTCAGAGCCATGGTCGGAGCCATAGATTAAACTTACTGATATTTCAGAGCCATGGTCGGGGCAATAGATTCTAACATTGATTTTTCAGAGCCGTGGTCGGGGCCATAGATTTTAACTTACTGATATTTCAGCACGACGGTCTGTGTGCAGAGGCACCATTGTAAATATCAGCCTCATGTAAATTATTTTTTCTGTAGGTGAAAGATGAAGTGGAGGCACATGGCTGCAGAGCTGCACTACGGAAGTACGACCACTATTCTGTGAAGGTAAACCACGACGTGAATCTCATGAAACTCCACAAAATGAGTCTGAAACACCAGAGTTTGCCGCAGAAAGAAGTTATATGAATGTTATATGTTCTTCCAACACAAATTGGGACATGGGCATGGGACAGTAGAACACATTTTCAGATGTTCAGTTTTTCAAAAAGTTAGCTGAAAGAAAGAATGATTTAAGATTATGTTTAAATGAGGGATTGAACACCGAATGTAGTAAAACATTTGTGTGTTGTTTCACAGGAGTATCTGAAAGAAGAAGGTGGCATGAGTCCAGAAGCGGTGAGGATGATCGGAGACTTACTCAATGAACAGAGCCTCATGCACCTGGCGCTGACTGAGATGATCTACATCCAGAGCGACGTCAGCGACAACACCACGTACGATTGGTTGATTTAACACATTTGTACATTTATATTTAGACATTTGTACATTAAGATTTATAATCTTTACTACGACTAGGTCCTGTGTTTATTTATTAATCTTTACTGGAGCAAAGGTAGACAGTGGCAGGTATGTCAATCTGTAGCTTGACTTTAACAACCTGTTTTTCATTGCTCCTTTATTATGTCTGCCAGGAAGCAAAGGAAGTGGCTGGCAGGGATATCATACTGTTAGGTGACATGGTGTAGTTCGCTCATGCCAAACGAATAAGAATGTCCATAGGTCAGATCTGCTGAATGGATTATCAATCAGCATTGATATCACATAATACCTGCAAACATTTTGTCACATTTGTGCCCAATACAATAGGAGTAAAGTGTGTCCTTTTGATTTGAAGGTATGATGAAGTGACTGGTGGGTCAGATCTCCTGACCAAGGCTTTTCTCACCGTCCTTGACGTCCCCATCTTCCTCGACTCGAAGGTCAAACGTATCAGTCAATCACATAAGGGTGTAATTGTATCGTATCAGACAGGCCACGAGTCCTCTTTGTCAGACCTTTCTGCCGACATTGTTTTGGTAACAACCACAGCCAAAGCAGCCCTTTACATGGACTTTGATCCCCCTCTCTCCATCAGAAAGATGGAGGTCCTGAGGGGGGTCCACTACGAAAGTTCCACTAAAATCATCCTCACCTTCAGCAAGAGGTTCTGGGAGAACGACGGCATCCGAGGAGGAAAGAGCATCACGGACGGGCCCTGTCGTTACATCTACTACCCCAGCCACAGTTTCCCAACTAATAACACCATCGGCGTCCTCCTGGCTTCCTACACCTGGTCTGACGACTCCCTCCTCTTCTTAGGTGCGAGCGATGAAGACCTGAAAGAGCTAGCTCTGAGAGATTTGGTGCAAATCCACGGCGAGCAGGTAAGGTCTTACTGCACAGGGGTGTTGGTGAAGAAGTGGAGCATGGATCCTTACAGCTTGGGCGCCTTCGCTCTCTTCACACCGTACCAGCATTTAGAGTATGCTAAGGAGCTCTTCAGAAGCGAAGGCAGGGTTCACTTTGCTGGTGAGCACACCGCCTTCCCTCACGCTTGGATCGAGACATCGATGAAATCTGCAATCAGGGCTGCTACCAACATTAACAAAGATAGAAGTCAACACCATGACGAGCTCTAGGTTCTTAAATCTGGCACTTTTGCTTGGTTGCCTTAGGAGTGGGGCTCATCGTGATTGTCCTTCCACCATGCAGCTCTAATCCGCATCAAACTGCTGGATTTTTGGCAGTGGGCCTGATGTCGCTTGGGAAAAGTATATCACACACTTGTGCAGCAGCTTTAGCAATAACTGCCGCTCATAACAATCAATAGTATGTGCATCAGTAATGTTCCTCCAAGCTTGATGTGTCTGTCGTGGTCATTTCTGTCTGTGTGATCAAATAGGTGCTAGATAACAATACTAACTTTCCTTTGAACAAAACTCATGGTGCTGAGAGTGCTCCTTCAAAATCACCAGACTCCAAAATAATGTGAAGAGCATACCCAATGCACAAAATATCACCTGCTGTTAAAAGCATGCCCGGTATGACTGCCCCTCAGTAAAGAGGTTATACTGCACATTATTAAAGGGTAACAAGCACTCTGTGATCTTTGTCGACCTCAACTGATGACCTGTAGGCATTGCAGTAACAGTAAATACAGCTTCGTCATTTTCAAACCTGACCATAAACTCCTGATAAAACTTTTCCGTCATAAATGATCAGTTGAGGGACACATATCTTCATGTGTTGAGAAATGTCATGATCTGTAACTCAGGATCAAACTTTGGGAAAATACACTGATACATTCCAATAAACATAATCTTCAAAAACCAAACCACAACAAATTGCTTCCAAACCTTTTATTTTGATGATTGTATATAATAATAGGCAGTTCATGACAATGGACAGTATTGACAAATGGTAAATACAAAGAGATAAAGAGCAGGCAAGTGACACTGAAAGAAACTGATCCGTAATTTAAATTAGGGCTGTCAATCAAATGAAATACTTCATCGCGATTAATCGCATGATTGTCCATTTTTTATCAGTTCAAAATGTACCGTAAATAGAGATTTGCCAAGTATTTAATACTCTTATCAACATGGGATTGGACAAATATGCTGCTTTATGCAAATGTATGTATATATTTATTATTGGAAATCAATTAACAACACAAAACAATGACAAATATGCTCTTTTATGCAAATATAATATATCATACAGTATATATATATACAAATATATATTTATTATTGGAAATCAATTAACAACACAAAACAATGACAAATATGCTGTTGTATGCAAATATAATATATCATATAGTATATATATATATACAAATATATATTTATTATTGGAAATCAATTAACAACACAAAACAATGACAAATATGCTGCTTTATGCAAATATAATATATCATACAGTATATATATGTAGGAGGTCAGGAACCCCTTTGAAAATGACCATGCCAGCTTTTCCTCGCCAAAATTAAGCGCAAATTTGGAGCGTTATTTAGCGTTCATCCCGACATTCTAGTATGACATGGTTGGTACAGATGGATTCCTTCGGTTTTCTAGTTTCATATGATGATGATGATGTATCTTCACTCTACTCTACTATTTGCGTTAACGCGTCATCAAATTTCTTCATACAAGTTTGTAAGTTTTTAATCTTGAATAGGGTGATTGGTGTTCTCATATTAGTTCATTTGTACACTCTAAATTTATAATTTGTGCTCTTGAATTTAATATTTTGTAAGTCCAAATCTGTAGTTGGTGCTCTGAATGATTGAATTCACATTCTTAAATTAGTTAATTCACAAATACAAACTAGTAGTTTGAGTTACTGTTATCCTTGTCCTCTCAATACTCTTTGGTTGCACGGTCAGCATTTCTGGCCAACTTTGGCTGCTATTAGTGCAAATATACAGTGAAAGTTGCCAGGCAATGGACAAATGTTTTAAATGAGCCACAGGTTTTTGACCAGTGCCAATGTCGAGATGCATGTTTTGTCCATCATTGATTAGAGCGGCCGCATCTGAGGGAGTATGTGCATCGCATTACGTTGGCTAGCTAGCTACGCTATAGTCTCCCCAGCAAACACTTCCATCTATAATCACAATGTTAACATGTCAAGTCAAGTCAATTTTATTTGTATAGCCCAAAATCACAAATTTGCCTCAGGGGGCTTTACAATCTGTACAGGATACGACCTCTAGAGTACGACCCTCCCATGCATGAGGAAAATCTCTCCCCCCAAAAAAAACTTTTCACAGGAAAAAAAAGAAAAAATGTAAGAAACCTCAGGTACATCAGGTTTCCAAGGTTTCCGCCCGACAGCGATGGGGTTGGTTTTATGATATTTTTGCAGATATGTGTGGATATAAACAATACTGTTTTATCCTGACACCCTGTTAATATAATTAAAATGTTCGTGTCATTTGTGAGTCATTAAACTCGATGGCTAAATTAATATATTGATTATTGTTTTAAGAGAAAAAAATACTAATTTGTGTGCACAAGTTAATGAATTGCTAAAAACAAATTAGTGTGCGTTGGTGAAAAAATATAACCCGTTTAAATCACATCACAGTTTTTGAGGAAAGCTGCTGTAAACCGAGTAGTTCTGGGCCACAATAATCACAATAAAACCTGGTGGGATTACTCTATATGCTCTACTCTATATTCTAGGCTTCAACTTATTGCCTAAAGATAAATTACAATGATTAACTAATTTAATAGAGTTCCCCTCTGATCTTT